>JASAUF010000115.1:4010000-4610000 GCA_030180095.1 Magnolia changhungtana | reverse complement strand
TCAAATCTACGCATATTTGGTTGTGAAGCTTATTCTCATGTACTGTCAGTTGAGAGATATAAGCTAAACCATAGAGCCAAAAAGTATATCTTTATTGGTTATGGCATTAGTGTGAAAGGTTACAGGTTATTCAACAAGGTCACACGCAAGGTCATCACTAGCCATAACGTCAGATTCGATGAAAGCTCCATATTTCGCAAAAATGATCAAAATGAGCAAGAGGAACTAGAAAGGGTGATCGTAGACGTCCAGATTGACACAGATGATACTCAGGCAAAGACAGATGCGAAGACAGAGGTACAACATCAGGTGGAGCAGTCACCTGTGAGAAGGAACCCACCACGTGATCGCAGGTTACCGGTAAGATACAGGGACGACTCTAATATTGTATATGTCCTCATTACATATGAGGAAGACCCGTTTACTATTCAGGAGGCTCTTGATGAGCCTGATGCAGGAAAGTAGAAGGCAGCTATGGACGATGAGATGGACTCATTGTACAAAAATCACACATAGGAGCTGGTGGAGCTTCCTGTGGGCTGAAATGCGATTGGATGCAAGTAGTTATTCAAAAGGAAACAGGATATATACAAAGCAAGGTTGGTAGCGAAGGATTATGCTCAGAGAGAAGGGATCGACTTCACAGAAATATTCACGCCAGTGGTTAAGTAGGTACTTATCAAATTCGTGTTGGCGTTGGTTGTCCAATACGATCTCGAGCTAGAACAGATGGATGTGAAGACTGCATTCCTGCACGGGGAATTGGAAGAGCAGATCTACATGAAGCAACCAGAGGGCTACGAAGTTAAAGGGACAGAGAAAAAGGTTTATAGGTTAATGAGGTCGTTGTACGGCCTGAAATAGTCGCCTAGGCAGTGGTATAAAAAAATTGATTCTTTCATGGTGAGTCAGAAATTTACTCGAAGTGAATACGATCATTATGTCTATTACAAGACACTGAGTGATGAAAAATCATTCATCCTAGTACTGTATGTTGATGATATATTGATCGCCTATCATGATATGTCTGAAATCAACATACTGAAGACTCAGTTATCAAGGACATTCGAGATGAAAGATCTGGGGGCTGCAAAGAGGGTCCTCGGCATAGATATTCATAGAGACGGGAAGAGGAGCAGACTTTGGTTATCACAAGCAGAATACCTTGAAAAGGTATTGATCAAGTATGGAATGGATCAGGCAAAACCGGTGAGCGTTCCCCACGCTGCTCACTTCAAGCTTTCCTCAGAACAATGTCCTAAATTCGATGAGAAAAAGCATGTTATGTCTCATGTGCCCTATTCGAATGCGGTTGGTAGTTTAATGTATGTCATGATCTATACGAGACCGAATATTTTACAGGCAATCGGTGTTGTGAGCAGATACATATCAAGCCCCGATAAGCAACATTGGGAAGCGTGAAATGGCTACTTCGATACATTCGAGGTACGAAAGACTACATCCTAACTTTTAAGAAAATAGGGACAAAGTTGGTAGGATATATGGATTCCGACTACGTAGGCAGTATAGATTCTAGGAAGTTTACTTCAGGATACTCGTTTGTACTATCGGGTGGAGCAATCAGTTGGATGTTGAAGCTTCAGTCTGTGGTGCCTCTTTCCACAACCGAAGCAGAATATATGGAAGTGACGAAAGCATTTAAAGAAAGTGTTTGGCTCAGAGGCATGATAAATCAGTTGGGACTTCAGCAGGAGGCTGTGCCAGTTAACTATGATAGTGAGAGTGCTATCAATTTGGCTAAAAATTTTGTTTATCACTCACGTACTAAACACATTGATGTTCGTCACCACTTTATCCGACAGGTACTCGAGGAAGGAGGTGTCACACTGGAAAAGATTCACACCAGCGTGAATCCAGCAGACATGCTCACCAAGGTCGTCCTATAGAGAAGTTCAAGTTCTGTGCAACTTCTCTGGGCTTGGCGATGGCGTAAAAGAAGGATAGAGTGTGCACGAGAAGCATTAATTGAAGCTATGATGCAATACAAAAATAATTAAGGAAAGAGGTTAAGAAGCTACATGGTTGAAGATTGAAGGCATAGTGGAGATTGTTGTCAATTAGATGCCTTAAATTTGAATTTGGGTTTGCTCGACCGATCATGAGCATGGCTCGACCGATCGAGGGAGTTGCACGACCGGTCGTAGCCCACTGGACTTCTCAGTTTTTTGGTGTCCAGGATGCTAGACCGGTCAAGGGGATTGCATGACCGGTCGAGCAGGTTGCTCGACTAGTCGTGGCTATCCTTCGACCAATCAAGGTTACACAGATTTGAGTCCGGATCTTGTGCGGACTACGAAAATCTGAGGCGGTTTCGCAAGGTGCGAAAGGAAAGTTTTCTAAACAATAAATAGGGGTCCTTAGGGCCATTCTAAGGTATTGTAAAGCTTTCTAAAGGGGTTCTAGGGTTATCAAAGGGTATAGCAAGGTTGAGATTCGAGGTTGTTCGAATCGAGTAAGTCTTCTCTCTTGTAATTTCTATTTCATAGTGGATTTCTGTCGCTTTGTGTCGTGGTTTTTTTCCTGCAAGGGTTTTCCATGTTAAAACTTTGTGTTCTCTTGTGATTGTTTGTTACTATTGGATTGTTATCCTAGATCTAAATCTGTGTAATTCCGCAGCACAAATCCCCAACATTATAATCCATAAATAAGTTCAAATCCAATCCCGCCTCACTTTTTGGGGCCTTCATGATCATAACAACAAATTTAATTTGATAGGATTTTCTCCGTCCTTAGAAAATCCCACTTAAGGCTAACTTTTTGTGGAGACTTTTGCAGCATTCCTATTGGAGATTATCCAAATTTGATCAAAGTTTCATGGTGTTACCACGAGTGAGAGTCCTATTTTACACATGGGTTTTAGGAATGAAGTTCCATTAGGAGGGAATCACTAGTGAAATAGGTATAACTTGGATGGGTTTGGGAATCGATATGTTAGAAACCATATTCTTAAAAAATCTAACCATGCTATGGGATTAGGCTATGATCTGCCGTCCACTTCAATTGTGATTCTGAATTATGGTTGGGCTCATGGCCCACCAATCTAGTAATAGACTATTTTATAAGCTCTTAAACTCTTACAAACATGGCTAAATATTCAAAATCATTCTCAGCATTCCAACACAAGATGGGGCGTTAATTAATGTAGTAAAAGAAATATATGTTGAAAACAAAGGTACGGAAAATAGTATAACTATAATAATTTAACGAAATATAAAATGATGCACTTATTTAAACGATTACGAAAGCAGTAATCCTGATCGATAAAGAAGTTTTCTTGTTAAACGAGGCATTGACTTAGTCTCTCTCTTTTGAGATAGTTCACACCACTTGACAGAATTTCTCTAATGTAGTAGGTTTCCAATGCGTTATTCCCAAGATATCATCGCTCAACAAATAGTCTCAACAACATGCACATGTCATCCGAAATCCAATACTAAAAATTGTTGTTTTTTATGTCTTAAATCTTGTCAGAAATAGAATATGTCGATGACATTGCTAGACTGTTCAGTGCCATTGTCGATGACATCGAACAGTGCTCGATGTCATCGAGCATTTCTGGATTTCCTCAGTTGGTTGTTGGATATATTAGTGTCATTTCTGATGACATTGACGAGTGTTCGATGACATCAAAGTCTAAGTTTGATGCCATCGAAGCTGGCTCGATGCAATCGAAGATTTCCAAATGTTCATGTCTTCTCTCTGTACTGTTTAGGTATTAGTTCGATGCCATCGATCTGGCTTCGATGTCATCGAAGGATAAGTTTCAATGACATCGAAATGTGTTCGATGTCATCAAAGTGTATTCGATGTCATCAAACGGATTCGCGCAGATGTTTTGTAGATCTGCGAATTTGTGGAATTTGTTTCCGATTTCGTTTGGGATTCTTCTCAGGGCTATATATATGGGTGTAAACAGGATTGGGAGAAATAACTAGGGGTTTCTAATTCGTCCAAAGGGTTTCAAGGGTGTAGAAAGGGTTTGATTCGAGGTTGTTCGAATCGAGTAAGCTTTTGTCTCTTGTAATTTCTATTTTTCATGGTGATCATCTGTTGTTTTGTGTCATGGTTTTTTCCCATAAGGGTTTTTACACGTTAAATCATTGTGTTTTTTTTGTACTTGATAGGTGTGATTAGTTTACATCTCTTGATTCACCTCTGTGTGCTTCTGTGGTCTCCTAACAAAAACACCACCACACTTTCTTTATATGCCCAAAAAGTAGGAGAGATGAAATTTTTTAAAAGAGAAAGAAATGATAATGTGTAAAATTCAAGAGACAAAAACTCTTTTTATAGACAAAAGGAGAGAGAGATCTAATCTCAGTATGACATGCATACACATGACGCATACAGAAAGGCGGTTCATACATGTGAAAATATGGTTCATGTGTGGAAACATGTATAGAAAATGGGCATCGGCAAAACTAAGTACTCAAAAGGTGAGAAAAGCACTTTTTTGAATTTTTTGTTTCTTTTGATTCCTCTTCTTTTTTTTTGAAATAGCCCAACAATATATGGGTATGCATTCTTTTAAAGTTTATGTACCGTATCTTTTCTTGCTTTGTTTATCTCTTTTGAAATTTAGCTAACCGTTCAAGATCCAAGTTGTTCATTAGATAAAAAATAGGTTGGTCACTGATGATCAAATGAGCCTTAATAGAGAAAAATGAATGGGCAAAAAAGAAAACTTGGTCAAGTTTTTCTAAGCCATCCATTCATTTCTAATATCATAGTCCATGTGATGAGTAACCATCTTGTTATACCCAGATCCATAGCTCAATTGGTAGACTGAGTGGAGATACCTCGTTTCAATACTTGAGGTCTTGGTATCGATCCCTAGTGGGGGTAGCTAACATGGAGTGTGTGTACTGACATGGGTGTGTACTAACAACCTAACCCAAAAAAAAAAAGAAAGACCATCTTGTCTTTTGGGCCATAGAAAATGCCGCACCCACCTCATGGATATATCTTGGACCACGTGCAACACAAGTGGTGGCAATTAAATGGGTCATCTTATACACATATTCCTACATATTCCTTTTAAACATTTTTGGTTGATACTCCCCTTCTTTGAGTAGCACCCTTTCAATTCAAAAGTTATTTAAAAAGAATAGGTGATCCTCTCCGCTAGTTACAAGTGTGACGTTAGTTGTCACTCTAGAAATCATGTCTTTGATGATCCACTCTACCGAGTACCATATTTCTAAGCATTATTTGGTCTAACTAAATGCGTCACAATAATAAAGTAAGCCAACATGTCAAAGTGATATATTTTGCAACCATTTATGATTACTGCTTTTGAGAACAACCTTAATTTTCCATATTTTCAAGTTTAATGTGTCTGTTTAGATTACAAACTACATCAATAATTTGTGTACAAATTATTGCACAAATTACATTACCCGTCTCGTAAAAATAAGTGATATAATCAACAATTCATGTGTTTGGATAACCATGGAAAAATCGTAATGATGATATTCTTACATCACTTCAAAGTCAAATCATAAAGAAAAATACACTCTCTGGACTATTTATGTATTAGCTCAATGTCATCGATATGGCTTCGAAGTCATCAAAGGATAAGTTTTGAGGACATCGAACTGTGGTCGATGTCATTGAACGGACTCGCGCAGATTTTTTGTAGATTCGCGAATCTGTGGAATTTGTTTCCGATTTCGTTTGGGATTCTTCTCAATGCTATATATGTGGGTGTAAACGGGATTGGGAGTAATAACTAGGGATTTCTAATTCGTTCAACGGGTTTCAAGGGTGTAGAAAGGGTTTGATTCGAGGTTGTTTAAATCGGGTAAGCTTTCGTCTCTTGTAATTTCTATTTTTCATGGTGATCATCTGTCGTTTTGTGCCATGGTTTTTTCCCATAAGGGTTTTTCCACGTTAAATCACTGTGTTTTTTTCGTACTTGATAGGTGTGATTGGTTTACATTTCTTTATTCACCTTTGTGTGCTTCTGTGGTCTCCCAACAAAAACACCACCACACTTTCTTTACATGCCCAAAAAGTAGGAGAGATGGGAATTTTTTAAAAGAGAAAGAAATGATAATGTGTAAAATTCAAGAGACAAAAACTCTTTTATAGAAAAAAAGAGAGAGAGAGGAGGAGAGAGAGAGAGAGAGAGAGAGAGAGAGAGAGAGAGAGAGAGAGAGATCTAATCTCAGTATGACATGCATACACATGATGCATACAGAAAGGTGGTTCATACACGTGGAAATATGGTTCATGTGTGGAAACATGTATAGAAAATGGGCATCGGCAAAACTAAGTACTCAAAAGGTGAGAAAAGCATTTTTTTGAATTTTTTTTTTCTTTTGATTCCTTTCTTTTTTTTTTTGAAATAGCCCAACAATATATGGTTATGCATTCTTTTAAAGTTTTTGTACCATATCTTTTCTTGCTTTGTTTGTCTCTTTTGAAATTCATCTAACCATTCAAGATCCAAGTTGTTCATTAGAT
The DNA here is from genome assembly GCA_030180095.1 of Magnolia changhungtana. NCBI lineage: Eukaryota > Viridiplantae > Streptophyta > Magnoliopsida > Magnoliales > Magnoliaceae > Magnolia > Magnolia changhungtana. Next base: position 4,603,511 of record JASAUF010000115.1, on the reverse strand, counting down.
AAAAATAGGTTGGTCACTGATGATCAAATGAGCCTTAGTAGAGAAAAATGAATGGGCAGAAAAGAAAACTTGGTCAAGTTTTTCTAAGCCATCCATTCATTTCTAATATCATAGTTCATGTGATGAGTATAACCATCTTGTTACACCCAGATCCATAGCTCAACTGGTAGACTGAGTGGAGATACCTCGTTTCAACACTTGAGGTCTTGGTACCAATCCCTAGTGGGGGTGGCTAACATGGAGTGTGTGTACTGACATGGGTGTGTACTAACAACCTAACCCAAAAAAAAAAAAAAACCATCTTGTCTTTTGGGCCATAGAAAATGCTGCACCCACCTCATGGATATATCTTGGACCACGTGCAACACAAGTGGTGGCAATTAAATGGGTCATCTTGTACACATATTCCTTTTAAACATATTTGGTTGATACTCCCCTTCTTTGAGCAGCACCCTTTCAATTCAAAAGCTATTTAAAAAGAATAGGTGATCCTCTCCACTAGTTACAAGTGTGACATCAGTTGTCGCTCTAGGAATCGTGTCTTTGATGATCCACTATATCGAGGACCATAATTCTAAGCATTGTTTGGTCTAACTAAATGCGTCATAATAATATAGTAAGCCAACATGTCAAAGTAATATATTTTGCAACCATTTATGATTACTGCTTTTGAGAACAACCTTAATTTTTCATATTTTCAAGTTTAATGTGCCAGTTTAGATTGCAAACTACATCAATAATTTGTGTACAAATTATTGTACAAATTACATTACCTGTCTCGTAAAAATAAGTAATATAATTAACAATTCATGTGTTTGGATAACTATGATAAAATCGTAATGATAATATTTTTACATTACTTCAACGTCAAATCATAGAGAGAAAATACACTAATGTGCACATTTAAATAAAAGATTTTTGCTGCAATACAATATAAAATTATAATGATCATAAATTTCTTTTTCTTTCTCATGTTACATCTGCATTTGACCGATGAATTGCATGTTTAAATAAATATTATAAAATTATTAATGATTGCACTTTTAAAATATATTCTTAATGTAATTCACGATCTAAATAGGCCCTAATGTGCTTCCATTTAATTGCTCTAACATGCACCACGGAGGTAGCGTAAATTCAGCATTTCGATTTTAAGCCACATTATATTTGAATCTTACTCAAGCCTAAAGTTAAAATCTTATTCCATTTCATAAGGATTTAAGAGTGTTATCGGATTTTATTATCTAATCATTATAGCATATCTATTTTTTCTTTTCACTTTTTGGATAGTTTCTGCAGAGAGAGAGAGAACTAAATCATACAATAGTTTTTTCTAACTGAAATTTGAAAAGCTTGGACACCCAAAATATTTATTTCTAAATTAATAAATATTTTAAAGGGGAAAAGTTACCATGAGATTGACCTTATTGAAACTTTCCATGAGGCCAAGCCCTATAGGGGTCAACCGTGATGTGTGGCAGACATTCGTTCCGTCAATCAAATATACCCACCCAATCATGTTGAACAATGGGCTTAAAAATTAGGTCCATTCATGACATAGGTAGGCCACACCACAGATAACAATTGAGAGTGGATGCCTACCCATTGAAACTTTTTTAATCATATATAGGCCTAGTGAGATGTGATTTAGACATCTAATCCATTCATTATGTGTCCTACTTGGATGAGGGGTCACACCAAATTTTAGGCCATTCTAAAACTCAAGTGGGCTCCACTAGTTTATTTAAATGAGCCAGCCAATTGATTTATTACTAATTGTGAATTGTCCGTATATTTTTTTCTCTTAATTTTGTTAACATTTTCAAACCGATTATTAAAACTTCGCATTCAGCTTGATTATTAATGCAATTGACTCAAGTTGGAATAGAAATTCATGTTTCATCCCGTCCAAGTTGATCAGGATGATCCCTGCTCCTGATCCTTTATCAGTCCTTGAATCGTCAAATATCAGTTTCAGAGTAATTGGAATATCATATATAAGTCTAATACTTCTGGTGAAAGTTGATTTTCAATGTCCGAAGGATAATCGGCCAAGAAATTTGCTATAGTCTGCCCTTTATTGCCCTTTGTGACACATACGTTATATTAAAATTAAATAATGTTAGAACTCATTTGCCAATTCAACCATTCAGAATCGATCAATTTAACATATATATACTTAACTAAATTAGTTATTGAAATTATATTGACTAACTTAGCAAATAAATAATAACATAATTTCATGACCATGAAATACAATGATGGACATAATTTTTGTATAGCATAATATCGTTTATTGGTATCTAACAAAATTTGGGTAAGATAATACACAACTCATTCCCTTCCATCATTATCATCCCGAGTTAACAGAGCTACTACTAATTTTGCAAAAGACGCGACATACATCTTGAGCGGACATGCGGCCTTGAATTATGTGTGCCATAGCAGAGGACCCACAAAAGATGCAAATGTAAATTATTCGACAAATCGAAGTCGATTTGGCCTGATTTTTGGTCCGGCACTTCATCCAAACCAGATGCGATGGCTGAATGGCTTGGATCACAAATGCAATATTGCATGATGAGCCCCATACAGAACCTAAGGTCGCCCTTTTTTTGTTGTAGAGTCACAGGTCGGCTTTATTTTCGGTCCATGGCACCATCGTGGGATGGGACCTTTGATGGCTAGCTTGGATGTGATGCACATATCAGGGTCGGGGCACAGAGCTAGACTGCATGGTAAGTTACCATACATATGTGTATGTACATGTATATATTATATAAATGTATGCATGCAAAATGACTCAAGGGAATGTAGGAAATGGACCCCACACATAAATGTACATGACATCCGACCCGTCCATTAGATGAGTCCCTCCATGTTTACCCTTGGCCTTAAAAATCTAGCCAATCTATGTCTCATGTGGGCCAAACCAGAAGGAACACGTAAGGGAGGATAACCACACTTGATTTTCATTAATCTCCAGCCAAGATTCAAAATGGCCTAATTTTTTATTTGTTATTTCATCTGGGGTAAACCATGCATATTAATGGATTGGATCGCATACACACAGAATAGAAGGCCCTCTACACGAAGTAAGGGTGGGTATCCTCTATCAAGTGTTCACTGTGGTGTGGCCCACCTAAATCATGGATCAGCCAGATTTTTGCAGCATTACTTCAAAACGAGGGACGCATCTGATGATCGGTGTGGATTCCATAAATACATGGTGGGCCATGTCCAGCTCTTATTACCATGTGGTAATGTTACCATCAAATCATTTACCTGCATGGGTAAGATCAATCCATTTGGAGTGTTATAGTATGTATATTTAATTTACAAAAACTAACCAACGAGCTTTCATGCACCCGTTTAGTAAGCGGGAGGTCTTGAGTTCAAATTTCAATGAAAGCATTTTTATTTTTTTTTTCATTTTTCACCGTCTGATGTTGTGGTCCACTTGAGCTTCATTTTTCACCGTGTGAATCTGTGGTCCATTTGAGCTTTGATGAAAACAAATGGTCAGGGTGGATAAAACACATACATTTATGGTGGACCCCACAGTTTACTCACCGCACAGATGATTATAGTAATTCATTGATTTTTTTTTCTATTTATTATTATTACTATGGCCCACCTACAGCGTTAGGTGGCCACTCTAAAAACATTGCTATGGGAATGCACCCAACTTATTTAGCTCTGCTGGAATGGATTTGTTGGGTGGACTGGTGTTGGGTATGTAGCTCATGCAATGAAGCTGATGTAAAAATCTCACCTCCTGTTCTGTCCATCCATCAGGGTAGGCCATTTCTGTAAACGTCTTTATTTAAGTGTTAGATTTGTTCATTAATTTAATGTATTAGGATTTTGAAAATACAACAGGATCATAAGGCCTTCAAAAATTCAGATTTTAGACTATAAGTGTAAAGATCCACATTTCATGTTATTAAGTTTCTATAATAGGAAGATATAATTTTAAGAATTAGAATTATCTTAGATTTGATGTTTTAAAAAATAAAAATAAAAATAAAAATAAAAGCTATTGATTTTCCTGTACTAATTTTTCAAATATGAGTGTCTCTCCTAAATTTATTCCGAATGAAGAAAAAAAGATGAGAGTTTAAAAAAAAAAAAAAAAAAAAAAAAAAAAAAAAAAAACCCTAGGGCAAAGCCAAGGAGACATGTAGAGGTGCCCCAGTGGACCCCACACATGTGAAACGTGTGATAAAAGAGGAAAAGAGAAGGGATGTGTGTGTGTCAGTAGGTGATGCCTAGTGAGTGGGGATGTCCCAGTCTCTCTTTACTCTATCCTCTCCTTCTAGGACATGAATTATATGTAAAGAGAAATTAAGTTTCGATAGACACCAATTAAGGATCCCCTTTTAGACCGTCGTGTACCTGCACAAGGAACGGACAAGGAAGACCCCAGCTCGTGGGGGACCCTCTGATGCCAAAGTCAAGAAAGGGATATGGGTCTAGTCAAGTATTGAAGGTTTAGGAATAAAGATAGTGCGTACCTTTCACCATTAGAGTTATCTCTATTTATAGTTTTAAGAGAGGTGATGATGTAGAGGAGATCTTCTTATTTAATAAGTATGTATTGTAAAGGAATTTGGATCCTGGGTGTGCGGTGAATCTCCCGAGATCCTCAGTGAAGATCTCGGGATCCCGAGAGTGTCGTGAATATCCTCGAAAGACCTTGGACAGATCTCTATCGCAATGAATTTCTCGGCTCTTCGGCTAAGATCTCGAGTGAATGTAGTCAGACCTTAATGGGAGGCAGGCTGAACCAACCTAAAGTGTTCCAACCTAGGACGCCGACCTTAGTAATGTCAACCCGGGTGAGGCCGACCTGGGTAATGCCGACCTACGTAATGTCGACATGTCTCCTTAGTCAAGCCAGAGGATGGAGTGCTCTTGACAGACTCTGGGGATCTTGGACTCGACAGAGATAATGCTCTTTCAGGTGTTTGGGCCGGTCGGTAGGTGTTTTGATCTGGTGACGAGATGCTGAGCTCAATCTTACTTCTTGCTTGGGTTTTGAGTATGAGATCGAACATGCTGTCGCGTCCAACCTAGAGAAGTGTACAAGGTCCCAACCTGACCTTTCATAATTAGTTGGCATGCTTTCCCTATAACGCTACCTATGGCTCAGCGATAAATAGAATGCGTTTTACCACTGACATGGCTTAAACGGTTACTTGTCTTTATCCGGAAATAACATACAGACAAAGCTTCTCAAAGATATGATATATCTTTTGTATATTTAGCGCATACCCTAAAGATATCAAATATGCCACATAGCTCCGCTAGATTTTGGTACGAAAATTGCCCCCGTAATGTTTTTTGTCATTCGGCAAAGAGATGGCAAGACACGTAAAATCATTTTTGTCTTCTGCCACATGGCGTATTTGCACTTATTCAAACTTTCAAACATCGTCTCCATTGTTTCATTCTTTTCGTAGATTTGCCACGTGTCACTCAAAGAAGATATCGTTGTATCGTAGCAGCAGTTTTTTACCTCAAGGTTCACTCCTACCATCATTTGGCCATTAATGTTGCACATGTGGCAAAAGCTATATATCCTCTTATTTTCTTTTCCTTTCATTTTTCATTCTTTTGACTTTCCAAAACCCTAAATTTCTTTTGGCTTACCATTTCCTTCTGCTTACATTCATGGCTCCCACAAGATATGCGGCTTCATCTTCTATTTCCCCTCTTCTGACTCTGGTGGAACCGCTTTGTGAATCGGCTTGATCAGATGCAATTTTCAAATCTAAGCTTGAGTTTAAAGTTTATTTGGGTCTTACATTTCCTCTCGATACTTGTATTTCTCAAATACGTTTTCCTACTTCCCTGTTGGTACGAAGGAAAATTTCTTAATCAGTCGTAACTCTTTTGATTAGACTTATTGCAAAAAATGGGTTGAATGGTATCAACAAGTCAAGTCCAAATACATACAGTTGTAGGAAGAGCTTGGCATTATCACTTACATTCACATGTCCACCTGTCACATAGAGCCTAATTCAGCTCTTCTCGTTACTGTTGTGTGTTTTTGGAGTTGTACCACTAACCTCTTTCATTTCAAAAGTGGTCTGATGAGTCATGCCATTATGGACTTATGTGCCCTATCAAGCTTACCTCTGATCACTTTGAATTTTACCCAGGGTATCACCTTGGCGATCCTGATCACCCTTTCTTTGGTCATGCTAATATCCATAGCTGGTTCGGTCCTTTTGTGGGGAAAAAAAAAAAAGATAAAACCAAAGGTGAAGTTTTCCATCAGGAACATCGTTCATTCCTTTTGATATGGATTTCTCGATTTCTCTATAGTGTCCCTTCTAATCAAATAACTAAATAATACACTAGTTTAGTCGAAACCTTAATTTCTGGCCATAGAGTAGCATTGGCTCCATTTCTCCTTTCGCATTTGTATTGAGATGTTCATAGTCTTTCATTTGAAGGTCCCCATCTGGTTAGATGCTCCTTTTAGTTGCTTCAACTCTAGGTCTATGAGTATTTTTCTAGTCTCAGTGAAGAAATCACCAAGCCCACGACCGCAAATTTTGTCCCTTCGCGACCTATTTAGAGGGTTTTGAATTCCATTCAATCGTTGTGACCGCAAATTTTGTCCCTTCCTGAAAAGACATTTATCCCAACTGGTTTACCAATCGACATTTTAATGAAACCAATCCGACAATGGTCAAAAATCATAATCAAATCTGGGCTAGTTATCTAATGGCCCAAGACATACCAATCGGTGGTGTTGAGACTAACAAAGGAAAACATACCAAAAATTGTGTAGAGTTCTACTCCCCCAATCTCTTCGCTCGTCAATTTGGGTTCGGCCAAACCATTCCATTTTCATTATGCTAGAATTCTCTCAACTAACCTCCTTATGAGTACATCCATGTTAAACGACCTGACATTATTCAGTCTCTCCTCAAGAACTATCGTACGACAAGCCAATCCTTCACCCTATATTTTCTTCCTAGATGTCCTTCATCAACAGACACTTTCAAGCAAATGGTCGGAGACTTGCAATCACCTTCTTCGGACGATGTGAGGCCGAAGTCGCTATAGAGACCATGTCGACTATGTTCGTCAATATGAACTGCTTCATAATTTGCAAGAATAGGCTATTGTTAAAAAAGATGTCTTAAATCTGAAAAGTTTTGGAAAAAGTTTGACTAGTCGAAAAAAGTTCGACTCGAAGTCTAGCAACAATATATTTGTGATTTCCGGGACACTCGACCAGTCGAGGGTCAAGCTCGACCAATCGAAGCCCTCGCTCGACTAGTCGAAGGTTACACAGACTACGTGCGGACTGCATAAATTTAAGGCAGTTTCCGGACTTTTCCAAAGTCGGTGCGTAAGTTGAGTTTCTTAAACTATAAATAGTGAGGACCTTTCTAAAGGCAAGCTAAGACTTTCTAAAGGTATTCTAAGGGTATCTAGAAGGGGTTCTAGGGTTTCAAAGGGTATAGTAAGGGTGAGATTTGAGGTTGTTCAAATCGGGTAAGTCCTTTCTCTTTATTATTTATGCTTTCATAGTGAAATTTTGTCTCTTTGTGCCGTGGTTTTTTCCCGAAAGGATTTTCTGCGTTAAATCTTTGTATTCTCTTGTGATTGCTTGGGGCTATTGGATTGCTATCCTAGACCATATTTGTGTGATTCCACAGCATAAATCCCAACAGGTGGTATCAGAGAAATCGTTGGGGCACAGATCTGAATCTGAGGGATAAGCAATAATGTTAAGCACTATGTATGATATTGAGAAGTACTCAAGGAAAAATAACTTTGAGTTATGGAAGATCAAGTTGACTGGTTCCTTAATCAAGTAAGGCGAATATGGTGCTTGAGGAGCAAAAGTTTACTATGACTGATTATGATTGGAATACTCTTGATAAGAAGGCCTCATCCTCAATTTGTTTATGTCTCACGGATGAGGTTCTCTACAATGTCATAAGAGAGAAAACTGTGACTAAGTTATGGGCGAAGTTAGAGGATGTCTATGTGATTTTTTTTAAAAAATCGCTTACACTTAAAGCGTCAGTGATATAACTTCAAGATGGCAAAGGGTGGAGATCTAGAGGCTCACATCAGCAACTTTAATAAATTAGTTTACAAATTGTTGGATATGGAAGAAGTGATGAAAGATAAGGAACAAACATGTATGTTGTTGAATTCTCTTCTGGCATCATATGAGTTATTCAAGGACACAAAATGCACCACGAATAAAACCTTGAGTGTCGACACCGTTATCTCAGCCCTTCAAGGAAATGCCATGAGAAAGCTAAACGGTGACACTGATGCACTGTTTATGATGGACAAGAATTCTAAACAAGGTACAGGATCTTCAAGTTCTATATCCAAATTCAAGGGCAAGGGTAAAGGTAAGTTAAAGTGTTGGAACTGTGGGATGGAAAGACACATGAAGAAGAATTGTAAAAATCTTAAATCTAAGAGAGAAGAACCTGAGGCTTCGTACGGGGAGGCCAATGCTGCCACGTCAGATGGATCGAGTAGATGTGATGGTGAGATCTTGTATGTCTACGATCAGACGCCCATACAATGATCATAGGGGTGAGTGGATTCTAGACAAAAGGGCATCCTTTCACATGACTCTTCATCGAAGCTGGTTCGCCATCTACAAGGAGTGTGATGGTGGACAGGTGTTTATGGGCAATGACTTACCTGTAATGTTGTGGCTGTTAGTATAGTGCGCATTAAGATGTTTGATGAGACAGAGCGTACCCTAACTGATGTGAGGCATGTTCCTGATTTGAAGAAGAATTTGATTTCTCTTGGTGTTCTTGAGGCAATGGGCTGTAAGTTTACAGGTATTGATGATGCTATTAAAGTATCTAAGGGGGCACAGGTAATCATGAAAGTGCAACGACTCGGTAATCTTTACAGGTTGATCGGGAGCACTTCAACCGGTGGAACCGCAGTGGCTGTAGCGGATTCCACTTTTGCACATGTGTAGCATACTGGGCATGGCCACATGAGCGGGTAGGGCATGAATGCTGAGACGCGTAGACAAAGATACGAAGCAGGTGGAGCAGTCACCTTTGAGAGGAATCACATCGCATAAATAGCAAGTTACCGGTGAGGTGCATGGTCGACTCCAATATCGCATATGCTCTCATTACAGACGAAAGGGATCCGTCTTCTATTTAAATGGCTCTAGGTGATCCAATGATATAACACATTTGTCCTAAATAAACAAAGTAGAAAAAAAATATATAAAAATTCAATCCAATGCAGCAATTTCTTCTTATATCAAGATAAGGCCACATGTCCCATGGGTCACTCCCCGGTTCGATTGCATTCTCGTTCTCTTGGGCTAACCCATTGGTCTTTGTGACATCTGTATAGTTTTTCGTTAATAAATCATAAGCTGGATAGGCCTAGTGAGAATTCTCAACATGCTTTGTGCACATTAATATTAAAATAGTACAATAAGCATAAAGTGCACAAAATAAAAATTATAGTTGTGTAAATGCATAAGAGATATGAATGCGCATTAAATGGGATGTTCGTCCACTTGCTTGAGTTAGATGACTATCAACCTACATTCATAGCTTGGGCAGGCTTCCACAAGTTTGGTAGGCATCGGCATGGGCGTGGCCTGCTACCGGAGAGGTCTCGTAGGATAGACTCGGCACGTAGTGTGCATGTAAGAGGTTAATGTTCGATTGCAATTACACGGTTGTACACAAATTAATCACACACACACACACACACACACACACACACACATATATATATATATATAATTAAAATCCCATATTAGAGACAACATAGTTTATATATGAATTACTCAAATTAGCAACAAGATATTTCTTAAATTACATGAATCAAATCATGTATAAAACAATCATTAATTCAGATAGTTTCAAATGAACCAAAACACAAATATTAAAACGAATCATGAAATTGAATTAAACATATACATTAAAGATATTTTAATTCTAACGGCGATGAAATATGTTGGGATCACTCACTTGGAAAATCGATTAAGAGTGATTTTGTTCGAGTAACAATCCAATAAACAGAACCTAAGTACTCCCGAAAATAGTATACATTTATAATTATCTCTCAGTTTATATGAATTCGCAATCTGGGACTCACTTTTGATTGATCATTTTTCAGATTGGGGTCCACGTGTTGTCTAATTGGATTCCTTCAATCCAACCCTTAATACAGGGTTTGTGATCACCACAATCTAATGTGGGACCCACTAGATCAAAGCAAAATGGTCGACTATCCTACATCGACAATAAAATTATCTCAACAAGCATAATATCTTTGAATTTATAAGTATATTGATTCACACATCCAGATTTTTAAATTCAGAATTAAACAGATCTATTCTTTCCTTTGTCGATCAAATCGACTACATTGTTAATCGAATTAACAGTATCGAACGTTGAATCGACAGTCTCTAGACTTATCCAGTTTTTGATGAACCAAATTGAAAATTAATTTTTTTCTTAATCTTTGATTTAGAGTCTAATTACACATGTTAGTTAGGTCCAAACATATCATTGGTCCTCTCATGATTGATTAAGAGAGAGGTCCGTTGATCAACTTGATTTGAAACCTCCATGGTCCACATCATTTGAAATTTTATAATTTATTTAGATTTGTTATCTGATCAATGTGGCCCATTTAATAGTCGGATTGATCTGATACTCGAGATCCTAGTATAGTTTAATCCTAAAAATCAGATAGACCATATAAATCGGATCTCACACGTCTGGTGACCCAACACAATATACAATGCATGGTGTGTTATCTATCACCATTGATTTGTATGATGCACTTGATGATCATGGTAACTTGATTCTTGAGGTATCTATATATTTCAACCTTGGAAAATAAATGGATCGTCTGGATTTAATTCCACACATTAAGGTGGCCATACATGATTCTCTACGTCAATTTACAAAGCAATTACACAGAAAATTGCATTTTTCTATATAGACTATGTAAATGCACATGATGGACATATGTTTAATCTGAACCATTCATCACATAGATTTGGACGGAATTACTTGGATTACAAGGGAAAAAAATGAAGAAAAATGATCAAATTACCAACATGATTAGCTTTTGTCCAAGGAATTCTCTCTATTTTCTTTATATGTTCTCTCTTTAGGGTTCTTTTGTTAATGAAGGATTCTTCACATATTTGCCCTCAAGAAAGAGGAGACATCCACAATAAGGGAGAGATTGCAACAATGCCCTCTCATATCTCCTTTTTAAAAGTCAAATCTTAAATTCAAATTTAAAATAATTAATTTAATTTTTTATCTCTCTTAATTTTTAGGTCATTATAAGAAAAGACTTGCAGTTATGCTAGTTCCATTAAATCCCCTGACTTGAGGATGTGTGGATGGAGAGATCTTAATCGATACTGCTTTGGCTCACTTTGTAAGGTTGTCGTGTAGCCACTGAAAGTGGATGTGATTGGGTAGTTTCAACAGGATTGTCAAAGTCTAAATGATTCAAAATGGAATTCTGGTAGTCTACTCGAACTGATCTTATATGTTGAACCATCTATTAGGTGTTTTAAAGACTAACCAAGACTTTTAATATTTTTTATTGGTTAATTATAGTTTTCAACTACTAACTTCGAGTTTTAACTATTGATTTATTTTAAATAATACTTGATGGATATCTAATGACTTAGATATATTAATCTACTTCTTGGATGGCATGGGATTGCTACGAATGATGACCATAGTTAATAGAAGGAATTTGACGGTTGGGTGCATGGATTGGGAAAGTAAACATGATTCTTTCATAATAAGGTAATTAAGCAAAAGTCTGTTGGGTGGTGGAGCACTAAATGTAGTGCACCTCCTGAATCCTTAACCCATCCTTATATATGATCTTATCTTAGGAAGGAGAAATTATTTTAGAAGTAGAGAACCCTAACATCGACACTTGAGAGAACTAGAGAGAGTGAAAGAGAGAGGGAGAAGGAGGGACATCCTCACCTCCTTCATGTGACACATGTGCATGCACCAGGCATTGAGTCCTCCTTTAAACAACTTTAGTTAGCCCTTAGGCAATACCAATGATCTAACACAATTTTTTAACCATCTATATTTGAAGATAGATTAAGGAGAAACTCTCTATGTTAAGAGAGTGACAAAGAAAAAATATAGGCAGAGAAAAGTAGTACTTTATATTTATCTCAAACACTGCACAATCATAGACGGATCTCCAAATTGACTATGTAAAATAAAAATTTTAGAATTAAATTCCAATGTGGTTTTAGCTAGAAACCCAACAATTATTTCTCAACTTCAACTATTTTTGGTTCATAATGTATCTAAATTGAGAAGCACAATTTGGACGGTTCATTTTGAATTCCCAAAATGCCCAGGTTGCAATCTCTTAAGTGACTTTCAGTGCTTGAGTATCATCTATCTATTGCACCCTAATTCTGGTAATTCTGAGAAAACTAATAGGGGAATGACATGTGGCCTTCTATGAGGGATAGAAAGTAGATAAAAAGATCTTTAAAGATTTAGAACACTTTTTGTGGGATTACAGTTGACGTAAGTTTACTTTTACACGTGAGAGGATGGTAGACAGAATGCTATGATCGATGTACAAGAGGCGCAGTCAAGTTGTTTAAGGATATGAAGGGCAATCGAGGACAACTAAAATAAAACCTTGGCCGACGAGAAGCATTTGGAAGAGAAAAGGATGCAAAAGAGATACGTAACAAGAGAAGGATTTAGTAAGAGACCTTTCGACTGCTATAATCGTTGCAGTAATGACAGAATGATATGAATGAATAAGTTATAATAGAACTCTATAAATTGCAAAGGAATGTGACGGAAGAACAACACATCAAATTTCAAAACCAACAAATCAATAATCAAATTTATTTATTAATTTTCTATATCTCATCTTATCCTAGGAGTAGTAATAATTTAGTAGCGGTAATTCTTAGGTATAATATTTAGTTATAATACAAGTTTATGCTCATATGCTCGATTTGTTCTTTATCCAATATCGAGTAGTTCTTTTAAGAGACGCATTATTGTAGTTGCTCATAGTGACCAATTGTGAGTTTTTCCTTTTGTTTGATTTACACTACTATTTTGAAAGTCTTTTCTTGTGGAAGGCACAAAATAGCCCATCTTTGAAAAAAGAAGAACCCCACCCTCAAATTGTCACCTGATCATCATAAACTTCTATAAGTGCCTGAGTAAGTGACCGATCTTCTCAGAACTTAGTCATGTACGTTCATATTGCATGTATCTGCTTATTTTAGCGCTCGGGGTCAAAGTTGATCGGTTTGGATCGAGCCACTGTATCGATTCTAGCATGCTCGTATAATTGAAAACAAACCGAGTAGCTAACATTTTTTGGCACGCCTGGTGGGATAACAAATTACTTGGTTACCTTAATATTTGGTTGATTTAAGTATATTTGTTGGTGTAGTAATCATTTGGAATCATGAGCCGAAGGGGTGCTCGTAATTCTTCAACGGCCGCTATTGTGGCTAACAAGCCTCTTACTTACGAGGAGGAGGTGCAAGTTCAACAAGTACCTGAGTAATGAGATCCACCACCTAGTCTGGTACCTATTCCTCCAAACCCAGATAGACCATCGACATCTCGAGTTGAACCTCTTAAGATTATGTCAGCCAAGATGTTTAAAGTGCAGAGGGGGATTCAACACATCACAGAACTATTACAGTTTTAGGCATAACAATCATGATTTTAAGCCGAGACTTTTAATAAGTGGATGGTCGGCCACACTGAGAGGATGAATCAATTGGTAGCTTTGTCTGCTGATAGAGCATTTGTTGCACCTCGACAACAAGACAATGCAAGTTCTGTTGGAAATAGGGCACCTGTATTACTAGTTCAGCCGATGCCACAAACACTTTTATTAAAGTAAAATTTGCCACCTGGTCTTATCCCTGGTTCGATTTACAATGTGTGAATTTCGCTGATATCGATAGATTTCATACATCTTGAATGTGTTCTTATCTAAGACATACGAAATTCACCATCACCAGTAGATTTAAGATGTCCCGAACATGAGAATAGGAATGTCATCCATGAGGCTAGGAATTAAGGGATGCATGGGGGTACCCTTTACCTAAAAATCAACCGTATAATGAAGATCAGTATCAGGATGGCCCTGAATACCTCTAGTTGCTCTATAGTAAAACGCGGAGTATAGCCAAATCTTCAACTAGTTCAGGAAATAGCAGGCCAAGTTCATGGCCGAACTACTACTCCTGTTTACAATAAGCCATATTCTGATTAGATCGTTTGACAATACCATTTACTGAGGAACTATCGACTTGACTTTATGTTGTTTACATGTGATACAGGTCAATCAACTGTAGAATACATAGGTCGATTTACCATACAATGTGAAGAATTGACAAATAATGATTATTACAAATTGTAGTTACCTGACCATTCACTCACTGGGGTAGCCTTTACTTGGTATTTCAATTTGCTACCAATCTTAATACAAAACTACCAAGAAATTGAAAATAAAAAATAAAAAAATTCAAGCTCAGTCTTTTTCTAGAGATAGAGAAATTTTCATGACTGATTTTGTTTGTTTTCGACAATTGTTAGGGGAATCGGTTGAGAATTACATTACTTGGTTTAAAAGAGCTAAAAGTCAATGCAAGGTAGTTACAACTAAGACAAAATTTGTCTAGTTGGCTTGAGATGTACTGAAATTTAAGCTTTGAAAGAAATTTATTGGAACATAATTCAAAGATCTTTATGATTTAACTAGGAAGGTGTCTTAATATGAGGCCTTACTTCAAGAGTCAATGACTTGTAATATGGTGTTGACTTATATAATTCATTAATTTAAAATTCTTGAATCAATCACAATGGAACGAGGGACAACATTTTCATCCAAACAGGTTAAGGAGATGGCCGATGAGTACAAGATTAAGCCGATGCATTCATCACCTTATTATGCTTTGATTAATGGCTAGGCTAAGGCTAGTAATAAGGTTATTAAAATATTTTACAAAAAATAATTGAAGAAATCCTAAACACTGGCATGTTAAATTATCGAAAGTTCTTTGAGCATATCGTAATTCATTTTGAACAAGCACATAAATAAGTCCATTTAGGTATGTATGTGGACATGATGTCATGTTGCCATTAAAAGTGATTGTCTCATCATTATGGGTAGCGTATGAAACAAATTTAACCCTAGCCGAGTTCATTGCTAGTTGAAATTGAAGATTTAGATAGAACTCACCTGAAGAAATTGGATTTCATTATGATAATCAAGGCCAAAGTTGCTTGAGCATACAATAAGAAGGTAAAAAAGAAAACATTTAGTGAACGCGATATGGTTTGGAAAGTAATATTTTCTATCGGGAATAAAGAAGTTGCATTTTATAAATGGTCACTTATATGGGATGGACTATAAATATGGTAAAAGTTCTTCATGGTGGAGCTTAAGTTCTCCGTGATATGAATGAAAAAATGATAAAGAATCTAATCAATGGTCAATTCTTAAAAGCGTATCAAATCAGTTTATAGAAAATATAAAAAGATTAGGTCAAAAAATGGTTAGAATAATCACAGATGGCTTGAAAATGACCAAAATCGGTCAAAATAACATGACTAAATAGAAATATAAATATTGTATTAAGGACTAAACTCCTTAGCCTTGAAAAGACAGAAGGTATGAAAGGATTTATTGAGCATAAAAGAAAGAAAGAAATTCATATACTCAGGAAAAGAATAGATAGTTCTATTTTGGAGTAAAGAATTTTTCAATGGCCGAAGGAAGTAAATTCAATATCGTTGAAGTGGATTTGATGAGCTTTGTTTTAAAATATTCATAAAAACACATCTGGACAAGCTAGATGGGCCAACCGATTGGTAGAATCCTTTAGTAGTGGCTTCATACATGCTGCGGTAAATATGACCGAGTACAAAAGGAGCAATGGCAAGTTGACAACCCTAAGCAAGTGCCTTGACCAGATGAATATATTCTTTAATAATTTACAAAGACCTCAGACACAACAGAAAATGAAAAATTCATTTGTTGAGAGTCAAATATTGCATATTATCCTCCATTTATATTTTAGTTTTATGAACATGATAATGCTTAATGATCTATTTTACTCATGTTTATGTTGCAAGGTGAATTTAAGAGTTTAGATTAAAAGGGTGCTAAAAGCATGGATTTTATGCTCAAGAATTACCAAGGCAAGGGATGGATCTTAAGATACCAAGATTGAAGAATTCACATGTCAAAGATCCAAGAAAACCAAGTGAGGAATGAAGAGAATTAAAGATTTGAAGTGAAAAAAAAGGAATCCTGAAATCATTCTGAAAAAGCATATTCTGAAACTCTGAGTCATTTTATAAAATTACGTAGAGTTAAGTCTATTTTGAAAAACTGCGCAGAATAAAGTCTATTTTAACAAACTGCGTAAATTTGAGGCGGTTTTCAGATTTTTCAAATCAGTTTGAAGGAGGGAGTTTCCCACTTATAAATAGGGCTTCTCAGGGCATTCCTAGGCATCATTCAAAGCATTCAAGAGCAAGATTTAGAGTTTTTAGAGAGTTTTCAATTTTATTAAAGTTTTATAAATTATTATTTTTTTCTTTTAGATATTTTCTATTTGCATTTATTTCTTTCTTGTTGCTTTTCTATTTTGCAATTTAATTATATTTTTCCAGTTCCCTCTAGCCTAAGCTAGAAGGGAAGTACATTGGTTTAATGATTTTATAAATTATGATGATTGATTGTTTTCAATGATGAGAAAAATGGTGTATGCATATTATTAATTATCTAGGTTTAGGTTTTTTATCCTTCCGTGAGATCCATATGTTTCCATCATATGAGATCCATATTGATGGATAGGCTTAACCTGGATCAGTTAGATTTCTTATATGGGAGATGTTCTCAACTTAGTACTTTTCTTTGATTCATTATCTCATGGATATTGAATACTTAAAATCACTGGCGCTTGAGAATATATATCAATAATGCTAATCCATGATTCTCTAATATTTTATATCATTTATTAAAATATTTAAACTGTTTTATTTTCCGATTAGGCTGACCATAGTGCTCAGATCTTAGTTATGTTATCAAAGTCATTATGACCTATGGAACATTAACCTAAGTGTGGAACTTTGAAGCTTGGGTGTTGTTTTCAAATTAATTAAATTTCATACATTCAAAACCTTCAAAATCATTTTATATTTTTAGTTTTCATTACTTAGTTAATTTTGTATTTGATTTTCTCATTCTCATAAATCATCTCCTTGTGGGATCGACCCTTTATTCACAAGATATTACTTACAAACTTTTGCACTTGGAGGCAAGCAATCACACATCAACAGAAATGCCATGTGTTCTTGTTCATCTACTTCATTTTGAGACTTGCATTGAACCGCCATAAAAGTACGCCTTGCTGGTCTTACTTGGGAGAAAGAAGGGATGATGATTTTTCAAAGCGAAGTCTGGGTAGACAGGCTCGCCAAAAGGGAAAATGTGAGTGAATGCACATATATGCATAATCGATGGACCAATGGGACCACATTCGAAATGAAATGTATTGATCGATCGACCTTAGAAGGTCGGAGCTGCTGTAAAAAGGAAATGATTGGCTGGAAACTCATGCAAAGAGAGTTTAATTCATTTATAAATTCTTGCTCGTTTCCATATATCGTCATGTTGTGCTTTCACATGAGAAAAGCACTCAGCCGGCCATTCATTAGTTTCGGCCATGCTTGTAGAGACTTGAACATATTGGAAGAATCTAGAAAGCTATTTGATTAAACAATCAGAACTTCATTAGGACACTTCGAGAAGCTATGCTCAATTTTACGAAGGTGTTCGTAAGTGACTGCTGGATGAAAAGTAGGACCAAGTGTTAACACTGAAGTGTCTGGAGCATTTGGGGGGTTGAAGATGAGGTCATTCATCACATCATATGATAAAACGTCCTTGATGAAAGATTCTAAATGAAAAGTTAGAGCAGAAAAAGAAGAAGATGCAGCCATGGTGATGATTTTGAAGAAGAGAAATCGAGAAGTATTTATAATAGTGAAAGGAGGAGATGAAAAGGTTGAGGCACCAACTTCAGAATTGCTTATACATCGACCAGGGTATGTATGCATTAATGAAGAGGAATCATGACTTCTTGTACAATACGCTTTTATGCGACGTGTCGTATGAACAACCTAGAGGTGTGAGGTAAAGAATCTCCTGATACGGCATCGATCAAGTAAATCAATTGATGGAAAGTAGGATCAAGTATTAAAACTGAAGTGTTTGGAGCATTTAGGGTGTTGAAGAGGAGGTTATTCATCACATCAGATGATAAAACGTTAAGGTCCTTGATGCAATATTCCAAATGAAAGTTGGAGAAGAAAAAGAAGAAGATGCAGCCATAATGATGATAAGGGAAATCAGGAAGTATTTATAATAGTAAAAGGAGGAGATGAGAAAGTTGAGGCACTGACTTCAGAATTGCTTATACATCAACCAGAGTATGTATGAATTACTGAAGAGAAAATCATGACTTCTCGTACAATACACTTTTATGTGATGTGTCGCATGAACAACCTAGAGGCGTGATGTAAAAAATATCTCCTGATACGGCATCGGTCGAGTAGAATCAATGGATGGAAAGTAGGACCGAGTGTTAACACTGAAGTGTCTGGAGCATTTGGGGTGTTGAAGAGGAGGTCATTCATCACATCAGATGATAAAATATGAAGGTCCTTGATGAAAGATTCTAAATGAAAAGTTGGAGTATGAAAAGAAGAAGATGCAGCCATGGTGATGATTTTGAAGAAGGAAAATTGGGAAGTATTTAAAATAGTGAAAGGAGGAAACTTCAGAATTGCTTATACATCAACCAGAGTATGTATGTATTAATGAAGAGAAAATCATGACTTCTCGTATAATATGCTTTTATGCAACACGTCGAATGAACAATCTAGAGGCATGAGGTAAAGAATATCTCTTGATACGACATTGATCGAGTAGAATCAATGGGGAAGTAACACATGAATTAGCGGCTGATTGCATTTATAGTATCGGACAACGAAATAATATCGTTGCCATCTTTTGACCAAAGGTGAAGCAATGTGGGGGGCAATGTTGTACCATAAGTCTGACAATTAAAAAAAATCAATAGAGGAATAACATTTGGCATCGTATAAGGGGTAAGAAGTGGATAAAAAATATCTTTAAAGATTTGGAGTACTTTTTGTGGGATTACAACATGCATAAGTTAACTTTTACACGTCAGAGGATGGTACAAAATGTTATGATCAATGTATAAGAGGTGCAGTTGTTTAGGGATATGAAGGGTGACCGAGGATAACCAAAATAAAACCTTGGTCGACGAGAAGCATTTAGAAGAGAAAATGTTACAAAAGGAAAAAAGTAATAGGAGAAGGGTTTAAATAGAGGCATTTCGACTGCTGTAACCATTGCACTAATGGAAGAAGGATCTAGAGGAATAAGCTACAATAGAACTCTATATAAAGAATAGGAATTTGATGGAAGAACAACTCATCAAATCTCAGAGCCAACAAATCAACAATCAAACTTATTTATCAATTTCATTTATCTCAACTTATCTTAAGAGTAGCGATAATTTAGTAACGGTAATTCTTAGCTATAATCTTTTATTGTAATTCAAGTATATGCTCATATGCTAGATTTGTTCTTTATCCAATATCAAGCGGTTTTTTCAAGAAGTGTATTCTTGTAGTTGCTCCTCGTGATCAATTGTGAGTTTTTCCTTTTGTTCGATTTGCAGTAGTATTTTGGAAGTCATTTCTTGTGAAAGGCATAAAGTAACCCAAGTATAGAAGAAGAGCCCCACCCTTTAATTATCTCCTAATCATCATAAACTTCTGTAAGTGGCTGAGTAAGTGAACGATCTTCTCATAATCTAGTCATATATATTTACATTAGATGTATTTGCGCGCTTGGGGTCAAAGTTTCGATTTGGATCGAGCCGTTGTATCGATTCTAGCATACCCAAAAAATTGAAAGTAAATCGAGCAGCTAACACCACCACACTCATTCAACGACTTTAAGGGCATGGTTAATCCACCTCTAAAATGGGGCCATGTTTCCGTACATGCTTAAGCAAGGATGCACACAGTATGATAAATATTGCCAAGATTTTGAAGATCTCGTGAAATATCACTAAAATACATTAAATAATATAATCTCTATTATCACTGAAAATTCAAAATATCGAATGCTGATAAAATCGTGTTCAGGTCAAATAATAAAAACCTTCAAGAATTTGTAATATAAACATATCTTTAAATTTTAAATATTGTTAATTTATAATAAATATTTATAAATATTTTATTTTCAGCAAGAATTTACCTATTATCCCAAGAAAAACTTCAAAAATTTTTAATCTCTTGACAAATTTTTGAGATAGAAAATTGTCGAGAAAAAGATTTATCACGATGGGGTGTATGATGGTTTATACTCATGTACTAAGAACTTGTGCACTTAGCATCAAAGTAACTCAAAATTAACTATCCAAATTGTGGGCCCCACATTATAAATAAAAAAAAGTTACACCAATTTAACAAATTAAGTAGCTGATTTATTATTATTATTATTATTTTTGTACACACGCACACACACCCCCACACACTCACGCCTTGGAGGGATTTCACCACTTATGGATACTCGAACCCTTGACTAGGTGTTGAAACTCCTAAGAGTCTACCACCGGAGCAAGAGTAAGGATCCAATTAATTATAAGGATCCAATTAATTAATTAATTAACAAATTAAGTAGTTGATTGCGGGACACATATTGGATGATTACGATGAACATAGGCAACAGTCAAACAAGTGGCTACGAATCAGAGGTTAAGAACGTTGAAACAAGCTGATTTTGGTACAATGAAATACCTAATGTGGGCCCCTTTTTCCAATTTAATAAATGCCATGTGTAAAATTTCAAAGTGCATGTGTATCACATATCCAACCTTGCCAGTGTATAAAAAACCTCCCATGCTTTTTTTTCTTCTTTAAATTACAAAGAAAGTACAAGTAGACTGAAACATATATATATATTTTTTGGGTTAGCTTGTTAATACACACCCATGTCAGTACACACACTCCATGTTAGCCACCCCTGTTGAGATGTGGAGCCACATCTGGGGGCTGCTCGACCGGTCGAGTGCCCCACTTGACCAGTCGTGAGCAGTCGTGGACTGGCTCGACTCAAAGTCCAGCAAGCATCAGATTTTGGGTTCTAAGGTGCTCGACCGGTTGTGGCCCATGCTTGACCGGTCGAGGGGTCCTCTCGAACGGTCGTGCAGTCTGCTTGACTAGTCGAGGTTACGCAGATTCGTTTCCGGATTTGACGCGGACTGCGAAAATTTGAGTCGGTTTTCGCAAGGGTGCGAAAGGGAAGTTGCTTAAACTATAAATAGGTATCCCTAGGGCTTTTCTAGGGTATGAGAAATAATTCTAAGGTGTGGGCAAAGGGCTTTTTATGTACTTCCAAGGGAGAGGTTAGTATATTGCCTTGTAATCTTCATTTTTCTTCATAGTGGAAGTTTGCATCCGTGGTTTTTTACCCTTGTTGGGGTTTTTTCACGTATATCTTGTCTTGTAGTTTGTTTGGAATGCTTTGATTCTTTTTCTAGTTTATATTTCTTCTTGTTTATCGTTTTTGAGTGAGACCTGAGATTAGATCTTGGTTCACTGCGTTGTTGGCGTGCTGCGTAAAAACTGGTATCAAAGTTATTTGTTTAGTTCTATTGGGAGCGATGACAGAAGAAGGGAAGACTAGAATTGAAAAGTTTGATAGTTCAAACTTTACCTTCTGGAAGATGCAGGAGGATTATCTGTATCAGAAGGATCTCTATATTCCTCTAGGAGAAAAAAAGAATAAATCAGAGAAGATGACAGATGATGAATAGTTTTTATTGGACAGGAAGGCTTTAGGAACGATCCGACTCTCTTTGTCTAAGAGTGTCGCATTCAATATATCCAAGATGAAAATCACAAAAGAATTAATGAAAGCCCTAGCCACCATGTATGAAAAACCCTCAGCGTCCAACAAGGTTCATCTTATGAAACAGTTATTCAACATGAAGATATCAGATGGTGGGAGCGTGGCTGAACATCTAAACGAGTTCAATACAGTCATGAGCCAGTTGGAATCCGTTGGCATTATTTTTGAGGATGAGCTCAGGGCGTTATTGATCTTGTCCAATTTGCCAGACAGTTGGGATGGTTTGGTGATTGCTGTGAGCAATTCCTCAGGGTCGATAAAGCTGAAATTTGATGATGTGACTGGTCTAATTCTCAGCGAAGAATCTATAAGAAAGGCATCAGGAGTTTTAGGGGATTCAGGGAATACTCTAAACATTGAAGGAAGAGGAAGATCGATGAACAAAGGAGGCAATAAACACAGGCATTCTAAGTCGAGGAAGAAGTTCAAGAGACCGAAAGACAAACACGGGTGTTGGCATGCGGCAAGAAGGGGCACATGAAACGTGATTGCAGGACGCTCAAGAAATAAGAAGGAAGCTTTCAAGGCGGGAATGATTCAGTGAATCTATCCGAGGAGAGTGACACTGAGGCGTTGATCTTGTCTCTTGATGCGAGGAATGAGTCTTGGGTTATAGACTCGGGTGCTTTGTTTCATGCCACTTCATGTAAGGAAGTTTTACGTAATTATGTATCAGGTGACTTCGGGAGAGTCTACCTGGGTGATGATGAGCCGTGTAGTATCGTTCGAAAGGGGGACGTTCATATCAATCAGAAAGACGGAACGACTTTGAAATTGAAGGATGTCAGACATGTACCGAGTTTGAAACGTAACTTGATCTCAATGGGACAGCTGGCCGATACTGGTTATGTGACGACATTCACCAGTGATTCCTGGAAGATTACAAAAGGTGCCTTGGTGATATCTCGAGGCAAGAAGGAAGGTACTTTGTACGTGACTTCAGAATCATATAGTTCACTCGCAGTCGCATCAACTGGAGTAAATGGGCAGTTATGGTATCAAAGGTTGGGACATATGAGTGAGAAAGGGATGAAAGTGCTATTGTCAAAAGGGAAGCTACTAGTAGGGCTAAAGTCTATTGACTTAGAATTCTGTGAGGACTGCGTGTATGACAAGTAGAAGAGGGTAAGATTCAAGAAGATAGGACGCATTCCAAAGACGCATCTGTTGAAGCTTATATACATTGATGTGTGGGGATCGACACAGGTATTATCTCTTGGTGGCTCACATTATTTTGTTTCCTTTATTGATGATGCTAGTAGAAAACTGTGGGCCTATTTCTTAAAACATAAATCTGATATATTTGATGTATTTAAGAAGTGAAAATTTATGGTAGAAAATGAGACAGGTAAAACAGTAAAGTGTCTCAGATCTGATAATGGGGGAGAGTACTGTGATAAGAGATTTGAGGAGTATTATGTAGCAAATGGAATCAAACATCAGAAAATGATTCCAAGGACACCGCAGCAGAATGGTGTAGCTAAGCGCATTAACAGGACCATCCTTGAGCGCGCCAGGAGCAGGAGGTTACATGCAGGGTTGCCCAAGACCTTTTGGGTAGATGCTGTGAATACTGCTGCATATCTCATCAATAGAAGTCCCTCAACACCATTGGATGGTGGGCTACCAGAAGAAACGTGGACTGTGAAAGAAGTGAACCTTGCACATCTCAGAGTGTTCGGTTGTACTTTATACCTTCACATTGATGCATAGCACAAAAATAAGTTAGATGTGAAATTCAGGAGGTGCACGTTTATAGGCTACGGGCAGTATGATTTTGGCTACAGGTTTTGGGATGCAAAAAATAGAAAAATCATCAGAAGCAAAGACGTAGTCTTCAATGAAAAAGTGATGTATAAGGACAGTGTGCAAGAAACTAAGGCCAAGGAAAAAGAATTCGTAGAATTGGAAAAGTTACCAGACACGATTGTTACAGCGCCACAAGATGATCATGTACAAGAGTATTATGAGGCAGAGCCGCAAACATCGGTTGTGAGGAGGTCTACTCGGGAGAGGAGACCCACAGTCCGATATTCACCCTCCTTACATTATCTACTGCTGATAAATAATGGTGAACCAACGTGTTTTAAAGAGGCATTATAGTCAGATACACGGGTTAAGTAGGAGTAGGCCATGGATGATGAGATGGACTCTCTTGAGTCTAATCATACATGGGAGCTAGTCACTCTACCTAAGGGTAAGAAAGCTCTTCATAATAAGTGGGTTTACAGACCGAAGGAGGAGCACGATGGTTCGAAATGGTACAAGGCCAGATTGGCTGTGAAAGGGTTTCAACAAAAAGCAGGTATTGATTTCACTGAAATATTTTCACTGATAGTGAAAATGTCTACAATTCGCATGGTCTTGAGTATAGTGGCTACAGAGGACTTACATCTAAAACAGCTAGATGTTAAGACAACCTTTCTTCATAGGGATCTTAAAGAAGAGATATATATGCATCAGCCGATAGGATACATGGTACCAGGAAATGAGAGCAAAGTGTGCAGACTGAAGATGAGTTTATATGGCCTGAAGCAGGCCCTAAGGCAGTGGTACAAGAAGTTCGATAGTTTCATGTCGAGAAATGGTTTTAGGAGATGTCATGCAGACCACTGTTGCTATTTGAAGAAGTTTGATACGTCATACATCATCCTTTTTCTGTACGCTGATGATATGCTTGTGGCCGGTTCAAGTATAAAGGACATCTTAGACCTAAAAAGACAATTGTATAGAGAATTTACCATGAAGGATTTAAGAGCTGCAAAATAAATCCTAACCATGAGGATAAAGCATGACAAGAAAAACAAGAAACTGGTTTTGTCACAGGTAGAGTACATAGCTAAGGTACTTGATCGATTAAATATGGGAGGTGCTAAGCCAGTTAGCACTCCATTAGCCAACCACTTCAAGTTATCTAAGGAGCAAGGGGCAAAGACGCAGGAGGAACGGGTCTACATGACTAAAGTCCCATACGCGTCAGCTATTGAGAGTCTCATGTATGCTATGGTGAGTACGAGGCCAGACATTGCTCAAATAGTGGAAGTTGTTAGCAGGTTCATGAATAACCCCAGAAATGAACATTGAGAAGCTGTGAAGTGGATCCTTAGATACCTGGTAGGTACTAAGGATGTAGGGCTGTATTATGGAGGATCGAAAATCAAGTTATAAGGCTACGTGGATTTAGATTTGGCAGGAGATATTGACGGCAGAAGAAGCACTACAGGTTATTTTGTTTTTTCTGGGTAGTGCTGCAGCCAGTTGGGTCTCTCAATTATAGAAGATAGTATCTATCAGTACGACAGAAGCAGAATATGTTGCAGCTATAGAAACGTGCAAGGAGATGGTGTGGATGCAAGGTTTCATAGAAGAGTTGGGTAAGAAGCAAGCAGATTACAAGCTATACAGTGACAGTCAGAGTACAATACACTTGGCTAAGAATTCAGCCTTTCATTCAAGAGCCAAACATATTGCCATCAGATATCACTTCATACGTTCGTTACTGGAAGATGGATCGATTGCTCTGGAGAAGATTCATATAAGTGAGAATCTTGTGGATATGCTGACCAAGGCAGTCACACGGGAGAAGCTGAAGCTTTGTTCAGCTTTGATTGGTCTACAGACTTGAAGATGGGGAGGCGATGCACTCCAGATGTAGAAGACGAAGGTTTATAGCAATGTGTCTCCAAGTGAGAGATTGTTGAGATGTGGAGCCACATCTGGAGGTTGCTCAACCGATCGTGGCCCATGCTTGACCGGTCGAGTGCCCCATTCGACCAGTTGTGAGCAGTAGTGGACTGACTCGACTCAAAGTAAGTAAGCATCAGATTTTGGGTTCCGAGGTGCTCGACCGGTCATGGCTCATGCTGGACCGATCGAGGGGTCCTCTTGACTGGTCGTGCAGTCTGCTCGACCAGTCGAGGTTACGCAAATTCGTTTCCAGATTTGATGCGAACTGCAGAAATTTGAATCGGTTTTTGCAAAGGCGCGAAAGGAAAGTTATCTAAACTATAAATAGGTGTCCCTAGGGCTTTTCTAGGGTATGGAAAATAATTCTAAGGTTTGGGCAAAGGGTTTTTTATGTACTTCCAAGGGAGAGGTTAGTATATTGCATTGTAATCTTCATTTTTCTTCATAGTGGAAGTTTGTATTCGTGGTTTTTTACCATTATTGGGGTTTTTCCACGAATATCTTGTCTTGTGGTTTGTTTGGAATTCTTTGATTCTTTTTGTAGTTTATATTTCTTATTGTTTATCGTTTGTGGGTGAGACTTAAGATTGGATCTCGGTTCACTGCGTTGTTGGCGTGCTGTGCAACAACCCCCACTAGGGATCGATACCAAGACCTCAAGTGTTGAAACGAGGTATATCCACTCAGTCTGCCAGTTGAGCTATGGATCTGGGTGTCAAGTAGCTTAGACTTGGACTTTCAGTACGTACTGTAAAAGTTTTATGGTCCACAATGATGTATGTGCTTCATCCACGCCGTCCATCCACTTTGCTAGCTCTTTTTTTTGGGCATGAGGCAATTTAAATCTCAAGTGGACCACACCATAGGAAATAATGGTGATTAAACACCCGCCTTTAAAAACTTCATAGGTGATTAAAAAATTCATAGATGATTGAATGCCAACTGTTAAGAAGTTTTTAATGGTAGGTGTTCAATCATGACTCTTTCTTAGGGTGTGGTCCACCTGAGAATTGGATTTACTTCATTTTTTGGGCTCATGCCCTAAAATGAGCCGGCAAAATGGATGAATGGCGTGGATAAAACACATACATTATGGTTGGGCCTACAGATCTTTTTGTCACTAATAGAGGGGTCACTACTAAATCCAACCTAGGACCACACCATAGGAATAATGGTCACTGAATGCCGACCATTAAAACTTCCTAAGGTCCATCACAATATTTTATTTGCTATCCAAACTATTGACAAGGTCATAGACCTGAATGAAGGGAAAATACAAATATCAGCTTGATCCGAAACTTGCCCTCGGGAAGTTTTTGATGGTGGGCATTCAATCTCTATTCTGTGGTCTAATTGAGATTAGGATCTGATTGATGATGTACCAAAATGTAACGCCCCGTGTTTTCAGGACCCGAGTATACAACCCGTTTCCCAAAAACTCGAGTGTTAACTTATAAAGAGCCAAAGTCCACATATAATTTTTTTTTCCTTTCATCAAAGTAAGCAGATGAGCGTAGTATGGACAAATCAACATAAAGGAAAGTTGCATTACCATTTAAATATATAAGAAATTGCTCATAATGACTTATACAAACTAATGTCCCCATTCTTACAATTACAAAATGGAATAATATTACATGTGAAATAAAGTAAATTACAACTCTCTTGGAATGTGAAACTCTACAGCAACCCTGTGAACAACATCGGCTTGCTCTACACCTGCATCAATTGTTACGGTTTGATAGCGTCAATGGCTATCACAGTGAGGAGCACCCTCTAAGATTACACACTCGTCATTCATAATCAATATAGAATGCTAATCATAAATTTAGATATATTAAACAGAGCAATTTATAATCATGAGTATGCCTACAAAAATTTAAGTCAACCAACACAATCTCATCATATGCAAGATATAATAGCAGTCGCGATGCAAGGAAACATGATCAGATAACCAAACAATCAAACATACGATTTTCTGTTACGCCCGAAATCACATTGTACGTGAACTCCACAAGATGGCTAGAAAATCGTCAAAGCGAACTTCAGCTCCACCCGGAAATCATGGTACAAGTAGAATTCACAAGGCGAATAGAAAATCCCCCCTTTAAACCCCCACTTCACCCGGAAATCATGTCGTACGTGAACTTCGCAAGATGGCTAGAAAAAATTGATAAAGCGAACTTCAGCTCCACCCGGAAATCATGGTACGAATGAACACCACAGATGAAGAGACAAACAACATACAAACCTTAGACCACCCGAAAATCATGTCGTACGTGAACTCCGCAAGATGGCTAGAAAAAATCGACAAAGCGAACTTCAGCTCCACCCAGAAATCATGGTACGACTGAACTCCGCAAGATGGATAGGAAACAACAGAGTATGCGAACATACCCAACGACCCATAAAGGGCAACAATAGGTCATCAAAGCCACAAGGGCAAATATATGATCCAAGCCACATAGGTGAAAATATACAATCCAAGCCACATAGGCGATGTGCGGTCCAAGCCACATAGGTAAATGCGCGATTCAAGCCGTGTAAGGCAAACGTGGACCGCAGGATCATAAGTCCAAGGTAAGTTCCATTCAATTCATCATTCAAGCACAAGTGGTAGCATAAAGTAAATTAATACGTATCCAATAAAGGATAGCATGTTATCATCGAACCATTCATGCATATTATAATTTAAAAGAAACATTTATCATCCAACACATGAATTAACTATACAATAAAACATGTTCAATAGTAAAGTAAGTAACTCAGTTAAGTGAATCATGTCATCATCTATATCTAGATTGATGAAATCAAGTGGGAAGCTCAAAGGGTGAGTCCTCACCTCGATCAAGTAATCTAGTTGCGTGGCCTGCTAGCTAGCACAAGTGAAATCTGATAGAGTCAAATCTAGTCAATAAACATGCGACCATGACCCAATCAAAACATCAAGGAAGATGGTTAGTTCTTAGGTCATATGCTCAATATACTAAGTAAAAACTCATTTAGTAACTAATGAATGTAGACGAGTTTTGATTTACCTTGGATTTACACCACCTGACAGCTACCAGGTCAAAGTAGGCCAACCCAATCTTGACCCAACTCCACCGAGTCGACTTGACCGGTGCAACCAAAATCTCCAAACCTTTCTTCTTCTCATCTTCTTTCTTTTCTTCTTTCTTCTCTTATTTTCTTCTTTCTCACTTCCTCTCTCTTTTTCTGTTGATGGGACGTCCCACAGCAACCTGGACCGAGTCAAACCCCGGCCCAACTCGGTAGTGAGTTGACTCAGCTGCCAACTCTCTCTCTCTCTCTCTCTCTCTCTCTCTCTCTCTCTCTCTCTTTTTTTTTCTTTCTGTTTCTTTTCTTCCTTCTTTCACTCCCTGCTGGGACTTCAGCAAGATCTAACCCAAAGCAATTCCAAACCCAACTTGGCCTAGTCAGACTCGGTTTCAGCCGAGTTGACTCGGCGGCCAACCACCTACTCCTCTCGGTTTCTCTTTCACTCTTCCTCATTCCTCCTCCTTCTCTGCTTCCTATTTCCCTCTCTCTTCATCATTATTTTATTTTATTTTATTTTTTGCACCATCCAGCAGCCCTTGGGACGGACTAGTGCTTGGGTCGTGCTAGACACAGTTGGGCCAAGTCGGTGCAATAGCCACCGACCCAACTTTCTCCCGTTCTCTCTCACATTTTTCTTCCCTTCTCTTTTCCTTCTTCTCCCCTCCTGCTACTGGAAACACCCAGCAGAGGCTGGCAACTTGACCTGACTCAGGTTCGGCCCGGTTTGAGTGGGTGCGGTGCAACAGCCGCGCCTCTTCATTCCCTTCTCCTTTCTTCCTCTCTTTTCTCTCCTACTTCTCATCTCTCTCTTTTCCTTCTCCATACCAGGGACATCATCCGACATTGAAAACCCGAAGAACGGCGTGCCCAAACTGAGCTAACTCGGTTTGAAGTGGCGGGGAAGACGATCGGCGTCCATGGCAGATTTGGATGCGGGCCACCATCCTTCGAAACGATGTTGTTGGAGGGTCTAGTTCTTCCAGGTGATGCTTGTGGGAGAGAAAAAACGAAGCTCCAGCAGTGTTTTTGCGGTGGGTTTGAAGGTAGGAAGGAAACGGCGGATTTTTGAGTGCAGCCGCAAGAAATGGAAGGGCAACGTTTATAGTATGATTTTTAGGGCTTCTAGCATATAAGAACGTTGGATTGGATGGTCTAGATCAATTCAGAGGGTGCTCTTAGCAGTGGATGGGTGGCTGGGATCGTGCCAGCACATCAACGAGTCCGCCCGCGTCTGTTCTCTCTCTCTCTCCATCCCTTCCCTTTACAAAACCTGGTTTTGAAGGGTTAGGATCTCACCACTACGGACGGCTGAGATCAGCCAAAGACCCCTCACACGAATCGTAACAGCTGGCCTGACAGATGCTTTCCGTTTTTAGAAGCTTTGTGTTTGTAGGGTCGATTTGCACCTAGAATCGTGGGAATGTGTGGCTGAGTGGTTGCACATGGAAAGAATGGTTTTGGTTAGAGCCATGCTGCGAACAAGATGGACGGTTTGGATTGATTAAAATGATCACGTAGGTGGGCCACAGTTCGTCGAAAGTGGGCTTTGTCCGTCCGTCTGACGAGAATTCGAAAAGAAGAAAGGAGGGAAATCCTTTCCTCATTTGGACGAGCGCGGGTCAGCACTCGTCTGACCCCGCTTGTGGCATGGTGCACCTCGGGTGCGCCCCAACCGTGTACACGTGCTTCTCATATGGGTTCCACCATGATGGATCTAGTGAATCCACTCCGTTCATCTGTTTTGTCAACCCAAAATAGGGCCTGGTCGAATGAATGAGGTGGATCCATGGCTTAGGTGGGCCATACACACCAAGTTCATGCCTAACTAGTGGTTTGCGCGGCCCATGGTGACATTAAGTGAAATCTGGTCCGTCTATTAGTTTCAACATTAGTATATAATAATGTATTAAATAATAACAATCACATTAGCATATACTATTATATATTTTATCAACATATATACAACTTGTACTACCTTTATAATTTATATTAATAATTATTTATAAATTCATAACATATTCTATTTTGAAATATCATGTATATGTGTATATACGTATTTTTCTTTTATATTTATACAAATATTGATTATTCTAAGTGACGTATATTTCATATATATGGTATAATACAATAATCTGTAGTTTAAATTACAAAATGTAAATATTCGTCGATATACATCAATTATATATTGGCATGCCATTCAGTTTATGTGTAGCTTAAATAATATGCATAATTTGAATGATTCAAGTAACATTTGTATTATTACAATTAATTATAAAATTATTTTGTATTATGATGTATATACATTTAAAATGAGTCATTATGGATCACTTAAGATAGGCCACCCATCTGACTCAGGTGGGCCTCATCTGGCAGTCGGTCAGATCATGTTTGTTCTCCCAACATTCCCAGGCTAATTCTGGATACACCTAGACCGATGGTCCTCAAGTCCAATGAGTTTACAGTTGCTTACAGAATCACTAAATCGGGTTTGTGACCCTAAATAAGGTCCTCATGGTAACACCCGAGTACTGAAAGTAGGGGGTGTTACACAAAATGAGCTGGAAAACTAATGGACGACATGGATATAGAACACATAAATCAAATTGAACCCCACAATCAACACTCACTATAGTGGGAACATGAAAGCGTATTGAAGCCTTGCGTAACCACACAGAGGTACATGTGACCATTGTTGAAATTAATGTCTTAAATCTGTTTTGTGGTACACTCGACAGGTCGAGGGACTGACTCGACCAGTCAAGGGTCCACTCAACCGGTCGAGGCCATCTCGACTCGAAGTTCAGAGAGCACAGGTTTTGGGTGTCCGAGCTGCTCGACCAGTCGAGGGTCAGGCTCGACCGGTCGAGGGTGCCCTTCGACCAGTCGTCGAGGCCTCGGTTCGACTAGTCGAGGCTACGTAGATTCTTGCGCGGATTTGGTGCGGACTGCGTAAATTTGAGGCGGTTTCGCAAGGGTGCGAAAGGGAAGTTGCCTAAACTATAAATAGGGGTCTCTAAGGCTATTCTAAGGAATTTTAAGGCTTTCTAAAGGAGTTTCAAGGGTTCCTAAAAGGGTTTTAGGGTTTCTAAAGGATGTAGCAAGGGTGAGATTCGAGGTTGTTCGAATCGGGTAAGTCCTCTCTCTTTATAATTTATGCTTTCATAGTGGATTTCTGTCGCTTTGTGCCGTGGTTTTTTCTCGCAAGGGTTTTCTACGTTAAATCTTTGTGTTCCCTTGTATGTGCTTGGTGTCATTGAATTGTTATCTTAGATCTAGATCTGTTTGATTCCGCAGGCCAAAATCCCAACAAGTGGTATCAGAGCAATCGTTGGGGCACATATCTGAATCTGAGGGGTTAGTAATAATGGCAAGTACTAGGTATGAGATTGATAAGTACTCAGGGAAAAATAATTTTGAGTTATGGAAGATCAAGATGATGAGTTCCTTAATCAAGCAAGGCGAAGATGGTGCTCTTGAGGAGAGAAAGTCTACTATGACTGATGATGATTGGAATACTCTTGATAAGAAGGCTTTATCATCGATCCATTTATGTCTCACGGATGAGGTTCTCTACAACGTCATGAGGGAGAAAACCGCGGTTAAGTTATGTGCGAAGTTAGAGGATATCTATGCAAAAAAAATCCTCTGAAAATCGCCTACATTTGAAGCGACAGTGGTATAACTTTAAGATGGTAGAGGGTGGAGATTTGGAGGCTCACATCAGCAACTTTAATAAATTAGTTCGCAAATTGCTGGATATGGAGGAAGTGATGAAAGATGAAGAACAAACATGTATGTTGCTGAATTCTCTTCCGGCGTCTTATGAGTTATTTAAGGACACAATGTGCTTAACGAATAAAACCCTAAGTGTCGACACCGTTATCTCGGCCCTTCAAGGGAAGGCTATAAGAAAGCTTAACGTCGACATGAGGATATCTTCTGAGGCACTGCTTACAAGGGGTAAGAATTCTGAACAAGGTACAGATTCTTCAGGTTCTAAGTCCAAATCCAAGGGTAAGGGCAAAGGAAAAGTAAAGTGTTGGAATTGTGGGAAAGAATGACATGTGAAGAAGGATTATGAAAATTTTAAATCGAAAAGAGAAGATTTTGAGGCTTCATATAGGGAGGCCAATGTTGCCACATCAGATGGATTGAGTGGATGTGATGGTAATGTTTTGTCTGTGTCTACTATCAGGTGGCCATACGATGATCGTAAGGACAAGTAGATGCTAGACACAGGAGCGTTTTTTCACATGACTCCTCATCAGAGTTGGTTCACCAGCTATAGGGAGTGCGATGGTAGACAGGTATTTATGGGCAATGACATTGTCTGTAATGTTGTGGCTATTGGTACGGTGTGTATTAAGATGTTTGATGGGGTGGAGCGTACTCTGACTGATGTCAAGCACGTTCCTGATTTGAAGAAGAATCTGATTTCTCTTGGTGTACTTGAGACAAAGGGTTGCAAGTTCACAGGTATTGATGGTGCTCTTAAGGTATCGAAGGGGGTACGAGTAATCATGAAAACGCAACGACTCGGTAACTTATACAGGTTAATCGGGAGCACTTCAAAAAATGGAGCTGTAGTGAAAGTAGCGAATTCCACCTCTGCATGTGTGTGACATGTTGGGCATGGTTACATGAGCGGGCAAGGCAGGAAGGCTGAGATGTGTGGATAGGGATACAGAGCAGGTGAAGCAGCCACCGGTGAGAAGAATCACACGGCATGATCGCAGGATATCAGCGAGGTACATGTACGACTCCAATATCACAGGAGGATCCGTCTTCTATTCTGATGGCTCTAAGTGAGCCTGGTGCTAAGAAGTGCTGAGAAGTGGAAGGTGACTATGGGCGATATGATGGACTCGTTGTACCAGATCGACACATGGGAGCTTGTGGAGCTTTCAGTGAGAAAGGAAGCGGTTGGATGTAGGTGGATCTTCAGGAGGACATAACATAGATACAGAACGAGGTTGGTGGCGAAGGGTTATGCTCAAAGAGAATGGATAGGCTTCTCAAAGATATTCGCGCTGATGGTATAGCAGGTGTCTATTAGATCCGTGATTGACGCTGGTTGACCAATGTAATCTTGAGTTGTAAGGATGGATGTGGAGTCTGCACTTCTATAAGGGAAAGTGAAGAGCAGATCTACATGAAGCAACTAGAGCGGTTCGAAGTTAAAGGGGCTGAGAAAAGACTTTGCAGGAGGTCGTGGTTCAACTTGTCGCCTAGGCAGTGCTTTGATTCCTTCATAGTGAGTCAGGAATTGATGACATGTAGATCGCCAATTATGACATGTCTAAAATCAATGTACTGAAGACTCGATTAATTGGGACATTCGAGATGAAGGATCGAGGGCTGCAAAGATGGTTCTCGGCGTTGAGACTGAAACAAGAGTAGGCTTTGGTAATCACAGGAGGAATACCTTGTATGTAGGTATTGATCAAGGATGTGATGGGCCAGGTAAAGCAGGAGAACATTCCCTACACGTCTCTCCTCAAGTTTTCCTCAGAACATGTCCCATAACAGATGAGGAAAAGCAGGATATCTCATGAGCCTTTTTCGAATGCGGTTGACAGTGTATGCCATGGTCTGAATTAGACCAGTTAACAGGCTATCAGTGTTGTGAGCAAGTACCCCGACAAACATTATTAGATAGCAATGGGATGATAAGAAGAATATGTCTTTCCTTTTGAGAAGATAGGAACAAAGGTGGTTGGGCACGTGGATTCAGATCCGGCAAGCATGTTCACCTAGATCATTCCTGTAGAGAAGTTCAAGTTCTATGCAACTTCTCTGGGCTTGGTGATGGTGGAAAAGAAAGATGGAGTGTGCACGAGAAGCTACGATGTGATGCAGAGATAAGAGGAGAGATCGAGAGCTACATGGTTGAAGATTTAAGACATGGTGGAGATTGTTGAAATTAATGTCTTAAATCTGTTTTGTGGTACGCTCGACCGGTCGAGGAACTGGCTCGACCAGTCGAGGGTCTACTCGACCGGTCGAGGCCATCACGACTCGAAGTCTAACGAGCACAGGTTTTGGGTGTCCGAGTTGCTCGACCAGTCGAGGCCTCGGCTCGACTAGTCGAGGTTACGCAGATTTTTGCGCGAATTTGGTGTTGACTATGTAAATTTGAGACGGTTTCGCAAGGGTGCGAAAGGAAAGTAGCCTAAACTATAAATAGGGGTCCCTAGGGCTATTCTAAGGAATTCTAAGGCTTTCTAAAGGAATTTTAAGGGTTCCTAAAAGGGTTTTAGGGTTTCTAAAGGGTGTAGCAAGGGTGAGATTCAGAATCGGGTAAGTCCTCTCTCTTTGTAATTTATGCTTTCATAGAGGATTTATGTCGCTTTGTGCCGTGGTTTTTTTCCGCAAGGGTTTTTTACGTTAAATCTTTGTGTTCCCTTGTCTGTGGTTGGTGCCATTGAATTGTTATCCTAGATCCAGATCTGTGTGATTCCGTAGGCCAAAATCCCGACAACAATATGGGTCACACGTGGGAAATCAGATCTTTCCATTAGGTGGGCTATGCTAATAACATCTTTATACCCAAATTCAATCCATTACGCACCTTAAGTAGGCCACAGATGACGAAATAAAAAGGATGTATAGAAACGTTTTCTATAAGAAGTCTACGTTGTGTGATGTGGCCCACCTAAGTACTGAAACTACACGATTTTTTAGTTAGAATATGTAAACATTATTTAAAACCATCTTCCATGTTGTATTAGTAACATGCAAATGGAATTTGCAAAGCTTACATGGGAAAGGAGAATACACGATGGTGAGCTGGAGTAACCCGAATATGGTAGAGTTGTTTCTCCAGAGTACACGTGGCAATGTGATTTATCAATCGAGTCCACTGATCTAGTGGTTCCTATTACTACAAACAATTTCATTAAAATCATGCCGAATAGATCGGCTAGCTATATATATATATATCACTTTTTTCAAGACACATTGTTTCCTACCATTGATTTGGTTGGTACGGTTGAGATGGATAGAATCATAGCATAGAAGTAAAATTTGACAATCTTCCGAACCATGTAGATGTACAGACCCGATTGGTACATTATCCTTCCACGTGTTATTGGCTACTGACCCATCATTGCTCTGCGGGCCCCGCCATGATGTATATGTTTCATCCATGCCGTCCACCCATTCTTCCAAATCATTTTATAGTATGATCCTAAAAATGAGGTTGATCCAAATCTCAAGTGGACTGCAAAGTTGTTGATTGAACGCCCACCATTAAAACTTCCTGGGGGCCACAAAAATTTTGGATCAAGCTGATATATTTTTTCCCTTCATCCAGGTCTGTATGACCTAATCAACAGGTTAGATGTCAAATAAACATTAAAGTGAGCCCCAGGAGGTCTTTAATGGTGGACATTCAATAACTACTGTTTTCCCATATGTTGTGGTCCACCTTAGATTTAGATCTACTTCATTTTTGGGATCAAGTCTAAAATTATCTTTCAAAATGGATGGATGGCGTGGATAAAACACATATATCACGGTAGAGTCCACATGGCACCGACTACTCGCCACCTGGCTGGTGCCAGCGTAACTAGCCAAACCGGACGCGGATTTCCTGCGACAGAAGTTCCTGCGCAAGGAAGCGGGGTGGGGCCACTGTGATGTTTATAAGAAATCCACCCGTCAATCCATTTTTAGAACTCATTTTAGTATACGCAACAAAAAATGAGGTAGATCCAAAGATCAAGTGGGGCACACGAAAGGAAACAGTTGGTATTCTGTGAGCACCGTTGAAATAATTTTATGGCCATGTAGACACCCCACCCAGGCTAATATCTTGATTTTGTTAAGACAATCCGAGAACCATGATCATATCCCCAACCCTAACCCGAAACCGTCTATTTCTTGAATCATTCTCGGGCAACAATCGAGCCAATTTCAAGGCCATTTTGAGCCAAATTTCAAAACGGACTTTGTATTAGGCCCACCGATTTTCGAGAAATCGTACCGTTTTACCGCTTTCCCGATGCTTTCACTTCATCCCGGTGGTATTGACCTTATAAACGGTTGGGATAGCCCTTATTTACCAAAAACCATTGGAAGGGCAATAAATTTCTTTTCGAAGATGGTATGGCCACAGGGGAAAGAGAGAGAAGAGTTTCAAAGATCATTTTTTCCGCCCAACCCCTAGCCCTCATCTCACTCAACACGTGGTTCATGGTTCACCTTCCTAGTCTATTCAAGAATCAAGCCAAAGAAATCGCCCTAAATCATGACATCGTTCTCTGATCTCTATGTATGGCCGTACGGATCCGTCAATCGGTGACCCGTCATTTTCCATTTTTCATCACGGTTGTTTAGTATTGACCTTAAACGGTAATCCAAAGGCCCCATCAATCATCCCTGGAGAAGGCTTTCCCTCTTTGAACCGAGGTCCCTTATCCTAATCCCTGGATCGTAGGAAATCTAAGGTCGTTTCGGATTTTTCCAACCTTACGTATTCCGTGGTTCTAGCCGACCGCGGGATTTTGAAATCATTCGGCTAGTGGCGTCCAACAATTCTCAGCTAATCACCTTTGACGATTTTTCATGGCTACAAAGTGCCATAAAAGTTTTGTATTAGGCTTTTGTTTTTATTTTTTCACTTCATCCCGGTGGTATTGACCTTATAAACGGTTGGGATGGCACAGAGGAAGGTTTCAACGGTAGGAATTTCTTTAAGCTCGAAAAACGTATGGACAGGGTAGATTTCTCCGAAACATCACGGTGTGGTCCACCCCACTCAGGAACATTCTGCGAAAGGCTTTGGCAGGAAATCCGCGTCCAGCCAAACCGCGTCCAACGGATTGGCTAATGATACTCATGAGACTAAAAATTAGGTATGTTACAATCTCAACTGGACCACACTATTGGAAATAGTGTTGAATGAACATTAACCATTAAAAACTTTTTTGAGGGCCATAAAAGTTTTGGATCAAGCTGATATTTGTTTTTTACCTTCATCTGGGTATTTATGACTTAATCAATAGATTGGATGTCTAAGTAAATAGTACATTAGGATGATTTTAATGGTGGATATCCAATCACTATTGTTTTACTGTGATGTGGTACAACTGAGATTTATATCCCTCTCATTTTTTGTAAAATTCCCTAAAATCATATTTAAAAATGGATAACCGGAATGGATGAAACACATACATCATGGTGGGGCCCACGGAGCACAGACCACCATCAACCGGGCTGGTAGCAGGGGAGTAGCCAATCCGTTTCCCAATATGTTTCCGTCCGATATATGAACGTAGGGACGCGTGTTTCCTGGAAAGCCTTCTGCATGAAGTTCCTGCGCTGGAAACCAAGGCGGAGCCCACCATGATGTTTGTGGGAAATCCACTCCGTCCATCCGTTTTTTGAGATCATTTTAGGACTAGGGACCAAAAATGAACTGGATCCATACTCAAGTGATTCGAGGATTCAACTTACACGGTTGAAATATTCGTGGACCACAGAAGTTTTGAATCAGGCATTTTTTTTTTTTTCAGTTCATCCCAGTAGGAATGACGTTATGAACGGTATGGATGACATGTAAACATCACTGTCTATCTCAGGGAGGTTTCAACGGCGAGAATTTTCCTACTGACCTTTTCCTTTAGTGAGGCGCACTCGAGTCTTTGAATCTTTTCAATTTTACTCTGACTTACTAAAATGAGCTCACAAAACGGATGGACGGGGTAGATTTCTCACAAACATAATGGTGGGCTCCACCTCATTTTCCAGCGCAAGAACTTCGTGCGAAAGGCTTTCGCAGCCTTCCGCAGGAAATCCGCGTCCATTTAGGAAAGGAAAGTAGAAAGAGTGTGGGGCCCACCTTTTCAAATAACTGTAAAAACGGATAGTCGTCTCCTTCTTGCATATAAGCATCTTCTCCGCTATTTTACTTCTGTTTCTTCTCTCTTACAGAGAGATAGAAAGAGAGAGAGAGAGGTATTTTGAGATTTCCAAAAAAAAATTTCTACTTCTCCATTACAGGAATGGATAAAGATCTGGTGGGTTCTCCCGCTCGATCTTTGTCGAGTAGCCCCGCTTGCTCTGTCGATGATAGCCTTCTCCGCTCCATCCAGAATATCTTGTTAGCTGATTTGGGTGTTGAAGGAAACCTCCATATGGGTACCAATACACCTCGCAATTTGAGCAGTCATTTCGATGGGCCGAACATTGTAGAAATCAATGGAGAAAGCACCGATACACCTTGCAGTTCAATCAGTCGTTCCAATGGGCCGAGCATTGTTGAAAACAATGAGGAAAGTACTGATTCCCTGAAGAATTCGACTAGTTCTGCTTCTGGTCATGGGAACGGCTCTGTTCAGAACCTTCTAAAGGGTATTGTAGCCGATAGGCAAATTGGGGACGTGGGTTCTAGCTGTCCAGACATTGCTGAAAACCATGGAGAAAGCACCAATTCCCTGAAAATTCCCATGGGTTCCATTTCCAGTCAGGGAAACAAGGGTGACGTCGGTGATGGGAGAATTGGAGTGGTGGGTTCTAGCGGGCTGGACATCGTTGAAAACTATGGCAAAAGTTCCAATTCCCTGAAAAATCTGATCAGTTCTGTTTCTGGTCAAGGTAACGGCTCTGTGAGACACGTGCCAAAGGGTGTCATTGGCGATAGGAGAATTAGAGTGGTCGGTTCTAGCAGACCGGGCATCGTTGAAAACGATGGAGGAAGTACTGATTTCCAGAAAAATCAGATTGGTTCTGTTTCCAGTCAAGGGAACAGCTCTGTGCAGAACATGCCGATGGATGTCATGGGCGATAGGCAAATTGGGGGGATGGGTTCTGCTCAGATTCCAATGGCTGAAACTGATATTAAGCGATCAATGGGCGGTTTAATGGGCTATCAGGGATCAGGAAAGTGCATAGAAGACATTAAAACGGATTTCAGTTTCCCGTTGAATTCAATTAGTTTGAGTGCTGGTCATGGTAATGGTTATGCTCAGAACCTGTCCCATGCTATTGTGAGTGAGAGAGGATCCCAGCTGGAGACTGCAGGCATTGACAGACAAGGAATTGGGTCTGTGAGTTCTTCGCAGATTCCAGCGCGGAAGATTGAATACCTCCGATTGTTGGAATCTATAAACAAAACTCATATCCAATCCCGGCCCGATTTCTGGGCCCTTGATCACAACAATGGAATTAATTCAACGGGGTCCACTTCGTCCTTGGAAAATCCCACTCAAGGACTACCTTTTTGTGGGGATTCTCCTGGCATTTCCATTGGACATTATCTGAATTTGATCACAGTTCCTACTCAAGGAATCCATTGCCAAGTTCGCAATCACAACTTCGATGTTGTTACTGCCAGCGACCAGCCTAATTTGAGCATGGGTTTCAGTAATGAAGTTTCTTATGGCGAGAATCGCCAGTGCTGTACCTTCAATGGGTTGGGGAATCCGCGTCTTATAAACCATATTCCTGGAAATCCAACC
Organism: Magnolia changhungtana; assembly: GCA_030180095.1. Taxonomy (NCBI): domain Eukaryota; kingdom Viridiplantae; phylum Streptophyta; class Magnoliopsida; order Magnoliales; family Magnoliaceae; genus Magnolia; species Magnolia changhungtana. The sequence goes on along the minus strand of JASAUF010000115.1, from coordinate 4,563,240 downwards.
ATGGTAACTGCAGGATTGGACAATGATTTGATATCGACTTCATCTGTGATTCCAGATTACATAGCTCCCATTGCAGAAAATAACCTGTGGGGTCTGTATTCCGGTGTTATTGGACAAACCCCTTCCATTGATGGACAGAACGGATGTACAATGAGAGCAGGCTGTTGCTCAAGCTCTGGAATAGCCAGAAATCCTTCCACTGAAGGGAATTTTGAAGCTTTTTCCGACATGCTGTTTCAGAGTCATTTTGGACTGGCATTTTCTAACCTGCTCTCATGGGAACGACTACGGGATGATGAGATACATTTGATGGCCAGAAATATAACTGGCTGCAAGCATTTGCTGGAGATTCTGGAACAAGGGGACCTTGTGGCCACGCAAAAGATACTTGGCGCGACTCTAGGATCCATGATTGAGCTCATGGCCCACGAATCCGGAAATAAACTGTTTCGGAAGCTCTTGGATTCCTGCAATGTGAGACACATATTCGAAATCGTTCTCAGTGTTACGACACAAGAAGGGGCGTTGATTAGTGCAGCAAAAGAAAAATATGGGTATGCATTCTTTTCTATTTTTGTATCATATCTTGTTTCTTTGTTTAAGAAACCATCCTGTTTTTTGGGCCATAAAACATAGCAGGACCCACCTGGTGGGTGGCTTGTACCTTGTGCATGTTGTCATTTAAATGAACTATCTTACACACTTCTTCACTTGATATTCTCTTCTTCTTTGAGCAGCTCACTTTCTATTCAGAGGCTAATCAGAAAGGTGAAGCGATACTCTCCACTCATTACAAGAGTGACATCAGCTCTCGCTCCAGGAATCATGTCTTTGATGATCCACCCTTTTGGGTTTGGTGTTTTACAGCATTGTTTAATCCACTTAGATGATCACCAAAATACGGTAAGCCAAGATGTCAAAATGACATTAGAATGGGTATTGAGCAAAGCATATGTTTCCAACCATCTTAGATTACTGCTTTTGAGAATTGCCTTAATATTCCATATTTCTGAGTTTGAAATGTAATACAAAGACCATCATATACTAATCATCATAGACTATGTGTGTGCTTCAATTACATTGCTCTAATATGAAGTTCTAAGCTAGCACCATTTCAGCATTTGGGTTTTGGGCCACACCGTATTTGAACCTCTTCACAAGCATGAAGTTAAAAATCTTATTCGATATCATTAGGATTTAGGGGTCTTGACTGATTCTATTATCTAATCCTCGAAGCATATCTCGTTTTCTTTTTTACACTTTTTGAGCCACTTGCGTTTTGCACTGTTGAATTTAGTGGCTCAATCAAATACTGCTTGGAGTGGAATCTGATCCAAATGTTTTTATTTCAGAACTACTGCTAGTCGACGATTATAGTGTTGGAAAATGATTCATGAGTGGACTGTAACATGGATAATTAAAATTATAAATCAGTTGACCAATGTACAACAATCACATGGTCCTGGTCCTGCTTCATAGTTATAAAATCACATGCACATGGGCGCAGGCACTTGCAATTTGTTAGGGCATGTTTGGATTGTAGAGACAAACAGTGACCTGATCAGTGGGCCCCATTCCACATTCCTTATGCTCATCATTATCTCAATCTTGTATTATCAACTGTAGATTTATTATATATTTTGTATTTAAGAATGTTTATTAGCTCAGTTGAAGTGAAATGCAACAATTTAATTCAATAAAGGAAACCACCAAAATGGAGACAGTATCATTTTCACTCATAACGGTGATCGGCTATATTTATAATTCCACCTTTTTCAAATTGGATTTACAACTACCTGAAACCACTAATTTGGGGGGCTATCCTTCGATACGACTGGAGTTTGGTCTTTCCTGCTTTATTAAATTGAATTATTTCAATTCTATTCAATCCAGAATCCTAATGCAATCTTAGGTTATGTTTAGATGCAAAAGTGAATCGAATTGCCAACACTTACTAGATGAAAACTGTACAACATAAAAGTCATTGACATTTTCCAGTGTCCATAATGAGGAAAGAAATTAAAATCATTCATTCCCAATTCATTAGTCCACTAATTGAAATAGACTTGAATGGTGCATCCAAACGGGCCTATAAATCTCTTGATAGTTTCAATTCCAAGTATTAGTGCTCAAATATTCATTCCCACTTCATTAGTCTACTAATTTCATTTCTCTTTAGACATATGAAGGTTTCAAAATTGAATTATAACCTATTTATATCTCTGTTTAAACTTTACAGTTCATACATGAAGCTGCCATGGAGCATTGCCTAACATTAGGAATGCATGCGAAAGGCTGCATCAGTCTCACAGAATACCTCAATCACTCAAAATCTACGCGCAAACAACTCCTGTTGAAGAAAATCACGGAGCTAAGTTTGTGCCTCTCGCAAGATCCTTATGGGTAAATGATCTCTCCACCTTCGCATACTGTTAATAGTAGCTGTAGATGCTCGAAATATTCGATCCCAGACGATTGGATCTCAGTCCATATTTCAGGACCCACTTAAATAATCAGTTCAGATCCATATTTAATTCTGGATGCTATGGATCAAAATCTGAATATGGATACAAACTTGGATCCGGACCCATCCGAACCCATTTCGAATCCTAATTCATGCTTGGAACTGAATCAGGCTGGACCCAAAAAGATAACTGAATCTCATTGGATTTGGTACTTCATATAGGTTCCTATATTTGAACCCAATAGGACCCTGATGCTCGATTCCTTTAGCTGGTTTTAGATGTGGGTGCACCAGGATGCAGCCCTACCTTGTCAAGGTGGCTGGCAATGAGCCAGGCTAGCCATCAGACTCTTTGGACCAGATGGTCATGCCTAAACCTGTTTCTTAAGGAAGTGCATCAGTCATACCTACCAGGGTTATTTCACAAAACGAAAGCCACGTGGGTAGAACATCCAGGAGATCTATCCTGTCCATCATTTATGCTGCTTCGTACTTACCATTTAACCCAAAAATCATGGTAATCCAGTGTGTGGCACACAAGCATTTTCCCATTTTAAAGCCCAAATCCTGAAATGGAATTGGCAGCATGGATTTTGGAGTTGTTCGGCAGCATGAATTTTGGGCAGTTTGGAAATGGAATCTGGGATTTTCAATCCAAATCATATTTGGCACTCCCCAAAATCCTGGATTTCAAATCCAACTTAGATCAAAAATCCTTAAAAGGGTCCCCTTTTTTTTAAGTTTTTTTTGAAAGATGAGAATTTTATTGAGCCAAATGCAAAAAAAATAAATAAATAAATAAATAAATAAATAAAATAAAATAAAAATTGCCTAATAGAGGGCAGAAAACTAGAGAAAAGGAAAAACCAAATAACACAACCAACAAAACAGCCAGCTACTAATCTGGGGCTAACTGTCATAACTGCTCTTGGACTTTCAATCCTCACCAACTGTCATAACTGCTCTCTCCTCCTATCTCAAGGCCCAAAAACCAGGCCACCAAACATAAGTTTTGGATTCCACAGATTGAAAATCCACTCTGCCAAATGCTACTGAAAGAATGCAAAATCCAGGATTTGGGCTGTCAAACAATCCCAAATCTACACAATTTATCTTGGATGCTCAAGTTTTTCAAATGTCTCTTTAGAAAAACTGCCGCCTGATTTACTTCACTGCCTCCTGATTTATTTCACTCCCTCTCTACAGAAATTATGTTGTGGGTGCCGCTCTCCAGCTCGAAATCCCAGAGGTCATTTGCAATATATGCCACCAGCTTAAAGGTCACTATGTGCATCTATCAACAAATAAATTCAGCAGCTTTGTTGTTCAAAAATGCCTAGTTCGTCGGACTGAGTTTGTGCTTTTGGAGCTGCTGGAAAGCGGCAAGCTAGGCGAACTTGCGTTTGATCCATATGGGAATTACATCGTCCAGACGGCATTGGAAATGACAAAGGTGAAAATCTTTTCTTCCTTTTGCATCACCAGCTTCTATTTCTTGTGGTTGTGACTTGTGACATTGTTTATCTGATTCTAGAGCCTCTCATAGATGATCAAAACCATCAATCTGATGGGCCCACCGCTGTGGATGGACCAAGCCTCCAAAAGATCTCCTCGATGTGAAATACAGACATTTTAGTTTGTGGTTTGCAAGTAGAGAATAAAGCAAACAAATAAGGCGAAGGTCTGCTTTCAGCTGGGAAAAGGACACAGATTGGATGATTAGGAATTTATGATAGAGGCTGGATCCAACATCAATGTTTCTACATTGAGCTTAACATACACATCAACATGTGGGGACAACGGATCCAGAACTCAAGTGGGCCACACCATGGGGAACTGTTAGGATCAGGACTCCCACTTTTAAAAACCTTCCAGATTGTTTGTGGGACACGCAGTGTTTTCCATCTAATCCATCCAGAAGATGAATACAACCAAAATAGATGGATGCCAAAAAATCAGGCTAGTCCAAAACTCAAGTGGCCAAAGCATGCGATTTTAGAGGTTTTAGGCATGGTTTTACATGGTGTTGCCCTGCTGAGTTTTGGGAGCTGAGGAGAATAGGATGGGATCCACATGATGACTAGATTGAGTGTCATTAACACATCACAGTGGGCCCCACACATCGATTAGTACGTTATGCTGAATGCTGAAACGTTTGTATTGGATCCAGCCTCAAATTAGGATATCCCAATCCAGGAGACATTTTTTTTTTTTTTTGTCACAATCTGTGCATGGTGGGGCCTATCAAGATTGAGCCATGGGCCCCACTGAGTATGGGTCATGCCCCAAAAGATCTGCTTGGTGAAGCAATCCTAACATTTCAATTAGTGACCTGTAAATAGACAGTATGGAAGAATGCACTGCAAAAAGGCCAAGATTGGATGTTTGTTATGGTATCCCAATCTGAAATACTATTGGAGTGTGTTTGGTCCATGGTGGGGTTTATCCAATCAATGGTTTAGTTCTCTGAGCCATGGATCCCAATCTGATACAACAATGCACATGTTCTATGGCTTAAATTCATATATCTGTTCCTGACTTTATTTGCAATATGAGAAAACTAATCACTGATTCTTCTAATAGGGTGTCCTCAAACTCCGTCTGATCAATGTTCTTCGGCCACATTCCCAGAACCTTCAACTCCATCTGCACGGACAGAGAATCTTCCATCTGCTTAGTGGATCAGTGTGGAAATGACCGAGCTCAATCAAGACGGTGTGAGTAGTCTGTGTTTTGATCGTGTGAAGATGTACGTTTAGGATTAGTTGCACATGCACCTTCTGTTTTGGTACTGTCAATTGAGTATATATATTTTTTTGTGTGTCTGTGTGAAGTGGAAAACTTTGTATAAAAAAGCTATCATTATATATTTGTTTCATTGTGGACAATTAAAAAACCCCCTCTGATGATCTAATAATGTATTTGGTGGGAGATGCAGACAGTTGTACCTTTTTTAACTGTTCATTTGAAAGTAACCAATTGAATGTTTCAGATTGTTTGATGGGGCAGATATTTTAGGCCACGATCATATATATGAAGGGAAAAAAAATTTGCTGATCTCGTTCTGAAGCTTGCTAATGCCATTTGCAAGCTACCAGTCATATAGTCACTACTATTGAGTTAGCTAGTATCTTTTGATCTTTTTTTCTTTTCTTTTTTATTTTCCCTAGCTCGGGTGTGAGCTTCTTCATTCTTTTCTTTTCCTTTTCTTCTATGGGTATGGCCCCCTCCTTTCTGTCTGTATTCCTTTTGAGTTTATGATGCAGGGGGGGATGTGAGATCGAGCACCGTCTTCCTCAAGAGGATAACTATTCCGAATCCACGGAACTTCTCTGGACTCCTCACAGAGACTTCTCAAATCCACGAGGAAAGAAAACAGAAAATAGAATTAAATTCTAATAAATTCGAAATTGATTAATGAATAATTGATAATTCTCTAATGTGTCTCCTTACACCATTAATAAAGAAAAAAATAAACTAAAATTCGTAATTACCAAAAATAACAAAATTCTAACTCTAATAAAAATCTTAATTCTAATAAAACTCTTCTAATGCCTAATTTCTAAAAATAAAAATTCCAAATAAACTTTCTCTAGAAGAGTCCTAGTATAACTAAAAGTTATTTCTAAAAATGAAGAAAATCTAAAACTCTAAAAATAGAAAAAATATTAAAAAATCGGAATTACTAAAAATAGTAAATTTTTCCGAAAAATTCGTTTTTGAGCTGAAAGCGTGCGTTTTTTGACGAAACGGACAGATGCGACCCTCTTTGTGGGTCGGTTCACCTTGGATGGCCCGTTTCAGTAAAGATTGATAGGTTGTGCGCCCTGTAACGATACCCGGATCAAAAGTTATGGTCAATTTACGGTCCATCTTCTTTCGGCCCAACCATGCTAGGAACGTATCTGTGACACGTTCTACATCAGTTTAGCCCTGTATTAGTAATAAGAGAGTAAGATCTTTCTTGCTTCCCCTAGAAAAAAGAACATTAGATAGACAATCTGTAACTAGATTCTTGATTTGTAATTAGCCTTCTAATTGATTAGATTTTATATTAATTTTCCAGGTAAGTCTCATTTCATTTTTAGGCCTATACCATCTCTATAAGAGTGCTTCTCCATTTCAATTAAATATACAGAAAAATTCTTCACTTTTCATGATATCAGAGAGCCATCATCCGAATATTTAATTCTTTGTTGGAATCCAGCTGTTTTTGCCCTTCCTTGAGTCCCCGGCAGCCATTTCGCAGCCCCGAACCTATTCCAGCATGCCCATCCTCCATGCTCATTCCAGTAACCTCAAACCTATCTTCCATCAAATCCCAACACCCAATTCGCACCACCCGAAACCCTAAACTCCAAAATTCCTTCATGAAAACCCATCCTGAAATCGCTCTCACAAGCCACCCAATCCCTTTTCTATTTTTATAGCTTTTCAATCATGATAACTAGGTTAGGGCACGTTTGGTTTCTTGAAATTTCATGATATTTGGCAGCAAATTCAAATGATTAATCATGAAATTTGGTTTGACCAAACACACCTAAATGAAGTGGGGATGATTGAATTGCAGTAATCTTTATTAGCATTGATATACAAGGAGTGCCCTGCAAAGTTCATTTCTGTTACTCTTGAGTTGGAGATGATGCGGAAGCATGTGCAAATTGAATGCTAGTTCCACATTACAATTACAAGGAACTTATCGAGCTTTTGACATTTAATCTTGCTTCAATGGAATTTTCGCATTTCAATTTGGTGGTGCCATGTTGATGTTGGAGAACCGCGGAAGCACACTAAGACAAATCAAGCAAAGTACTCCAATTGCACAGCCAAGTCCAAACACAAACGATCTGGATTTTACATGGAAAAACCCTTTCAGGAAAAAACCACAGCACAAAGTGACAAGTAACAGACTACGAAAGCAAAAATACGAGAGATAAGGTGTTACCGATTCGAACAAGCCTCGAATCCACTTCACAAGTCATAGCTATGCCCTTGAAACCCTTGGGAACGAATTAGAAAGCCCTATAACTCTTCTACTACTTCCCAAATCCCGATTACACCCGATACATATAGCATCACAAATGGAATAGTAAACAAATCCTGCACTTACGCAATTCTACACACGCGCCTAATGGGACTTCAATGGCATCGACGATCTGTCGATGGCATTGAATACCTTCGATGACATCGGGTAACAACACCAAAACATTCCAGCAACCAACATAGATTATTCCAATGGCATCGAGTACATGTCGATGGCATCGACCATTGCTCGATGCCATCGACAAACCGTGCTGCTTACAGATTTAAGACATCAACAACAGTTGAATGGTCCAAAAATCAATTTGCAGTATTGTTATGGTCATCCTGACATGTGGACCGGTCTGAATTTTGAGTCAGCACATATTTTGCAGCAGGACCCACCTGATGAATGGACCAGATCTCTTGTATACATGCCATGTTGGCATGCATGGTGAAGGAGCCTTCACCATCTTGCTCACATATCCTCTTGAAAACTTTTCTGAAATACCCTTTTCTCTGATTGGGATTTCCAATTTGCAGTGGAGAGAATCAGCTATTTTCTTGGTTATGCCAGTAATGGAAATCAGCTTTCATTTTTTCAGTTACTACAGTTATTTCAGTTGTGGGGATTGTTATGGTCTATGTTTGCCACCATCTTTTTAAAGGATGGAACAGAATCCCACATCTAATCAGGAGGGTCCAAACCAAGGGATCTGTTTTGGATTAAGCACTAGGAAAAAAATCTCACTAATCTGACGATCTCAACCGACTGATTTCCCATGTTGAATTTGGGTCTGTTGATTGGTTTGTCTGAAATCATTTATTTGTTCTATCAGCAAATGGTCCCATGATTTGGATGGCCTAGATTGTCGTACATATGCATCAAATTAGTTGCCAGAAATAGATTGGTACAGATATCAATAAGCACATCTTTAAATTTTAAATATTTATTAATTAATAATAAATACTTTTAAATATTTTATTTTCAGCAAGGATTTCCCAATAATATCCCGAGAAAAACTTTAATATTTTAAAATCTACCAAACACATACATCATGGTGCGGCCCACACAGCTTTGACACCAGCTAACTGGTTGGTGTTGGGGTCACTAGCCAAACGGGGTCCGATGGCTATACTCCATATAAACGGTTTGGATTATTAGAAGATGACCCAGATTTCAAAGGCTAATTCTCGACGTATTGTACTGTAATACATCGCGTTGTATTCAAGAAAACCCACCGCTTCATTCGTAACCCAGTGACAACAGGTTCCTAGTTCAACACGCGTGTAGGAGCTCTGCCCAACTACACACAATCACACGTGACAATATATAGCACATGTGGGATATCGGATCTTTCCATCAGGTGGGATATATTATTCAGATCTTCAATTAAAAAAATAAATCAATTTCATATCTTAGGTAGGCCACGGATAACGAAATAAAAAGGACGGATAGAAATAATTTTCTTTTGACCATCTGTTTACTATGGGTTAAGTAGCTCAAATGAGTATACAATTTATATTAGAAAATTTAAACATTATTTCCAATCATTTGGAAAGATCAGATCTCACACACACCTTCCATATTGTCACGCGTCACTGCGTGTAGATATGCAGGGCTCCTCATGCGTGTAGATATGCAGGGCTCCACATGCGTGTGGAATTTGCAAACCTCGTGCAAACGGGCTTACACGATTCAGAGCACTTTCCAAATTAACCAATTCAACACGCGTGTGGGAGCTCTGCCCAACTACACACAATCACACGTGACAATATATTCACATGTGGGATATCGGATCTTTCCATCAGGTGGGATATATTATTAAGATCTTCAATTAAAAAAATAAATCAATTTCACATCTTAGGTAGACCACAGATAACGAAATAAAAAGGACGGATAGAAACAATTTTCTTTTGACCATCTGTTTACTTTGGGTTAAGAGAAATTTCCGACTGTACGACCCATTTATGGCCCTTTTCCGAGTCGAAGCCCACCTCATTTTACCTTCCAAGAATAAGCCCTAGCTGTACGGACGCCTTCCCAAAGGTCGAAAATGCCCCTGCTTTTCCTTCCGCAAGAGGATCGGCCGCTGACGCTCTTCGAACTGCGAGTTGTACGAACGGTTCAAACGATATCAAAGTTACATGGGCCCCACAGACCACAGTTATGTATTTATTATATCCACAACGTTCATCCATATTTCGAGATCATTTCGGAGCATTATCGAAAGAAAAAAAAAATCATACCCAAAGATCAACTGGACCACACCACAAAGAGCAGCGGGAAAATTGATTTTCACCGTTAAAAATTTTGTAGGGCCCACCACAACATTTATTTTCCATCCAATCTATTCATAAGGTCACAAAGACCTGGATGAAGAGGAAAAACAAATTTCACAATGATCCAAAACTTCTGCGACCCCTAAAAGGGTTTCAATGGTAGACGTTCAATCCTCCACTTCCTTTTACAGTGTGGTCCACTGGATAGCTAAATTTTGTCTCAAGACTTAATACGAGTTCGCCAAATAGATGGACGGTTTGGATATAACACATACCTCATAAAAGGACCCACAAAGGCGATGGAGGTTACAATAAGGAAAAAAAAAAAAAGAGCTTAGAAACTATGGCTACGGATCATAACCGTAGCCACAGCCGACGCCCATGCTTTTTCAATATGTCCTTTGCTATGTATCAAAGGCCTTTCGACATGTACTTCGATATATCGAATGTCTTCGATATGATCAAAAAAGGTCCAGCGAGTTTGTATAAAAAATCCAGCAATTTTCTATACATATCGAAGTGTATTTGATATGTTTCAAAGCTATAGCTATGGATAATAGTTGTAGCCATAATTGTAGTCTGTAAAAGTCTATGCAAATTTATTATTTTATTATTTTTAAATTTTTATTTTTTACATGGAGAACATTATTCTACCTACAATTTTCTCTAATACATATTTATATAAATATGTATATATAAGTATATAATTTTTTTTCCCTCTTTTTTTCATTTCTTTCTTTATTCATTTAATAAGAGTATCTTCTAAACCAAAATTAATTACTTGATGTACCATGTATGATTTTGGGGTAGGAGAAGCTACTTTAGCCAACTAACCTTATTATTTTTCAAGATTCCATCAGGTCGATGGTCAAAAATTCATTTCATTCACTTCGCGGACAATTTTAATCAGTTTGCGGTCAATTTCATTTATTTCATTTACTTCGCGATCAATTCCATGCATTTCACGGTCAATTCCCTTCACTTCACGGTCATTTTCATGCATTTCACGGTCAATTCGCTTCACTTCAGGGTCATTTCCATGCATTTCATGGTCATTCCCGACGATTCCGTGTTCATTCACGGTCATTTTCACGCATTTTACGGTCAATTCCTTTCACTTCACAGTCATTTCCACACATTTCACGGTCAATTCGCTTCACTTTAGAGTCATTTTCATGCATTTCATGGTCACTTCTGGCAATTCTATTTAGATTCACGGTCATTTCTATGCACTTCACGGTCAATTTGCTTCACTTCACGGTCATTTCCATGCATTTCACGGTCATTCCCAGCAATTCCGTGTTGATTCACGGTCATTTCCACGCATTTCACGGTCAATTCCCTTCACTTCACGGTCATTTCCATGCATTTCACGGTCATTCCCGGCAATTCCGTGTTGGTTCACGGTCATTTCCACACATTTCACGATCAATTCCCTTCACTTCACGGTCATTTCCACGCATTTCACGATCAATTCGCTTCACTTCACGGTCATTTCCATGTCATCCCTGGCAATTTCGTATTGATTCACAGTCATTTCCACGCATTTCATGGTCAATTCCCTTCACTTCACGGTCATTTCCATGCATTTATGGTCAATTCGCTTCACTTCACGATCATTTCCATGCATTTCATGGTCATTCCCGGCGATTCTGTGTTGATTCATAGTCATTTCCACGCATTTCACGGTCAATTCCTTTCACTTCACGGTCATTTCCACGAATTTCAAGGTCAATTGAAATTGTCCGCGAAGTGAGGCGAATTGACCGTGAAATGCGTAGAAATGACCGTGAATCAACACGGAATTGCCAGGAATGACCGTGAAATGCATGGAAATGACCGTGAAGTGAAGCGAATTGACCGTGAAATGCATAGAAATGACTGTGAAGTGAAAGGAATTGACCGTGAAATGCGTGGAAATGACTGTGAATCAAAACGGAATCGCCGGGATTGATCGTGAAATGCATGAAAATAACCATAAAATGAAGCGAATTGACCGTGAAATGCATGGAAATGACCGTGAAGTGAAGGGACTTGACCGTGAAATGCATGGAAATGACTGTGAATCAAAACAGAATCATCGGGATTGACCGTGAAATGCATGGAAATGACCGTGAAGTGAAGCGAATTGACCGTGAAATGTATGGAAATGATCGTGAATCAAAACGGAATCGCCTGGATTGACAGTGAAATGCATGAAAATGACTGTGAAGTGAAACGAATTGACCGTGAAATGCATGTAAATGACAGTGAAGTGAAGGGAATTGACCGTGAAATGCATGGAAATGACCGTGAATTAAAACAGAATCACCAGGATTGACCGTGAAATGCATGAAAATGACCGTGAAGTGAACCGAATTGACCGTGAAATGCATGGAAATGACCATGAAGTGAAGGGAATTGACCGTGAAATGCATGAAAATGACTGTGAATCAACACGGAATTGCCAAGATTGACCGTTAAATACATGGAAATGACCGTGAATTAAAACAGAATCATCGGGATTGACCGTGAAATGCATAAAAATGACCGTGAAGTGAAGCGAATTGACCGTGAAATGCATGGAAATGACCGTGAAGTGAAGGGAAATGACAGTGAAGTGAAGGGAATTGACCGTGAATCAACACGGAATTGTCGGGATTGATCGTGAAATGCATGGAAATGATGGTGAAATGAAGCGAATTGACCATGAAAAGCGTGAAAATGACTGTGAAGTGAAGGGAATTGACCGTGAAATGCTTGGAAATGACAGTGAATCAAAACAGAATCACTGGGATTGACCGTGAAATGCATGGAAATGACCGTGAAGTGATGCGAATTGACCGTGAAATGCATGGAAATGACCGTGAAGTGAGGGGAATTGACCATGAAATGCATGGAAATGACCGTGAATCAAAACGGAATCACCGGGATTGACCGTGAAATACATGAAAATGACCGTGAAGTGAAGTGAATTGACCGTGAAAAGCGTGAAAATGACCATGAAGTGAAGGGAATTGACCATGAAACGCATGGAAATGACCGTGAATCAAAACAGAATCACTGGGATTGACCGTGAAATGCATGAAAATGATAGTGAAGTGAAGTGATTTGACCGTGAAATGCATGGAAATAACCGTGAAGTGAAGGGAATTGACCGTGAAATGCATGGAAATGACGGTGAAATGAAGCGAATTGACCGTGAAGTGTGTGGAAATGATCGTGAAGTGAAGGGAATTGACCGTGAAATGCTCGGAAATAACCGTGAATCAAAACAGAATCGTCGGGATTGACCGTGAAATGCATGGAAATGACCGTGAAGTGATGCAAATTGACCGTGAAATGCATGGAAATGACCGTGAAGTGAAGGGAATTGATCGTGAAATGCATGAAAATGACCGTGAATTAAAATGGAATCACCGGGATTGACCGTGAAATGCATGAAAATGACCGTGAAGTGAAGTGAATTAATCGTGAAATGCATAGAAATGACCGTGAAGTGAAGGGAATTGACTGTGAGATGCATGGAAATGACCGTGAATCAACACGAAATTGTCGAGATTGACCGTGAAATGCATGGAAATGATGGTGAAATGAATCGAATTGACCGTGAAATGCGTGGAAATGACCGTGAAGTGATGGGAATTGACCATGAAATGCTTGAAAATGACCGTGAATCAAAACGGAATCGCCGGAATTGACCGTGAAATGCATGGAGATGACCATGAATCAAAACAAAATCATCGGGATTGACCATGAAGTGAAGGGAATTAACCGTGAAATGCATGGAAATGACCGTGAATCAAAATGGAATCGTCGGGATTGACCGTGAAATGCATGAAAATGATCATGAAGTGAAGCGAATTGACCGTGAAATGCATGGGAATGACCATTAAGTGAAGGGAATTAACCATGAAATGCATGGAAATGACCGCGAATCAAAACAGAATCGCGGGATTGACCGTGAAATGCATGAAAATGATCGTGAAGTGAAGCGAATTGACCATGAAATGCATGGAAATGACCATGAAGTGAAGGGAATTGGCCGTGAAATGCATGGAAATGACTGTGAATCAAAACAGAATCGCAAGATTGACCGTCAAATGCATGAAAATGACCATGAAGTGAAGTGAATTGACCGTGAAAAACATGGAAATGACCATGAAGTGAAGGTAATTGACCGTGAAATGCATGGAAATGACCGTGAATCAAAACGGAATCGCCGGGATTGACCGTGAAATGCATGGAAATGACCGTGAAGTGAAGCGAATTGACTGTGAAATGCATGGAAATGACCGTGAAGTGAAGGGAATTGACCGTGAAATGCATGGAAATGACCGTGAATCAAAACGGAATCGTCAGGATTGACTGTGAAATGCATGAAAATGACTGTGAAGTTAAGCGAATTGACTTTGAAATACATGGAAATGACCATGAAGTGAAGAAAATTGACCGTGAAATGCACGGAAATGACCGTGAATCAAAACAGAATCGCCAATTGACCTTGAAATGCATGAAATGACCGTGAAGTGAATGGAATTGATTGACCGTGAAATGCATGAAAATGATGAAGTGAATCAAATTGATGGAATGCATGAAAATTGACCATGAAATGCATGGAAATGACTATGAAGTGAAGCGAATTGACCATGAAATGCATGGAAATGACCATGAAGTGAAGCGAATTGACCTTGAAATGCATGAAAATGATCGTGAAGTGAAAGGAATTGACCGTGAAATGCATGAAAATGACCGTGAATCAAAACGGAATCACCGGGATTGACCGTGAAATGTATGAAAATGACCGTGAAGTGAAGCGAATTGACTGTGAAATGCATGGAAATGACCATGAAGTGAAGAGAATTGACCTTGAAATGCATAGAAATGACCGTGAATCAAAATGGAATCGTGGGGATTGACCGTGAAATGCATGAAAATGACCGTGAAGTGAAGCGAATTGACCGTGAAATGCATGGAAATGACCATAAAGTGAAAGGAATTGACCATGAAATGCATGAAAATGACCGTGAATCAAAACAGAATCGTCGAGATTAACTGTGAAATGCATAGAATTGATCGCGAAGTAATTGAAATGAATGAAATTGACCGGGAACTGATTGAAATTGATCGCGAAGTGAATGAAATAGATTTTTGACCATAGATCTGATGGAATCTTGAAAAATAACCAGGTTGGTTGGCTAAAGTAGGTTCTCCTACCCCAAAATCATATAGGGTACGTCAAGTAACTAATTTTGGTTTAGAAAATATTCTTGTTAAATGAAGAAATGAAAAAAAGAGAGATTTTTTTATATACTTATATATGTATATATACATATTTATATAAATATAAATTAGAGAAAATTGTAGGTAGAATAAAGTTCTCCATGTAAAAAAAAAAAAATTAAAAAAAAAAATCATAAACTTGCACGGACTACAATTATGGCTAGGTTATAATCCGTAGCTATAGGTCAAATCACCTTTGATACATATATCGAAAATAGCAGGATTTTTTAGGCAAACTTGCTGGACAGGTCTGGACCTTTTTCTATTAATCAAAATACCTTTGATACATATGGAAAGACATATAGAAAGGCCTTCAATACGAATAAAAGGACATATTAAAATGGCAGGGGCTACGGTTATAATCCGTAGCTGCAGAAAACACGGTAGCCTTAAGCTCCTGGTTTATTTATTTATTTATTTATTATTTTATTTTATTTTATTTTTTGCTGTTGTCTCACCGCTTTTTGTGGGTCCTATTATGAGGTATGTATTATGTCCAAACCGTCTATCTATTTGACGAACTCATATTAAGGCTTGAGACGAAAAATAAGACAGATCTAGCTATCAAGTGGACCACAACAAAAATTTTAATGGTGAAAATCAATTTTCCCGCTGCTCTTTGTGGTGTGGTCCAGTTGATCTTTGGATATGATTTTTTTTTTGTTGATAATGCTCCGAAATGATCTCGAAATATGGATGAACGTTGTGGATATAATAAATACATAACGGTTGGCCCATGTAACTTTGACCCCTTTTGAACCGTTCGTACAACTCAGAGTTGGAGGAGTGTCAGCGCTCGTCTTCGAGCACCACCGATCCGCTGGAAGGAAAAAGTAGGGCATTTTCGACTTTTGGGAAGATGTCCGTACAGCTGGGGCTTATTCTTGGAAGGTAAAATGAGGTGGGCTTCGTCTCGGAAATGGGTCATAAATGGGTCGTACAGTCGGAAATTTCTCTTGGGTTAAGTAGCTCAAATGAGTAGACAATTTAAATCAGAAGATTTAAACATTATTTCCAATCATTCGGAAAGATCAGATCTCACACACACCTTCCATATTGTCACGTGTCACTGCGTGTAGATATGCAGGGCTCCACATGCGTGTGGAATTTGCAAACCTCGTTCAAATGGGCTTACACATATCAGAGCACTTTCCAAATTATCCAATCCAAATGGGTTTAGGCAAATGAGATAACACAATGGAAGAGCCGGAGTATCCGTCATATGGTAGAGCCGTTTCCTCCAAAGTACACGTGGCAGGGTGATTCATCAATCAGGTCCACTGATCTAGTGGGCCCTAAAACTATAGATAATATTTCTCAAAATCAAACCCAAGAGACTACTATATGCATCAAATTTCAGGATACATGTTTTTTCACTGTTGATTTGATGGATAAGGTTGAGATGGATAGGTTCATAGAATAGAGTAAAATTTTAAAATCACCCCATCCATGCAAGGAAAAAACAAATGGACGGACCAGATTGATACATAATCCATCCATATGTGCTGTTCTAGAGATGACTCTACCGTATCGGTTGTACCGAAACATCAAGTAAAAAGAGTTTGGGTGTCATTTCAAGTAACTATAAAAACGGTAGCCCTGCAGCTTCTCTGCTCACTTTCTCTGGTTCTTCTCTGAGAGAGAGAGAGAGAGAGAGAGAGAGGTATTTTGGTAGTTGTCTCCACAAGTTTAGAGAGAGAGAGAGAGAGGTATTTTGGTAGTTGTCTCCACAAGTTTAGAGAGAGAGAGAGAGAGAGAGGTATTTTGGTAGTTGTCTCCGCAATTTTATTTATTTATTTATTTTTTTCTGTTATCCCACAATGGATTCAGCGGGACGATTCCTGAGTACCTCCACTGAATTGGGTTTTCAAGGAAATCGCCACAGGAGTTCTATCAGTTGTTCTAGCCGGCTGAGCATTGTTGAAAATGATGAAGAAAGTACTGATTCTCTGAAGAATTCAACCAGTTCTGTTTCTGATCAGGGGAACAGCTCTGTAGAGAACCCGCCAAAGGGTATCATGGCCGATAGGCGAATCGGGGCGGTGGTTTCTAGCAGGCCGGGCATGATTGAAAACAATGGAGAAAGGACCAATTCCCTGAAAAATCTGATCGGTTCTGTTTCTGGTCAGGGAAACAACTTTGTACGGAACTCGAATTATGGTGCCGTAGGTGATAGGCGAATTGGGGTGAATGGTTCTGCTCAGATTCCAACTGTTGAGACTGATATGAAATTCAGTTTCCCGTCGAATTCAAACAGTTGGAATGATGATCATGGTAACAGTTTTTGTCAGAACCTCTCCAGAGCTGTCTTCAGTTCCCAGATGGCGACTGTGGACATTGAGGGACGAGGACTTGGCTCTGTGAGTTCTTCCCAGATTCCAGAGCAGAAGATCGAATACCTCTCATTGTTGGAATCTACTCAATCCAATTGCTGGGGTCTTCACGATCACAACAATGGAATTAATTCAACAGGATCAACTCAATCCCTGGAAAATCCCACTCAAGGACTACCTTTTAGTGGGGAATCTCGTGGCATTTCCATTGGAGATTGTCTGAATTCGATCACAGTTCCTGACCAATTTGTAAGAAATAACCTGGGTGGTCCGTATTCCAGTGTCGTTGGACAAACACCTTTCTTCGACGGTTGGAACAGATCTACAGAGAGAGCGGGCTGTAGCTCAAGCACTGAAACAGCAAGAAATCCTATTGCTGAAGGGCATTTGGAAGCTTCATCCAACATGCTGTTTCAGAATCATTTTCAACTGGCATTTCCTAAACCGTACTCATGGGAACAATTTTGGGATGATGACATACGTTGGATGGCCAGGAATAGAATGGGCTGCAAGCGTTTGAAAGAGATTCTGGAACAAGGGGTGGCCACACAAAAGATACTTAGCGCGACTCTACGATCCATGGTCGAAATCATGGTCCATGAATCTGGAAATAGACTGTTTGAGAAGCTCTTGCAGTCCTGCAATGAGGGCCAAATATTCGAAATTGTTTTCAGCATTACAGCAGATGATGGGGCCTTGATTAATGCAGCAAAAGGAAGATATGGGTATGCATTCTTTCCTAATTTTGTATCATATCTTGTCTCTTTATTTTTCTCTTCTAAATTTATCTGACCGTTCAGTATCCAAGCAGTCCATTAGGTAAAAACAGGTTGGTCCACTGATGATTAGGTGGGCCATAATTTATCAAAATGGACTGCCAGAAAAGAAAACTTGGTTGTGTTTCTTCAAGCCATCCATTGGTTTCTAATATGATTGTCCATGTGATGAGAAACCATCCTGTTTTTTAGGCCATGAAAAACGGCATGACCCACCTGGTGGATGGCTTGACCACGTGCAGCAGATGTGGACACTTAGTCCTTTTACACATCTTCACTTGATATTCTGCCCTTCTTTGAGCAGCAGTTTTGCGGTTCAGAAACTAATTAGCCGGGTGAAGCAATCCTCTCCACTCGCTACAAGAGTGATATCAGCTCTTGCTCCAGGAATCATGTCTCTGATGACCGACCCTTTTGGGTGCCACGTTATCCAGCATTGCTTACTCTATCTAGACGATCACCGAAACACGGTAAGACAAGATGTCAAAGTGAAATTACAATAGGTATTGAGCAAAGCATATATTTCCAATCATCTTCGATTTCTGAGTTTGAAATGTAATATGCAGACTATAGTATATTAATCATCATAGTCTCCATGTGCTTCCTTTCAATTGCTTTGATTTGAAACACTGGGCTAGCACCAATTCAGTATTTGAGTTTTGGACCGCACCATATTTGAACCCCTTCACTGGCATGAAGTATATTAGGGCGTGTTTGGCCAGACCAATCCCATGGGATTAGGAGGGATAGGATGGATTTTAAGGTAATGATGGTGGTGTCAGTGTTTGTCTCTTGATCCCATGGGTTTGGGATAGCCCATGGGATATACAGCCGCCTGTGTGGACCGTCACAAATGGATGGGCTTGCATCTCCACATTTTCTTGGAGTGTGCCCCACTCATTATTTTATATCTGCCTCAAAACAGGTTATTGGCTGAATGTAGGCTGATGAAAATGATGGAGGGAGTGGATATCTCATTGATATCTCGGTGGGCCCCACATAGCGGTGAACCCTCGCAACCAGGGATTGGCAGCATCTGTCTCAAATTTGGGCGTTGTTTACGAGGACAAGGCTCATCCTGCCATCCCAAACAGCCGATGGGATGGAGAGGTGCAGGATAACCCTCCTAATTCCATCTAACACCATATCCAGCGCCCGGCCAAACATGCCCTTAGGGGTCTTACCTGATTCTATTATCATAGTCTCCATGTGCTCGATTTCAGTATCATAGTCTCCGTGTGCTCGATTTCATAAGAATTTTAGGGGTCTTACCTGATTCTATTATCTAACCATTGAAGTATATCTTGTTGTCTTCTTTCTTACACTTTGTGGGCCAGTGCGTTTTGCACCGTTGAATTTAGTGGCTCGACCGAATACTGCTTAGGGTGGAATCTGATCCTAATGCCTTTTTATTTTGGAACTACTGCTAGTCGATGATTCTAGTGTCAGAAAATGAATCATGCCTGGAATGTAACATAGATAATTAAAATTATAAACTCAGTTAGCCAATGTAAAGCAATCATACGGTCCCAATCCTTCCAAGTGCTTCATTAGTTATAAAATCACATGCACACGGGCACAAACACTCGTGCACATAGGCGAGCATGATTTGTTAGGGCGTGTTTGGATTGTAGAGACAAATAGTGACTGATCAGTGGGCCCCACTTCACATTCATTATGGTACATTCATTACATTCATCCTCATCTCAATCTTGTATTATCAACTGTAGATTTATTATACATTTTTTTATTTACAATGTTTATTATTTCAGTTGAAGTGTAATGCAACAATTTAATTGAATAAAGGAAGCTGTCAAAATGGAGTCTGTATCGTTTTCACTCATAAGGGTGATCGGCCGTATTTGCAATTCCATGTAATTCAAATTAGATTTGCAAGCATTGGAAACCACTGCTTGAGGGAATATCCCTCGATAGGACTGAGAGTTTGGTCATTCCTGCTGTATTGAATTGAATTGAAACAATTCAATTCAATCAAGAATCCTAATGTAGTATTCAGTTATGTTTGGATGCAGAAGTGAATCGAATTGCCCACACTTACTACGATGAAAACTGCATGATATTTCCCAGTTTCCATGATGAGGAAGGAAATTAAAATCTGTTTATTCCCATTTCATTAGTCTACTAATTTGAATAGATTTGAATGGTGC
This sequence comes from Magnolia changhungtana, assembly GCA_030180095.1. Lineage (NCBI taxonomy): Eukaryota > Viridiplantae > Streptophyta > Magnoliopsida > Magnoliales > Magnoliaceae > Magnolia > Magnolia changhungtana. The sequence continues at coordinate 4,542,935 of JASAUF010000115.1, read as the reverse complement.
ATCCAAACAGGCCTATAAATCTCTGGATTGTTTCAATTCCAAGTACTTTGTTCCCAAATATTCATTTTTGAAGCTGCGCATACGAACCAAAATAGCTTATCTTGAAATGAAATTTCTCTGCAAACATCCAAAGGTTACAAATTCGAATTATAACATGTTTATATCTCTGTTTAAACTTTACAGTTCATACATGAAGCTGCCACAATGCCTCCGTCTCCACAATCTAAACCTAGATGGTTCCTGTTGAGGACAATCGTGGAGCAGAGCTTGCCCCTCTCGCAAGATCCTTCTGGGTAATGCTCTCTCCACCTTTGCATATGACTCTTTTTCTTTTTGTCTTTTGCCACAGATGCTCAGAATATTCGATCTTCGATAATTGGATGTGAGTCCATATTATGGGACCCGATTAAATGATTAGTTCAGATTGGTGTGTTCGATTACTTAATTATGGATGAGATGGATCAGAGTCTGAATATGGATACAAAATTGGATCCGGACCCATCCAAACCCATTTGAAATCCTAATTCATGCTCGAAACTGAATTGGGCCGGACCCAACCAGATAACTGAACCTGATTGGAGATTCAGTAACGTCTGAACCCCATAGGACCCTAATGCTCAATTCCTTTAGCTGGTTTTAGATGTGGGTGCACCATCATGCAGCCCTATTGATGTAGAGTGGGTCGCAGACACTTTCATGGCCAAGATGGACCAGAGAAGGCCTGATCAGAGGCGGAAGTGATCAGGACTGTCAGAACCTTAAAACAGTCGTATCTCACAAACCGGAATGAGTTTTTTGATGTACCATTTATGATTTTGGGGTAGGAGAAGCTACTTTAGCCAACCAACCTGCCATGTTGGGTTGCCCGCACAGGATTTTCCAGATTCCATCAGATCGACGGTCGAAAGTCCATTTTAATTTCATTTTTATTTTTTATATTAAGTTTTAGTTTGGTCATTACTTTTGATCCTTTGAGTTTTAGGAGTTGTGCCCAACATGCAAAGGGCTTATAAAAATTAAGGAGAATAACATGGTTAGGCCAAATTGGACACTTACTATTTTGGCCGAAAACCATGAAGTCTAGTAGAAATCATGACCGTCTATAAATAGTAAGTCACATTTTTTAGGGAGTTTGAGTTGGAGTTTGATTCTAAAACTTCTTCCTAGGTTTGATATCACTATTTAAAGGATTGTAAATTTTTTTATTTTTTATTTTATCATCAATCATTTTATTTACGAATTTATTTTTATTTTCTATTTTTCCTCATGGATTTGAGGAATCTTTGTGAGGAGTTCAGAGAAGCTCCATGGATTCGAAGTAATTATCCCCTGAGGAAGACAGTGATCCACCTCATCACGTCCATCCTCGCATCACCTACCTTGGCAATACTGGCAATGGGTTGTGCTAACATCAGACTCTTTGGACTAGACGGCCATGGGCCAGTCTTGGTCCAGAGTTTTGGCTTGTGGCCATGCTTGAACCTGTTTCTTAAGAAACTTAGCGAGCATATCTACCGGGGCTTACTTTCACAAATTGAGAGCTATGTGGGTAGAACTTTCATGAGATCCATCCCATCCATCATCTACTTCGTATTAACCATTGAACCCAAAAATCAGGTAGGCCACAACATAGTAAACAGCAAGGGTGGAATGCCCACCATCAGTCTTGTGTAGGGCCCACTGTGGTGTTTATATGCCATCCAATACATTCATCTGATTTGCCTCATTAGGATGAAAGAAATTTCTGAAATCACAGTAACCCAAAACTCAGGTGGGCCATAGCAGGTGAGTTTAGAAGTTTTGGGTATAATTTTTTTGGGGTGGCCAACCTGAGTGCTGAATTAGCCTGATCAAGGTAAAAAAAAAAAAAGCTTATGTAGCTGATGGACGGTGTAGATTTCATGCACATTAAATCTTTTTCCCCCATTAACCCCGGTAGGTACCCAGCCTGTGCAATGTAAGCATTTTCTGTTTTAAAGCCCAAATCCTGAGATGGAATTGACAGCATGGGTTTTGGACAGTTCAGAAATGGAATCTAGGATCTTCAATCCAAATAATGTTTGACACCCTCTTGTTGGGGTGCCTTGCACAAAACCTTAGGATCTAGCCCTCCAGAACAAACCAGAATTATGGATAATAAAGCAATGAAAATAATCAATGCATCAATCACACACCACACAAGAGATTTTTACGTGGAAAACCTCAAAGAGGTAAAAACCACGGGACCTCGTTCAGATCAACAATCCACTATGAAGTAGAACGTTTACAACCTTCTTCACTCACGCAGGAGTGGATGAACAATAAGAGAAATAGAGAAAACGAAGAGATCTAACCAATTATGAGGACATAGAAGCGCTGAATATAAATTGCAAAGTAGAAAAACCTCCCCGAACAAAACCTCCCTTCTATAAGCTTCCTCTCTCTCTTTCTCCCTCTCTCTCACCTTTGATAGCCCTCTTGTATTTTTCTCATCAACACAATATATGTAGAAAAATCCTAGGGACCCCTTTTTATAGTTTTAGGAAACTCCTTTCCGCATCCTAGTTGCGAAAGGACTTGCGCATCCCAGTTGCGAAAGGACTTTGCGCATCCCAGTTGCGAAAGGACAACGGGTCAAAAAAACTCATCAAATCTCCCCCTTTTTAACCCAGGAGCGATTCACCTTCTTTAAGCCAGCCAGGTTTCTACAAACCTCAAACTTGCCCTTAAGCAAGGCCTTGGTCATCATATTTGACTCATTATCGTCCGTGTGGACCTTCTCAAGCTGTAACACCTTCTGTTCCAAAGTATCCCTGATCCAGTGATACCGAATCTCTATGTGCTTTGACTTGGAATGCTAACTTGGATTCTTGCTCAAGTGTATAGCACTCTAACTATCGCAATAGACCACGTGCTCCTCCTGCTTTAGGCTAAGTTCCTGTAGGAACCTCTTCATCCAAAGCATCTCTTTACATGCCTCTGTGACTGCAATGTACTCGGCTTCTGTAGTTGACAATGCTACGACCTTTTGTAACTTGCTCTGCCAAGAAACCGCTCCTCCTGCAAATGTGAACATGAACCCCGATGTAGACTTCCTGGAGTCAATATCACCTGCCATATCTGCATCTGTGTAGCCCTCTAACATAGGTTTTCCGTCACCATAACATATGTTCAACCTGGATGAGCCTCTTAGATACCGTAGTATCCATTTCACCGCTGCCCAATGCTCTTTGCCAGGATTGGCAAGATACCGGCTGACAACACCAACCGCATATGCTATGTCTGGGCGTGTACACACCATAGCATACATCAAACTTCCTACCGCTGACGCATAGGGTATCTTCTGCATCTCTTCCACTTCTGCTTTCGTCTTGGGACACTGCCTATCGCTCAATCTGAAGTGACCATCTAGTGGAGTACTGACCGGCTTTGCTGCATTCATATTGAACCGCTCTAGGACTTTCTCAATATACCGCTCTTGTGATAGCCAAGCTTTCTGCTGCTTCTGTCACGGGTTATCTCCATTCCTAGGATCTGTCTAGCCGGGCCCAAGTCTTTCATCGCAAAAGACTTGCCCAACTCCTGTTTCAGCCTGTCGATCTTCTTGATGTCTTTTCCCATGATGAGTATGTCATCAACGTATAATAGCAGAACTAAGAAATCACCATTTGAGAACTTGCGCGTGAACACACAGTGGTCCGACTCCGTTTTGTCATACCCATGTTTCAACATAAACGAGTCGAACTTCTTGTACCATTGCCGTGGAGCTTGTTTCAGCCCATACAAGCTCTTCCTCAGCCTACACACCATATGCTCCTTGCCTTTGACTTCGAACCCATCTGGTTGGTGCATGTAGATCTCTTCTTCCAGGTCACCATGGAGAAAGGCAGTTTTAACATCTAACTGCTCTATCTCCAGATCCATGCTAGCCGCCAACCCAAGCAACACCCGTATGGATGTCATCTTCACCACTGGTGAGAATATCTCCTCGAAGTCTATGCCTTTTCTCTGACCAAACCCTTTCACCACAAGTCTGGCCTTGAACCTCGTCTGTGAATTCTTCTGCTCAATCTTCTTTCTGAACACCCACTTGTTGCTCAGAGCTTTCTTGCCCTTAGGCAATTTTACCATGTCATAGGTGTGGTTCTTATACAAGGATTCTATCTCCTCTTACATAGCTTTCAACCACTCCCCCTTATGCTCGTCGGCTAGGGCCTTAGAATAATCTTCTGGCTCTCCCCCATCGGTTAGCATAATGTACTCATGCAGCGAGTACCTCTTGGACGACTGTCTGTCCCTAGATAACCTCCTCACCTGTGGCTCAACAAGTGGATCAAGTGGGGGTTGCTCCCCTGGTCCATCTTCTGAAGGAACTCTCTCGTCCTCTGCACCTTGCTGTACTCCCCCGTCATCAGGCACCATGGGAGGAGTAATCGGATCCATGTCCTCTAGCTCACCTGAACTAGGCTGGTTCTTCTCTGGCTTACCAATGTCTTCGATACACTGATCTTCAAAGAAAACCACATCTCTGCTCCTGACGAGCTTCTTCTCGGTCGGATCCCATAACCTGTAACCGAATTTTTCATCACCGTACCCTAAGAACACACACCGCCCGATCTTCATATCGAGCTTGGACCTCTCGTCCTTTGGTACGTGAACGGATGCCCCGCATCCAAACACCTCTAGATGACCGTACGATGGATCCCGTCCAGTCCACACCTTCTCGGTACTTCTCCATTCAACGGGCCGATGGAGACATATTTATCAAATACACCGCCGTGCGCATTGCTTCTCCCCAGAACGTCTTGGGCAACTTCGCATGGGATAACATGCATCTGATTCTCTCAACAATGGTGCAATTCATTCGCTCAGCTACCCCATTATACTGGGGGGTCTTGGGAACCGTCTGTTCATGCCGTATACCCTGGGACTTGCAGTACTCGTGAAAGTCGCCAATGTATTCACCACCATTGTCAGTGCGGATGCACTTCAATGGTCTACCTGTCTCTCTCTCGACCATAGCATGAAATAATTTAAACACACCAAAGACCTCGTCCTTGGATTTCAAAGCATAAACCCAAACCCTCCTAGATGCATCATCTATAAAAGTGACAAAATACAATGCCCCACCCAAGGTTTTTATCCTCATAGGACCACAAACATCAGAATAAACCAAATCTAATGCATACACTTTATTAACATGAGAAGCAGTTTTAATGAATGAAACTCTATGTTGTTTCCCTGATAAACAATCAAGACAGTTTTGAGAGGCATACATCACGTTCGTCTGAAAGGAGGTGCTTCCTCGCTAGTAGTCAGCCCTTTTTCACTCATGTGGCCTAGACACACATGCCATATGTCAATACCGAATCTTCCGCCGCGTTCAACCCACCCTTGCACATACCGACACTTGCCTTGTACAGGTGCAACACTTCTTTCCTCTCCCCACGATCAACGAACCCTTGATGAGCTTCCATTGCCCACCAAAGAAAGAAATGGCTTTCATAGCCATCATCATCCAGCCTTCCCGTCGACATCAAGTTGAGGCGAAGGTCTGGGATATGCCTCACGTTCCTGAGAACCAATGTGCAGCCCACATCAGTTTTCACACAAATATCACCGACTCCCATGATATTTGATACGCCAGAATTTCCCATCTTCACAGTCCCATAGTCACCTGACTTGTAGCTTGTGAAGAAGTCCATGCGTGGAGTCGCATGAAAAGAAGCTCCCGAGTCTATCACCCAGTCGCTGCCCTGACTCGTAGCCGTGAGACATACGTCATGATTTGTAGAAAGAATAACTACCATGTCACCATCTGAAGCGACTGCAGTGGAATCAGATTCATCTTCCTTCCCTTTTCCTTTCTTGTCGTTTTTCTTACCACGACATTCATGCTTGTAGTGGCCCTTCTTGCCACAATTCCAGCATTCAATATCTTTTCTTTTATTCGACTTGCCTCTTGATTTATCTCGGGCCTTCCCGCCCTTCCTGTTCTTTCCTCTCTCCCGTTCCTGCGTCACAAGAGCCTCTTGCTGAGTAGACCCCTGAGACTTCCTCCTTGTCTCCTCATTGAAGAGACAACTGGTTACCTGTTCCATGGATATCTTTCCGTCTGGCGCGGAGTTACTTAGAGACACCACCAATGTCTCCCAACCGTCGTGCAATGAACTAAGCAATAGTAAAGCCTCGCAATTCATCATCCAGACCATCTTCATAGAGGTGAGTTGGTTCACTATATTACCGACCTCATTCATATGCTCGGCCACGTAACCACCATCCTTGAACTTGAGATTTACAAGTCGCCTTATCGAAATATCTTATTACCTATGTCTTCCTCTCATACAAATTTCTTGTAATTTTAGCCATAGGCTTTCTACTTTGAGGTTTCCGTAGACACATGGTGGAACACAGAATCATCCAACCATTGTCTAATAAACCCAACCGCCTTTCGGTCCATCTTCTTCCAATCATCATCACTCATATCCTTGGATTTTTTGCTTGATATGACTGAGATTGAGAATATAGATCCTTGCAATAAAGCAAGTCCTCCATCTTAGCCTTCCATATGGTCCAAGAACCATTAAGGCCGATCATCCTTGAGCCACCTTCCATAATTCCAAACCGATCCTACCCGTTCAATGAACTTAGCTCGATACCACTTTGTTGGGGTGCCTTGCACAAAACCTTAGGATCTAGCCCTCCGAACAAACCCAATTATGGATAATAAAGCAATGAAAATAATCAATGCATCAATCACACACCACACAAGAGATTTTTACGTGGAAAACCCTCAAAGAGGTAAAAACCACGGACCTCGTCCGCATCAACAATCCACTATGAAGTAGAACGTTTACAACCTTCTTCACTCACGCAGGAGTGGATGAACAATAAGAGAAATAGAGAAAACGAAGAGATCTAACCGATTATGAGGACATAGAAGCGCTGAGATATAAATTGCAAAGTAGAAAAACCTCCCCGAGCAAAACCTCCCTTCTATAAGCTTCCTCTCTCTCTCTTTCTCCCTCTCTCTCACCTTTGATAGCCCTCTTGTATTTTTCTCATCAACACAATATATGTAGAAAAATCCTAGGGACCCCTTTTTATAGTTTTAGGAAACTCCTTTCCGCATCCTAGTTGCGAAAGGACTTGCGCATCCTAGTTGCGAAAGGACTTTGCGCATCCCAGTTGCGAAAGGACAACGGGTCAAAAAAACCCATCACCTCTAACATCCTGGATTTCGAATCCAACTTAGATTTTTTTTTTTTTTCTTTTCTTTTCTTTTAATGCTCAAAAGCACGCCTTTTAAAATCCAAGAGAAAAGGTGGGGTGCAAAATCTTGGAATTTCATTCCTCTCCAGCTGCCATAACTGTTTTTTCCTCCTTTCTTAAGGCACCAAACATAATTTCTAGATTCCACAGGATTGAAAATCTATACTGCCAAATGCAAAATTCAGGAGTTGGGTTCTTAAGTCAAGAATCCAAATCCGTGCTGCAAAAAACTAATCTTCGGTGCTGGAGTTTTTTTCAAATTTCAGTTAGGAAAAACTGTCATCTGCTTTAGTTCCTGAATCTAACACAAAAGACTTATCTTGGGTGCCCAAGTTTTTTCAAATTTCAGTTAGGAAAAACTGTTGCCTGATTTAGTTCAACCTTCTGCAGAAACTACGTCGTGGGTTGTGCTCTCGAGCTCGAGATCCCGGAGGTCATTGACGATATATGCCACAAGCTTAAAGGCCACTACACGGATCTATCAACAAAGAAAGTCAGCAGCTTCATTGTTCAAAAATGCATAGTTCTTCGGACTAAATTTGTGGTTTCAGAGCTGCTGAAAACTGGCAAGCTAGGCCAACTTGCGCGTGATCGATATGGGAATTACGTCGTCCAGACGGCACTGAAAGAGGCAAAGGTGAAACCCCTTTTCTTCCTTTTACATCACCAGCTTCTATTTCTTTAGTGGTTATGACATTGTTGATATGATTTTAGAGCCTCTCATAGATGATTCCTCAGTTTGCACTAGTGGGACATATGGATGAGTGGTCAAAATCATCAATCTGGTGGGCCCACCAGGAAGGACCAGGCCTCCAAAAGATCTCCTCAATGGGAAATAACAACATTTCTGTTTGTGGTTTGCTAGTAGAGAATTAAGCAAAGAAATAAGGCAAAATCAGGCTGTTAAGGGGACAACCATGATTTTCTAATGACATCTAATCCGTTCATCATGCATGCCTCCTAATGTTCTCCTTTTACACCTAGAAATCAGGCTGATCCAGAACTCAGGTGGACCACACCATGGGGAACAGTTGAGATCCAGACTCCCACCATTAAAAACCTTCAAAATTGTTTCTGGAAAACACTTTGTTTTGTGTATTCCCTCTAATCCATCCAGAAGATAAATCCAACCAGGATGGGTGGATGAGAAAAAAAAAACAGGCTAGCCCAGAACTCAAGCAGCCACAACATGTGATTTTAGAGTTTTTAGGCATGGATTTACATGGCCTTGCCCTCCTGAGTTTTGGGGGCTGAGGAGAATAGGATTGGACGAACATAATAACTAGATTGGGTGTAATTAACACATTGCAGTGGGCCCCACACGTCGATTGGTACATTACCTGAACACACAAATGTTTGTATTGTATCTAGCCTCAGATTAGGATATCCCACTCTAGGAGACTTTTTGTTGTTGTCCCAGTCTGTGCATGGTGGGGCCTATCAGCGCTGAGCCGTGGACCCCACTGAATATGGGTTGTGTGCTGAAAGATCTACTTGGTGAAGCAATCCTAACACTTCAATTGGCAACCTGTGAATAGACTATTGGGGGAACATGGAAGCGCGCAGAGATGAATCAAGCAAAGTACTCCAATCACATAATCAAGTTCAATCACAAATATCCTGAATTAAACACGGAAAAACCCTTGCAGGAAAAAACCACGGCATAAAGCGACATTAATGCACTATGAAAACAGAAAATTACAAGAGATGGAGAATACCGATTCGAACAAGCCTCGAATCTCTCTTACAAGCCCTTCAAATCCTTTGGAACGAATTAGAAAGCTATGTGATATATGGATAGCCTCTATGAGAATCACAATCGAAATAGGAAACAAATCCCTCACTTGCATAATTCTGCCCACGCGCTCTATGACACCTTCGATGGCACTTTGATGGCATCGAACACACCCTCAATGTCATCGAGTACAACACCAAAACGTTCCAGCGACTAAACATGGATTTTCCAGATTTTTCTGACGACATCTTCGATGTGACTTTAATGGCACTGACGATGCCATCGAGTAGGACACCACAAAGTGTCGAGCAACCAACATGAGATTTCCGGATTTTCTCGATGGCATCGAGCAGCTGTCGATGGAATCGTCTGTCGATGACATTGATAGACCCTGTTTCTGAAAGATTTGAGACATCAATAACATAGACGGTAAGGAAAGAATGCATTACAAAAAGGCCAAGATCGGATAGCTGTTATGGTATCCCAATCTGAAATACTATACTCTGTCCATGGTGGGCCTTAACCAATCAACGGTCAAAATCTCTGACCAATGGATCCGAATCTGATACAACAATGCACATGTTCTACAGCTGAAATTCATATAGTCCGTTCCTGATTTTATTTGCAATATGAGAAAACTAATCACTAATTCTTCTAACAGGGTGTCCTTAAACTTCGTATGATTTATGTTCTTCAACCACTTTTCTAGAGTCTCCGATGCAGTCGGTATGGAAAGGGAGTCTCCCATCTGATTAGTGAGGAAAGGATCTAGCTCAATCAAGATCGTAATCTCTGTTTCGATCGTCTGAAGATGTAGGGTTAGGATTAGTTACACATGCAACTTCTGTTTTGGTACTGTCAATTGAATGTTTTTTTTTTTTTTTTCTGTGTGTGTGAAGGGGAAAACTCTGTATAAAAATCTATCATTATATATTTGTTGCATTGTGTTGTGGACAATCAAATGCTTGAAAATTAAAAATGGAAGTTGGTGTATTGATGCATCTTTGAATTACTAGCTCACCCATCATCAGATCATGGTTGGAAATTAGATATCGATCTTGTACGTCCGTGGATGAACGGCAGCATGATCCAGAATGTAGATATGATATGTCCCACATAGATGGACTGTTCCTCGAAAATCTCCCAGATTGGAAGAAGATTCTAGCCATCCAATCTTTGGGCCTTTTGGTTGAATGTGAACTATTTCTGGTTTTCAAGTGGCACCCAAGCAGCTCCTTAGAACATCTATTTTGTTAAGGTTATAACTACCCCTTGAAAATGAGTTCACCTAATCATGATTATGTGTTGAGATCATGATCGTTGGTAATCAAGATTATTTTATAATCCTAACTGAAAGGAAATGAGATCTCTAATGGTGCGTTTGGTTGCACCAAAATCAAGAAATTTCATGATATTTTGTGCAACCAAACGCACCGCAATAATCATGATTAAATAAAATAAGATGAACTTATTTTTTAAGTGGCATCCAAACAGGACCTTAGTAAAATCAGGTTATGTTCATGAAACGGGATCAGATCCATAAATTACAGACCATTAGTCGGTGTGAGTTAAATGGTGACAATGTATCTGGATCAGTTGCATCATCAACAATGCATACATGGTTCTCTTTGATTCTATCATAAGAAAGTGAACTGGCCATCATGCCTGAATGTGACGCAAGGATGGACGTGATGAGGTCGATCACCGTCTTCCTCATGGGATAATTACTCCAAATTCATGGAGCTTCTCTAGACTCCTTACAGAAGTTCCTCAAATCCACGAGGAAAAATAGAAAATAGAAATAGATTCTAATAAATTTGAAAATAAATTGATCGATGATAAAAATGAATTTATAATCCTTTAAATAGTGATAACAAACCCAGGAAGAAGTTTCAAATTCAAACTCCAACTCAAACTCCCTAAAAACGTGACTTACTATAAATAATAAACTTACTATTTACGGTCATGATTCCTACTAGACTTCATGGTTTTTGGCCAAAAATAGTAAGTGTCAAATTTGACCTAACCACTTTATTCTCCTAATTTTTCTAAGCCCTTTTCATGTTGGTCACGACTTCTAAAACTCAAAGTATCAAGAATTATGATCAAATTAAAACTTGTTATCTATAGTAAAAATGAAATAAAAAGGGAGATTTGACTCTCGATCTAATGGAATCTTGCAAATCTGGCGTAGGCAACCTGGTGTAGCAAGGTTGGTTGGCTAAAGTAGCTTGTCCTACCCAAAATCATATATGGTACATCGAAAAACTCATCCGGTTTGCGTGATTAGACTCTTTTAAGGTTCTGATGGTCCTAATCACTTCTACCTCCGATCAGGCCTTCTCTGGTCCATCTTGGCCATGAAAGTGTCCACAACCTGCTCTACATCAGAATATCATTAAGAACTCCTAACCGTTTGATTGGCTTTTTTTTTACACTGTTATCTTAGCTGGTGATGGCTGTTAGGAAAGGGTCTCGCTGACTGAAAGTACGGCCTTCTTTGCAAAGGCAGCGCAATTGCAGAATGTGATTCTAACCATCTGGTTGGTGGCCATCGAACAAATGTGCAAGATGAATAGAAGTTGGCAGTTGAAATTTAAAAGAAAGAATTTGTCAATCAGAGCTTAGGGTTATACAATCAATCTGATCTGGGGACCATATACATCTAAGGTGGTGCCCATGATTTGAATTTTTTTTGGTAAATCCCAAGATTTGAACTGTTAATTTGTGGGTACTTGTAAGCCACATGTGTGGCAGTTGCGTGCGGGTGATGTTGAGAAGTGGAGCCACATCTGGGGCCGTGCACGACCGGTCGTGGCCCCTGCTCTACCGGTCGTGACCAGTCATAGACTGGCTCGACTCAAAGTCCAGCAAGCATCAATTTTGGGTTCCGAGGTGCTCGACTGTTCGTGGCCCTGGCACGACTGGTCATGGGGTCTTCTCGACCGGTTGTGCAGTCAGCTCGATCGGTCGTGGTTACGCAAATTCGGAAACGAATATGATGCGGACTGCGGATTTTTGAGTCGCCTTTCGCAAGGGTGCGAAAGGGAAGTTGCCTAAACTATAAATAGGTGTCCCTAGGGCTATTCTAGGATTAAGGTGAATATTGGGGAGTTATTCTAAGGTGTGGGCAAAGTATTTCCTCTGTATTTCCAAGGGAGAGGTTAGTATATTGCCTTGTAATCTTCGTTATTTTTTATAGTGGAAGTTTGCATCCGTGATTTTTTACCCTAGTTTGGGGTTTTTCCACATATATCTTATCTTGTGGTTTGTTTGGATTGCTTTGATATGTTTCTAGTTTATTTTTCTTCTTATTTATCGTTTGTGGGTGAGACTTGAGATTGGATCTCGGTTCACTGCGTTGTTGGCGTGCTGCACAACTACTGGTATCAGAGCTATTGGTTTACTTCTATTAGGAGCGATGACGGAATAAGGGAAAACTAGAATTGAGAAGTTTGATGGTTTAAACTTTGCCTTCTGGAAGATGCAGATGGAGGATTATCTGTATTAGAAGGACCTCTATATTCCTCTAGGAGGAAAAGAGAAGATACCAAAAAAGATGACAGATGATGAATGGTTTTTACTGAATAGGAAGGCTTTAGGAACGATCCGACTCTCTTTGTCTAAGAGTGTCACCTTCAACATATCCGAGATGAAAACTACAAAAGAATTAATGGAAGCCCTAGCCACCATGTATGAGAAACCCTCAGCGTCCAACAAGGTTCATCTTATAAAACAGCTATTCAACATGAAGATGTCAGATGGTGGGAGCGTGGCTGAATATCTAAACGAGTTCAATACAGTCACGAGCCAGTTGGAATCCGTTGGCATTATTTTTTAGGATGAGGTTAGAGTGTTATTAATCTTGTCCAGTTTGCCAGATAGTTGGGATGGTTTGGTGATTGTTGTGAGTAATTCTTCAGGGTCGACAAAGCTGAAATTTGATGATGTGGCCGGTCTAATTCTTAGCAAAGAATCTAGAAGAAAGGCATCAGGAGTTTTAGGGGATTCAGGGAATGCTCTAAACGTTGAAGGAAGAGGAAGATCGCTAAACAAAGTAGGTAAAAACACAGGCGTTCTAAGTCAAGAAAGAAGTCCAAGGGACCGAAAGACAAAGACGGGTGTTGGCATTGCGGCAAGAAGGGTCACATGAAATGTGATTGCAGAGCGCTCAAGAAACAAGAAGGAAGCTCTCAAGGTGGGAAGGATTCAGTAAATCTATTTGAGGAGAGGGACATAGAGGCATTGATCTTGTCTCTTGATGCGAGGAATGAGCCTTGGGTTATAAACTCGGGTGCTTCGTTTCATGCCACTTCATGTAAGGAAGTTCTGCGTGATTATGTGTCAAGTGACTTTAGGAGAGTCTACCTGGGTGATGATGAGCCATGTAGTATTGTTGGAAAGGGAGACGTTCATGTCAATCAGAAAGACATAACAGCTTTGAAATTGAAGGATGTCAGACATGTACCGAGTTTGAAACGTAACTTGATCTCAGTGGGGCAGTTGGCCGATACCGGTTATGTGACGACATTCACTAGTGATTCCTGGAAGATCACAAAAGGTGCCTTGGAGATATCTCAAGGCAAAAAGGAAGGTACCTTGTACGTGACTTCATGATCGTATAGTTCACTCGCAGTCACATCAACTGGAGTGAATGGGCAGTTATGGCATCAGAGGTTGGGATATATGAGTGAGAAAGGGATGAAAGTGCTATTGTCAGAAGGGAAGCTACCAGGGTTGAAGTCTATTGACTTGGAATTTTGCGAGGACTGCGTGTATGGCAAACAGAAGAGGGAAAGTTTCAAGAAGATAGGACGCGCTTCAAAGACACATCTGTTGGATCTTGTACACACTGATGTGTGAGAACCGGCACAGGTATCATCTCTTAGTAGCTCACGTTATTTTGTTTCCTTTATTGATGATGCTAGTAGAAAACTGTTGATTTATTTCTTAAAGCACAAATCTGATGTATTTGATGTATTTAAGAAGTGAAAAGTTATGGTAGAAAACAAGACAGGTAGAACAGTAAAATGTCTCAGATCTGATAATGGGGGAGAATACTGTGATAAGAGATTTGAGGAGATTGTGCAGCAAATGGAATCAAACATCAGAAAACGATTCCAGGAACACCACAACAGAATGGTGTGGCTGAGCGCATTAACAGGACCATCCTTGAGCGCGCCAGAAGCATGAGTTTATATGCACGGTTGCCCAAGATCGTTTAGGCAAACGCTGTGAATACTACTGCGTATCTCATCAATAGAAGTCCCTCAGCATCATTGGATGGTGGGCTACCAGAAGAAACCTGGACTGGGAAAGAAGTGAACCTTGCACATCTCAGAGTGTTCGGTTGCACTTCATATGTTCACATTAATGTAGAGCACAGAAACAAGCTGGATGCGAAGTCCAGGAGGTGTACGTTTATAAGATATTGCCAGCATGATTTTGGCTACAGGTTTTGGAAAGCAAAAAATAGAAAAATCATCAGAAGCAAGGACGTAGTCTTCAATGAAAAATGGATGCATAAGGACAGTGTGAAAGAAACTAAGGCCGAGAAGAAAGAATTCGTAGAGTTTGAAGAATTATCGGACACGAGTGTTATAGCGCCACAGGATGATCATGCACGGGAGCATTATGAGGTAGAGCAGCAGACACCGGTTGTGAGGAGGTCTACTCAGGAGAGGAGACCCACGGTTCGATACTCACCCTCCTTACATTATCTACTGCTGATAGATAATGGTGAACCAGAATGTTTTTAAGAGGCATTACAATCGGATACACGGGTTAAGTGGGAGCAGGCCATGAATGATGAGATGGATTCTCTTGAGTTTAATCGTACATGGGAGCTAGTCACCCTACCAAAGGGTAAAAAAGCTCTTCATAACAAGTAGGTTTACAGACTAAAGGAGGAGCACGATGGTTCGAAATGGTACAAGGCCAGATTGGTTGTGAAAGGGTTTCAACAAAAGGCAGGTATTGATTTCACTGAAATATTTTTACCTGTGGTGAAAATGTCTACTATTCGCATGGTTTTGAGTATAGTGGCTACAGAGGACTTACATCTAGAGCAGCTAGATGTTAAGACAGCCTTTCTTCATGGGGACCTTGAAGAAGAGATATATATGCATCAGCCGACAGGATACGTGACACCAGGAAAGGAGAACAAGGTGTGCAGACTGAAGAAGAGTCTATATGGCTTGAAGCAGGCCCCAAGGCAGTGGTACAAGAAGTTCGACAGTTTCATGTCAGGAAACGGTTACAAGAGATGTCATGCTAACTATTGTTGCTATTGGAAGAAGTTTGATATGTCATACATCATCCTTCTTTTGTACGTTAATGACATGCTTGTGGCCGATTCAAGCATGAAGGACATCTCAGATCTCAAAAGACAGTTGTCTAGAGAATTTTTCATAAAGGATTTGGGAGCTGTAAAACAAATCCTAGGTATGAGGATAAAACGTGACAGGGAAAACAAGAAATTGGTTTTGTCACAGGTAGAGTACATAGCCAAGGTACTTGATCGATTCAATATGGGCGGTGCTGAGCCGGTTAGCACTCCACTAGCCAACTATTCAAGCTATCTAAGGAGGAAGGTGCAAAGACACAGGAGAAACGGGATTACATAGCTAAAGTCTCATACACGTCAGCTATTGGGAGTCTCATGTATGATATGGTGAGCACGAGACCAAATATTGCTCAAGCAGTGGGAGTTGTTAGCAGGTTCATGAACAACCCCGAGAAAGAACATTGAGAAGCTGTGAAGTAGATCCTTAGATACCTAGTATGTACTAAGGATGTAAGGTTGTGTTATGGTGGATCGGAAATCAAGCTACAAGGCTACATGGATTCAGATTTGTCAGGAGATATCGACAGCAGAAGAAGCACTACAAGTTATGTCTTTACTCTAGGTAGTGCTGCAGTCAGTTGGGTCTCTCAGTTACAGAAGATAGTATCTATCAGTACGATGTAAGCAGAATATGTTGCGGCTAGAGAAGCGTGCAAGGAGATGGTGTGGATGCAAGGTTTTATGGAGGAATTGGGTAAGAAGCAAGCAGATTGCAAGCTCTACAGTGACAGTCGGAGTGTAATACACTTGGCTAAAAATGCAGCCTTTCATTCAAAGACTAAACATATTGCCATCAGATATCACTTCATACGTTCGTTACTGGAAGATGGATCGATTGCTTCAGAGAAGATTCATACAAGTGAGAATCCTGCGGATATACTGATCAAGGCGGTCATACGAGAGAAGCTGAAGCTCTATTCAGCTTTGATTGGTCTTCAGGCTTGAAGACGGGGAGGTGGTGCACTCCGGATGAAGAAGACAAGGGTTTATGGTGATGTGTCTCCAAGTGGGAGATTGTTGAGAAGTGGAGTCACATCTGGGGCCACGCACGACTAGTCGTTGCCCCTGCTCGACCAGTCGTGGAGCCCACTTAACTGGTCATGACCAATCATGGACTGGCTCGACTCAAAGTCCAGCCAGCATCAATTTTGGGTTCTGAGGTGCTCGATTGGTCATGGGGTCCTCTCGATCGGTCGTGCAATCAGCTCGACCGATCGTGGTTACGCAGATTCGTTTCCGAATCTGATGCGGACTGCGGATTTTTGAGTCACCTTTCTCAAAGGTGCGAAAGGGAAGTTGCCTAAACTATAAATAGGTGTCCCTAGGATTATTCTAAGGTTAAGGTGAATATTGGAGAGTTATTTTAAGGTGTGGGCAAAGGGTTTTCTCTGTATTTCCAAGGGAGAGGTTAGTATATTGCCTTGTTATCTTCGTTATTCTTCATAGTGGAAGTTTGCATCCGTGGTTTTTTACCCTAGTTTGGAGTTTTTCCACGTATATTTGTCTTGTGGTTTGTTTGGATTGCTTTGATCTGTTTCTAGTTTATATTTCTTCTTGTTTATCGTTTGTGGGTGAGACTCGAGATTGGATCTCGGTTCATTGCGTTGTTGGCGTGCTGCACAACAGGTGAGGATTTTTGAACTACAATTGGGGTGAAAACAGGTTGCAATCTTGC
The DNA here is from genome assembly GCA_030180095.1 of Magnolia changhungtana. Taxonomy (NCBI): domain Eukaryota; kingdom Viridiplantae; phylum Streptophyta; class Magnoliopsida; order Magnoliales; family Magnoliaceae; genus Magnolia; species Magnolia changhungtana. The sequence goes on along the minus strand of JASAUF010000115.1, from coordinate 4,525,928 downwards.
AATGTAATTGAAAAATCATCATATATTGAATGAATGTGTGTTGGGTTTTACATCTTATTGGGATGTACTTAGCATTTCTTGTACAATCATAATACTAAAACTACATTCCAAACACATAACAATTTTTCATCATCATCGTACATGTATCACTGTCCACATTGGAACATCACCTATCCATCTGCATTGTAATTTTCAGCATCATACCTGCTATTATCAAATCTCCACAGGTCACAGTCATCGGAGCTGCACATTAGAAGAGTTATTTCAGGCATAGTTTTAAAACTCACTGACACCATTCAAAACTCAGCTGAGTCAATTCGAGTTAGTGGAATTTCCAGCAGAGTCACTGCTAAAGTCGATTATGATCTTGACTCACCCGAGTTTTAGAGAGACTTGTTGAGTGGACTCGATGCGACTCGCACTAACCCCGCTGAGTAACTTGTGCAGTCAACCATTTTTACACCAAACCTGATGCAAGACAATTAATCACTTGCTCTAAAAGCTTGAATTGATAGATCATGGTGAAGATAAACCAAGATCTTAGTGATTTAGCCGTTTGTGGTGCTAAGATAAACTGAGAAATTAAGATCTTAGTAATTCAACCTCCTGTGATATAGACCAGGCGATTTGCAAGGAGGGAGAGGGGTTTCATCCTTTTAATGAGTTCTTTTTGCCTTTCAACTTGAAGTACTTTCTTCACCGTGATAGCAATTAATACAGTATGAGAATGATTACAAAATGAAAAGAAATTATATTTATTAAGAATAAACACTTACCAATAAAAGAGTAAACAGGAAAATCCTGGTAATCCCACAACTATGGCGTGGATGGCGAAGTCCTAAAACTAAAGTCTACCTTAGTCCACTAACTTGGGCATAGACGAAGGGAACTACACTACAAGCTAAACTAGGTCAGTTTAACATAGTAGCATAGACGGACTGGAATGGACTACTTCTAAGCTAAAGTTGGTCCACAGTAGCAGCATATACGAACTGAATTGCACTAAGAACTAAACTAAGAGATAAAATAGGATAAGCAGAATTGCGTTGTAAAGTTGTGTTGTCTTGGGTTTGTTAGGGGACCACGGAAGCACACAAAGATGAATCAAGTGAAGTAATCCAATCGCACCAAGCAAGCACAACGCAAACACTCCAAATTTAACATGGAAAAACCCTTTTGGGAAAAAACCACTATGAAAGCAGAAATTACAAGAGATAGAAAGAATACCTGATTCGAACAAGCCTCGAATCTCCCTAACAAGCCCTTTGAAACACTAGGAAGGAATTAGAAAGCTCTAAATACCTCTCAATCCTTATTATACTCCTATATATAGCATATAGGAGAATCCCAATCAAAATCGAAAACAAATCCTGCAAATTCGCAAATCTGTGTAACTCTGCAATACGCTTGATGACACCTTCAATGGGACTTCGATGTCATCGAACTAAACCTTTGATGGCATTGAAATAATACCAAAATGTTCCAGCGACCGAACATGAAAATCTGGATTTTACTGATGGCATCAAATAGCCTTTGATGACATTGAAACTTACTTTGATGGCATCGAGCATCCTTCTATGGCATCGAGCAAGATACCTAAAGTGTCCAGCAACCAAATCGATTTATTCCAGAAAATCTTGATGGCATCGAGTCGACTTCGATAACATTGAACTTATCATCGACGAACTATTGAATTATAGATTTACGACATCTATCAACAGGGTTGACAACAACTGGAACCTATTCGATCTTCCTCTTAATTATAGAAATTTTAGGTGACAATTGGAGAAAGATCTTCATAGCCACTTCTCATGTTTGCTACTGTGGAAATAACCATCTAGACCCATAAATGGTTGTAACCTATTCTGCAACGCCATGTGTGTTAGTTGTTTGTCATAGGTTGGCTATTGGTTGCATGCACACCTTGAGTCCATTATGTGAGTGAGGTTTCTTCGTAAGACGACACATGTATATGATTTTTATCTTTTCTTTTGCTCGAACATGTGTTACGTGCCATAAAAATTGACCAACTTGGCGTTACCTATATGTTGCTTCATAGCTCCTTAAACAGTTTCAATCGTGAGAGACTCTTTTACATGACATTATTGTGCATTAGCTAATCCATTGTTAGCCATGACTACATTTCAATTTTACACATCATTGGCATTGAGACCAACAAGGGCATATTTGGGATGTCAGATTAAATGGTATGAAATTGCATTAGATGAAATTAACACCATTATTTGACAATGATTGCATGTTTGGAAATACCATAGTATTTTGACCATCAAATCCCATGTTTGGGATCAAATTCTTCTGTGAAAAGCATTGTATTAAGTGAAACCCGCATTTGGTGAAGTAGAGAAGAGGGAGGAGTCTTACGTGACTTCCTCCACATGTGTGGGAACTTGAAGTCCCTCCTTATTAGATGGGTCATCAAGGATTAGAAAATGTGTATACAATACATTCATATGGATTTCCAATTTCCTGTCACATTTGACAAGTATGGTAACGGTTCTACTTAGAACTCGTTTAAAGCTTTCACGAGTGAGAAGAGTTCATAGCTGGAGACTTAAGACAATGAGGGACAAGGATTCGGTCTACAAGCTCTTCACAGATTATAGAGTTGAAGTTCCAACTGTTATATGTTGTCAGTTAGATGCCTTAAATCTGAATTTGGGTTTGCTCGACCAGTCGTGAGCATGGCTCGACCGGTCGAGGGAGCTGCACGACCAGTCGTAGCCCGCTCGACTCAAAGTCCAGCGAGCTCAGTTTTTTGTGTCCAGGATGCTCGACCAGTCGAGGGGATTGCACGACCGGTCGAGCAGGTTACTCGACCAATCGTGGCCATCCTTCGACCAGTCGAGGTTACACAGATTTGAGTCTAGATCTTGTGCGGACTGCTAAAATATGAGGCGGTTTCGCAAGGATGCGAAAGGGAAGTTTCCTAAACTATAAATAGGGGTCCCTAGGGCCATTCTAAGGTATTCTAAAGCTTTTTAAAGGCGTTCTAAGGTTATCAAAGGGTGTAGCAAGGGTGAGATTCAAGGTTGTTCGAATTGGGTAAGTCCTCTCTTGTAATTTCTATTTCATAATGGATTTCTATCGCTTTGTGTCGTGGTTTTTTTCCCGCAAGGGTTTTTCACGTTAAAACTTTGTGTTCTCTTGTGATTGCTTGTTACTATTGGATTGTTATCTTAGATCTAGATTTGTGTGATTCCGCAGCACAAATCCCCATCAAGTGATATCAGAGCAATCGTTGGGGCACAGATCTGAATCTGCAGGATTAGTAATAATGGGAGACGGCAAATTTGATATCGAGAAGTACTCAAGCAAAAATAATTTTGAGTTATGGAAGGTTAAGATGATTAGCCTGTTAACCAAGCAAGGTGAGATTAAGGATCTTGAGGAGTGGAAATCTACCATGAAAGATGATGAATGGGAAAACCATGATAGTAATGCTTTAGCCTCTATCCGTTTATATCTCACGGATGAGGTTCTCTAGAGGAAGTGGTCAAAGATGAGAAACAGGCATGTATATTGTTGAATTCTCTTCCTACATCATATGAGTCTTTCAGGGAGACGATGTGCACCACAAATAAAATCCTAAGTGTTGACACCATTATCTCAGCCCTTCAAGGGAAGGCTATGAAAAAGTTAAACGGCGACATGGGGGCATCTTCCGATGCACTGATTACGAGAGGCAAAGATTCTGAGCGAGGTACAGGATCCTCAAGGCCTAGATCCAAACCAAGGGTAAGGGCAAAGGAAAATTAAAGTGTTGGAATTGTGGGTTGTCTAGACACATGAAGAAGGATTGTAGATATCCTAAAGCGAAGAAAGAAAATTCCGCAGATTCTTCCAAGGAAGCCAATGTTGTCACATCTCATGAAGAGACAAGTGGTGGTGAAGTTCTGTCTGTGTCCATAATCGGACATGTTCACGACAATCATGCAGATGAGTGGATCCTAGACACAGGAGCATCATATCACATGACTCCTCATCGGAGTTGGTTCGCTAGTTATAAAGAATGCGATGTTGGACAGGTTTTTATGGGCAATGACAATGCCTGTAATATTGTGGCTATTTGCACAGTGAGAATCAAGATGTTTGATGGGATAGAGCGTACCTTGACTGACGTCAGGCACGTTCCTGATATTAAAGAAAGTCTGATATCTCTCGGTGCACTCGAGGTTATAAGATGCAAGTTCACCGGTATTGATAATGTTCTTAAAGTTTCAAAAGGAGCACTCGTGGTTATGAGAGCGCAGAGGCACGAAAACCTTTACAGGTTGATTAGAAGCACTTTGGCAGGTGGAGTGGCAACAACTATTGCAAACTCCATGACTCTACGTATGTGGCATGCTCGTCAGGGCCACATGAGCGAGTGAGGCATGAAGGTACTTTCTAATCGATGTTTGATTCCAGCTTTTAAAAACTCTAATTTAGATATATGCGAGCATTATATATATGGTAAACAATCTAGACTGTCTTTTAAATCTGAAAAACATGTTTATAAGGGAGTGCTTGATTATGTGCACTCTGACGTATGGGACCATCGCCAAAAGTTTCCATTGGGGGGTCGTCATGGTTTGTTTCATTCATTGACGACTACTCCAGAAAAGTTTGGGTTTACTTCATGAAATATAAATCCGAAGTTTTCACCATATTCAAGCAATGGTGGAAAAATAGTCAGGGCGAAAAATAAAGATTCTAAGGACTGACAATGGTGGAGAATTTACTTCCGCTGAGTTTAATGATTATTACAAGGGTGAAGGGATCATCAGGCACAACACAATGCGCCACTCCTGAGTAAAATGGTGTGGCTGAGCCAATGAATCGGACTCTCCTGGAGAGGGCTAGATGCATGTTAAGTAATGTTGCGTTGGGCAAAGACATATGGATTAAGGCTGTTAACACGGCTCATTATTTGGTGAACCGGTCTCCTTCAATGGTAATTGAATGTAAAATTTCAGAGGAAGTATGGAGTGGTCAGAAAATCAACTACTCAAATCTACGCATATTTAGTTGTGAAGCTTATTCTCATGTACCGTCAGTTGAGAGAGATAAGCTAAACCATAGAGCCAAAAAGTATATCTTTATTGGTTATAACATTAGTGTGAAAGGTTACAGGTTATTCAACAAGGTCACACGCAAGGTCATCACTAGCCGTAATGTCAGATTCGATGAAAGCTCCATATTTCGCAAAAATGATCAAAATGAGCAAGAGGAACTAGAAAGGGTGATCGTAGACGTCCAGATTGACACAGATGATACTCAGGCAAAGACAAATGCGAAAACAGAGGTACAACATCAGGTGGAGTAGCCACCTGTGAGAAGGAACTCACCACGTGATCGCAGGTTACCAGTAAGATACAGGGACGACTATAATATTGCATTTGTCCTCATTACAGATGAGGAGGACTCGTTTACTATTCAGGAGGCTCTTGATGAGCCTGATGCAGGAAAGTGGAAGGCGGCTATGGACGATGAGATGGACTCGTTGCACAAAAATCACACATAGGAGCTGGTGGAGCTTCCTGTGGGCTGAAATGCAATCGGATGCAAGTGATTATTCAAAAGGAAACAGGATATATACAAAGGAAGGTTGGTAGCGAAGGATTATGCTTAGAGAGAAGGGATCGACTTCACAGAAATATTCGCGCCAGTGTTTAAGTAGGTACTTATCAAATTTGTGTTGGCGTTGGTTGTCCAATACGATCTCGAGCTGGAACAGATGGATGTGAAGACTGCATTCCTGCACGGGGAATTGGAAGAGCAGATCTACATGAAGCAACCAGAGGGCTACGAAGTTAAAGGGGCAGAGAAAAAGGTTTGTAGGTTAATGAGGTCGTTGTACGGCCTGAAACAGTCGCCTAGGCAGTGGTATAAAAAATTTGATTCTTTCATGGTGAGTCAGAAATTTACTCGGAGTGAATACGATCACTATGTCTATTACAAGACACTGAGTGATGAAAAATCATTCATCCTAGTACTGTATGTTAATGATATATTGATCGCCTATCATGATATGTCTGAAATCAACATACTGAAGACTCAGTTATCAAGGACATTCGAGATGAAAGATCTGGGGGCTGCAAAGAGGGTTCTCGGCATAGATATTCATAGAGACGGGAAGAAGAGCAGACTTTGGTTATCACAAGCAGAATACCTTGAAAAGGTATTGATCAAGTATGGGATAGATCAGGCAAAGCCAGTGAACGTTCCCCACGCTGCTCACTTCAAGCTTTCCTCAGAACAATATCCTAAATCCGATGAGGAAAAGCATGTTATGTCTCATGTGCCCTATTCGAATGTGGTTGGTAGTTTAATGTATGTCATAATCTATACGAGACCGAATATTTTACAGGCAATCGGTGTTGTGAGCAGATACATGTCAAGCCCCGACAAGCAACATTGGGAAGCGTGAAATGGCTACTTCGATACATTCGAGGTACGAAAGACTACATCCTAACTTTTAAAAAAAAAGGGACAAAGTTGGTAGGATATATGGATTCCGACTACGCAGGCAGTATAAATTCTAGGAAGTTTACTTCAGGATACTCGTTTGTACTATCGGGTGGAGCAATCAGTTGGATGTTGAAGCTTCAGTCTGTGGTGGCTCTTTCCACAACCGAAGCAGAATATATGGAAGTGACGAAAGTATTTAAAGAAAGTGTTTGGCTCAGAGGCATGATAAATCAGTTGGGACTTCAGCAGGAGGCCGTGCCGGTTAACTATGATAGTGAGAGTGTTATCAATTTGGCTAAAAATTTTGTTTATCACTCACGTACTAAACACATTGATGTTCGTCACCACTTTATTCGACAAGTACTTGAGGAAGGAGGTGTCACACTAGAAAAGATTCACACCAGCGTGAATCCAGCAGACATGCTCACCAAGGTCATTCCTACAGAGAAGTTCAAGTTCTGTGCAACTTCTCTGGGCTTGGCGATGGCGTAAAAGAAGGATAGAGTGTGCACGAGAAGCATTAATTGAAGCTATGATGCAATACAAAAATAATTAAGAAAAGAGGTTAAGAAGCTACATGGTTGAAGATTGAAGGCATAGTGGAGATTGTTGTCAGTTAGATGCCTTAAATTTGAATTTGGGTTTGCTCGACCGATCATGAGCATGGCTCGACCGATCGAGGGAGTTGCACGACCGGTCGTAGCCCACTGGACTTCTCAGTTTTTTGGTGTCCAGGATGCTAGACCGGTCAAGGGGATTGCATGACCGGTCGAGCAGGTTGCTCGACTAGTCGTGGACATCCTTTGACCAATCAAGGTTACACAGATTTGAGTCCGGATCTTGTGCGGACTACGAAAATCTGAGGCGGTTTCGCAAGGGTGCGAAAGGAAAGTTTTCTAAACTATAAATAGGGGTCCTTAGGGCCATTCTAAGGTATTGTAAAGCTTTCTAAAGGGGTTCTAGGGTTATCAAAGGGTGTAGCAAGGTTGAGATTCGAGGTTGTTCGAATCGAGTAAGTCCTCTCTCTTGTAGTTTCTATTTCATAGTGGATTTCTGTCGCTTTGTGTCGTGGTTTTTTTCCCGCAAGGGTTTTCCACATTAAAACTTTGTGTTCTCTTGTGATTGTTTGTTACTATTGGATTGTTATCCTAGATCTAGATCTGTGTAATTCCACAACACAAATCCCCAACATTATAATCCATAAATAAGTTCAAATCCAATCCCGCCTCACTTTTTGGGGCCTTCATGATCATAACAACAAATTTAATTTGATAGGATTTTCTCCGTCCTTAGAAAATCCCACTTAAGGCTATCCCACTTAAGGCTAACTTTTTGTGGGGACTTTTGCAGCATTCTTATTGGAGATTATCCAAATTTGATCAAAGTTTCATGGTGTTACCACGAGTGAGAGTCCTATTTTGCACATGGGTTTTAGGAATGAAGTTCCATTAGGAGGGAATCACTAGTGAAATAGGTATAACTTGGATGGGTTTGGGAATCGATATGTTAGAAACCATATTCTTAAAAAATCTAACCATGCTATGGGATTAGACTATGATCTACCGTCCACTTCAATTGTGATTCTGAATTATGGTTGAGCTCATGGCCCACCAATCTAGTAATAGACTATTTCATAAGCTCTTAAACTCCTACAAACATGGCTAAATATTAAAAATCATTCTCAGCATTCCAACACAAGATGGGGCGTTAATTAATGTAGTAAAAGAAATATATGTTGAAAACAAAGGTACGGAAAATAGTATAACTACAATAATTCAACGAAATATAAAATGATGCACTTATTTAAACGATTACGAAAGCAGTAATCCTGATCGATAAAGAAGTTTTCTTGTTAAACGAGGCATGGACTTAGTCTCTCTCTTTTGAGATAGTTCACACTACTTGACAGAATTTCTCTAATGTAGTAGGTTTCCAATGCGTTATTCCCAAGATATCATCGCTCAACAAATAGTCTCAACAACATGCACATGTCATGCGAAATCCAATACTAAAAATTGTTGTTTTTTATGTCTTAAATCTTGTCAGAAATAGAATATGTCGATGACATTGCTAGACTGTTCAGTGCCATTGTCGATGACATCGAACAGAGCTCGATGAGCATTTCTGGATTTCCTCAGTTGGTTGCTAGATATATTAGTGTCATTTCTGATGACATTGAGGAGTGTTTGATGACATCGAAGTCTAAGTTTGATGCCATCGAAGCTAGCTCGATGCAATCGAAGATTTCCAGATGTTCATGTCTTCTCTCTGTACTGTTTAAGTATTAGTTCGACGCCATCGATCTGGCTTCGATGTCATCGAAGGATAAGTTTCAATGACATCGAAATGTGTTCGATGTCATCAAAGTGTATTCGATGTCATCAAACGGATTCGCGCAGATGTTTTGTAGATCCGTGAATCTGTGGAATTTGTTTTCGATTTCGTTTGGGATTCTTCTCAGGGCTATATATATGGGTGTAAACAGGATTGGGAGAAATAACTAGGGGTTTCTAATTCGTCCAAAGGGTTTCAAGGGTGTAGAAAGGGTTTGATTCGAAGTTGTTCGAATCGAGTAAGCTTTTGTCTCTTGTAATTTCTATTTTTCATGGTGATCATCTGTTGTTTTGTGTCATGGTTTTTTCCCATAAGGGTTTTTACATGTTAAATCATTATGTTTTTTTCGTACTTGATAGGTGTGATTAGTTTACATCTCTTGATTCACCTCTGTGTGCTTCTGTGGTCTCCTAACAAAAACACCACCACACTTTCTTTATATGCCCAAAAAGTAGGAGAGATGAATTTTTTTAAAAGAGAAAGAAATGATAATGTGTAAAATTCAAGAGACAAAAACTCCTTTTATAGACAGAAAAGGAGAGAGAGATCTAATCTCAGTATGACATGCATACACATGACGCATACAGAAAGGCGGTTCATACATGTGGAAATATGGTTCATGTGTGGAAACATGTATAGAAAATAGGCATCGGCAAAACTAAGTACTCAAAAGGTGAGAAAAGCACTTTTTTGAATTTTTTATTTCTTTTGATTCCTTTTTTTTTTTTTTGAAATAGCCCAACAATATATGGGTATGCATTCTTTTAAAGTTTATGTACCGTATCTTTTCTTACTTTGTTTATCTCTTTTGAAATTCATCTAACCGTTCAAGATCCAAGTTGTTCATTAGATAAAAAATAGGTTGGTCACTGATGATCAAATGAGCCTTAGTAGAGAAAAATGAATGGGCAGAAAAGAAAACTTGGTCAAGTTTTTCTAAGCCATCCATTCATTTCTAATATCATAGTCCATGTGATGAGTAACCATCTTGTTATACCCAGATCCATAGCTCAATTGGTAGACTGAGTGGAGATACCTCGTTTCAACACTTAAGGTCTTGGTATCGATCCCTAGTGGGGGTGGCTAACATGGAGTGTGTGTACTGACATGGGTGTGTACTAACAACCTAACCCAAAAAAAAAGACCATCTTGTCTTTTGGGCCATAGAAAATGCCGCACCCACCTCATGGATATATCTTGGACCACGTGCAACACAAGTGGTGGCAATTAAATGGGTCATCTTATACACATATTCCTACATATTCCTTTTAAACATTTTTGGTTGATACTCCCCTTCTTTGAGCAGCACCCTTTCAATTCAAAAGTTATTTAAAAAGAATAGGTGATCCTCTCCGCTAGTTACAAGTGTGACGTCAATTATCACTCTAGGAATCATGTCTTTGATGATCCACTCTACCGAGTACCATATTTCTAAGCATTGTTTGGTCTAACTAAATGCGTCACAATAATAAAGTAAGCCAACATGTCAAAGTGATATATTTTGCAACCATTTATGATTACTGCTTTTGAGAACAACCTTAATTTTCCATATTTTCAAGTTTAATGTGTCTGTTTATATTACAAACTACATCAATAATTTGTGTACAAATTATTGCACAAATTACATTACCTGTCTCGTAAAAATAAGTGATATAATCAACAATTCATGTGTTTGGATAACCATGGAAAAATCGTAATGATGATATTCTTACATCACTTCAAAGTCAAATCATAAAGAAAAATACACTCTCTGGACTATTTATGAATTAGCTCAATGTCATCGATATGGCTTCGATGTCATCAAAGGATAAGTTTTGAGGACATCGAACTATGTTCGATGTCATCGAACGGACTCGCGCAGATTTTTTGTAGATTCGCGAATCTGTGGAATTTGTTTCCGATTTCGTTTGGGATTCTTCTCAATGCTATATATGTGGGTGTAAACGGGATTGGGAGTAATAACTAGGGGTTTCTAATTCGTTCAACGGGTTTCAAGGGTGTAGAAAGGGTTTGATTTGAGGTTGTTTAAATCGGGTAAGCTTTCGTCTCTTGTAATTTCTATTTTTCATGGTGATCATCTGTCGTTTTGTGCCATGGTTTTTTCCCATAAGGGTTTTTTCACGTTAAATCACTGTATTTTTTTCGTACTTGATAGGTGTGATTGGTTTACATTTCTTTATTCAACTCTGTGTGCTTCTGTGGTCTCCCAACAAAAACACCACCACACTTTCTTTACATGCCCAAAAAGTAGGAGAGATGGGAATTTTTTAAAAGAGAAAGAAATGATAATGTGTAAAATTCAAGAGACAAAAACTCTTTTATAGAAAGAAAAGGAGAGAGAGAGAGAGAGAGAGAGAGAGAGAGAGAGAGATCTAATCTCAGTATGACATGCATACACATGACGCATACAGAAAGGCGGTTCATACACGTGGAAATATGGTTCATGTGTGGAAACATGTATAGAAAATGGGCATCGGCAAAACTAAGTACTCAAAAGGTGAGAAAAGCACTTTTTTGAAAATCTTTTTTTTTTCTTTTGATTCCTTTCTTTTTTTTTGGAAATAGCCCAACAATATATGGTTATGCATTCTTTTAAAGTTTCTGTACCATATCTTTTCTTGCTTTGTTTATCTCTTTTGAAATTCATCTAACCATTCAAGATCCAGGTTGTTCATTAGATAAAAATAGGTTGCTCACTGATGATCAAATGAGCCTTAGTAGAGAAAAATGAATGGGCAGAAAAGAAAACTTGGTCAAGTTTTTCTAAGCCATCCATTCATTTCTATATCATAGTCCATGTGATGAGTATAACCATCTTGTTACACCCAGATCCATAGCTCAACTGGTAGACTGAGTGGAGATACCTCGCTTCAACACTTGAGGTCTTGGTACCGATCCCTAGTGGGGGTGGCTAACATGGAGTGTGTGTACTGACATGGGTGTGTACTAAAAACCTAACCCAAAAAAAAAAAAAAAAAAAAAAAAAAAAAAAAAAAAAAAAATCTTGTCTTTTGAGCCATAGAAAATGTTGCACCCACCTCATGGATATATCTTGGACCACGTGCAACACAAGTGCTGGCAATTAAATGGGTCATCTTGTACACATATTCCTTTTAAACATTTTTGGTTGATACTCCCCTTCTTTGAGCAGCACCCTTTCAATTCAAAAGCTATTTAAAAAGAATAGGTGATCCTCTCCACTAGTTACAAGTGTGACATCAGTTGTCGCTCTAGGAATCGTGTCTTTGATGATCCACTATATCGAGTAACATAATTCTAAGCATTGTTTGGTCTAACTAAATGCGTCATAATAATATAGTAAGCCAACATGTCAAAGTGATATATTTTGCAACCATTTATGATTACTGCTTTTGAGAACAACCTTAATTTTTCATATTTTCAAGTTTAATGTGCCAGTTTCGATTGCAAACTACATCAATAATTTGTGTACAAATTATTGTACAAATTACATTACCTGTCTCGTAAAAATAAGTAATATAATCAACAATTCATGTGTTTGGATAACCATGGTAAAATCGTAATGATAATATTTTTACATCACTTCAACGTCAAATCATAGAGAGAAAATACACTAATGTTCACATTTAAATAAAAGATTTTTGCTGCAATACAATATAAAATTATAATGATCATAAATTTCTTTTTCTTTCTCATGTTACATCTGCATTTGACCGATGAATTGCATGTTTAAATAAATATTACAAAATTATTAATGATTGCACTTTTAAAATATATTCTTAATGTAATTCACGATCTAAATAGGCCCTAATGTGCTTCCATTTAATTGCTCTAACATGCACCACGGAGGTAGCGTAAATTCAGCATTTCGATTTTAAGCCACATTATATTTGAATCTTACTCAAGCCTAAAGTTAAAATCTTATTCCATTTCATGAGGATTTAAGAGTGTTATCGGATTTTATTATCTAATCATTATAGCATATCTATTTTTTCTTTTCACTTTTTGGATAGTTTCTGCAGAGAGAGAGAACTAAATCATACAATAGTTTTTTTCTAACTGAAATTTGAAAAGCTTGGACACCCAAAATATTTATTTCTAAATTAATAAATATTTTAAAGGGGAAAGTTACCATGAGATTGACCTTATTGAAACTTTCCATGAGGCCAAGCTCTATAGGGGTCCACCGTGATGTGTGGCAGACATTCGTTCCGTCAATCAAATATACCCACCCAATCATGTTGAACAATGGGCTTAAAAATTAGGTCCATTCATGACATAGGTAGGCCACACCACAGATAACAACTGTGAGTGGATGCCCACCCATCGAAACTTTTTTAATCATATATAGGCCTAGTGAGATGTGATTTAGACATCTAATCCATTCATTATGTGTCCTACTTGGATGAGGGGTCACACCAAATTTTAGGCCATTCTAAAACTCAAGTGGGCTCCACTAGTTTATTTAAATGAGCTAGCCAATTGATTTATTACTAATTGTGAATTGTCCGTATATTTTTTTCTCTTAATTTTGTTAACATTTTCAAACCGATTATTAAAACTTCGCATTCAGCTTGATTATTAATGCAATTGACTCAAGTTGGAATAGAAATTCATGTTTCATCCCGTCCAGGTTGATAAGGATGATCCCTGCTCCTGATCCTTTATCGGTCCATGAATCGTCAAATATCAATTTCAGAGTAATTGGGATATCATATATAAGTCTAATACTTCTGGTGAAAGTTGATTTTCAATGTCCGAAGGATGATCGGCCAAGAAATTTGCTATAGTCTGCCCTTTTACTGCCCTTTGTGACACATACGTTATATTAAAATCAAATAATGTTAGAACTCATTTGCCAATTCAACCATTCAGAATCGATCAATTTAACATATATATACTTAACTAAATTAGTTATTGAAATTATATTGACTAACTTAGCAAATAAATAATAACATAATTTCATGACCATGAAATACAATGATGGACATAATTTTTGTATAGCATAATATCGTTTATTGGTATCTAACAAAATTTGGGTAAGATAATACACAACTCATTCCCTTCCATCATTATCATCCCGAGTTAACAGAGCTACTACTAATTTTGCAAAAGACGCGACATACATCTTGAGCGGACATGCGGCCTTGAATTATGTGTGCCATAGCAGAGGACCCACATAAGATGCAAATGTAAATTATTCGACAAATCGAAGTCGATTTGGCCTGATTTTTGGTCCGGCACTTCATCCAAACCAGATGCGATGGCTGAATGGCTTGGATCACAAATGCAATATTGCATGATGAGCCCCATACAGAACCTAAGGTCGCCCTTTTTTTGTTGTAGAGTCACAGGTCGGCTTTATTTTCGGTCCATGGCACCATCGTGGGATGGGACCTTTGATGGCTAACTTGGATGTGATGCACATATCAGGGTCGGGGCACAGAGCTAGATTGCATGGTAAGTTACCATACATATGTGTATGAGGGTTTGTGTATGTGTGTACATGTATATATTATATACATGTATGCATGCAAAATGACTCAAGGGAATGTTGGAAATGGACCCCACACAATAAATGTACATGACATCCGACCCGTCCATTGGATGAGTCCCTCCATGTTTACCCTTGGCCTTAAAAATCTAGCCAATCTATGTCTCATGTGGGCCAAACCAGAAGGAACACGTAAGGGAGGATAACCACACTTGATTTTCATTAATCTCCAGCCAAGATTCAAAATGGCCTTCCTTTTTTTTTTTGTTATTTCATCTGGGGTAAACCATGCATATTAATGGATTGGATCGCATACACACAGAATAGAAGGCCCTCTACACGAAGTAAGGGTGGGTATCTGTAGTGTGGCCCACCTAAATCATGGATCAGCCAGATTTTTGCAGCATTACTTCAAAACGAGGGACGCATCTGATGATCGGTGTGGATTCCGTAAATACATGCTGGGCCATGTCCAGCTCTTATTACCATGTGGTAATGTTACCATCAAATCATTTACCTGCATAGGTAAGATCAATCCATGCTAAATCCTTGGAGTGTTATATTATGTATATTTAATTTACAAAAACTAACCAACGAGCTTTCATAGCTCAGTTGGTTAGAGCACCCGTTTAGTAAGCGGGAGGTCTTGAGTTCAAATCTCAATGAAAGCATTTTTATTATTTTTTTTTTTTCATTTTTCACCGTCTGATGTTGTGGTCCACTTGAGCTTCATTTTTCACCGTGTGAATCTGTGGTCCATTTGAGCTTTGATGAAAACAAATGGTCAGGGTGGATAAAACACATACATTTATGGTGGACCCCACAGTTTACTCACCGCACAGATGATTATAGTAATTCATTGATTTTTTTTTTTCTATTTATTATTATTACTATGGCCCACCTACAGCGTTAGGTGGCCACTCTAAAAACATTGCTATGGGAATGCACCCAACTTATTTAGCTCTGCTGGAATGGATTTGTTGGGTGGACTGGTGTTGGGTATGTAGCTCATGCAATGAAGCTGATGTAAAAATCTCACCTCCTGTCCTGTCCATCCATCAGGGTAGGCCATTTCTGTAAACGTCTTTATTTAAGTGTTAGATTTGTTCATTAATTTAATGTATTAGGATTTTGAAAATACAACAGGATTATAAGGCCTTCAAAAATTCAGATTTAGACTACAAGTGTAAAGATCCACATTTCATGTTATTAAGTTTCTATAATAGGAAGATATAATTTTAAGAATTAGAATTATCTTAGATTTGATGTTTTAAAAAATAAAAATAAAAATAAAAGCTATTGATTTTCCTGTACTAATTCTTCAAATATGAGCGTCTCTCCTAAATTTATTCCGAATGAAGAAAAAAGATGAGAGTTTATTAAAAAAAAAAAAAAAAAAACCCTAGGGCAAAGCCAAGGAGACACGTAGAGGTGTCCCAGTGGACCCCACACATGTGAAACGTGTGATAAAAGAGAAAAAGAGAAGGGATGTGTGTGTGTCAGTAGGTGATGCCTAGTGAGTGGGGATGTCCCAGTCTCTCTTTACTCTATCCTCTCCTTCTAGGACATGAATTATATGTACAGGGAAATTAAGTTTCGATAGACACCAATTAAGAATCCCCTTTTAGACCGTCGTGTACTTGCACAAGGAATGGACAAGGAAGACCCCAGCTCGTGGGAAGACCCTCTGATGCCAAAGTCAAGAAAGGGATCTGGGTCTAATCAAGTATTGAAGGTTTAGGAATAAAGATAGTGCGTGCCTTTCACCATTAGAGTTATCTCTATTTATAGTTTTAGGAGAGGCGGTGATGTAAAGGAGATCTTCTTATTTAGTAAGTATGTATTGTAAAGGAATTTGGATCCTGGGTGTGCGGTGAATCTCCCAAGATCCTCGGTGAAGATCTTGGGATCCCGAGCGTGTCGTGAATATCCTCGAAAGACCTTGGACAGATCTCTATCGCAATGAATTTCTCGGCTCTTCGGCTAAGATCTCGAGTGAATGTAGTCAGACCTTAATGGGAGGCAGGCTGAACCGACCTAAAGTGTTCCAACCTAGGACGCCGACCTTAGTAATGTCAACCCGGGTGAGGCCGACCTGGGTAATGCCGACCTACGTAATGTCGACATGTCTCCTTAGTCAAGCCAGAGGATGGAGTGCTCTTGACAGACTCTGGGGATCTTGGACTCGACAGAGATAGTGCTCTTTCAGGTGTTTGGGCCGGTCGGTAGGTGTTTTGATCTGGTGACGGGATGCTGAGCTCGATCTTACTTCTTGCTTGGGTTTTGAGTATGAGATCGAACCTGCTGTCGCGTCCGACCTAGAGAAGTGTGCAAGGTCCCAACCTGACCTTTCATAATTAGTTGGCATGCTTTCCCTATAACGCTACCTATGGCTCAGCGATAGATAGAATGTGTTTTACAACTGACATGGCTTAAACGGTTACTTGTCTTTATCCGGAAATAACATAAAGACAAAGCTTCTCAAAGATATGATATATCTTTTGTATATTTAGTGCATACCCTAAAGATATCAAATATGCCACATAGCTCCGCTAGATTTTGGTACGAAAATTGCCCCCATAATGTTTTTTGTCATTCGGCAAAGAGATGGCAAGACACGTAAAATCATTTTTCTGTCTTCTGCCACATGGCGTATTTGCACTTATTCAAACTTTCAAACATCGTCTCTATTATTTCATTCTTTTCGTAGATTTGCCACGTGTCACTCAAAGAAGATATCGTTGTATCGTAGCAGCAGTTTTTTGCCTCAAGGTTCACTCCTACCATCATTTGGCCATTAATGTTGCACATGTGGCAAAAGCTATATATCCTCTTATTTTCTTTTCCTTTCATTTTCACTCTTTTGACTTTCCAAAACCCTAAATTTCTTTTGGCTTACCATTTCCTTCTGCTTACATTCATGGCTCCCACAAGATATGCAGCTTCGTCTTCTATTTCCCCTCTTCTGACTCTGGTGGAACCGTTTTGTGAATTGGCTTGATCAGATGCAATTTTCAAATCTAAGCTTGAGTTTAAAGTTTATTTGGGTCTTACATTTCTTCTCAATACTTGTATTTCTCAAATACGTTTTCATACTTTCTTGTTGGTACGAAGGAAAATTTCTTAATCAGTCATAACTCTTTTGATTAGACTTATTGCAAAAAATGGGTTGAATGGTATCAACAAGTCAAGTCCAAATACATACAGTTGTAGGAAGAGCTTGGCATTATCACTTACATTCACATATCCACCTGTCACATAGAGCCTAATTCAGCTCTTCTCGTTACTGTTGTGTGTTTTTGGAGTTGTACCACTAACCTCTTTCATTTCAAAAGTGGTCTGATGAGTCATGCCATTATGGACTTATGTGCCCTAACAAGCTTACCTCTGATCACTTTGAATTTTACCCAGGGTATCACCCTGGCGATCCTGATCACCCTTTCTTTGGTCATGCCAATATCCATAGCTGGTTCGGTCCTTTTGTGGAAAAAAAAAAAAAAAAGATAAAACCAAAGGTGAAGTTTTCCATCAGGAACATCATTCATTCCTTTTGATATGGATTTCTCGATTTCTCTATTGTGTCCCTTCTAATCAAATAACTAAATAATACACTAGTTTAGTTGAAACCTTAATTTCTGGCCATAGAGTAGCATTGGCTCCATTTCTCCTTTCGCATTTGTATTGAGATGTTCATAGTCTTTCATTTGAAGGTCCCCATCTAGTTAGATACTCCTTTTAGTTGCTTCAACTCTAGCTCTATGAGTATTTTTCTAGTCTCGGTGAAGAAATCACCAAGCCCATGAGTCAATTAACATCTCACGGAATGCATAGGTTTTTTGTTTCCATCAAACCCTATACTTTTAGAGGGGGTTTCGAATTCTTTTATGCACTTTCATTCAATCGTCGTGACCGCAAATTTTGTCCCTTCCTGAAAAGACATTTATCCCAACTGGTTTACCAATCGACATTTTAATGAAACCAATCCGACAATGGTCAAAAATCATAATCAAATCTGGGCTAGTTATCTAATGGCCCAAGACATACCAATCGGTGGGGTTGAGACTAACAAAGGAAAACATACTAAAAATTGTGTAGAGTTCTACTCTCCCAATCTCTTCGCTCGTCAATTTGGGTTCGGCCAAACCATTCCATTTTCATTATGCTAGAATTCTCTCAACTAACCTCCTTATGAATACATCCATATTAAACGACCTGACATTATTCAGTCTCTCCTCAAGAACTATCGTATGACAAGCCAATCCTTCACCCTATATTTTCTTCCTAGATGTCCTTCATCAACAGACACTTTCAAGCAAATGGTCGGAGACTTGCAATCACCTTCTTCGGACGATGTGAGGCTGAAGTCGCTATAGAGACCATGTCGACTATGTTCGTCAATACGAACTGCTTCATAATCTGCAAGAATAGGCTATTGTTAAAAAAGATGTCTTAAATCTGAAACGTTCTGGAAAAAGTTTGACTAGTCGAAAAAAGTTCGACTCGAAGTCCAACAACAATATATTTGTGATTTCAGGGACGCTCGACCAGTCGAGGGTCAATCTCGACCAGTCGAAGCCCTCACTCGACTAGTCGAAGGTTACACAGACTACGTGCAAACTGCATAAATTTAAGGTGGTTTCTGGACTTTTCCAAAGTCGGTGCGTAAGTTGAGTTTATTAAACTATAAATAGTGAGGACCTTTTTAAAGGCAAGCTAAGACTTTCTAAAGGTATTCTAAGGGTTTCTAGAAGGGGTTCTAGGGTTTCAAAGGGTATAGTAAGGGTGAGATTCGAGGTTGTTCAAATTGGGTAAGTCCTTTCTCTTGTAATTTATGCTTTCATAGTGAAATTTTGTCGCTTTGTGCCGTGGTTTTTTCCCGAAAGGGTTTTCTGCGTTAAATCTTTGTATTCTCTTGTGATTGCTTGGTGTTATTAGATTGCTATCCTAGATCCATATCTGTGTGATTCCATAGCACAAATCCCAACAAGTGGTATCAGAGAAATCGTTAGGGCACAGATCTGAATCTGAGGGATAAGCAATAATGTTAAGCATTATGTATGATATTGAGAAGTACTCAAGGAAAAATAACTTTAAGTTATGGAAGATCAAGTTGACTGGTTCCTTAATCAAGCAAGGCGAATATGGTGCTTGAGGAACAAAAGTTTACTATGACTGATTATGATTGGAATACTCTTGATAAGAAGACCTTATCCTCAATCTATTTATGTCTCACAAATGAGGTTCTCTACAATGTCATAAGAGAGAAAACTGTGACTAAGTTATGGGTGAAGTTAGAGGATGTCTATGCAAATTTTTTTTTTGAAAATCGCTTACACTTGAAGCGTCAGTGGTATAACTTCAAGATGGCAAAGGGTGGAGATCTAGAGGCTCACATCAGCAACTTTAATAAATTAGTTTACAAATTGTTGGATATGGAGGAAGTGTTGAAAGATGAGGAACAAGTATGTATGTTGTTGAATTCTCTTCTGGCATCATATGAGTCATTCAAGGACACAAAATGCACCACGAATAAAACCTTGAGTGTCAACACCATTATCTCAGCCCTTTAAGGAAATGTCATGAGAAAGCTAAACAGCGATACTGATGCACTGTTTATGATGGGCAAGAATTCTAAACAAGGTACAGGATCTTCAAGCTCTATATCCAAATTCAAGGGCAAGGGTAAAGGTAAGTTAAAGTGCTGGAACTATGGGATAGTGTAATGCCCCAAACTCGGAAACCGGGCTCACAAAATTCCCGATCGCCGAATCCAGCGCCGACAGCCTCCGTAGAACCCCATTCTCGGCTCCCAGCGCCCATACGCCAGGTTCCGATCCTGGGATGCTACAAGGAGGATTTCTAATAATCAATTTAATTCGTAATGAGCATAACCACAAGCATAACCCACGAACAATAACCACAAGAACACCATCACAAAATCCACTATGAACAAAAACTTTAAGTACAAGGCGTATGAAAGGGGAAATACAATATACTGAAAGTGACAAAAACTCCAAAAGCTCGGCTGCACGCTCCAACTGCGGTGAGACTACGGCTGCGTCCTGGCGTCACCTGCACGCATCAATCGTGCATAAGCTTATAGAAAGCTTAGAGGGTGGTGTAAGTGTGTGCGCAATATGAGCGTGCTCAGAATGCATGGTTAGAGTAATGCGAAAACATGCTGATGAGTACATGAACACAGTCAGCCGTACCAAGGCTATGCAATGCGAGATAACAATACTATCGGCCATGCCAATGCCATGCGATGCATAATGCAAGTCAAGCATGCTAATCCACATTTAAATCCTTATATCAATACAGTTCTCAGTCTGGATAATCACCGGGGTCTAGTATACTCTACGCTAGCTTGTCGTCCCTATCCGGACACACAACTGGAAGAGCGAAAGAGAATCACTATCCGCCTGCCAATATCGGGCCCAGCTCGTCGATAGCAGACCGATTCCTCAAGCTGGTCAAACTCAACCTAGAAATTGCCCCCTCACTCAGGCGGGTAAGGTCACACCCCTTTCCAACCGACCACGACACAGTGGGAGATGCGGCCTCCTGGTATTCGGCCCTCATGCGCTCGTACATCCACTCGGTCTCGACGTTGGAGTCATCCTCTGGTACCATCGGGTTTAGGAATTTTCACCCAGGGACATCTATGGCGCCCGTATGCTAGAACCAAACATTTCCGGTATCCAATCCAGCCACCCACGATGTGTCTGTGGAGGCTATGGCCCTGGTGTCGCTAGGGCATACAGTAACTACAATCACACAATGCAAGTGCATGAGTCACACTACCAGTCATGCAACAGTCCTGCGTAAACCATGCGCTCATGCAGGGCAACTCCGCCTATCAGGGAGCCCGTAACAGTCTGCCCGAAGGCATATGCTATGATCAGTCACCCCTCATCTCAAGCATGCATATGATGCGTATGATCATGAATCATGGGGCAGCACTATACTTATGGTATGATAATGGGCGTTACTCAAAGTGAGGATGGGCCTAAACGGACTGCAGAGTACAAGTATGGGCCTATCAGTGGGTCTTAAGGAGTGTGACAATGCGGACATTTAACCAACATTATCCTTACAATGTGGACGTCAAACCAACATTGTTCCCAAGGCATAGCCCGCTATAAAGTACCATTACACAAACCATAGGGAATCACACATTGCAATGGACCAATATACATCTCATTAGGCCTCGACCCATAGTCTTCAGATACATCAAATGGGCCGTCTCATATGGGCCTTTCATAAATCAAGTGGGCCGCATTAGTGGGCCTTATGTACATTGCAATGGGCCATATCCCATGGGCCTTTGAAAACATCACAATGGGTCTTGTAATATGGGTCACATATTCATCAAAGTTGGCCTTAACAACGGGCCACGAATACCTCGAATGGGCCAAATCACATGGGCCTTATGTACATCAAGGTGGGCCTCAACAATGGCCACAAATACACATCAAGGTGGGCCTCAATAACGGCCACAATTACACATCAAGGTGGGCCTCAACAACGGCCACAAGTACACATCGAAGTGGGCCTCAACAACGGCCGTAAATACACATCAAGGTGGGCCTCAACAATGGCCGTAAATATGATAAGGTGGGCCTAAAACACTTGGGCCTTATATAAACCAAGGTGGGGTCTACTGGATCTGACTCATTCTTTAGCTCGTACTCATAAAATGAGCTTTTAAAAAAGGATGGACAGATTGGATACGTGCATCACGGTAGGTCTCATAAGGGCCCACCATATATATATATATATATATATATATATATATATATATATATATATATATATATATATAATACAATATATATAATATATATACACAATATTAATAATATAATATTACATATATATATATATATACACACACATATACACACATACACTCTCACACACATGCTCACACACACGTGCACACTCACACACGCATGCACACACGTGCACATACACACGTGCAGCAAGGAGGGTCCCACCGTCCAGTGAGGACGGTGCGGACGAACACATACATCAAGTAGGCCCCACCATCCGTCTGGACGGTGGGTCCCATGTGGGGCCCACCATAACGTTTATCTTCCATCCAATCCGTTTATAAGACCACATGGGTCTGAAAGAAGGGGAAAAATAAATTTTAGCTTGATCTGAAACTTTCTGTGGACCTAGAAAGGGTTTCAATGGTAAACGTTCATTCACACTGTTTCTTATGATGTGGGCCACCCGAGTCTTGGATGGGCTTGAAATTTGGAGGGGGCCCACTTCAGGGAGTGGCCCACCTCATGGACGGTTTGGATACAAAATATACATCATGGTGGGGCCCACGACTGGAGCCGTGGGACCACTGCCGTTCACGCCGCCGACGCCGGGCGTGTCGGCCGCGTCTGCACAGCCTTGCGCTGTAATATTTTTTTTTTTTTTGAAATTTCCTTTTTCAAAGGTTTTTCATGTGTGGGGCCGGCATCGGAAGCATCCTCCCCATCCAGCGGGTCCTATACTCCATAAGCAATCCATCAAGCCCAATATTGGGCATTTTTCGAGGTGTAGAAGAGTTTAAGTGCATTTAAACGGTGAAAAATCACTATTCTCTGAGATATGGCCCGCCTGAAAGTTGGATCAGCTTCATTTTTCGGCTCAATGCCTAAAATAGTATGAGGAAAGGTATGGATGGCTTGGATTTGAAACATACATCAAGGTGGGGCCTACATGAGCACCCACTCCAAAGCTTGGTAAACCAAGCAAATATTTGTATTTTTCCAGAACACGTCCAGGGAGTCCAACGTCCCTGGACGGTTTGCATAACACATACCTTTGAGGTGGGCCCTTGCTAAGATAGGCCATCACATGGTGGATGGTGTGGGCACAATGCATATACAAAGTGGGCCCCACCTACGGATGGCTTGGATAAAATACATGACTCATGGTGGGGTCCATCCGGGTAGGCCACAAGGCCACATCATCTCATACACACACAAAAAGAAAGAAAGAGGGAGAGAGAGAGAGAAAGATAAATGTGTGGTGGAGGGACCCCGCCACTATGGGCCCTCCGTTACATGATCTACAACATACATTAAGTGGGTCCCATTTCACATGGGCCCACCGATCAAAATCAACGGTGGAGATCCTTTCTCCACCGAAATGGATGGTCTAAATGGCCATGTTATGCAAAGAAAGTAAACATCATGATGGGGTCCATGGAGAATGGCCCCATCATTGATTGATCTTGAAATCAAAGTGGACCATTGGCCACATTTAGGGTCCAAAATGAGATTCATACCATTGATCGGTAGGCCTCACTTGGCCCATCATCAAAACAAGAAATCTACACCTATAAAAGCACCCACCATTCGTTCTTCTTAGTCTGTTGGAAAGCCGACCTTCTTGTGCTTCACTTCGATGGTGGGAGATGAAGATTCAAGGGCTAGGATGGAAGATTTTGGGATGGAAAGTGGGCCACACTACTCACTTCTCTTTTTCTCTCCTTGGAAAATTATGGACGTGTGAAGCTTGTTGGTTGCTTGGGATTTTCTTGAATTTGAGAAAGAGAGAGGTGTGATGGTTGAGAGAGGTGATGGGTGATGGATGTGAAGTGTACTTGACTAGGTATGGGTGTGTAAGAGAGAGGGTAAGAAAGAGTTGACTTTAGAGAGAGAAAGCATGGGTTGCTTGTACTTGACATTGAAGTGATTGATTGATTGATGTGATCGATTAATTGATGGGATTGATTTGATATTGTGTAGAGATTCTCTTGGGATTGAGAAAGCACGGCGTTTCTTCGAAATAAACGCCGGCTCACATCTTCTGGTCAGGGTATCGGATCGGTGCGTAAGTCGCGGCGACGGTGCGGTCACAATGATACAGGTCTCGGATTAAACCGACTCGAATCTAAAAGATATGACTTACGATCGATCGCAACATCGATTATCAGTCGCGGATTGCTGGACTTCGACGGAAATGATCGCAGGATTCATCGGAACAGTACGAACTAGGATACGAGTCTTACAGATAGAAAGACACATGAAGAAGAATTGTACAAATCTTAAATCTAAGAGAGAAGAATCTGAGGCTTCGTACGGGGAGGCCAATGCTGCCACATCAGATGGATCGAGTAGATGTGATGGTGAGATCTTATATGTCTACGATCAAACACCCATACAATGATCATAGGGGTGAGTGGATTCTAGACAAAAGGGCATCCTTTCACATGATTCTTCATCGGAGTTGGTTCGCTATCTACAAGGAGTGTGATGGTGGACAGGTGTTTATGGGCAATGACTTACCTGTAATGTTGTGACTGTTAGTACAGTGCGCATTAAGATGTTTGATGAGACAGAGCGTACCCTAACTAATGTAAGGCATGTTCCTGATTTGAAGAAGAATTTAATTTCTCTTGGTGTTCTTGAGGCAATGGGCTGCAAGTTCACAGGTATTGATGATGTCATTAAAGTATCTAAGGGGGCACATGTAATCATGAAAGTGCAATGACTCGGTAATCTTTACAGGTTAATCGGGAGCACTTCAACCGATGGAACCGTAGTGGCTGTAGCGGACTCCACTTCTGCACATGTGTAGCATACTGGGCATGGCCACATGAGCGGGTAAGGCATGAACGCTGAGACGTGCAGACAGAGATACGGAGCAGGTGAAGCAGTCACCTTTGAGAGGAATCACATCGCATAAATAGCAGGTTACCGGCGAGGTACATGGTCGACTCCAACATCGCATATGCTCTCATTACAAATGAAAGGGATCCGTCTTCTATTTAAATGGCTCTAGGTAAGCCTGGTGATAAGAAGTGGAAGGTGACTATGGACGATGTGATGGACTCATTGTACTAGATCGATACATGGGAGCTGGTGGAGCTTCTGGTGGATCTTCAAAAGGATACAACATAGATAAAGAGCGAGGTTGGTAACGAAGGGTTATGCTTAGAGAGAAGTGATCGGCTTCTCAAAGATATTCACATCAATGGTATAGCAGCTGTCTATTAGATATGTGATTGGCACTAGTTGGTCAATACGATCACGAGCTGGAAGGATGGATGTGGAGTCTGCACTAAATTGGAAGAGCAGATCTACATGAAGCAACTAGAGCGGTTCGAAGTTAAAGGGACTGAGAAAAAGAGTTTGCAGGAGGTCGTGGTATGACCTGTCACCTATGTAGTGGTATAAAATTTGATTCCTTCATGGTGAGTCAGGTATTGTATGTTGATGACATATAGATCGTCAATCATTACATGTCTGAAATCAACGTACTAAAGGCTCGGTTAAGTGGGATATTCAAGATGAAGGATCGGAGGGCTGCAAAGATGGTTCTCGGCATTGAGACTGGAATAGTAAGCTTTGGTTATCTCAGGTAGAATACCTTAGGTAGGTATTGATCATGTAATGGACTAGGCAAAGCCAGTGAGCGTTCCTTACACATCTCTCCTTAAGTTTTCCTCAGGACATGTCTCAAAATAGATGAAGAAAAACAGGATGTCTCATAAGCCTTATTCGAATGTGGTTGGCAATGTATGTCATGGTCTATATTAGACCGGTTGTTTCACAACTGTTGAGGGTCAAATATTACATATTAAACCCCAGTTATTACTTAAATTTATGAACGTGATACTATTTAACAGCTTATTTTAATCATGTTTGTGTTGCAAGGTGAATTTAGGAGTCTAGACTGAAAAAAGATATTAAAAGCATGGATTTAACACTCAGAAATCACCAAGGTAAGAGACGGACCCCAGAGGATGGAGATTGAAGAATTTACATGTCAGAGATCTGAGAAAATCAAGAGATCGACGATAATGAGGCCTGAAGTCATCCAGAATGCAAGATCATAAGGTTCCCACCATTCATTTGGTTTGAAACTTTATATCTAGCATGAGGACCCTAAATAAACCGTACACGTCGAATTTCAGCCCTAGGATCCTTGTAAAAGTAGCCCAACGGACAAATCAGTCCATAAATCATCGATTTGGGGCCCACCCGATCTTTGAATATGCTCCGATTTTGGTCTTTACCCCTTAAATGAGATGAGGAAGCAGGTTGTCAGAGTAGATTTCTCATGAATATCACGATGGGTCCCACCTTGGGGTGCGTGCACACACAGGGCACGTAATCTTACAGTGCACTAAGCCAACCAGAGCAGTCAAACCGCCGTTGACCGCAAATTCCACCCGAATTCAAATTCCTCTGCGTAACAGAGGAATAAAGACTTGTGGCCCTCCCTTATGGGCCACCATGGTGATTCAACGGTCCAATCCAGACCGTCCATTCGAACCCCATGGTCCATCTTACCAAGGCCTAAGTGACAGAATTTCAAAAGACAACGAGGATGCATTCCCAGCCGTTTAAATGCAGGACGGACGGCAGTTAAGGGTGCACATTTAACCGGTAGAACCATGGAACCGGACCAAAACCGACCAAACGGTCCGGTTTGGTCCGGTTCTAGAGTGCACCAGTTTCGGTTCCAGTTCCAAAAATCAAAGAACTAGTTACATCGGTTCGGTTCTCAGTTTGGGGGTATATAGAACCGAACTGAACCGTGAACCGATCTGTAGAACCAAACCGTGGATCCGATCCGTAGAACCGAACCGTGGAACAGAACCTGGAACCGAACTTGGAACCGAATCAAGAACCCTTTGTTGTTTCCATATTTGACTCATGATTTATTGTTTATAATGCACAATTTAATTATTTTCATAAATTTATTTTTGTACACCTTTTATAATATCTAAACCATTCATCAAATGGACCACAACATGGATGGACATGGGCTTGCAATTGGGCTGGATTATAAAAAGCCCAAAATTGTGGAACCGATCCGGAACCAAACTGGTTTTAACGGTTCGATTCCAGTTCGGTTTTAGGGTGCCAACAGTCCGGTTCCGGTTCCAAATATCCTAAAACCATTGGGAACGGTTTGGTTCCGGTTTCACCCCATAACCGGACCAAACCGACCCGTGTGCACCCCTAACGACAGTGAGAAAAATTCAATGAGCCGCACTAAATCTGAGAAAAAAAAACATCTATTTTCGATTGGTTCTTCGAGGAGAATTTAATGAACGGGGTGGATTTCTCTGATACCAACGATCATGAGCCCCACTGATGCTGGAAAAATCTAATTTTCACATTCCTTACGCAGTACGCACGTCTGACGCTGTACAATTTTTACGGCCCATTGTGTGATCTTGATTGTGATCGAATCAGTGATCCAAACTGTCCAAAGTCTCGAGAAGGGGGTCACACATCTTCCTAGGGTGTCAAAATGAGTGGATTAGATGATGTTGAAACGTACAAACTAAATGGATGGTTGAGATACTCCAGCAACCACTGGAATTTTCACGTGACTGAAAAGCTAGACGTTATGGAATTTTCACATTTTCCACATGTTGTGGCTGGTGGAATTCCATCCGTTAGAACTTGAGTAAATGTAGTTAATGGAGTGAGGCTATTGTAGTCATTTCGCAGTTGGTGCAAAAGCCTATAAAAGGCACATTGTATATCCGATTGTAGTATCAGTGCAGTAAGTGAAAAGCAAGTAAAATTATTTTTATATCTTTGTGGTGTGTACGATTCTAAGGCTTTGTAAAGCCAACAAACTTATGGTGTGTACGGTTCTAAGGCTTTGTAAAGCCAACAAATTGGTATCAGAGCGAAACGATCCCGTGGGACCAGGTACAGTTTGAAAGTTCAGATTGTGTGATCAAGGTGTTGCCACTACTACGTAAAAAAAAAAAAAAAAAAAAAAAAGGCGTCGTTGATCCGTGGTGTGAAGAAGTGATGGCGTCCTCGATCCAACCACAGATTCCAAAGTTATCTAAGGATAACTATGAAAACTGTGCATCCAGATGAAAGCACTATTTGGGTTGCAAGATCTATGGGAGATTATTACCAATGGGTATGTAGAACCTACAATGGAAGAAGAAGCTCTCTACACCGCTGATCAAAAGGCGGTCCTCAAAGATCAAAGAAAGAAGACAAGAAGGCTCTGTTTCTTGTCTATCAAGGGTTGGATGAGTCCACCTTTGAGCGGATCACTGAAGCAACAACATGCAAGCAAGCATGGGAGATTCTTAGCACAATCTTCAAAGGAGTTGATCGTGTGAAGAAGGTTCGTCTCCAAACTTTTAGAGCCGAATTCGAGACCTCACACATGAAGGAAGGTGAGACCATTTCTGATTTTTTTCAAGGTTATTATTGTTAACAACTTGAAAAGAAATGGTGAAAAGATCGAAGATGTACGGGTTGTTGAAAAAAATACTTCGATCCCTCACAATCAAATTTGAACATGTGGTTGTTGCCATAGAAGAATCAAAGATCTTAGAAAATTTATCCATTGAAGAATTGATGGGCTCATTGTAAGTACATGAGCAACGAATGCAAAAGAATGCAGGTTCAATGCTTGAACATGCCTTAGAGTCTAAGTTGACTCAAAATAAACAAAAGAATGTCATACACAACGAGGGGGTCGTGGCACTAGAAATCGTGCAAGAGGTAGAGGGCGTGGATATTATCCAAGCTAATCACAAAATCAACAAAAGGCTATCAATTTCCGTGGAAGAGGAAATGGTAGAGGTCAATCCATGCATAGACGTGGAAATACAAAAAATATTCAATGTTACAATTGCAATAAGATCAGCCATTATGCTTCAGACTGTTGGAACAAACCAGTAGATCAAGATGAGCATTCTAATTATGCAGAAGCATCAAATCATAAAAAAGAAGACTTCACACTTCTTCTTGCACAAGAGAAAGAATGTGATCGACCAGATGTATGGTATCTTGACACAGATGTAAGCAATCACATGTGCGGGAACAAAAGCCTATTTAAAGAACTCACAGAAGGAGTTCATGGTAATGTGACATTCGGCGACTCGTCAAAGACACCGGTGAAAGGTAAAGGCAAAATCAAAATCTTTTAGAAGAATGGTGTTCCAAACTACATCTTCAATGTGTACTACATGCCCAACATGAAAAGTAATATACTGAGTTTTAGACAACTCCTCGAAAAAGGGTATGTCATACACATGGAGAATTCTTCTCTTTCCATAAGAGATATACATGGACATTTGATTACAAAAGTTCAGATGGCGAAGAACCGTATGTTTCCGCTCCATATAAACACAATGCTCGAGAAGTATTTTTATGAAAAAGTAAAGAATGATTCTTAGACATGGCATCTTCGCTTTGGTCATCTAAATTTCAATGGCCTGAAACTTCTGTCATCATCAAGCATGGTGCATGGCTTGCCTACCATTAAAGCTCCAGAACAAGTATGTGAGGCGTGTACACTTGGGAAATAGCAAAAGAACTCCTTTTCGAGTGGAATATCCCGAAGAGCAAGAGAACCGTTGCAGTTAGTTCACACTAACATCTGTGGACCATTGGAGTCAATCTCTCTCGGAGGTAATAAATACTTTATTACCTTCATTGACGATTTCAGTAGAAAATTGTGGGTGTATGTAATCAAAGAAAAGTCTGTTGCTTTTACTATTTTTAAAACTTTTAAGGCCCTTGTTGAAAAAGAAAGTGGTTTTAAAATCAAAACCCTTAGATCTGACAGAGGTGGAGAGTACACCTCAAATGCCTTTCAAGAGCATTGCAGGGATTAAGGAATTAAGCAACAACACACTGCAGCCTATACGCCACTGCAGAATGGAATTGCGGAACGAAAAAACTGTACCATTCTTGACATGACAAGGACCATGCTGAAGGAGAAAAGTCTACCGAAGAATTTCTGGGCAGAGGTAGTTGCATGTACTACCTATCTGCTCAATAGGTGTCCGACCAAGAGTGTTAGATTCAAGACACCGCAGGAAGTATGGAGTGGATACAAGCCAAGCATGGCGCACCTAAGGATTTTTTGGTGTGTCGCCTATGCTCAAGTTCCAGAAGCAAGAAGGAAAAAGCTTAATGATCGTGGCGAAAAGTGCATCTTCATCGGCTACAGTGAAGTATCGAAGGCGTACAAGCTCTACAACCCACTAACTAATAAGGTGATGGTAAGTAGAGATGTTGTATTTTGCGAGGAAGAAGCCTGGAAATAGAACGAGGAAGATTCAGCCAAAGAAAATCAAGTCGAGATTAAAGAACAAGAAGGAGAGAAGCATGAGAACCAGTAGCAGACACCTGCAATACCCTCTTCCGCCGAAACGTCTGCACGTAGAAGTCCAGCGATACATTCCATCTCCTCTGGAAGTATTCTATCAAATTAAAATTCAGCCAGCACGTCATCATCCAGTTCTCCTTCACCCTTGGCTCTTATCAAAATGAGAAGCCTCAACGATATATACGTCGAAATTGAGGAAGTAAATTTGTTCTGCTTATATGCGGACCACGAGCCTCTTACACTTAAGGAGGCAGTAGAAGAAGAATGCTGGAGGACGGCTATGGAAGAGGAGATCCAAGCCATTGAGAAGAATCATACACGGGATCTAACTTTACTTCCTCAAGATCAAAGAGCTATTAGCGTCAAATGGGTGTACAAGATCAAGCGAAATGCTGATGGTGAGATCGATCGCTACAAGGCAAGGCTCATAGCAAAGGGCTACAAACAGAAGTACGGGGTAGACTATGAAGAAGTCTTTGCTGCTGTTGCTTGCCTTGACACTGTGAGGATGACTATCTCCCTTGCAGCCCATCACAGTTGGATGATCTACCAACTGGATGTGAAATCTGTATTCCTGAATGGAATTTTGGAAGAAGAGGTCTATGTTAACCAGCCTGAAGGTTTTGTTGTTCAAGGGGAGGAACACAAGGTGTATCGACTGAAGAAATCCCTTTATGGGTTGAAGCAGGCTCCTCGTGCCTGGAATGCACGCATCGACAACTATCTTCAAGAAAATGGCTTTGTCCAATGTCTATATGAGCATACAGTCTACATCAAGAAAAATACTCATGGCGACATCCTCATAGCATGCCTATATGTTGATGATCTGTTGTTCATAGGAAATAGCCAGGCGATGTTTAAAGAATTCAAGCATGTTATGTTCAATGAATTCGAGATGATTGATGGTGGATTGATGTCCTTCTTCTTGGGCATTGAAGTAAAACAACAAGTTGGTGGCATTTATATATCACAAAAAAAAAAGTATGCCAAGGAGTTGCTTAAAAAGTTCAAGATGGTAGACTGCAATGCCGTAAACACGCTTGTAGCAACGGGCCTGAAGTTGATAAAAGAAGGAGAAGGAAGAAGCATAGACTCGACTCTATTCAAGAGTCTGATTGGAAGCCTAAGGTATCTCACAATCACAAGGCCGGATATCGTCTATAGTGTTGGACTTCTAAGCAGGTATATGGAAGCGCCAAAAGAATCACACTGGCTAACTGCAAAAAGAATCCTCAGGTATGTCAAAGGAACCATGGAATTCAATCTCTGTTATCCATACGATGATGAGGCAATTCTGTATGGATACTCCAATAGTGATTGGGGAGGTGACCAAGATGAAAGGAAAAGCATCACTGGATATGTATTCTATCTCGGGTAGACTGCTTTCACATGGAACTCAAATAAGCAAAGTGTTATTGCTTTGTCCACATGTGAAGCAGAGTATGTGGCAGCATCGTCCACAATCTATGAAGCAATATGGTTGAAGAGCATACTAAAGGAGCTGAAGCATCCGCGGGAAGGATCCACAGTTATATATGTGGATAACAAGTCGGCAATCGAGCTCTCAAAAAATCTGGTGCAGCATGGAAGGAGAAAGCACATCGATACTAGGTATCACTTCTTAAGAGATCAAGTAAAGCAGAAAATGGTGAAATTAGAGTATTTTCATACTACTGAACAGGTCGAGAACATATTCACCAAGGCATTACCGACTGATACATTCAGACGACTAAGATTGATGCTTGGAATGAAGCCTGTTTTAGTTTGAAGGAGAGTGTTGAAATGTCCAAACCAAATGGACGATTGATATACTCTAGCAACCACTGGAATTTTTATGTGACTGAAAAGCTAGACGTTATGGAATTTTCACATTTTCCGCATGTTGTGGCTGGTGGAATTCCATCCGTTAGAACTTGAGTAAATGTAGTTAATGGAGTGAGGGTATTGTAGTCATTTCACAGTTGGTGTAAAAGCCTATAAAAGGTACATTGTATATCCGATTGTAGTATCAGTGCAGCAAGTGAAAAGCAAGTAAAATTATTTTTATATCTTTGTGGTGTGTACGGTTCTAAGGCTTTGTAAAGCCAACAAACTTGTTGTGTGTACGGTTCTATGATGAGGGTCAAATATTACATATTAGACCCCGATTATTGCCTAATTTTACGTAGATGATAATGCTTAATGAAATATTATAATCGTGTTTTTGTTACAGGGTGTAATTAGGAGCGTTGACTGAAAAAAGAGTACTACAAGAATGGATTTGACGCTCTGAAGTAACCAAAGCAAGGAACGGACTCAAGAGGACCAAGATCGACGGAAGTGCATGCCAGGGATCCGAGGAAATTAAGTCGTTCACGTTAAAAAAGGCCCAAAACTAGTCCAGAATGCAAGATCACAGGGTTACTGCCATCCGATTGACACGAGACTTCACACATGGGATGTGAGCTATAAATTAACCGTACATATTTAATTTCAGCCATTGAAGATCTCTAGAAGTGGGCCAACAGACAGATCAGCCCATTAATATTCAATTTGAGGCCCACCTGATATCTGGATATGCTTCAATTTTGGTCCCAACTCATGACATGAGCTGGGAAATGAATGGATGGAATGGATTTCTCTCGAACATCACAGTGGACCTCGTGTGTACATCGCGTGTACATGGGGTACACGATGCCCGAGCCGCACCGGACGGTCAGCCCGGTCAAAGACGGGCTGACCCGTCTCTCTGTTTTTCGCAGGAACAGCGGACGCACCCAGTCCGCCGGTCTCTCTCAGTAGGGCCCACTAATCATTCAAATCACAGATCTAAACCGTTCATTCGTCCCGTAAGGTAGCTAAAACCCTTGCCTAGCTCTCATTTTTGGTCCATGCACGTGTACGTACATGAATCTTCAGAAAACACCGGACGGATGGCAGTGAAAAAAATTCAATAGGCCGCACTTAAATCGATCCAAAACCAAGCCATATTTGGACGGTTTTTCATTAGTAATCTAATGGTCGGTGTGGATTTCTTCATCACTGTCAATATGGGGCCCACCAACATCACAAGCGTCGCTGCATAGGCTCTGTTTCGCAACATAGCCTGCGGAAGAATCTTGTGGGCCACCACCGTACTTCAAGAGTCTGATCTAGACCGTCCATCAAAAGCCCATGATTCCTATCATCCAAGCCTAGATAAATGAATTGCAGGAAGTAATGAAGATCGGGGTTCAACCGTCTATAAGAAAAACAAATGGTAGCACAGAAAGTCTGGTGGGCCGCACCAAAACAGAGCAAAAACGAGCATGACTGATTGGTTTTCCATGCACAATCCAATGAACGGATTGGATTTATCAAGTTATACCATGCCTGGGCTACACTGAAAATCAGCGTGCGTGAGGAGTTTCGCACGCAGCTGCGAAAGCTCTCACCGACCGACCCTGTTAGCTATAAAAGGCTGGAACGTTTAGAGAGAGAGGGGGAGCTGGGACATGAATCTTTTTGGGAACGTGGAGCAGCCGTGGAGGCTAGGACGTAGAGCGGGCCGGCAACGAGTTTTTCTCCTCCCTTGTTTTTCTTTTCTTTTTCCTTTTTACGAGATTTTAGCCAGTCATGTATATGATCGGCTAAACCTCTTAGCTAGGGCTAAGAGGTGAAGCTTGTAGCGTGATGGGAGACCTTTAGCTTATGCCTTTTGTTTAGACTGAACTGATGTTGATTTTAGTTTAATTAAGGGAATCGTTTTAGTTTTTAATGGTCCGTTGTGACTAAAATTACAATGGGTCTGTGATAGCTTTAAGCATTTTCCTTTCCTTTTTATGTTTATGACGTCAGGAAGCCCTGTTGTTCACCATCGTCTCCTAGGCATGGTCGGATGACGGTACCCTTCCTAACCTTCATAGCATGTTGATTGGTTGGTAATTAGTTTAATTATGTTGTTTGCTTTGTCTCCTGGGCATGGTTTGGTGATGGAATCCATTCTAATTCATATACCTTTCATCTCTTGAAAATTAGATCAAAGTAAGTTTTGTTTGATTTTCATGGTTACACCTTCAATTGGATAAAAATGGACTCTAAGTCCAGTTGAGTTTTTGAAGCAGGCATAAGATCTCCCTGATCTCTACAAGTGGATCCTCTGAATCCCTAGTGTCCCTCCTCTGAATTTCTCCTAAGTTTTAGATTATTAATTCACCATTATTCCCTTCATTTTTATCTGATTTAGATTTCATCCTATTCTAGTTCTAATTCCACTTAATTTTAGAGTACGTACAAGTATCAATCCCTTGGGATTCGACCTCGGTCTTACCGAGTTTATTACTACATCACAACCCTGCACTTGGGGAGTGAACATTCTAAGGCTTTGTAAAGCCAACAGATGATCCCTGTCCCAAAAATCCACGTCAAATGCAACTCATCTCATGCTTTCTGCTACTGCTGCGCACGCTTTCACCACTAACTCAATCCACTCGACCAACTTCCAAGGCTTATAAATGAGAGAAGGGAAAGAGAGAAAAGGGCATCTTGGGCAGCCGTGGAGGCCATACACGTGGGAAGAAAGAGCAAAGAGAGAGAGAGAGAGAGAGAGAGAAGGATAATCGTGGAGCAAGTCGTCTCCATTGAGTTTTTTTAACTCTTCTTCTTTAAGTTTCTTCTTTCCTATTAATTTTTCTGAGGTCTTTAGTCTAAACCTCTTAGCTAGAGCTAAGAGGTGAAGCTTGTAGCATGATGGATAGTTTCTACGGCTTTGATTCATGTTACGTTGAACTCTTTTTTATTTCAGTTTGATTAAAAGGAATATTCATAGTTTTTAATGGTTTGTTGTGGCTGAAATTATAATGGATCTGCGATAGCTTTGAGTATATCCTGTGCATGTATAGAGGTTATGGTCGTAGGAGCCCTATTGTTCACCATCATCTCACGAGCATGGTTGGATGACGGAACTCTTTCCTAACGTTCATAACTCTCTCTGATGGGTTGTAGATTGGTTAAATTCTGATGGGTTGTGAATTGGTTAAATTTTGTTGTTTGCTTTGTCTCATGGGCATGGTTTTGTGATGGAATCAATTCTAATTCTCATACATATCTTCTCTTGAAAACTGGATCAAAAGAAGTTTAGATTTGCATTTTAATGTTATATCCTCCGTCTGGATGAAAATGGGACTCTAAATCCAGTTGTGTTTATGAATCAAGCATAGATCTCCCTGATCTCTACAAGTGGATCCTTGAAAACCCTAGTTCCCACCTTTAATTTCATTAGTTTTACTCACTATAATCATAATTATTTCCTCAATTATTCTAGATTCAGATTTCATCTTTTTCTAGTTCTAATTCTAGTTATTTTCAGATTATGTACAAGGTTCAGTCCCTGTGGATTTGACCTCGGTCTTACCAAGATTATTACTATATCGCAAGCCTATACTTGGGGTGTGAACAACAAGCAATCAGTGTTTTGAGTAGATACCCCGGCTAGGAACATTGGGATACGGTGAGATGGTTACTTCAATACGTTCGAGGTACGAAGGACTACGTCTTACTTTTGAGAAGATCGGAGCAAAGATGGTTGGGCATGTGGATTCAAATCCGGCAGACATGCTCACCAGAATTGTTCCTTCAGAGAAATTCAAGTTATGTGCAACTTCTCTTGGCTTGGCGATGGCGTAAAATAAGGGCGGAGTGTGCACAAGAAGCTATGATGTGATGCAGAGATAAGAGAAGAGGTCAAAAAGTTATACGTTTGAATATTGAAGACATGGTGGAGATTGTTGTTTAAAAAATGTCTTAAATCTGAAAAACTCTGAAAAAAGTTCGACTAGTCGAAGACAGTTCGACTCGAAGTCCGGCAACTATATATTTGGAATTTTCGAGACACTCGACCATTCGAAGCCCTGGCTCGACTAGTCGAAGCTTACACAAACTGCGCGCAGACTGCGTAAATTTGAGACGATTCCAGACTTTTCCAAAGTCGGTGCGTAAGTTGAGTTTCCTAGATTATAAATAGGGGTCCCTAGGGCCTTTCTAAAGGCAGGCTAAGGCTTTCTAAAGGTATTCTAAGGGTTTCTAAAAAGAGTTCTAAGGTTTCAAAGGGTATAGTAAGGGTGAGATTCGAGGTTGTTCAAATCGGGTAAGTCCTTTCTCTTTGCAATTTATGCCTTCATAGTGGAATTTTCGCTTTATGCCATGGTTTTTTTTTCCGAAAGGGTTTTCCACGTTAAATCTTTGTGTTCTCTTGTGATTGTTTGGCACTATTGGATTGCTATCCTAGATCCATATCTATGTGATTCCGCAGCACAAATCCCAACATAGGCAATATTGACTTTATGTACGAAATTGTAATTTTCTTATTTCAATTAAAGAAAGTCATTTTTCAGCCTTTTGTTTATGAGTTAGATTTCCTTATCTTTTCTTTTTACATTTGTGATTTGGGCAGACATCATGGCCGAATCTCTTTTCTATTCTTCCAAACCTTCAGGCATATCAGTTTCCCACATAGAGGGAGTGAACTTCTTCCAATATCAACCATTAATAGCCGATTTCTTAATATTCTCATCTAAATTCTATAAAATGTACACTCCTCTTTTTAGTACTTTACAACCAGAGCAAACATTATCCCAAGTGAGTGACCACTTGCCTAACGAATCGTCTTTAGTGCCAATCGGTAAAACCATTTTTCATACCAATGCTCCTTGGACGAAAGACTTTCCTTTCACATTTCTATTATAGATCCTAGATGATCGGTCATTATGTTGCTTTAATGCATCCAACATCATTAGTCGAATTTCATCTAACTCTTCCAGCTCAATGAACATAGCTTCAAAGAATTCCTTTAGAGTCATATTATTCTAAAGGGCCACTCTCAGAGAAGGTACATTTATCTCCATAGGGAATACCACATCATGACCGTACATTAAGGCAAATGGGATTACTGTCCCAACCCTTGGTGAATTATGGTAAGCCCAAAGTGCCTCAAACACCTTTAGATGCCATGTGCGCGGATTGTCGCTTAATATTTTCCTAATGATATTTTTTAAAATCTTATTTGTAGACTATGTTTGGGCGTTCACCTGAGCATAATACAATGAATAATTCAGCAACTTGATCTTATATTCCTCGTCAAAAACCTTAACCTAGACGACATTGAATGTCGATCTGTTATCTATTGTGATCGACTCACGAATGCCGAACCTATGAATGAACTTGATCACATCAATATTTTTAAACTCCTTCGTGGGCTTAGCTTTTACTCATTTAGTAAAATAATATGTCACCACAATGATAAATATGTATCCTTTCAAAGATGGAGGACATATCGTACCAACCAAATTGATGGCCCATCGTCAGAAAGGCCATGGCTTTATAATCGGATTTAATTTTACAGCTGGTACATGTTGCACTAGACCATGTTGCTGGCAAAGTTGGCAACCCTATGCATATTTAATGCACATATTTGTTAAATATGGCCAATAATAGTCATATAGTTAAACTAGTACGCGCATTTTCTTGCTGGATTGGTGGGCTCCACATATACCTTCATGGATTTCACCCATCACTCCCAATGCTTTAAACGTTGATACGCAACATTGATACGCATTTTAAGAGCATACCATCATACCATTTTCAGAATAATTCATCATTTATCTTGACGTAATTGATAGTCATCCATTTAATCTTCCGATCAACCCTAATATTTGGATTATTAGGATACCGAATTTTAGGTGTTCACCAATCAGGTGGGCTAGCATTTGCAATAAACGGTCTTACACAAGGCTTCCGCTCCTTTATTGATGGCAGTGATCGTTTTTTGACAACTACAATTCTTTTCAAAATCCCTTCCGATAATCTTAACTTAGAATTCATCAATTTGTTGGTTGTAACACATTATGAGATTAAATTGTCATTTATGCATTTATAAACTCCATTGATTTGATTGACGACTAGGCATTTATAAAGTCCATTGATTTGATTGACGACTAGTTAGGAATCACCGTATACTTTGACCTTTCAAACTTCGAGTTCACACAATATTTACAACCAACAATTAAAGCCTTGTATTCGGCCTGACTGTTCATGCACTAGAATTCCTTATTGAAAAGGCCAAGGACTTTGATAATGAGTATATGTAAATCTTTCACTTTAGGACATAATTTTTAAAGCCTCTTTTGATAATGATAATTAATGCTCCTGCTGAATGGTTTGTTTTTGAACGGTCAAACATCAGTTTTCAGGATAGGATACTAACATGACATATATCAACTACTTCATGTGAAGTCTAGCCAATGTTTTTAGCTAGGTGATCAGCCAAAAAGTTGGCTATAACTTGTCATTTTACTATCTTTTGAGGTACATAATTAAAGTTGAATTCAAATAAGGCTAAAATTCACTTCCCAATTTGACCTCTCAAGATTGGCGAGTTAACGTATATTTTATAAGATTGATAGATGCAATTACATGAATGGTATTGAACATGAAATGATGCTTTAATTTAATGGCTACAAAATACAACAATAAAATTGGCGTGATCACAAGGACAGACTAGACTAGACTACTCCTACATACTAGGCTAAGATATGCAGCATTGCATTAGTGGGGTTAAGTTGGATTGAATTGGATTCCTCACTTCGTATCTACCTCTGCTATTTATAGCATTTCCCAGGAGAGGTGTGAAAATAACTACTTGTCCACATGGCACCAATCATAATTTTACGTCCACATGGCACCAATCATAATTTTACCTCCGCGGAACACCCAACACATGCTCCACATCGTTGAAACGGTTACTCGTCCTTATCTGAAACTAACTTAAACATAAAGCTTCTCAAAAATATGATTTGTCCTTCACGTATCTAGCATATCATATTGATTTAGAGT
Organism: Magnolia changhungtana; assembly: GCA_030180095.1. NCBI lineage: Eukaryota > Viridiplantae > Streptophyta > Magnoliopsida > Magnoliales > Magnoliaceae > Magnolia > Magnolia changhungtana. Next base: position 4,486,681 of record JASAUF010000115.1, on the reverse strand, counting down.
GGGTCAGGGACAGTTTCATGGCCAAGATGGATCAGAAAAGGCCCAATTGAGGACAGAAGTGATCCGGACCGTCGGACCTTAGATCGGGTGTATCTCGCAAACCGGAATGAGTTACCTGACGTAAAATATATAATTTTAGGTAGAACGAGCTACTTTAGCCAACCAACCCTGTTATGCCGGGTTGCGATGCCCGGAATTGCGAAAAACCCCTGGATCGAGGTCGTTTCCTTGTTTGATTTTCGTTTTTACTATAAATAGTAAGTTTTAGTTTGATTATAACTCTTCATCCGTCGGGCTTTAGGAGTTGCGCCCAACGTGAAAAGAGCTTAGAATAATTAGGAGAACGGTTTGGTGAAGCCAAATAGGACACTTACTATTTTTGGCCGAAAACCTTGCGCACTAGTAGACATCACGACCGTCTATAAATAGTAAGTTTACTATTTATAGTAAGTCGCGATTTCTAGGAGTTTTAGTTGTAGTTTGATTCTTATTTCTTTCCCATTGCTTGGTGCCCCTATTTAAAAGGTTGTGAAGTCGTTTTTATTCAGTCATTAATCAATTTCGAATTTATTAGAATTTATTCTTATTTTCTGCTTTCTTTCCTCGTGGATTCAAAAAGTCTCTGTGAGGAGTCCAGAGAAGTTCCGTGGATTCGGAATAGTTATCCTCTTGAGGAAGATGGTGCTCAACCTCACGTCCTCCTCTGCGTCACACACACACACACACACACACACACACACATATATGCCATGTGGCTCCATTTGCGTGGTTAATTTGCCTGTCGAATTTTGGCACGAACACGACCAACTCCTCCCTTTACTTACAGGGGTCATTTATATACATGGAAAATAATATTTTAAGAATCTTTTATAATTTTCATTTTAATCAATCCAAAACGTTTTGATTGCACTACATATCATGATATTTTGCACTAAATTAGACTGTTTCATTATGAAATTTTCTTGATAGCAACCAAATACACTATAAGGAATGGAAATCTTGATCCATAGAAAAAAGAAAATTCATAAAATCTTGAAATTTGCATTCTTTCTAAACGACCAATATGTATACAATCCAGTACTGGTGCTTAATTTTCATGATTAATTGCCACTCGTATCAAGACTACACTTAGGCCTCAAATGGCCATTTGAGGGTGCAACCAAACAGGGTCTTGGTAATTGAAAATAAATAAAAGAAATCCAACGACTAAAAGTTGCAATGTATACTTAGGATGTATTCAAGCAAACCTTACCAGTAAGAGACAAGTAAACTGATTGCAGATTGCAAAATCTTTTTAACCATTCACATTATCCAAATACACGAGGCCCACCAAATAAGTTGGCTGACTTTATTCTTGAGCCGCCCAACATAACTAGTGGGGCACTATTCTTGAGCCGCCCAACATAACTAGTGGGGCACCATGGCCTGTGTTGAAACTCTTGTGAATCTACCACATTGATTAATCGGGTGAGCGGGTGTTTAAAAATTTTATTAAATAATAATAATAATAATAATAATAATAATAATAAAAGATTGGATTTCAGCTCAGTAGCCCATGGAGTGAATGGACAGCTCAGATTTATCAATTTTACAAGTGAACGGATGCAACTAGGACTACAGCATTCTCGTCCTTTTTTTGAGGCCTATTAGCTTATTATTTCACAATTAGGAACAATTTGGATCACCAAAATGACCTAATGACCTAATGTAATACATGCACTTCAATAGGATCTAAGAAGGTACTAGAGGGGCACAAATAAAAATGCTAGAAGGAAAAAAAACAAAACAAAAAAGAAAAAAAAAATAAAAATAAAAATGGAGCATGCACATAGAGACGGAACATAAGGGGCAACCAAATTAAAATGCACTCATATGCCGGAACATAACCGTATAAATGTTTCTGAATTTGTTTATCAAATTTGGAAGTAATCCCAACCATTCCGAACGAAGATGGATGAATAGTACTAACAGGATGCCAGGGCGAGAGAGAGAGAGAGAGAGAGAGAGAGAGAGAGAGATACCTGCATAGCTGTAAATGGGCCCCATCTGAGGCCTAGCAAAAAGAAAATCCCAAAAAATTTGAAATCCAGGCCTAAAACAACCATACAACTGGGCCATTTGACATCCACCTGTGTCCCTTACAAACTTATGAAGAGAAGAAACACCTTTTGCAAAATGGTTTCAATGTTGCGAGTAACGCAGGCAGGTGTGAAATAACCGTTCAAATCGTCCACAAAACTCATGGCCCAAACCATTAATGAGCCAAGTATGGCTAACCCAAATGTGAAGCGGGTCAAAGTTCAAAAAAATATATAGCCATTAAAAAGGCTTGATTTTAACCAAACTCACAGCGTACGTATTACAAGCGGACCATAGGGCAACGAACACTGCCAGTTCAGCGCTGAATTCTTAGACCATTCAGCCGACCCATCACCACCACTGAAACACAGAAACCCAAATACACCATATGGGGGTGGGTGGAATATCTGGACTCGAAGGAGCCCCGCCGACAGCGACCTTCATAGTCGGGCATTAAATGCCATGGCATTAGCACCATGCAAATCCTGTAAAATTATATTTTAAAAGTTAAAGAAAAACGTTAATATTACTCACGACTGCACCATGTGACAATAACATTTCCAAAGATTCCATTAAATAAATACAATACAATACAGCCCATTCAATTACACAAGTTGTGAACATAAAACCCACTGAATGCCTTCTAGAAAGAATATCAAGCACCAACCAGTCAACTATAGATGTCCAGGCCAGCTGACCCCTGCGAGTAGATCTTCCATATAGCTGTCTTCAACATGCCATCTATGGCATGCAATACGACTTCGACTCTCACAGTGGATCTTCGAAATGCATGATTGCATTCAATGAGACAAGCCTTGAGGCTTGCTACGTTCACTCCACTGATGCAGCAGAACAGATGCACCAACCTATCACATGCACTAACATGATTGATGTCCAAGGCTCAGTTCGTATGCAGTCAAAGAAGCATGCACCAAACCATCTAAAATTATACCGCATTTAGCCATATTCGATGGACAGGGAGGAAGGAGGGGTGGATAGTATACGTGTATCAAAGGTGGTTGACCAGAACATATGGATGTCGTGGGAAGGAAATAAGACTATTAATTCCCCTGATTTAGAGGTGGAATAAGGCCCATTTACAATGGTTTGTTCGCCAAAAGGACTTAACAGCCAATTTAGTGGAACTATACTATATCAGAAAATTCAGGCAAACAATTGCCATAGCTTCAGATAGCCATTTATTCCAATCCAGAGACCCATCTCCAACAAAATGCACTAGTGTAACTAACGGAATTCACCAGACGGGGTGAACAGATAGCATGGATGTCCAATAGCAGGAATTCAAAATACCCACCTGCAAATGGAAAATCAACTTTCCACCACAAATTACTGGTATGACTGCATAATTTCACCGAATTCTGCACCTTTGATATCAATTAATTGGTTTTCTTCCATATAAAACCAATTCTGCAGTACACAAGAAAATGCTGGTTACTGACAACCCTAAAGATGGGAAGGCAAAATCCACGAGATCAATTTGCATCTCATCTAACACATGAAGCCAGCTCAAAACCATTGCTTCAGATCCAGACCATTAGCAAAGTTAGTGCACAAGCAGGTACAAGGGAAGTCCTAGGCTCCAGCCCAGCTCATGTACTGATCTCAGTATCAGTGTATCACCTCTGCAGATTAACGCAATCCAGAAACGGGAAAAAAATTACCACATAACAACCACGTGGAATCAGTTTTAATGCAGCAGCAATACATGAGAAAACGGAATTTTGGCAGCTCTCCAAAGTGAAGACAGCTTCTCATGGAAAAACACAATGGCTTAAAGCCACATCGCCATCGCTAAAAGCCAAACCATCATCTTCACAGAGGGTGAATGGCATCGTCTATAAATATTAGAATTTTTGCTAATTCATCCTATTAAGGGTAACTCAAGATGTTGAACAAATGTCAAGATGAACTTAACCACGAAGAGGACCTAAAAACTTGAATTTTTCAGGCACAACATGAAAGACAAGGATTCTCTTCCTCCATGCTCCAAGAGAAGATTGGATGACGGAGACCAGAGTGCAGGACATAATTAAAGACACTAAGAAACCATCTTGGCCATCAGTCCCCAAAACAAAAAAAGCCAACAGTTTGGTATGGGGGCACAAGGCCGCAACTTTCCAATCTAACAGAAACAGGTGCCAAACAACAAGTTTAGGTCTAATGTAAACTCAGAGATGAAACTAAAGATGGAAAGCTATTACCCCATCTTAAGAAAAGATGCATGACCGAATGCCAACAACAGATCAAAAAACAACAGCATTTCAGACAGCACAACAGAAATGTAGAGGACATCAAGCAGCAGCTGGCTGCAGTGACACCAACAGAGAGCTATTGGAAAAGGAACACAGACGGTAAAGATAACAATGAAAAACCAAATGAACAATACCTACAGAGACGAAAGCAATTGTGGTTTATGTAGGAAGCGCATAAAACTTTTATGGGCGAGGATCCTACGAGAGTTTTAGTTTGAAGTCCAGACACAATAACAAGTTTTTCAAAAAATGCATGACAGGAATGCCTCCGGTGGTATTGCAATGAATATCTACTAAATTAAAATCTGTAAAGGCCTCCATTACCTAGTTGGACAGAAAACATATATAAATAAACCAAAGCTGTTGTTGCCCAATGAACTACCGTCAGGACAAGGCCATGACCACGAACTTGATTAACCAAGTTGCACCATGCATCACCATGTGTAGTAAGTAGTCAAATATAAGGTTTGACCATGCCCTAGGGCATACCAAGCCATACCATATTAACAAACAAGTTCCTTCCTAATAATTTTAAAAAAAAAAAAAAAAATGAAACCCATACTCATCTAAGGATAGTATGATTGGTGATAAGGCTGCTGCAGACTACTGGGCTGCAAACTTCCATGCTGCATGCCACCAGACGCAGTGTAACCACTGTAACCAACAGGCTTATCATACAAGCTAGATGATAGCTCTGTGGAGTAGAGATGAGACATCGGTGGGCTCCTGCCCCCAACATAACCCATATGTGATCCTAGATAGCTGGGACCCTGACGGTCATAGAGTGCAGAAGCTCCTGCACCAGGCCCTGCCAAGCCATAAGGCCCGGCTGAAGGCAGGTACGGAGATACCCGGTCAGCCAACAGGCTAGACGAATGCGGTGGTTGTTGGTTAATTTGTGCAACCACGGGTGCAGTTAGAGTGGTGGGGCCAGCTGCACCCACAAAAGCTGGTCGGGGACGCTTGTTTGCAGCCTGCTGTTGCTGGGTCTTCGGCATCGTCGGAGCTGGTCGTTTCCTATCTGCCTTCTGCTTTTCTAACTGAGCAATACGCTTTTCAAGGCCTTCTGGCAAGTACTCGGATTGAAGATTGTGCTCTTCAATGCATTTGATTATTGCTCTCAATGCAGCAAGTTCTTTAGCAATGGCCTCATTCTGTTGAAGATGTATCCAGGGTGTTGTGCAATCTCAGTACATACACTTAATTTTAAAAACATGGCATGTGCCTAGAAAGAAAAATGCAATACCTGTGCCTGAAGGGAGCCATTTCCCTTTTTCCGGACCTCTTGGGCTACCTTCTTTGATTCCTTCAAGTAGGCCTTAAGAAGAGGCACAGGAGGGAACTCCCCCACAACATCGAAGGCATATGCATAGTTAACAGCATCAAGCTGCTTCCCATTGCTTATTAGTTTCCTAATAAGATCTGTCACAAGCAAAAAGCTTCCCAGCGTCATCAGATGACCATGAGGGGAAAAAACAACAAAACAGTGTTTTACTAACACACTAACATCCATGAAGGGATGGATGTTTCAAACCAACTAATCAAACATATTGGAAATTAATGACACAGAAACTATATTACAAGCTTTACAATCAATAAATTCAAAGGCCTCAGAATTGCAGAATAACAGCAAGGCTTCAAAAGCCATTCAGTCGAAAGATGGTGTTTTGGTAATTGGATATCATCACCGGCCAACAGAACCAAGCTCTAAAGAGTGTTCAAACCGATCAATCAAGTCTTTTATTGGGAAAATAAAATACTTAAGAAAAGCATTACAATCAATCAATTCATAGGCCTCAGAATTGCAGAATAACAGCAAGGCTTCAATGCCATTCAGTCCCGAAAGATGGTATTTTGGTAAACGGATATCATCACTGGCCAACAGCTCAAAGCTTTCAAAGGTCAAGCTCTAGCCAGGATTTAATATCACATGACTAAACATATATTTTATATGACCTCAAAGCATAATTAAATGTTGAGAAAGAACAAATGCCACAGAGGATTTTATGGTTTCAGTCAGTGCAAAAATAGGATTTTATTTTTTTTTTAATCTCATGATAACATCACAAGATTTTGAAAAACTCACCAGATTTTAAATATTGCATTCTTATACGAATATATTAATATGTATTTACATTTTAGATCTATCATATACACTCTTAAAATATTCTCCACTAAGACACCATTTTCAATAAAATACTAAAACAAATAGTGATTTAAGTTGCAAGAAACACCATCATTCATGTAACCCATCAAAAAATGGTTATGAATGACACCTGCAGTGGAACACAGAGGAAGTGAGAATGCAGCATGAAAAGCCCAAACAGAGCATAAAACAATGGCTCTCCAAGAAAAACACACCTTAACTGTACATTCTTCAACGGATTATTTAAACTGAAACACATAGACAAAGCTTTTACAGAAAATAATAAAATGAAGTGAACACCGAGATGTCAGAAGAAAGAACAATAACAGATGGCTAGAAAATGTATGTCTCATGGCCTGTCCAAGGAGGTCATGGCAGCAACGCCACTCCTTAAGGCAATGGAATATGAGACCTGCACACTGACGGAAGAGCTCCACAAGGAAGCACCCTCAACATCAATGGGCATTTTTATGTGACGTTTACAAAGGAATATACAAACATTGGATGTCTGCTCCATTATGTGAAGGAAGTTTTTACCCAAAAACCTCCCCCGTCACAAAATTTAGGAAAGAAGTTTAAAAGGAAAATGAAAATATAATGTGAAAGATGAATTTAGGGGCTGTCTGAGGTTAGGGATTTGAGGCAAGGAATTGTTAAATGCATGTATTTCCTAAATCCACTCCAGCATAAAATCGTGGACTTGGGGTAAATCCAAATCCAAAAAAAAAAAAAAAAAAACGAAGATTTTCAACATCAACGAAATGAAAGACTTGTTGAAATGTATGTCTCATGGCCTGTCCAAGGAGGTCATGGCAGCCATGCCGCTCCTCAAGGCAATGGAATATGAGACCTGCACATTGACGGAAGAGCACCACAAGGAAGCACCCTCAACATCAATGAGCATTTTTATGTGACATTTACAAAGGAATATACAAACATTGGATGTCTGCTCCATTATGTGAAAGAAGTTTTTACCCAAAAACCTCCCCCCGTCACAAAATTGAGGAAAGAAGTTTAAAGGGAAAAAAAAAAAAGTATAATGTGAAAGATGAATTTATGGGCTGTCTGAGGTTAGGGATTTGAGGCAAGGAATTGTCAAATGCATGGATTTCTTAAATCCACTCCAGCATAAAATCATGGATTTGGGGTAAATCCAAATCCCAAGAAAAAAAAACAAGGACTTCGAACATCAAAGAAATGAAAGACTTGCAATAAAAGTTATTTCTTTGCAATAATGGCCTGAGATCTCCATAGATGCCCTCAAATCTAATGTGAAAGATGAATTTGGGGGTTGTCTAAGGTTAGGGATTCGAGGCATGGAATTGTTAAATGCATGTATTTCCTAAATACACTCCAGCATAAAATTGTGGATTTGGTGTAAATCCAAATCCAAATCCAAAAAAAACAAAGGATTTTCAACATCAACGAAATGAAAGACTTGTTGAAATGTATGTCTCATGGCCTGTCCAAGGAGGTCATGGCAGCCATGCCACTCCTCAAGGCAATGGAATATGAAACCTGCACATCGACGGAAGAGCTCCACAAGGAAGCACCCTCAACATCAATGGCCATTTTTATGTGACATTTACAAAGGAATATACAAACATTGGATGTCTGCTCCATTATGTGAAGGAAGTTTTTACCCAAAAACCTCCCCCTGTCACAAAATTGAGGAAAGAAGTTTAAAGGGGAAAAAAAAAAAAGTATAATGTGAAACATGAATTTATGGGCTGTCTGAGGTTAGGGATTTGAGGCAAGGAATTGTCAAATGCATGGATTTCTTAAATCCACTCCAGCATAAAATCATGGATTTGTAGTAAATCCAAATCCCAAGGAAAAAAAAAAAAAAAACAAGGACTTTGAACATCAAAGAAATGAAAGACTTGAAATAAAAGTTATTTCTTTGCAATAATGGCCTGAGATCTCCATAGATGCTCTCAAATCTAATGTGAAAGATGAATTTAGGGGCTGTTTGAGGTTAGGGATTCGAGGCAAGGAATTGTTAAATGCATGTATTTCCTAAATCCACTCCAGCATAAAATCGTGGATTTGGTGTAAATCCAAATCCAAATAAAAAATAAAAATAAAAAAACAAAGGATTTTTCAACATCAACGAAATGAAAGACTTGTTGAAATGTACGTCTCATGGCCTGTCCAAGGAGGTCATGGCAGCCATGCCGCTCCTCTAGGCAATGGAATATGAGACCTGCACATCGACGGAAGAGCTCCACAAGGAAGCACCCTCAACATCAATGGCCATTTTTATGTGACATTTACAAAGGAATATACAAACATTGGATGTCTGCTCCATTATGTGAAGGAAGTTTTTACCCAAAAACCTCCCCCCGTCACAAAATTGAGGAAATAAGTTTAAAGGGAGGAAAAAAAAAAAAAAAAAAAGTATGATGTGAAAGATGAATTTATGGGCTGTTTGAGGTTAGGGATTTGAGGCAAGGAATGTCAAATGCATGGATTTCTTAAATCCACTCTAGCATAAAATCATGGATTTGGGGTAAATCCAAATCCCAAGAAAAAAAAAAAAAAAAAAAAACACAAGGACTTTGAACATCCAAAAAATGAAAGACTAGCAATAAAAGTTATTTCTTTGCAATAATGGCCTGAGATCTCCTTAGATGCTCTCAAATCTTGTGTATATCTTCATTACAAAACAGTGAATTTTGAGATTTGCCAAGTAAAGAAATCCAATGCAAATCCATGAATTTGCCTAGTTCATAGATTTTTCAAACTCATGGTTCATTTTCCTAATCCCAAACAGGGCCTTGGAACAAAACAAATGGAAGCTTCAAGTCCAGCATGAGAAACTGGAAGGCAATTTAAAACAAAAAACTAGAAACAGCCAAATAAAGAAATCCAATGCAAATCCATGAATTTGCCTAGTTAATAGATTTATCAATTTCACGATTCATTTTCCTAAATCGAAACAGGGCGTTGGAACCCAAAAAATAAAAATAAAAATGGAAGCTTCAAGTCCAACATGAGAAATGGGAAGGCAATTTAAAACAAACGCTGGAAACAGCCAATTAATCCAACCAGACCAACACAAAGATGTTAAAAATAAGGAACCATAATAATGCAATTCAACAAATGGCTAAGACATGTATGTCTCATGGCCTGTCCAAGGAGTTCATAGCAGCAAAGCTGGCTCCTCAAGGCAATGGAATATGAGACCAGCCCTTGACGGAGGAGCCCCCACAAAGGAAGGACCCTCAACATCAACAGGCATTTTTCTGTGACGTTTACAAAGGAATATACAAACGTTGGATGTCTGCTCCATTAGGTGAAGGAAGTTTTTACCCAAAAACCTCCCCCGTCACATAACTGAAAGGAAAGAAGTCAATGAAGCATAATTAAAATCCAAATACATAATGAACAGAAGAATCAAAAGCTTCTTTACTACATTTTTTTTTTTGGAAAGATCACTGAATATATTTACATAGAAATCTTTTTACTACATATTAACATTTGCAATAGAACCCATATAAACAAACCCATAATTTTAGGGGAAAAGATCTGAGGAAAAAAAATCTTACCGGGAATCTTCTCCGTGAGCCCAAGTGATCGGCACAAATCAATCGTCTGCTTTCGCCGAGCAATGAAAACAACAATATCCAACAATTCATCGACATCAAAACAAGAAGCCAGGCCATACGCCGACAGAAGATGCATAAATGCCACCCCCTCTAAAGGGTTCTCACCGTTTTTACTAACCTTCCCCTCCCATTCCTCAGCCAATTTCTTGGCCTTATCCTTCACCTCATTTGAAATCTCTGGTGAGATCGACATCAGCCGATCAAGAAGAAGAATGCAGGTACGTCGGACTGCAGCCAGCTGGACGTCCTTATCGCCCTTCGATTTCACAGGGTAGAAACCCTCCATCGAATCCAACACCATTTTTGCGGGATCTGACGCAGTCCTGAGGGCCGCGCTGAGCTCCTCCCGCATGTCCTGCAGATCTTGACGATGTGCAATGACAAACAATCGCAAGCCCTGGCCATCCATCTTGGCGCAGAGAGACTTCAGCTCGGGCCGTGGGACAACATCCGACGATTCAAGCTCAATGGCAGAGGAGACAGCGGCCGCGGCAGCAGGGACTACCTGCTGCTCTTTGGACTCAAGGTGCTTGAAGCGCTGCTCGATCGATTTCTCGATCGAAGCGAGGTGATCCTCAAGATCCTGCCATTGGAGATTGAAGGAAGCGAGGCATTCGGAATGCGATCGGAGGGCTTCAAAGGCCTTTTGAAGCTTCTCCTTCTTCAAAGAAACGGATTGAATCGATGCAGAAATCGACTTCAGAGAAGCCATGGATCTCTGCAAAGGATCTAAGAAGAACCAGAGGGAGAGGGAAAAAAAAAAACCTAGAAAGAGAGACGATCGAAACCCTCAGGGCCTGTTTGGATGCCTGCAAGTTGGGTAAGTGGTAAGTGACTTACAGGGAAGTCAATTACAGGTGGTGTTTGGGGGAGAAAAATCACCTGTAAGTCACTTACAGGCAAATCTACCAAAAAACTGCAGGGGGATGAAGGTGGGAAGTCACTTCCCTGTAAGTCATTTACAGGCTCAATGGTAAGATTTTTAAAAAGAGGGGAAGAGGGAGAAACGCACCAACCCACCAATCTCTCTCCGTCTCTGCAATCTCTCGCTGCAGTTACCGTCTTCTGTCTCTTCTCCTCCTAAAAGAGTAGGGTTTCATCTACTCTTTTTATCTCCTTTGAAAACGGGAGTGGTTTGACGTTACTCTGGAAGGCACGCTGGCATCCAACAGTCGTGCGTATAAGTGATGGGCCTCTAATGCGAACGGACCATGTGATGCAGCATCACATGAAATCGTCAGTGACCAATTTGCGCCTGATTTAAAACTCTGGTGGGCTATCGAAAGAGAGATGCAAATGAAGGTAGGAAAATGTTTTCTTTTGTCATGGCCCACCAATTTTTTCGATCAAAGTAAAAGTTGGGTAATGGTGGTTTTAGGTTCTACATCACGTGGACCGTTCAGATTTTGAACTCAAATCACGTGTTATGAGTTCTCAAAAACTTATCAAAAGAACCCTTGCCAACTGATGCACGGCTGAATATTATGCGGGAAGGGATCGCGTGCTGAGTAATGCGTAAACCGTGTGAGATCCACCATGGTATATGTATTTGATCTACACTGTCCATCTATTTTAATAATTAATTTTAAATGTTGATCCTAAAAATTAATTATATCCAAAGATCAAGTGGACCACAACATAGGAAATAGTGTTAATTGAGTGTATACCGTTGAAAATTTTTGGGGGGCCACAGAAGTTATGGATCAAGATGATTTTTTTTCCCCTTCATCCAGGTGTTTGTGATCTTATGAACATGTTAGATGACAAATTGAGTTATTACTCCATATTATAGATATTTTGAATTCGTGGGCCCACTTTTATAGCCCACTTGATGATTGGTTTAGCTTAATAATTATCTCAAATATTCATCTTGATGGGCTTAACAAAATAACATATTTGATCCCATATTTTTTCTCATATGATTATAACATTTTGGAACGATTCCCCAATCTAAGATCTGCTCGATATGAATATACAGCTTTCTATCTGTAAGTAACTTATAGGTTATCCAAACAGAAAAACTAATTTACCTCTAAGTGACTTACAACTTACATCCAAACAGGTTACCTGTAAGTAACTTTCACCTGTAAGTGACTTACAGGTAAGTCACTTACAACTTAAAAGAACTTACAGACATTCAAACATGCCTTAAAAATGTATGAACGAAAGACCGAAACCCTAACCCTAATATGAATCTCCTAAAGCCCTAGAGCGCGTAGAGATCTCCTAAAACCCTAACCTTGTAAAAATCACTTCAACGGATGAATACCTCGCGTAGAAGGATGAATATTATTGAAAGAGAACATAACAAAACACAGAACACAAGGAGCACGAGAAAGACAATGCAAAGAGCAAAAACAGAAAAGGAAAAGAAGATGAAACGTAGAAAAAGCTATACAACTCAAACCAGATAGCCATCAAGGCTAGCAAACCAAAATGAAATGGCATTAGCCTAGGATTACAGTAAGGGTGGATCTGTCTTTGAGAGAGATTGATGGACCATTCACGCACATCATCGACAATATGAGCAGCAGCAACATGAACCAAATTGGAGGAGTTTAGGAAGCAATGAAGATTCCTTTATCGCTAGATTGCCCACTAGGAGGCCATCCAAGGCCTCCACTAAGCAGAAGAGTCCTTGTCGAGAGCGAGCAACAGAGAATAGAGATGCAAGAGAATAGAGAGCGAGCAACAGAGTTAAGTGGTTTACTTCGGAAGCGGATTGCGTCCTGAGTAACTCAGTACAGTAAGCGTACTGAGTAAACTCCATGGGCCCCAGTGGCATTCATGCATTGTATCCACTCGGTCCATCTCTTTTGAAACATAATTTTAGGGCATTATCCCAAAAATGGAGTATATCTGAACCTCAAATGGACCACACTACTGGAAGCAGTGTGAATTGAACATCTACCGTTGAAAATTTCTTGGGGACAATAAGGGTTTTAGATCAAGCTGATATTTGTGTTTTCCCTTCATCCATGTCTTTCTGATCTTATGAACAGGTTGGATGACAAATAAACATCACTGAGGGCCTTAAAAAATTTTCAACGGTTGAAATCAATACTTCCACTTTTTCCAGTGGTATGGTCCACTTGAGCTTTGTATATGTATCAATTTTGGGTTGAACCCATAAAATGATATGAAAAAATGAATGGATGGCGTGGATGACCTACATGCATTCGCGGTGGGCCCAACTGAGTTTACTCAAGATGCGATAAGAGCGTCTTAAAGTAACTCAAGTATGCAATCCGATTTCGTTTACTTCCACCGTTGGATTATAATCGTGCGGTTCTGGCTAATTTAAGACAGGGAACCATTTTGGACCGTCGATTTTTCAAGATGTGCAGATTATATGCACTTTTGGCGTGGATAGTGGCGCAATGGTTATTGGATTCTATACGCGGTTTTCCTGCGAAAGATAGTTCATCCACAACGATGTGAGTGGGTCCCACCGTAATGGTCATCACAAATCCACCCGTCAATGGGTCGGGCTCAGGCCTGACATATCATAAATTTGAATGGGGCAGCCTGATGGCCCAGCTCCAAACATTTCAAAATCCGAGCTGAGACCTCCCATGGGCACAAACCATTGACAGCCCTAGCAATGACACTTAATTTCCCCTCACCTTCGACACGACCCATGGACGTTGCAGTAGAGGGGATTAGATGAGATGGAATTAGATTCAAGGTAATGAGAGATTTGTCAATGAAATTAGATTTAAGGTAATGAGAAATTTGTCAGTGGTTGTCCAAGACTTTCAATGGATTGGAAGAGCTGGGGAGGATTTTCTGTTTGGATGGGTGATGGAATTCTGCCATCCTCCTGTGGTAAACTCGTGGGAGTGTTTGGAATGCAAAGTAAATTGTAATACATCATGCGTTTTTTTAATAGCGGACGTTCTTAACACCACTACTTCATACAGTGTGGTCCACTACAGCCTTGGATCTACCTTTGTTTTCGTCTAATTCTCTATATTGAATGGACCTTATGTGCGGGTAGTGTGGATTGAAGTTATACATTATGGTGGGCTACATGTAAAGCCGCCTGTGGTCCCATCCTATATCCCATGCTGTATCGAGGGATGAGCGAACTCTGAAGGAGGGATTTCACGAATCCCTCGGGTAGCTGGTGCAGTTTATGAGGCGTTCTGCGCTGAAGTACATCCAGTAATCCAAACAGACTGTTGGATGGAAATAGGGATCAAATCCCACTTAATACCATCCAGTTCCATCTAGTACGTCATGTCAAAACACCCTTAGTAAAAGAGTTGATTGATTTTACCTAGGGCTTGTTTAGAACATGGGATTAGGTGGGATTGGGTGGTATAGAATTGCATACAGTGACATATAAAATTTGTCAGTGGTTTACCATTCATGAGAAGGATTTGATTAATATAGGCATTTGACGTTTCAATCCCACTGGAAGATGCGTGTTTGGTCCATGGAATTGAATTGTATTAGAAAGGATTTGATTAGTATAGGCATTTGACGTTTCAATCCCACTGGAAGATGCATGTTTGGTCAGTGGAATTGAATTGTATTAGAAGGGATTAGTTTCAATCCCACTGGAAGATGCATGTTTGGTCCGTGGAATTGAATTGTATTAGAAGGGATTAACATCATTATTACACAATGATTGCATATATGGAAATACCATAGTATTGTAGCCATCCAATCCCGTGTTTAGGATAAAAAATTTGCTACAGGAAAATACGAGATTAAGTAAAATCATATTTGGTGGACCATGGAATTGTAATCAATGGACTAAATTCACAACGGATGTCATTCACTTGTATACATATATAGCCATAATGTCATGCATAAACAGTTTATATGGATGGATAGCATGGATAAACGCATGCATCAATGTGGGGCCCACGTGTAGTGAATTCAAAATCTACTGAAATCCTGCATGGGACCAAATGCAATTTCATCTCACCCAATCCCAACCTTTCCCATCCTCTCCAAATGTTGGATGGAATTGCACGGGACCAAGTGCAATTCTATCTCAACTAATCCCATCTAATACCCTACATCAAATGCCCCTAAAATGCACCATTTACACATGATACTCAAGTTATATATGAATATATATATATATATATATATATATATATATATATATATTATTGGTGTTATTTGTAAAAATGGACTGACCAGATGTACAAACTCGAAAATTATGGATTATTTGAGGGCCGAAAAATCAAATCGGCTTTAGATACAAACCTCGACCAAAGACCTTGACCCCAAATACTGATCTTGGCTTCGGATATCAACATCGGCCTCAAATACCGACCTCGGCCTCGGATATCGACCACCACTATGGAATACAAATACACTTACAATATGTTAACATAGGATTATCCTATGAGATATTCGTCGAGGATTTTAAGAAGTCAAGCACGACACGTTCGGAGGAAGATCTCTTCCGTAATACGCAATCACCATCTGAGAGGCATTAACATATACGTATCTGATACCAAAAGCAACCTATAAATACACCCGTTGTCATGAATAAAGGAACACACAACAAATATCCCGATTCTTCTACTCCTCCTACGAAACTACCTTACTTAGGCATCAGAGGGTCCCCGGCTTTAACCAGCACCCCCAATGTTTTCTTTTGTTCTTCAATAAATTGCAGATACTTCAAATAGCAGGAGGTGAGGCCGTGATCGCAGCAAATGCCCCCCCCCCCCTCACAGGCAATCTGCGGACCACGAAGACCAGCCCTCACGTCTTCAGGCTGATTCCACACCCGTAGGCCCTGCACAGCAATCCCAAAACCGAGGAGGTCGGCTCGTCTCTCTGGAACATCAAGTCGAAGCATTGACCGATAACATTACTGGATAATGTAGATCTTGGAGAGACAAAACCCACCTCTCGACCAGGGGATAGATGCTCGAGCAGCTACTGAGGTCTCTACACCACCTCAAGCACCGGTCGACTCATAGAGAACCAAGCAACATCCTGAGCAACCAAGTCATGCGCCCTCCTGCACCTTGGGAACTGTCATGCCTACTGATTCCAATTTGTGTCACATGTTGGAGAAGAAGATGCGTGGAAAGGCTCCCGATGAGGTAGCTAAGAATGAGAACCTCTGAAAAGAAAAACTCAAGGAACTGCGAGGTCAAATCGGCGATATCCACCAAACCTACCAAGCCCAAATACTGACCACTGTCGAAGCTATGTTGAAGGACACCGAGCTGCCGTTTACGGACAACATTATGGGAGCCAAATTTCCACCCCAATTCTAGATGCCGCAAATTGCCCCATACGACCCGACCGAGCATTTGGAATCGTTTAGAGCATGGATGAAGCTCCACAACATGTCGAGCTCGGTTATGTGTCAAGCTCTCTCTTTGTCTTTATCGAGGACTGCACACAAATGGTATATGCAATTAAAGCAGAAGTCCATTAGCTCCTTCACTCACTTAGCAAGGCCTTCGTCACACAGTTCATCTATGGAAAAGAGAAAAAAAAGTCAATAACTCATCTTCTTACAATCACTCAAAGGGAGGATGAGTTGCTAAAAGAATATGTCATCCATTTTAAGGCTGAATTTGTCCAAGTCGACGATTATTCCGACCAGATAGCTCTGTCTGCCATAGTAGTCGACCTTAAATAAGGAAAGTTCTTATTCTCTATTGGTAAGAATCTTTGAATACCCTCGTCAACCTACTTAACCAAGTTCAAAAATATTCCAATGTCGAGGAGTTCTTTAGTTCACAAAGAGATTCTCAAAGAAGGAAACAACTCGGCTAAGGATATGAAGCAAAAGGAAGAAGAGGAGCTATCTGCTTTTAACGCCAAAAAAAAAAAAAAAAAAAAAAAGGACAATCAAGACCAAAACCATTGTACCAACCGACATCCAGAAAGTTGCTTCCATTGGTACACTCCCTTGAACACCAAGCCAAAGCAGGTACTTGAGGAAGCTAGGTTAATTAAGGAAATCTGACGACCGAGCTGAACCAATCAACCGAGCTCGGTAATAAGACTCATCGGTTCACCCCGACCTGCTCAACTAAGAGCGACCTCCCTTTCTAAAAATATAAAATGTGCTTATGATTCTGCTATTGTGTTTTCTACTGCTTTATGAGCTTTAACAATAAAAGAACTTTCCCAGATTAGGGAAAGAAAATTCTTTTAAATAATTCCCCGACTATTCAAAATACACGACCGACTACGAGGGCTTCCCTTAGTGCAAGGGAAGAAAGTCCTCCATTGTGAATTCTATTATGAAAGAACCTCCCCAAGTTAGGGGAGGGAAATTTCTTTCAAATTCCAACTACCGAGTTACGCAATCGACAACTGAGACTTTCCTCAATTGAAAAGAGGAAAAGTCCCTCCTATTAGTTTTACATCGGTTGACAAATAGGACTTCCCTCAATTGAAATAAAAAAAAGTCACTCATATTAATTCTACCATGTGCGATCTACCACTGAACAATCGACTTATCGATCTTACAATTGCTCGGCCCACTAGCTCTATTTCGTCCAACCTCCCGACCTCTTCGGCACTAGGCATCACACATTGTCAGTCCATACTAACTTACTTCCTAAACTCCTGAAGAACGATCAGAAGCAGGAGGCTACTGTTATGGGTAAAAATAGACTAATCAGATGTACATACTCAAATATTATGGATTGCTTTAGGGTCGAAAAATCACCTTGGCCTCAGATACCGACCTCGACTTTAGAGGTCGGCCTCGGGTACCAACCTCAGCCTCAGATATCGACCACCAACTCGGAATACAAATACATTTACAATATATTAAGATAGGATTATCCTCCGATATATTCAACGAGGATCTCATGAAGTCAACCGCGACATGTTCAGAGGAAGATCTCCTCCGTAATATGCAATCACCATCCAAGAGGCATTGCCATATATGTTTCTGAGACCAAAGTTTATAAATAATTCATCATTTAATGCACATATTTGTTACATATAGCCAATAATAGTCATGTAGTTAAACTAGTACTCTCATTTTCTTGCCGGATTGGTGGGCTCCACGGATACCTTCATGGATTTCACCCATCACTCCCAATGCTTTAAACGTTGATACGCAACATTGATACGCATTTTAAGAGCATACAATCATACCATTTTCAGAATAATTCATCATTTATCTTGACGTAATTGACAGTCATCCATTTAATCCTCAGATCAACCATAATATTTGGATTATTAGGATACCGAATTTTAGGTGTTCACCAATCAGGCGGGCTAGCGTTTGCAATAAATAGTCTTACACAAGGCTTTCGCTCCTTTATTGATGGCAGTGATCGTTTTTAGATAGTTACAATTCTTTTCAAAATCCCTTCCGATAATCTTAACTTAGAAGCCAGCTATGTTATTGCATTGGTATCGGTGTTTTCTTCTCTTGGTATGAAGTTTACTGTGACATCATTAAAGCAATTCATCAATTTGCTGGTTGTAACACAATATGAGATTAAATTGTTGTTTATGCATTTGCATTTATAAACTCCATTGATTTGATTGATAACTAGGCATTTTTAAACTCTATTAATTTGATTAACGACTAGTTGGGAATCAACGTATACTGACTTTTCAGACTGTTCATATGTCCAACCAACTTAAAGAATTCCTTTATTCATGCGCTGGAATTCCATTGGACTTTGATAATGAGTATATGTAAATCTTTCACTTTAGAACATACTTTTAAAAGCTTCTTTTGATAATGATAATTAATGCTCCTGCTAATTGGTTTGTTTTTGAACGGTCAAACATCAGTTTTCAGGATAGGATACTAACATGACATATATCAACTACTTCATGTGAAGTCTAGCCAATGTTTTTAGCTAGGTGATCTGCCAAAAAGTTGGCTATAACTTGTCATTTTAAGATCTTTTGAGGTACATAATTAAAGTTGAATTCAAATAAGGCTAGAATTCACTTCCCAAGTTGACCTCTCAAGATTGGCGAGTTAACATATATTTTATAAGATTGATAGATGCAATTACATGAATGGTTTTGAACATGAAATGATGCCTTAATTTAATGGCTACAAAATACAATGGAATTGGATTCCTCACTTCGTATCTACCTCTGCTATTTATAGCATTTCCCAAGAGAGGTGTGAAAATAACCACTTGTCCACATGGCACCAATCATAATTTTACCTTCGCGGAACACCCAAAACATGCTCCACATGGCTCAAACGGTTACTCGTCCTTATCTGAAAATAACATAAACATAAAGCTTCTCAAAAATATGATTTGTTCTTAGTGTATCTAGCAAATCATATATATGCCACGTGGCTCCATTTGCATGGTTAATCTGGCCCATCAAATTTTGGCACGAACACTACCAACTCCTCCCTTTACTCACAGGTGTCATTTATATACATGGAAAATAATATTTAAGAATCTTTTATAATTTTAATTTTAATCAATCCAATACGTTTTGATTGCACTAAATATCATGATATTTTGCACTAAATTAGACTGTTGGATTATGAAATTTTCTTGATAGCAACCAAATACGCCATAAGGAATGGAAATCTTGATCCATAAAAAAAGAAAATTCATAAAATCTTGAAATTTGCGTTCTTTCTAAACGACCAATATGTATTCAATCCAGTACTCGTGCTTAATTTTCATGATTAATTGCCACTCGTATCAAGACTACACTTAGGCCTCAAATGGCCATTTGAGGGTGCAACCAAACAGGGCCTTGGTAATTGAAAATAAATAAAAGAAATCCAACGACTAAAAGTTGCAATGTATACTTAGGATGTATTCAAGCAAACCTCACCAGTAAGAGACATGTAAACTGATTGCAGATTGCAAAATCTTTTTAACCAACCATTCACATTATCCAAATACACAAGAGGCCCACCAAATAAGTTGGCTGACTTTATTCTTGAGCCGCCCAACATAACTAGTGGGGCACCAAGGCCTGTGTTGAAACTCTCGTGAATCTACCACATTGATTAATCTAGTGAGCGTGTGTTTAAAAAATAAAAATAAAAAGATTGGATTTCAGCACAGTAGCCCATGGAGTGAATAGACAGCTCAGATTTATCAATTTTACTTTACAAGTGAACGGATGCAACTAGGACTACAGCATTCTCTTCCTTTGTTTTTCTTTTTTTTTTTCGAGGCCTATTAGCTTATTATTTCACAATTTGGAACAATTTGGATCACCAAAATGACCTAATGACTAATGTAATACATGCACTTCAATAGAATCTAAGAAGGTACTAGAGGGGCACAAATAAAAATGCTGGATGGAAAAAAAACAAAAGAAAAAAGAAAAAAATAAAATGGAGCATGCACATAGAGCCTGAACATAAGGGGCAACCAAATTAAAATGCACTCATATGCGAACGAAGATGGATGAATAGTACTAACAGGATGTTTATCAAATTTTGAAGTAATCCCAACCATTCCGAACGAAGATGGATGAATAGTACTAACAGGATGCCAGGGCAAGAGAGAGAGAGAGAGAGAGAGAGAGAGAGAGAGAGAGAGAGACCTGCATAGCTGTAAATGGGCCCCATCTGAGGCCTAGCAAAAAGAGAATCCCAAAAAATTTGAAATCCAGGCCTAAAACAACCATACAACTGGGCCATTTGACATCCACCTGTGTCCCTTACAAACTTATGAAGAGAAGAAACACCTTTCGCAAAATGGTTTCAATGTTGCGAGTAACGCAGGCAGGTGTGAAATAATTGTTCAAATCGTCGACAACTCAAGTGGCCCAAACCAGTAATGAGCCAAGTTTGGCTAACCCAAATGTGAAGCGGGTCAAAGTTCGAAAAAATATATAGCCATTAAAAAGGCTTGATTTTAACCAAACTCACAGCGTCGCAGACAGCAACCTTCATAGTCGGGCATTAAATGCCATGGCATTAACACCATGCAACCCCATAGTCAGGCATAAAATGGCATGGCATCAACACACTGCAAATCCTGTAAAATTATAATTTAGAAGTTAAAGAAAAACGTGAATATTACTCACGACTGCACCATGTAACAATAACAGTTCCAAAGATTCCATTAAATAAATACAATACAATACAATACAATCCATTCAATTACATAAGTTGTGAACATAAAACCCGCTGAAAGACTTCTAGAAAGAATATCAAGCACCAACCAGTCAGCTATAGCTGTCCAAGCCAGCTGACCCTCCGAGTAGATCTTCCATATAGCTGTCTTCAACATGCCATCTATGGAATGCAATGCGACTTCGACTCTCACGGTGGATCTTCGAAATGCATGATTGCATGCAATAAGATAAGCCTTAAGGCTTGCTACGTTCACTCCACCTGATGCAGCAGAACAGATGCACCAACCCCTTCACATGCACTAACATGATTCATGTCCAAGGCTCAGTTCGTATGCAGTCGTAGAAGCATGCACCAAACCATCTAAAATTATACCGCATTTAGCCATCTTCGATGGACAGGGAGGAAAGAGGGGTGGGTAGTATACGTGTATCAAAGGTGGTTGACCACCGGAACATTTAGATGTCGTGGGAAGGAAATAAGACTACAAATTCCCCTGATTTAGAGGTGGAATAAGGCCCATTTACAATGGTTTGTTCGCCAAAAGGACTTAACAGCCAATTAAGTGGAACTATACTATATCAGAAAATTCAGCAAACAATTGCCATAGCTTCAGATAGCCATTTACTCCAATCCAGAGACCCATCTCCAACAAATGCACAAGTGTAACTAACGGAGTTCACCCGAAGGGGTGAACAGATAGCATGGATGTCCAATAGCAGGAATTCAAAATACCCACATGCAAATGGAAAATCAACTTTCCACCACAAATTACTGGTATGACTGCACAATTTCACTGAATTCTGCACCTTTGAGATCAATTAATTGGTTTTCTTCCATATAAAACCAATTCTGCAGTACACAAGAAAATGCTGGTTACTGACAACCCAAAAGATGGTAAGGCAAAATCCGCGAGATCAATTTGCGTCTCATCTAACACATGAAGCCAGCTCAAAACCATTGCTTCAGATCCAGATAATTAGCAAAGTTCGTGCACAAGCAGATACAAGGGAAGACCTAGGCTCCAGCCCAGCTCATGTACTGATCTCAGTATCACCTCTACAGATTAACGCAATCCAGAAACAGAAAAAAAAAAAATAATAATAATAATAATAATAATAAAATTACCACATAACAACCATGTGGAATCAGTTTTAATGCAGCAGCAATACTTGCTGAACGGAATTTTGGCAGCTCTCCAAAGTGAAGACGGCTTCTCATGGAAAAACACAATGGCTTAAAGCCACATCACCATCGCTAAAAGCCAAACCATCATCTTCACAGAGGGTGAATGGCATCGTCTATAAATATTAGAATTTTTGCTAATTCATCCTATTAAGGGTAACTCAAGATGTTGAACAAATGACAAGATGAACTTTAACCACGAAGAGGACCTAAAAACTTGAATTTTTCAGGCACAACATGAAAGACAAGGATTCTCTTCCTCCATGCTCCGAGAGAAGATTGGATGACAGAGACCAGACTGCAGGACATAATTAAAAACATTAAGAAACCATCTTGGCCATCAGTCCCCGAAACAAAACCAAAAAAAAAAAAAAAAAGCCAACAGTTTTGTATGGGGGCACAAAGCCCCAACTTTCCAATCTAACAGAAACAGGTGCCAAACAACAAGTTTAGGTCTAATGTAAACTCAGAGATGAAACTAAAGATGGAAAGCTATTACCCCATCTTAAGAAAAGATGCATGACCAAATGCTAACGACAGATCAAAAAACAACAGCATTTCAGACAGCACAACAGAAATGTAGAGGACATCAAGCAGCAGCTGGCTGCAGAGTGACACCAACGGAGAGCTATTTGAAAAGGAACACAAACAGTAAAGATAACAATGAAAAACCAAATGAACAATACACACTTCCTACAGAAGACGGAAGCAATTGTGGTTTCGGATCAAACTTTTATGGGCAAGGACTCCTATGAGAGTTTTAGTTTGAAGTACAGACACAATAACAAGTTTTTAAAAAATGCATGACAGGAATGCCTCGAGTAGTATTGCAATGAATATCTACTAAATTAAAATCTGTAAAGGCCTCCATTACCTAGTTGGACAGAAAACATATATAAATAAACCAAAGCTGTTGTTGCCCAATGAACTACAGTCAGGACAAGGGCATGACCATGAACTTGATTAACCAAGTTGCACCATGCATCACCATGTGTAGTAAGTAGTCAAATATAAGGTTTGACCCTGCCCTAGGGCAGACCAAGCCATACCAGATTAACAAACAAGTTCCTTCCTAATAATTAAAAAAAATTGAAACCCATACTCAATCTAAGGATAGTATGATTGGTGATAAGGCTGCTGCAGACTACTGGGCTGCAGACTTCCATGCTGCATGCCACCAGACGCAGTGTAACCACTGTAACCAACAGGCTTATCATACAAGCTAGATGATAGCTCTGTGGGGTAGAGATGAGACATCGGTGGGCTCCTGCCCCCAACATAACCTAGATGTGATCCTAGATAGCTGGGACCCTGACGGTCATAGAGTGCAGAAGCTCCTGCACCAAGCCTTGCCAAGCCATAAGGCCCAGCTGAAGGCAGGTACGGAGATACCCGGTCAGCCAACAGGCTAGATGAATGCTGTGGTTGTTGGTTAATTTGTGCAACCAGGGGTGCAGTTAGAGTGGTGGGGCCAGCTGCACCCACCAAAGCTGGTCGAGGACGCTTGTTTGCAGCCTGCTGTTGCTGGGTCTTTGGGATTGTCGGAGCCGGTCGCTTCCTATCTGCCTTCTGCTTTTCCAACTGAGCAATACGCTTTTCAAGGCCTTCTGGCAAGTACTCAGATTGGAGATTGTGCTCTTCAATGCATTTGATTATTGCTCTCAATGCAGCAAGTTCTTTAGCAATGGCCTCATTCTGTTGAAGATGCATCCAGGGTGTTGTGCAATCTCAGTACATACACTTAAAGTTTAAAAACATGGCATGTGCCTAGAAAGAAAAATGCAATACCTGTGCCTGAAGGGAGCCATTTCCCTTTTTCCGGACCTCTTGGGCTACCTTCTTTGATTCCTTCAAGTAGGCCTTAAGAAGAGGCACAGGAGGGAACTCCCCCACAACATTGAAGGCATATGCATAGTTAACAGCATCAAGCTGCTTCCCATTGCTTATTAGTTTCCTAATAAGATCTGTCACAAGCAAAAAAGCTTCCCAGTGTCATCAGATGACCATGAGGGGAAAAAACAACAAAACAGTGTTTTACTAACACACTAACATCCACAAAGGGCTGGATGTTTCAAACCAACTAATCAAACATATTGGAAATTAATGACACAGAAACTATATTATGAGCTTTACAATCAATAAATTCAAAGGCCTCAGAATTGCAGAATAACAGCAAGGCTTCAAAAGCCATTCAGTCCCGAAAGATGGTGTTTTGGTAATTGGATATCATCACCGGCCAACAGAACCAAGCTCTAAAGAGTGTTCAAACCGATCAATCAAGTCTTTTATTGGGAAAATAAAATACTCAAGAAAAGCATTACAATCAATCAATTCATAGGCCTCAGAATTGCAGAATAACAGCAAGGCTTCAATGCCATTCAGTCCCGAAAGATGGTACTTTGGTAAACGGATATCATCACTGGCCGACAGCTCAAAGCTTTCAAAGGTCAAGCTCTAGCCAGGATTTAATATCACATGACTAAAAATATATTTTATACGACCTCAAAGCATAATTAAATGCTGAGAAAGAACAAATGCCACACAGGATTTTATGGTTTCAGTCAGTGCAAAAATATGAATTTTTTTTTATAAATCTCCTGATAAAATCACAAGATTTTGAAAAACTCACCAGAATTTAAATATTGCATTCTTATACAAATATATTAATATATATTTACATTTTAGATGTATAATATATACTCTTAAAATATTGTCCACTAAGACACCATTTTCAATAAAATACTAAAACAAATAGTGATTTAAGTTGCAAGAAACACCAATCATGTAACCCATCAAAAAATGGTTATGCAAGCTCAACATGAATGACACCTACAGTGGAATACAGAGGAAGTGAGAATGCCGCATGAAAAGCCCAAACAGAGCATGAAACAATGGCTCTCCAAGAAAAACACACCTTAACTGTACATTCTTCAACAAATTATTTAAACTGAAACAGGTAGACAAAGCTTTAACAGAAAATAATAAAATTAAGTGAACACAGATGGCTAGGAAATGTATGTCTCATGGCCTGTCCAAGGAGGTCATGGCAGCAACGCCACTCCTCAAGGCAATGGAATATGAGACCTGCACATTGACGGAAGAGCTCCACAAGGAAGCACACTCAACATCAATGGGCATTTTTATGTGACGTTTACAAAGGAATATACAAACATTGGATGTCTGCTCCATTATGTGAAGGAAGTTTTTACCCAAAAACCTCCCCCGTCACAAAATTTAGGAAATAAGTTTAAAAGGAAAATGAAAATATAATGTAAAAGGTGAATTTAGGGGTTGTCTGAAGTTAGGGATTTGAGGCAAGGAATTGTTAAATGCATGTATTTCCTAAATCCACTCCAGCATAAAATCATGGATTTGGGGTAAATCCAAATCCAAAAAAAAAAAAAAAAACCAAAGGATTTTCAACATCAACGAAATGAAAGACTTGTTGCAATAAAAGTTATTTCTTTGCAATAATGGCCTGAGATCTCCATAGATGCTCTCAAATCCAAAGATGTGTATATCGAGATTTGCAAGTAAAGAAATCCAATGCAAATCCATGAATTTGCCTAGCTCATAGACCGTTCAATTCCGTGGTTCATTTTCCTAATCCCAGACAGGTCCAACATGGGAAGAAGGAACGATAACAGATGGCTAGGAAATGTATGTCTCATGGCCTGTCCAAGGAGGTCATGGCAGCCATGCCGCTCCTCAAGGCAATGGAATATGAGACCTGCACATCAACGGAAGAGCTCCACAAGGAAGCACCCTCAACATCAATGGGCATTTTTATGTGACGTTTACAAAGGAATATACAAACATTGGATGTCTGCTCCATTATGTGAAGGAAGTTTTTACCCAAAAACCTCCCCCCGTCACAAAATTGAGGAAAGAAGTTTAAAGGAAAAAAAAAGTATAATGTGAAAGATGAATTTATGGGCTGTCTGAAGTTAGGGATTTGAGGCAAGGAATTGTTAAATGCATGGATTTCTTAAATCCACTCCAGCATAAAATCATGGGTTTGAAAGAGCCAATTAATCCAATCAGACCAACACAAAGTTGTTAAAAATATGGAACCATAATAATGCAATTCAACAAATGGCTAAGACATGTATGTCTCATGGCCTGTCCAAGGAGTTCATGGCAGCAAAGCTGCTCCTCAAGGCAATGGAATATGAGACCAGCCCCTTGACAGAAAATCCCCCACAAAGGAAGGACCGTCAACATCAACAGGCATTTTTCTGTGACGTTTACAAAGGAATATACAAACATCGGATGTCTGCTCCATTAGGTGAAGGAAGTTTTTACCCAAAAACCTCCCCCGTCACATAACTGAAAGGAAAGAAGTCAATGAAGCATAATTAAAATCCAAATACATAATGAACAGAAGAATCAAAAGCTTCTTTACTACCTTTTTTTTTGAAAGATCACTGAATGTATTTACATAGAAAGCTTCTTTACTACATATTAACATTTGCAATAGAACCCATATAAACAAACCCATAATTTTAGGGGAAAAGATCTGAGGAAAAAAAAATCTTACCGGGAATCTTCTCCGTGAGCCCAAGTGATCGGCACAAATCAATCGTCTGCTTTCGCCGAGCAATGAAAACAACAATATCCAACAATTCATCGACATCAAAACAAGAAACCAGGCCATACGCCGACAGAAGATGCATAAATGCCACCCCCTCTAATGGGTTCTCACCGTTTTTACTAACCTTCCCCTCCCATTCCTCAGCTAATTTCTTGGCCCTATCCTTCACCTCATTTGAAATCTCTGGTGAGATCGACATCAGCCGATCAAGAAGAAGAATGCAGGTACGTCGGACTGCAGCCAGCTGGACGTCCTTATCGCCCTTCGAATTCACAGGGTAGAAACCCTCCATCGAATCCAACACCATTTTTGCGGGATCTGACGCAGTCCGGAGCGCCGCGCTGAGCTCCTCCCGCATGTCCTGCAGATCTTTACGATGTGCAATGACAAACAACCGCAAGCCATGGCCATCCATCTTGGCGCAGAGAGACTTCAGCTCGGGCCGTGGGACAACATCCGACGATTCAAGCTCGACGGCGGAGGAGACAGCGGCCGCGGCAGCAGGGGCCGCCTGCTGCTCTTTGGACTGAAGGTACTTGAAGCGCTGCTCGATCGATTTCTCGATCGAAGCGAAGTGATCCTCAAGATCCTGCCATTGGAGATTGAAGGAAGCGAGGCATTCGGAATGCGATCGGAGGGCTTCAAAGGCCTTTTGAAGCTTCTCCTTCTTCGAAGGAACGGATTGAATCGATGCAGAAATCGACTTCAGAGAAGCCATGGATCTCTGCAAAGGATCTAAGAAGAACAAGAGGGAGAGAGAAAAAAAAAAACCCTAGAAAGAGAGACGATCGAAACCCTAAAAACGTATGAACAAAAGACCGAAACCCTAACCCTAATATGAATCTCCTAAAACCCTAGAACGCGTAGAGATGTCTCAAAACCCTAACCCTAGAAAAATCTCATTAACGGAGGAATACGTGGCGGCGCCTGTTGGGAGAGATGCAAGAGAATAGAGAGCGAGGGGCAGCATTTATAGGGCTAAGTGGTTTACTTCCGCCGTTGGATTATAATCGTGCGGTTCTGGTTAATTTAAGACAGGGAAGTATTTTGGACCGTTGGCGTTTCGAGATGTGCGGATTATATGCGCTCTTGACGTGGGCAGTGGCAAGAGAAATCGGATTGCGTACCGAGTTACTCGGTAGGCTTTTATCGGGACGCGGATATCCTGCGAACGCCTTTCGCGGGAAGTTCCTGCGCAAGGATGTGGTTGGCCCATCGCGATGTTTTTTATCAATCCATCCCGTCCATACGTTTTTATAGATCATTGTAGGACGTCCGATCAAAAATGAGGTGGATCCAAAATTCAATTGAGTCACACAAGAGGAAAAATTGGGTAAAGAAATTTGTAGAAATTCCTGTTTACCATCTGAACCGTTTATAAGGTCACTATCAATAGGATAAAGTGAAAGAACCGAAAAAATATACTGATACAAAACTTTCATGCCCATGAGAATGTTTCAACGGTGCTCACCGAATCCTCATTATTTCCTCTCTTGTGGCTCACCTGAGCTTTGGATCCACCTCATTTTTGGTCAAGTGTCTTAAAATGATCTCTTAAAACGGATGAACGGAGTTTATTCTCAAAAATATCGAAGTGGCCCTACCCAGCATCTTTGCTCAGGAACTTGCTGCGGAAGGCTTTCGCAGTAAATCCGCGTCCCTTTTATCGTATCGAGTAAACTCAGTTGGGCACACTATGAATGTACGTGGTTTATCCACACCGTACATCTATTTTTACCCTAATTTTAGAGGTTGATCCCAAAATTGGAGTAAATCCAAAGCTCAAGTGGACCATTACACAGGAAACAGTGTGGAATAATGATTTCCACCGTTGAAACTTTCCTAGGGTGCAAAGTAATTTTTATTTGTCATCCAACCTGTTCATAAGATCACAAAGTCATGGATGAAGAGAAACCACAAACATCAGCTTGATCCAAAACTTCTCTGGCCTTCAAAAAATTTTCAATGGTAGAGGTTCAATAAAACTGTTTTTGTGGTGTGGTCCACGTGAGATTTTAATTTGCTTCATTTTTAGGATCAAGTACTAAAATTATTTGTTAACATGGATTAACAGATTAGATAAAATAAATAAATAATAGTGGACCCCACACAGTTAACTTAATATTCTAAGGGTACTGAGTTACTCAGTGCGCAATTCGCTTATGTGGCACAATGGTTCTTGGATTCCATACGCAGACTTCCTTTGGAAGACAGTTCATACACTGAGATGTAAGTGGGTCCCACCGTAATGGTTGTCAGAAATCCACCCATCAATGGGCCGAATTGCATTGGGTACTCATGCCACCTATTACTCGATGTTTGGGAAGTTCCGTGGGTCCGCTCATGGGTATGTGTTATATCCAAACCATCCATTCATTTTGCGAGCTCATCTTAAGGCTTGAGACGACAAATAAGACAGACCTAACTATCAAGTGAACCACGCTGCAAAAGGCATTGGGGTTGAAACCCTTTTTGTGGTCACAAAAGTTTTGGATGAATATGAAATTTGTTTGTCCTCTTTATTTGGGTATTTTTGACCTTATTAACAGATTGGATGGAAAATAAATGTTATGGTGGCCCTACGAATTGTTTTTGTTTAACGGTGAAAATCATATCTGCTATTGCTATTTGTGATGTGGTCCAGATGATCTTTGGATATGATTCACTTTTTGGATAATGCTCTAAAATGATCTCTAAAAATAGATGAATAGTATAGATATGATAAATACATCACCGTGGGCCCCATGTAACTTTGATCTCCTTTGAACCGTTCGTACAACTCGGAGCTCGAGGAGCGTCAGTGCTCGTCTTCGAGCAACACGTATCTACAAAGCTATATAGCTGGTGTGTGGTACACCAGCCAATCGCTTCCCAATGGGCCGGGCTTAGGCCTAAAATATCATAATTTGAAAAGGGCCGGCCCGATATCCCAACCTCAAACATTTCAAGATGACGTCCCTGGTGGACGCGGATTAGTCCCTTCACGCCTTACGTTCAAAAATCAGACTAGCCATGTTATTTCTTATTGGGCGACATCGTAGGGCCCACGAGGAGGAATTCATAGCGCATTGCATGTCGTTAGGCCTCGTAGTACTCGACCCGATTAAACAAAAAAAAAAAACACCAAAAATATAAAATCTCTTTGTCTCTCTCTCTCTCGGTGCTCGATTTCCTTACCTCCTCCTCGATTTCTCTCCTTGTCTCTCTGGATCTCTCTTTTTCCCTCCATGCATCTCTCTTTCCTTCCCTCTTAGATTTCTTGTGACCTTCTCTCCAAATCTTCTCTGGAAATGCCGCATTCAATCTTTTTGGAAACACTCCGAAAATCATTTCTCTCACTCTGCATCAACCTTCAAGAGGTAATATACAATGTTTTTGAAATCAGAAGATTTAAGATTTGTAAATTTTGAAATTTTAGGGATTTTAAATTTGGGGGTTTAGGGATTTAGCTACTTATATGGTTTTGGAAAATTCTCTTTTGTGAAAATCCAATTCAACACATCATAATTCAATCCAATTCAACATCCAAACACATAATAATCAGTGAAGTCCCACCATTTTTGCATGCCAACTGTTCAATGAAATGCGTAAGCGTGTCTTAGAAGTTCTATGCAGTTCCATCCTCTCCCTACATGTGCAAACATGTAATGCAATTGAGATTGTTGGTCTGGTGGGCCACAATGTAGATGACTTGTGGTCAAAAAGTCATGATGATTGGACAACTGCAACCGTCCATTTTGTTGTGAGTTTCACCTTTTATATGTGCACCATTGCTCCATCCGAACTGTCCCTTTTTTAAGGCACCGGTCGCCTTGATTTTTGGATATGGCTCATCTCAATGGTGTACCTCGAGTTTGCCAATCTTGCTCACAGCATGCTAGTTCGCATGTATAAATTAACATGTCTACAAATGCCTTCCCGAGCATCACGACATGCATGTATCACGGTAGAATCCCTCATTGTGGATTATCGATCTTTTGTTCATTGGTAACGCTTGGCCTACTTATTAGTTTGATGAGATGCTTGATCTAATTGTTTAAGAAACCAAATTTGATGCCTACTCATGGGATTAGAATTATGTGCCATGTGTGTGAGATTTTGGTGGTTCATTAGGTGGCCCGCCGCATGTGTATGTACTATGGCCTAGAAATCAGGTTGGTCCATTCATATACAAGAATTGGTGGAAATTAACGAGGGATGGGTTGTCCCTTTCTACTTTTGTAGGTTTTGGATTATCGATTTATGAAAAACAAACTTGCTTGATGGCATAAAATTAGATAGGTGGCACCAATATCTAAGGGAAATGGATTACTAAAAGGAATTGACCATGTTTAGCATTTGATGTACAAGTGTAGTCCATCTAACAACTGGACCAGCCTGACTTTCAGGTCACAGCATATACATTGTTTTGTTGATATCATGAATGACCTGAATCTCATTCATGCATGCCACATCGCCGCATGTTAGGAGTGCGTGGCTGCGCTCCTCCAAGAGATACACAGGTTCCCTTGCTAATCAATATTTTAACTACATAAGGTAATTGGCTTTTTTCCTCTTTACTTGTCATTTCCATTTTATCTTGTACTTTTTTCTAATATATTTTTCTACACTCGTGCGCTCCATCATTCTTACACTTCGCAACTAGAACCTTTGCATTGCAGATTTCTCTCCCTTTCTCTCTCGAATCTCACTTTCCTTCCCTCTGTGATTTCTCGCACCTTCTCTCCCTGCTTCTCTCCGAGAAACGCCTCACCGAATCATTTCTCTCACTCTGTAGCAACTTTCAAGAGGTAATATACAATGTTTTTGAAATCAGAAGATTTAGGATTTGTAAATTTTGAAATTTGAGGGATTTTAAATTTTGGGGGTTAAGGGATTTAGCTACTTATATGGTTTTGGAAAATTCTCTTTTGTGAAAATATTTGTTTAAAAAAATGGTTAGAATATATATCTTCTAGAGAACCCATTGTATTGTATAAAATTTTACTTTGATCAGAAACTTTGGTGGACCGTGATTTTTTTCTTTCTAAATTTTTATGAAATCATATCTCTTTTATATTTACAAATTCATCAAAAAAAATGGGTTCTCAAAAAAAAAAAATGTTCCTTTGTTTATGGAGTTATTATATATATATATATAACTATATATATATATATATATATATATATATATATATATATTCCTTGTTTATGGGGAGTTATTCGATACTCTTGCTGCATATGATGCTTAAATGTTGACTTTGTTAAAAGGAATTGTTCAATTGGTTTTGTTTTTGTAGTACATGTTAGTTTTGTTCAAAGTCTCGTGTTATTTGGTTTTACCTTTTTCTTTTGAAGGCTAATTGTTGAAATGGATGATAATATTCGGGAGAGTCAACTATTTTCTCAACCATGTCGAAGGCTACAGTTTGATATTGAAATAGATGATCAACAAGCAAATCAGCAAGTAGACAACCATGAGGCAAGACAAGTTGTACAGATCCAGACAAATGAGGAGCTAGATGAAGAACTAGAAGTAGGAATGGATTTTAGTTTTGACGAGGAGTTAGATGAAAAACCAGAACTAGGAATGGAGTTTAGTTCTGATGAGAGTGCATATAAATTTCACAATAGATATGCTAGAAAAACGAGATTCAGTATTAGAAAAAATTAGACGATAATGTTATGATTAAGAGGAAGTTTTGTTGTTCTAAAGAAGGTCGAAAGCGTGAAAAGAAAGATATCGTCAAAAAAAGCACCCGTCCAAATACTAGAACTCAATGTCAAGCAAACATGATTATTAAGCTTTAAGTAAATGGAAGGTACAAAGTGATTAAATTTATTGAAGAGCATAACCATGAAGTTGTTACACCGTCAAAAGTGCACATGTTAAGGTCATGAGAGGGCTTCACTATGATCAAAAAGTTGAAGCAGAGATGATGGAAGCTTCAGGTATACCACCTAAAGCGGCTTTAGAATATTTTAGTAAACAATCTGGAGGGCAAGAGAATATAGGTTTCATGCACATTGATTACAAAAATTACTTATAAAGGAAGTGAATGAAAGCAATTGAAAAAGGTGATGTAGGAGCTGTTCTACGATACTTTCAGAAAATGCAAGTAAATGATCCATCGTTCTTTTATGCAATACAAGTGGATGAAGATAATTTGATTACGAATATGTTCTGGGCAGATGGGAAGTCAATAATGGATTATAGTATTTTTTAGGACGTGATTTGCTTTGATATAACATACAAAATAAACAGTTATGGATGGTCATTTACTCCATTTATTGGGGTAAATCATCATAAGCAAACTGTAATATTTAGTACGGCATTACTATATGATGAAACGATTGAATCTTTTAAGTAGTTGTTTAAAACATTTTTAAGTGTGATGTTTGGAAGGCAACCAATGACAATTCTCACAAACCAAGATGCTGCAATGGCCAATGCAATAGCTATAATGATGCCAGAAATATATCACCGTCTATGTATCTGGCATATCTACCAAAATGATGTAAAACACCTTAACAATGTATTTAAAGCTTCAAAAAGTTTTGAACGTGATTTTAGTAGGTGTGTATATAATTATGAGGATGAGGAAGAGTTTCTAACAGCATGGAATAAAATGCTTGAAAAGTATGATTTAATGCAAAACAAGTGGCTACAGAATCTCTTTAAAGAAAAAGAAAAATGGGCTTTGGTTTATGGAAGAAATACATTTTCCACTGACATGAAGAGTACGCAGCGAAACGAGAGTATGAATAATATTTCGAAAAGATATCTGAACTCTAAATATAACCTCTTGCGTTTCTTCAATCATTACGAGCGGGTGCTAGCTCATAGACGATACGAAGAAGCCGTATCTAATTTCAGAATGAGGCAAAGTACCCCAGTATTGGTTCTTGATATAAAAATGCTAAAGGAAGTGGCAAATGCATACACTCCGAAAGTGTTTGAAAATTTTCAAAATGAGTTTAAGAAAATTCTTAATCATTCTCTTTTTAAATGTGGTGAGGTTGGCACAGTTGCGGATTTTCGAGTTACTGATAACGACAAAGTTGAAGGACGTACTATTAAGTTTGACTCACTATACAACACGGTGATGTGTAGCTGCCACAAGTTTGAGTTTGTGGGCATCTTGTGTAGTCATGCATTAAAGTTTTAGATTATTATAATATAAAGGTGCTTCCTCCTTATTATATTCTGAAAAGATGGCATAGAGATGCAAAGGTAGGTTTTGCCATAGAAGCGGCTACATTAACAATACAAGATAACTGCAATATTTTATCGGGTAAGCGGTACAAATATATGTCTCGCAAACTTCTTAAAATTGCGGCAATAGTTGGAGAACATGAGGAGGTCTTCAAATTTACTGATAGATATTCTGATAAATTTCATGATGAAGTGATGGAATGCATGAAAAGGATCAAGGAACTTTCGCTAAACTCTTATCAAGTTGTTGACAAAAGTGTAGATATTGAACAAGCATGCTCAGACCCAACTGAAAGTGTAGATACTGAAATTGAAGGTGCACGATCTGAGCCAACTGAAAATATAGATATTAAAAGCGCACGTCCTAAGCCAATTGTAAGTGTAGATATTGAAAGCGCGTGCCGTGAACCGATTGAAAAAGAATTTACTTTTATGGATAGTTTGAGTTCACAAACTGTACATGGGATTAAAGTAAAGCCTAGAGTTAGGGCAATCATCATACATATAAAAATCCGTTAGATAAAGCACAAAAGAAAAGATTTCGAAATCCTATTGCTCAAACAAAAGCAAATCAAGAGAGATAGGAAATGGCCCAAGCATTTCAACCTACAAATTATCAATTTACGTTCACCCCAATGTGTCACTCGAAACTTGTTTTGTAAAGCTTGTCATGACATCTGTTTATGTTGTTATAGTTTTTAATTTCCTTTTTGCTTTTGTTAGAGTTCACAGAGTATGGTGGCGAGTTCTCTTCGATTACCTGGTAGATCCATTGATGCATCATTATTGCCTCAGCGTGAATACCAACCAGCTAATCTTAACATGTTTCGACAAAACCTTTTTAATCTTGGGAGTGGTCCTAGTGGATCCACGAGTGGCCCTTTTGTTGCTTGTGGCTATCCAACCATCAACTCGAATCAGCAATTTCTCTTGAGCAATCCACAATTATCTTCTCAAGATAGCGTTGTGTATAACCAGGTAAAATTAATCATTTTAAAGGCAAAATATATTGAACATACCTTTTAAATTTTATATTTTGAGATATCTTCTTTATTTATATGTGAAATTTCTATGCAGTTGTCATCACAACAATCTGATAAGAATTAATCGGTGGGAAGAGCATCACATACGTTCCAATATTTTGTCAAAGGTGAGCACCAATCTTCTACCTAATGCAGTTGTTGGGTTTTGCTCCATCCACAAACGGATCAGGGAAAAAGCAGGTTTGGATAAGCATATAAATATGCCAGTTGAAGGTTCACCATTTTCAAAATGGTAATGAGTATCATGATCATTTGAACCCTCCAAAGTTAAAACAATGTAAGCATTTGATTGCCACATCTACAGTATGGCTCCTAAAGTCCACTTTTCAATTTTCCACATCAAGAGGTTCTCCACTACCAAATTCAATCATTGCGTTTCTTCAATCATTGCGAGTGGGTGCTAGTCATGTTGACATGTATTTCCAATCCGTAATTTCAAATTCTTGATATGAATACTTATTTTCATTTACATGTCATGATGATTGTAGGTTTGAAGAATAACTTTTAATTTTATATTTTTTCATTCTTGTGCAGGATTTATGTTCCAAGAAGCAGACTCTAAGGACGTTCGGTGTGGATGTGTTGCCAGTCTAATAATTTGTGGCTCTTTGTAGATTTTGTACAGTCAATTTATTTTTATCTTGTGGGCCCACTGTATTAATTACAAGTGGCCGGGATTTTTAATAAGGTGTCCATATAATGCTTGAGGCCAATATATAACATAGAATCATCAAATCAAAGTGCTGCTTTGAAATCAAAAGCAGACCAAAGTAGGATTTATCTGGTAGCTGTTTCAAAATGATGATTGGAAGGGGTTTTTTTTTTTTTTTTTCCGCTCAATCTTGGCTCTCCATTTTCCATTGCATTGATGATTGTCGTGATTTTTTTTTCACATGGTTTACTCATTGTCTGAATGAATGAATGGTTGAAATTGATGATGGGTCACCCAATGTGCCATTGAAAATCTCCCAAGAGATGCCCAAGAAAAAATGCTTTGTCACTGTGACCACAGTAGGGTCACCAAGCATAACTCGGTCAAATGAAGAAAATCTTCAAACCATATCCACAAACAGTGCACATTTATAAGAGAATGCTCATCATCTACCACATTCTATTTATAATTACAGGGAGAAATATACAGATTCTCGAATTGTAAAGTTGTTGTCTTTCTTTCTTAATGAAGAAAAAAAATGCTCCCCACCAATTGACAGGTTAGGATTTTCCATACACACTACTAGAATAAGGGACAAGCGTTTTGGATAAAACCGTAGCTAACATATAGCTACGGTTATAATCCGTAGACAAACCGTAGCAATAGGTTCCATAGCAAAAAAATCCGTGAGAAATGTACATATGCTACGATATCCGTAGCTATAGACAAAAGTTAACAATTGCTACTGTTTCCAAACATAAAGCTACGGCTAAAATCCGTAGCTAATTATATATATATTTATATATATAAATGGTGCTCTTGCTAGTACATTCCCTGATAGATCAACCTATCTAAAGCTAATACAGATAATCAAGAAACTGCTCCGATCCAAGACAGATGGTTTTGCAAATACAAATACAATTTCCAAATGGAGAAAGGAAAGGGCAAAGCTTTCATTGTACCGACAAGATTCAGTCCAGATATAAATACAATTTCCAAAATACATCTAACGTTAAAGTTCATTATTTCTAATGGGGCCATTGATTTAATGTAAGTGTCACTGATTGTTGGGATCTTCTCTTGATCCATTTTCCACTCCCTATCCTTGTGAGATTCCTTCACTGGATGATAGCTCCTTGCATTGTGTAGTGAAGTTACTTGTTTGGATACAACCGAAAGGGTTACAATTTGTTCAATTGAGATAATATGCCATAGTTATAGCTTGTATGCTAATAATTTAAGGAGTGAAACAGCCTATTTTCAGCACATGGTATCTACAGTGGGCCCTATAATATAATGTTACCTCATATGTTGTACCATTTATGAATAAATTGACCTTTTAAAATCCCGATTCAATCGTTAGTATGTCTTGAAATTAAAATGGGGACTACATTGGTGCTTGTGTGTATTTGATTAAAGACCACAAAAATCAATCAAAATTGATGGATTTGTACTCCTCGAACAAATCAATGAGTTTTTAATGGGCTAAAATATTTTAGAATGCAAGATCTTTTGGTTCCCACCATCCGATCGGCTCCCTCATATAGTGAGGACCACAAATGAGCCGTAAATCCATTCTAAAGACTCTTAGGGATGTGGGCCAACATAAAGCCCATAACATTGTGAATTGGGGCCCACCTATTGTCTGGATACGTTTTAAGATTGGCCCCCACGGTTGAAAAGAGATGAAGAACAAGATGGATGGCACGATTTCTCTCAAACTCACAAGCCCACATGACGGTGTGTAACGTGCATTCAAGCACGCACACATGAGCCGCACTGCAGGCGGAGAGTTCGGTTATGACCGGCCGACCCGTCTCCTTAAAGGAAGGAAACGGCACCAAAACAAGTCTTCGGTGGGCCCCACCCATCATCCAACTAGGAGATATGGACCATCCATCCCAATCCTTCTTACAAAGCTTAGAGAATGAAATAAGAAGCATCGATCGGTTTTCCGTCATATTGAGTGTTGAATAAAATAAAATTATTTTGATCCAAAACCAACCATCTGTTTAAACGGTTTTTCTGGAGACCCTAAATCGGATTTCTTAATAAACATCACGGTGGGACCCATTATCTTTCACGGCTTAAAAATCATGCTCATCCTCCATCAAGTGGGCTTGCGATTCTTTTTTGTGAGCCAATCATGACGCGATGTTACGATGCGGGCCGTGTTTGGAATACCAGGGGTCCATTATATTACTAGGACCTAGGTGTCTTGACTTGAAAGATAGCACGAACGGTCTCCCAACCATTCCAACGTAGGATTAACGGCTATAAGATGGATTAGATGGACCATCACTGTAAGAAAAATCCACCTCCTTCATGGATAGCAAGACTAGTCATCAAATGGAGTACTTTGGATTTCTCTGCGGAGACAACTTTGGGACCCACCAACAACTTACACGTATCTTTACGTGCGTAAAGTAATGCACGGGCATGGTTTCACACCACATGCATTCTTATATAAAAGAAAGGGTCGGAGGTTTGGGGCATCCACACTCGGGGGGGATGCGGCCTACGGAGGAGGTATCGAGTTCGAGACTTTGTTTTTATTTATTTATTTTTAGGGTGATTATTTATTTTTTATTTTGAGAGATCTAGTCCACTCATGGGCTAAACCTCTTAGTAGGGCTAAGAGAGGAGAAGCTTGGACACACTCGGATGGGATGCCTCTTTGCATCCCTTTGTTTTGGTAGGGATATTGATTTGGGATTAATTAAGGGAATGTTTTTAGTCTTTAATGGTCGAAATTCTATGGGTGCGATGGCTTTGAGTATTTCTTTCTCCTTTTATGTTTTATAAAAGCGTTGTTGTTCACCATCTCTCTCGGGCATCGGTTTTAGGATAGTGGTTACCTTCTTGACCTTCATAAATATGTTGATTGGTTGGTAATTCTTTAATTACGAGTTTGCTTTGTCTCTCAGGGGTGATGGTTTGGTGATGGAATCCATTCTAATTCATATACATCTCATCTCTTGAAAACTATATCGCTGTAGGATGCGGGGGCACATGATTTTTAATTCGGGCATAAGATCTCACGATCTCTATGATCAAGAATCCCTCTCCTTTCTCTGAATTCTCTGGTTTTAGATTAAATATTTCACCATTATTTCTCAGATTATACTCAATTTAGATTTCATCTCGTTCTAGTTCTAGTTCTAGTTGGTTTCAGATTACGCCCGTGGGATGCGGGATTCACACTCGGTCTTACGGCCCATATTATTACATCACAACCCACGCAAGGGGAGTGAACACAAGGGGCCTATAATATAATGTTACTCATATTTTGTACCACTAAATAAATTGACCTTAAAAAATGTAGTCTTGGAATTAAAATCGGTTCATTGCTTGTGTTGTCAAAGACCTAAAAAATAATCATCATTAGCCAACCACCTAACAATAATGAGTATTTGTAAAATATTTTAGAGACTTTTTGATTGTCCAACCCAACTTTATAGTGTCTACAAGCTGGAAATCCGTTCTAAAGCTTAGGGATGTCATAAAGGAAACATTGTTTGTATCATTGGCTGCGAAGGAAGATTGATTTGTGGTACAATCCACAACTTGTCAGTGGTAACATGTGAGGAAAATTTGATAAAAACCAACCCGTTTATGAACTGTGGTAAAGGAATCTGCACCAAAACAAGTCATTTCCAATGGCAGCTAAGATATGCCTCCATCAACTTCACAGAGCTTAGAGTGAAATAAGAAGCATCTGAATCCCATATTGAGTGTTGAATATGAAATTATCTGGAACCCATCTGCCTCAGGCCTTTTCTCTCCTAAATCAGCTTAGAACGCCGTATCTCACCTGGCTCAAAAATCATGCTCATCCTACCATCAGGTGGGCCACACTATTAGAATCAAGGGATAACTGATTCAACATACAGGTATAGCCCACTTAGCTGGCTGGGCTGGGTATGGACACGGGGTCTCTAAGCTCCTGGGGAGGGGCACAACATGGATATGTTTCGGCCGGGGCTTCACTCAGTTACATTCATTAATTCGCTATAAGACTAGTCATTTGGAGCTTTAAAGGACGACTCTTGGCTTACACGTCCCCAAAAGGCACATGTGCAAGGGATCTATGATGCATACCAGGTGGGCCCCACCTCATAGATGCACTGGCATAAAATAAATAAACAAAGTCTGAGCAAGTGGACCACACATACCAAAAGAGAAGGCATTTAACTATCAATACCGCCTTCCTTTGCCAAGCTACCGAAGACTATTATTACGAGACGTTCCGTCTCTCAAATAAATAAAGCATATCCTGTCTATGAAAATATTGGAAGTGATAGCTTGTTCGCATGTCATCCACCAATTCACACTCAATACATGCATGGCCCACCGAACAAGTGGACCAACCTGAATTTTCAACCAATGCATCTATGCAGTTGGCCTGCCTGATGAGGAACTTGGATAGACCTATTTCACTGATTATTATGTGTTTGAATAGACCCATTTCACTGATGAGTAGGCATCACATTTCGGTTCTTAAACAATTAGATCAAACATCTCATCAAACTAATAAGCAGGCCAAGCATTACCAATGAACAAAAGATCGATAATCCACAATGAGGGATTCTACAGTGATACATGCATGTCGTGATGCTCGGGAAGGCGTTTGCAGACATGTTAATTTATACATGCGAACTAGCATGCTGTGAGCAAGATTGGCAAACTCGAGGTACACCATTGGGATGAGTCATATCCAAAAATCAAGGTGACCGGTGCCTTAAAAAAGGGACAGTTTGGAAGGAGCAATGGTGCACATATAAAAGGTGAAACTCACAACAAAATGGACGGTTGCAATTGTCCAATCACCATGACTTTTTGGCCACAAATCATCTACATTGTGGCCCACCAGACCAACAATCTCAATTGCATTACATGTTTACACATGTAGGGCGAGGATGGAACTGCATAGAACTTCTAAGACACGCTTACGCATTTCATCGAACAGTTGGCATGCAAAAATGGTGGGACTTCACTGATTATTATGTGTTTGGATGTTGAATTGGATTGAATTACGATGTGTTGAATTGGATTTTCACAAAAGAGAATTTTCCAAAACCATATAAGTAGCTAAATCCCTAAACCCCCAAATTTAAAATCCCTAAAATTTCAAAATTTACAAATCCTAAATCTTCCAATTTCAAAAACATTGTATATTACCTCTTGAAGGTTGATGCAGAGTGAGAGAAATGATTCGGTGCGGTGTTTCTCTAGGATGATTCGGTGCGGCGTTTCTTAGAGAGAAGAAGGAGAGAAGGTGTGAGAAATCTAAGAGGGAAGGAAAGAGAGATGCATGGAGGGAAGGAAAGAGAGATCCGAGAGAGAGGAGAGAAATCTGAGGAGGAGATAAGGAAATCGAGCACCCGAGAGAGAGAGATTTTTTTTTTTTTTTTTAAATCAGGGTCGAGTACTACGAGGCCTAACAGCGTGCAATGTGTCGTGAACTTCCTCCCTTGTGAGCCCTACAGTGTCAGCCAATAACAAAGTAACACGGCTAGTCCGTCTTTTTGAACGTCCGGGCGGGGTAGGACGCAATCCGCATCCACCTACCAGAGGCCCAAACCATTAACAGCCCTAGCAATGACACTTAATTTCCCTGTACCTCCAACATAATCCATAGATGCTGCATTAGAGTGGATTAGAAAGGATGGAATTATATTCAAGGTAACGAGAGGTTTGTCCTTAGTTGTCCAGGACTTCCAGTGGATTGGAATAGCCGGGATGATTTAGATTTTCTGTTTGGATGGGTGATGGGATTCGTTCATCCTTCATCTGTAAACTTATGGGAGTGTTTGGAAATACAAAGTATATTGCATTACATCATGCGTTCTTCAACGGTGGGTGTTTGTAGCACCACCACTGCTTCCTATGGTGTGGTCCATTGCAGCCTTGCATCTATATTT
Source organism: Magnolia changhungtana (assembly GCA_030180095.1). NCBI lineage: Eukaryota > Viridiplantae > Streptophyta > Magnoliopsida > Magnoliales > Magnoliaceae > Magnolia > Magnolia changhungtana. The sequence goes on along the minus strand of JASAUF010000115.1, from coordinate 4,444,941 downwards.
GTTTTGGTCCAATTCTCTATACTAAATGGACCTTATGTACGGTCGGTGTGGATCGAAGTTATACATTACGATGGGCTGCTTGTAAAGCCACCTCTGGTCCCATCTCGTATCACATGTTGTATTGAGGGATGGGTGAAATCTGAAGGAGGAATTTCATGAATCTCTTGGGTAGCTAGTGCAGTTTACAAGGCATTCAGCGCTGGAGTAACATCCAGCCATCCAAACATACTGTTGGATGGAAATAAGGATTAAATCCCACTTAATACCATCCAATTCCATCAAATACGTCAGGCCAAACAAGCCATTAGTAAAAGAGTTGATTGATTTTACCTAGGGCTTGTTTAGAACATGGGATTGGGTGGTATAGAATTGCATATAGTGACATATAAATTTTGTTCGGGGTTTACTGTTCATGAGAAGGATTTGATTAGCATATGCATTTGATGTTTCAATCCCACCAGAAGATGCATATTTCGTCCGTGGAATTGAATTATATTAGATGGGATTAACATCATTATTGTACAATGATTGCATGTTTGGAAATACCATGGTATTGTAGCCATCTAATCCCATGTTTGGGATAAAATTTTTGCTATGGGAAAACACTGAATTAAGCAAAATCATATTTGGTGGACCATGGAATTGTAATCAATTGACCAAATTCACAACGGATGTTGTTCACTTATACACATATATAACCAGAATGTCATGTGTAAACGGTGTATATGGATGGACGACATGGATAAACACATGTATCAATGTGGGGCCCACATGTGTAGTGGATTTCAAAATCTATGGAAATCCTGCATGGGACCAAATGCAATTCCATGGGACTAAATGCAATTCCATCTCAGCTAATCCCAACCTTTCGCATCCTCTCCCAATGCGGGATGGAATTGCATGGGACCAAATGCAATTCTATCTCACCTAATCCCATGCCCCCGAAGGAATTTTCTTATGGAATTTGAAATCACCGCATATATAGGCCCCACATTAATGCATGTTTTTTTATCCATGTTATCCATCCATATGCACCATTTATAAATGATACTCGAGTTGTATATGAATATATATGATTTGTGTTATGGGTAAAAATGAACTGACCAGACGTACAGACTCGGAGATTATGGATTGCTTGAGTGTCGAAAAATCACATCGGCCTTAGATACCAACATCGACCAAAGACCTCGACTGCAAAGATCGGCCTCGGATATCGACCTCAGTTTCAGGTACCAACCTCGGATACCAACCTCGGCCTTGGATATCGACCACCATTGATACCAACCTCGGCTTCGGGTACCAACCTCGGCCTCGGATATCAACCACCATTGATACCGACCTCGGCTTCGGGTATCAACCTCAGCCTCGGATATCAACCACTACTTCGGAATATAAATACGCTTACAATATATGAAGATAGGATTATCCTATGAGACATTTGTCGAGGATCTCAGGAAGTCAACCATAACATGTTTGGAGGAAGATCTCTTCCGTAATATACAATCACCATCCAAGAGGCATTGACATATACGTCTTCGAGACCAAAAGCAGCCTATAAATACACATGCTGCCAAGAGTAAAGGTGCACGCAACAAATATCCCGATTCTTATACTCCTGCAAAACTACCAGACTTAGGCATCGGAGAGTCCCCGGCCTTGACCGGCGCCCCTAATGTCTTCTTTTGTTCTTTAATAAATTGCAGATACTCCAGCTAGCAAGATGTGACGCAGAATCAACCAAATTTCTGTATTAACAGTTTGTCATTGTCAATGGGAAACGACATCAAAGCCATTCCCATCTTCTACGTTGATTCTACAATGGCGAAAAGCATGAAGAGGGCCCAGGCCGTGATCATAGCAGCTGCTCCCCCACTAGCGGAGCAGTCTGCGGACCACGAAGACCCGCCCTCACAACTTCAGGCTGATTCCGCACCCGCAGGCCCTGTGGAGCGGTCCCGAAATAAAGAAGGTCGGCTCATCTCTCTGGAATATTAAGTCGAAGCATTGACCGGTAACATTAACCGGATAATGCAGATCTCGGAGAGACAAAACTCACATCCCGACCGAGGAATGGATGCACTGGCAGCCACCAAAGTCTCTACACCACCTTAAGCACCAGTCGACTCGTAGAGAACCAAGCAACATCCTTGGTACCTAAGTTATGCGCCCTCCCACACCTCGGGAACTATCACACCCACCGACTCCGACTTGTGTCACACGTTGGAAAAGAAGAGGCGTGAAAAGTCTCCTGAGGCGGTGGCCAAGAACAAGGGCCCCTGGAAGGTAAAACTCAAGGAATTGAGAGGTCAAATCGGTGATATACACTAAGCCTACCGTGCCAAAATACCGACTTCTGTCGAGGCTATGCTGGAGGAGACCGAGCCACCGTTTACCGACGACATTATGGGAGCACAACTCCCGCCCAAATTCAGAATGCCGCAAATCGCCTCCTACTCCAGGTCTAGCGACCCGACCGAGCATTTGGAATCGTTTAGAGCATAAATAGAGCTCTACGGCGCGTCGAGCTTGGTTATGTGTCGAGCCTTCTCCCTGACTTTGTCGGGGCCTACACGAAAATGGTATAGGCAATTAAATCTAAAGTCCATCAGCTCCTTCACTAAACCTAGCAAGGCCTTCGTCACACAGTTCATCTGTAGAAAAGACAAAAGAAAGCCACCAACTCATCTTCTCACAAATCACTCAGAGAGAGGACGAGCTGCTAAAAGACTACGTCATCCATTTTAAGGTTAAAGTTGTCCAAGTCAACAATTATTTCGACCAGATAGCTCTATCTGTCATGCTAGCTGGCCTTAAATGAGAAAAGTTTCTCTTCTCTATTGGTGAGAATCCCCGAATACCCTCGCCAACCTACTTAACCAAGCTCCAAAATATTTCAATGTCAATGAATTCTTTAGTTCACGAAGAGCTGCTTGAGAAGGAAATAACTCGACTAAGGATAGGAAGCGAAGGGAAGAAGAGGAGCCCTCTGCCGTTAACGCCAAAAGAAAGAAATAGGATGACCAAGACTTAGACCATCGTACCAACCGACATCCGGAAAGTCACTTCTATCGGTACACTCCCTTGAACACCAAGCCGAACTAGGTACTTGAGGAAGCTGTGATGGTCAAGGAAACCTGACGACCGAGCTGAATCAATCAACCGAGATCAGTAATAAGACTCGTCGACTTGCTCAACTAAGAGCGACATCCTTTTTAAAAGGAGAAAATATGCCCATGATTTTACTATTGTGTTTTCTATTGCTTTATAGGCTTCTACAATAAAAGAACTTTCCTAAGTTAGGGGAAGAAATTTTTTTAAATGATTTCTCGTCTATTCGAATTACACGACCGACTACGAGGGCTTCTCTTAGTGGAAGGGAAGAAAGTCCTCGACTGCGAATTCTACTATAAAAGAACCTCCTCAAGTCAGAGGAGGGGAATTTCTTTCAAAATTCGACAATCCAATCTACGCAATCGACGACTGGGACTTCCCTTAGTTGAAGGGAAGAAAAGTACCTCCTATTAGTTCTACATCGGCCGATGATTGGGACTTTCCTCAGTTGAAGGGAAAAAAGTCTCTCATATTAATTCTAACGCCCGCGATATATCACTGAACAATCGACTTATCGATCTTACGATTGATCAACCCACCAGCTCAACTCTATCTGACCTCCCAACCTCTTCGGCGTAAGGCATCACACAGTGTCAATCCACACTAACTTACTTCCTGAACTCCTGAAGAACACTCGGAAATAGGAGGCTACTGTTATGGGAAAAAATGGACTGACCAGATGTACAAACTCGAAGATTATGTATTGCTTGATAGCTGAAAAATCACCTCGCCTTAAATACTGACCTCGACCAAAGACCTTGACCTCGGAGGTCGGCTTTGGATACCGACTTCGACCTCGGGTACTAACCTTGGCCTCGAGTACTAACCTTGGCCTCGGATATTGACCACCACCTCGGAATATAAATACACTTACAATATTGACGTAGGACAACCCTAATTATGATGCATGCTCATGAACATAATTAAAAAGCGGAAATAAAAGAAATAAATTATCTAAAATTCTAGCAGTAATCATCATAACTAAGAAAATCATAAAGGAAACATGCAATGGAGCGGGCCATCATCACAACCATGGAGTATGGCATTCAATTATTACTTAGGTTGGATCCGGCGAGGGATGAGACCTCCCAATCTTGCATGGTCACACCCAATCGATCAATGAAGATCACTAGTCCGAAGAACCAAGAAGTTTCTCGGATTAAGGATTTGAGAATTTGGGAGTTTAGGGTTTAGATCGGTTCTCAAGATTTTGATCGAAGATTGATTAGCCAAAACTGGAAAATAGAAAGAAGAAAATAATTACCTTGAAGAAATTGGAGGGGCACAAGAAGAAATTAGAAGAGGAAGATCAAGGGGAGAGAAGAAGCACCATTAGAGAGAAGAGAGGAAGGAAGCAACCAAAGGGTTTGCTTTTCATTAATCAATAGTTGAAATTCGGATTTAGGGCTTTAGCCCACTTAAATAAGCAAATAAAGACATAAAATTACTAAAATACTCCTAGAATAAGCAAATAAAGACATAAACTTACTAAAATACCCCTAAAATAAGCAAATAAAGACATAAACTTACTAAAATACCCCTAACTAAGCAAAAACGCGCAAATAACATAAGTACGGGAAAGTTCGGGCGCTCGGTCTTCTTTCTCCAATCTTCCTTCACATGTGTCTTCCCTGAGTGGGGTCTTCTATATGTCCAATCACATGTGAAAGGTTTTCAGCTCCTCGATAGTCGCTTATCCATAAGGACGGCACTTGTGGTTGACGCTTTCTTCGTTAGTACACCTTGAATGCGCTTGTGTCCGCATCAAATATATTAAGATATGATTATCCTCCGAGATATTTGTCGATGATCTCATGAAGTTAACCACGACACGTCCGGAGGAAGATCCCTTCCGTAATATGTAATCACCGTAAAGTTACACACAACAAATATCTCGATTAAACTACTTAGGCATCAAAGGGTCCCCTGCCTTAACTGCCCCCGCGATGTCTTTTTTTGTTCTTCAACATATTGCATATACTCCGGCTTGCAGGAAGTGAGGCAGAATCGAACAAATTTTTGCATCAACAATTGGCATTAGTTGTGAAATCTATTAGTTGACTACAATTCCAATGTACACCAAAAGTCTGTTTCAAGTGAAACAATATTTTTATCGGAGTAAGAATTTGGCATAATTTGAGACATTTAATCATTGTGTAATAATGTTGTTAGTCCAATAGGATGCAATTCAATACCACCTAATCCCGCTTCCAAATGAGCCTTATATTTTTGAAAATATAAATTTTAAACGATATAAAACACTAACATCATTAGACACCATGCATTGGGATGACTAACAATGCAAAGCATAAGCTATTTAATTTTAAATATTTTAAAATCATACGATTATAGGTCGGTAACTATAAAGGCGAGTGATTATATGGGAAAAAAAAACAAATGATTTTTAGCCTGTCAGAACGAAAAAATCAGGTCTTTTCACTCTTCAAGTGGGCCACCATGTACATAGAGTAAAATAATGGTTAGATGACTGTTGCTGGCCACCCATTTTTTGGTAGGCTGTGGCAATTTGAGATGTGTAATGACCTGATTTTCAGGTCAAAAGCTCTGAACAGTGTTTTCACCTAATGGAAAGCTCCAATCCTGTACACATGTTAGATACTAGCATGCATCCCTCCCATGTGTGGATTAATTTCAGTTCTTATAAGTCAATTTCATGGTTTGGTGTATGGATTAATCTCAGTTCTTACATGTCAACTTCATGGTTTAGTAGACAATGAATACAAATTACTGAAATTAGTTATTGAAATCTCGTTAGATATGAGTTTTCAACAAAGATTCTTTAACTGAAATGACAATTTTGTTCTTTCACTACAGAACCTACCTCTAACTTGCTCACATGAAACTTTTTCATTGAGCCATTTCAAGGGCTACAAGTACAGGCAATTCATGTCCATAGACCATGGCTTGAAACTCTCTCCCATTAGAAGATGCTAAAGCTTACGACTCTTTAATTGGATGTGCACAGCTTTTTTCTATTTTCTTCTTGGCCGTCTATTTTCTTCACCCAAAAGGATCTAAGAAATAACGGTGTAGATTAGTAAGTAATGACCCTACCTGTCGAAATTGAAAACCATTTCTCTCTCCGCATGTGGCAGGATTACAACTGTCCATCTAGTAGGTCCAATCAAAATAGCCCAATTTATTATTATTATTATTATTATTATTATTAAATCAGACCTGTTAAAATCATCTAAGCGTTTTTGCATTGAAGGCCCAATTTAATCCTTTTCTGAGCATTTTTAACTATTTGACTAATTGCATTGAAGGCCCATGATCTCAACCGTAAGATGATGGTCCCATCAGGTCTTTCAAATTAAGATACAAAATGGTAAATTTAGCCTAGGGCACTTGTTTTCTAGTATGAAGTGTTTAATGTAAATTTTAAAATATTTGCATTTTTCTACTATGTATTTAATGGTTCCCATTGCTATGCAATAGTAGTTGATCCAAAAAACCAAGTTATGGTGCTCTTAGTTGCAATGGGATACTCAGACAATACAATCCATTAATCTAGACTATTGGTTAGTCCAGTGCACATTCCATGGGCTCCTGAAACATCACACTTATCTGAGAAATATTAACAATTTGATCAATGGTCTTTAATATGGACGGTCAAGATTATTTACACAAAATAGGTACAATAAAAATTTGATCCATCTATTTGTTAGGGCCCATCATAGATTGCTTATGATGTCGAAGAATCATTTTTATCAGGCATATCATCGATTGCTTATGATGTCGAAGAATCATTTTTATCAGGCATATCATAGATTGCTTATGATGTCGAAGAATCATTTTTATCAGGCATTCGTAACAATCCGCATCTCGTTGATCACCTACAGCATGCTGCCTGTTTAGCTAAGCAATAAACCATCTTACTTGTCAGATGTGTAGAGGACATCTCAGCCATGCAAATGGTGGGACACATGGAAGTTCACCTGGCCCCCAAAAAAAAAAAACCATGGCAGTCCTCAACTAATCGCGTGAGCAACACAGGTATGTTGAATCAGAGACAGGACAGGTATATCAAGCTTAACCCAAAACATCATTTCCAAAGAATACACCAACCAATGCAATAAGCAATGTGGTGTACATGCACAGCTCATATTGACACAACTTACAAGTGGGAAGTGGGGTTGACATACTGAAGTCAAAGAGTTACCTGACCATAAAATCAATCTCAAGAATCAACTGATGAGGGATAATAAGTCTGCTGCCATTTCAAACTGCTAGGCTGCTGCAGCAAACCACCAGATACTTGATAACTGCCATAGCCCACTTGTGAGAACAAACTAGACGACAGCCGTGCAGTGGAGTAGAGGCGAGGACTTGGTGAGCTCCTGTTCACACCGTAACCTAAAGGCATTCCCAGAAGGCTAGAAACTGATGAGCCGTTGTAGAGATCAGCAGATCCAACACCAGGCCCCGCCAAGCCATAAGGTGCAGCAGCAGGAGCCAAAGATAGGGGGGAGGAAGCGAAAATACCTCGGTCAGAAAGGGTGAATGCAACCGCTGGTCGAGGCCGCTTGTTTAATGGTGGTCGCTGCAGGGGCTTCCTGGCAGCCATTGTTGCTGTAGAGCGTTTCTTGAATTTCTTCTGCTTTTTCACCTTAGCAACAACCTTTTCATGATGCTTACCATCTGCCTCCCGCTTCTCCGACTCAGCAGTAGGCTTCTTATCATGCATCAGTTCTGCTTTCTGCTTCTCCAACTCAGCAATTCGCTTTTCAATGTCATCTGGTGGGTACTCAGATTTTAGATTGTGCTCTTCGATGCATTTCAGCACTGCTCTCAAAGCGGTAAGTTCTAAGCCAGTGGCCTCAATCTGTGACAGCAGGATATTGCATCACCCAATAAGCTAAAGACGATCCCTACAAGTGGTTAGGGCTGTCAATGGGTTGGGTTTGAGTCGGGTCCTATAATACCTGTAGCCACGCTAGCCATGTTTGAGTCTTGTTCTTGAAGACCTAGACCTGGATCCAATCATGTTCCGGTAACTTGTCGGGTCTTTGGATCTAGGTTTTGAGTTGAGTTCGGGAAAAATAAGAGCATTTACATGAGTGGGCCCACCCAGTGGATGGATTAGAATGTGCACACATGTGCCACTTCAACACGTGCATGGTGTGTAAATGGGCTCCCTTACATATGTGTGTGCAGATTTGTATAGAGATTGAAAAAGAAGAAAGCAAGAGAAAAGGAGAGAGAGAGAGAGAGAGAGAGAGAGAGAGAGAAGAAATTTTGAGAAAATAAAAGAGAAGATTGGGGTTTCCACAACCCCACTCATTTTTACTTTAGTGATTAAAAAAAAAAAAAAGCAAAAATGGCGAAAATACCCCTAATACAAATATTGACATGTCTAACAAATCCCAAGACCAAAAAGACTAAGAAACAAGAGGACCACAGGCCCATAACCATATCCAAGTGAGCCATACGCCCATACCCATAACCATTAACAGTGTGGCTTAGTAAACCTCATTTCTTTTACTAGAATAATCAAAATATTTGTTAAATTTTTATATAATTTTACTAATAAAACCAACTGGACCCAACCCAAACCCAACTAGAACTGATTTTTAACCAGGCCAAAAGTGAGACCCAACCCAGACCCAACCGGATTTCTAAACAGGTAAAAAAAAATGGGACCTGGACCCGTTAAAATCTGGATGGTCCAGGTACCCATTGACAGCCTTAAAAGTGTGGTGCATGGGGACCCAGGGCAGTATACCTGTGACTCTGTTGAGCCGTTTCCTCTATTCACAACCTCCTGAGCAGCCTTCTTGGATGTATTCATGTAGGCCTTCAAAAGGGGCACTGGATGGAAGTCATCTACAAGGTCAAAAGCATATGCAAAGTCAACAGCGTTTTTTGTCTTCCCATGATGGATCAGCTTTCTTATGAGATCTGTGACAAGCAAGAAGCTAGTGAGTATTATGTCATCGGAAGACCAAAAGGTTGGGAAATACAATGAGAAAATAGACATGAGAAACACATCTTCCAGTTCTAAATATAGAAGGCCGAGTTAATAATGTTTCAAGCGCACCAAAAGTATGCAGATGGAGTGAAAACGAATATTTTCAAGGTTGCGGTGCATAAACAAACAGATTTGAGAGCCGACCTCAGAGTTGCAAAATAACAGCAACGATGCAAAAGCTACTGTCACAAAAGATGGTATTTTTTGGTATAAGATATCATCACTGGCAAACGTAATTCAGACACTCATGCACACATTTGGTTGCCCCTCGGCCAGGCTTCCTAAATTTATATCTTTTCTTTTTCTTTTTTAATCATCTGACATGAAACACAGCCAGATGGAGGCAGAAAAGAGCAAATTTCTGCATAAACAAAAATATAGTCATCTTTTCAACCAACACATTAAAGCAACTGTCTGGTGCATAATAAACTGCCCAACTTATGGGTACCAGATTGGATGTATCATGAACCAAACATTATCTTTACTTGGTAATCTAATTATTAGATTGCTGGACATCTATTGGACAGTCAAAATGAAAAATATCCAATAGTCTTATTTCAAAAAACAAGTGTCCACAAATCAGAGGTTGGGACTGTCCAAACTATCTGATTTTCAGACTGTAACTAAGTCAGTGGACTCCACAAATTAGCTGGTTTAATTTGAGATCATATATTTAATGAGTGCCATTTCAACTGCCCGTAACTCAAATTAAACCAACGAAAGCGTCATACGCAGCCAGAGTATCAGATAACTGCTCTCAAAATGCACCCTGAATAAACAGTACATAGCCATGAGGGGGAATCTCCACCAAAGTCCATGAGGGGGAAAAAACAGAAATAAACAGTACACACAGAAAATAGAAGTATGCAGGAACATAACATAGCCACATGCCCATGAAGGTAAAGATGCTATCATGAAAGGGGACCTCAGTTAATGAAGTAGAAATTACGGAAATAGATTTACAACCAGCCAAGATATAGAGAGTTAAAAAAATACTTCAACACAGCCATCAATGAATTTAGCAACAGGCCAATTCCAAACAGAAAATTTTAAAACAAAAACAGGACCACCGACCAATTGAAAATCCAGGCCAAATCCTATTTTCATCCAGCTCATACCTTCATAAGCAGCAAACAAAAATAAAACCCACAGGTAAATGAAAGTGAAGCAATAAATTTAAAAAGAGGGATGCCGATAAATAAAATAAAATAAATTTGTATATCATGGCCCAAGAGGAAATAGCAGCAAAAGCTGCTCCTCAAGCATGAAAAATCCAAACATAGCATATAACAAAACTAGGTGTGCAATGGGCCGGGTTCAGGTCAGTCGAAGGGGTACCCACACCCATACTGGCCAATGGATACTACTGTCACTCATACCCGTACCCACCAGATGGACAAACAATCTAATTAGACCAACAACAAAATGTCAAAAACAAAAGAACCATAAAAATACAATCCAACAAATGGCTAAGAAAAATGTATGTCTCATGCCCAGTCCTGGGAGGTAATGACAGCAAAGATGCTCCCCAAGGCAATGGAATATCGGACCTGCCCCTTGACGGAAGAGCTTCAGGATGGAAGGACCATCAACATCTTAGGGCTTTTCTTGTGAGATTTAAAAAAGGAATACACAAACATTGAAGGTCTGCTCCATTATGTTAAGGAAGTTTTTACTAAAAACCCTCCCACTCACAAAAAACTAAAGAGAAGCAAAATGAGAAAAGGGTGAAGTCCAGCATGAAAAAACAGAATGCAGTTTAAAACAATGCCCATCTCAGTTCAGACAGAAGTGAAAGACTATCTGTAGACATTCACAACTCCAATGTAAATGTACCCCAATTCTGCATCCAATGCTCTAAGAGAGAATACTCTTCAAAGAAATGTCCTTGAAGCAAAATGAAAGTTCTGTAGCAGAGGCTGTCTCGGACACCCCACCAGCGACCAATTCTACCCCCACTCCTACGGTCCTACCTCAAATAATATCCCCCTTCCCTCATTTAACCCACCTTCTACTTCAGCCCATTATCAATCCCCTCTCTCTGAACCTCATTCTTTCTCTAACCAATCAGATTTCAAAGCGTATTCCATAGCTAAGAATGCCTTGAATCCCACTTCAACCCCTAACCCAGTCATTCTTCCACCCTTCTACATCCCAGCTAACCACACCAACACATCCATTGATCCCATTGAACCCCTTGTTTCATCAGGCGCTATTTAGCAAGAAAAACGCTAGTGTATTGGCTGCAGTTTCTTAACAAGGTGCAAGGGTGCAGGTTTTTGTGCATTAGTTGCCGAAGCTTAAAAGGTTTTAAATTCTCGTGCACTTTATAGAAGTGTTTGGGGACTAAGCTTCAATTCTCTAGTGTATATCATCCTCAAATAGATAGTCAAACTGAGGTAGTCAAAAAGAGCCTTGTCATCATCTTAAGGTGTATCGTGGCAACAATGTATCTTAATAGGACTTATGATGTAGGACGACCTAATCCAACCTTAAATGAGCATGGTATATGAAAGGGGCAGATTTATGCAATCTTTAAAAAAACAAATAAAATATTAGCCTTATACATCATAAAACAAGAAAGAAATAAGGTTAATATAGTATTGATTATGGCCATCCATCACAAAGATGAAGTATTGAATCTTAAAATTTGAGTTTAGTTGGATCCGGCGAAAGATAGAACTTTCGTCTTACAATAGGTCCGTCTAACGATCCAAGTGGATTTTTTAATCCAGAAAAATAGGAATTTCCTAGATTGGGAAATCTGAAAAATTAAGGAAAAAAAATGGTGGTTCTTCAAATTTAGATTTGGGTGATGGGTTTTATGGGGGGATGAAAATCTTTTGAGATCTAATGATTTAGATAAAAAGAAACAAGATTTGACTTCTAGATCTAAAGATTTTAGGAGAAAAGGAAGAGAATGGGGTTAAAGAAAAGAGTACCTTGAGAAAAGAGAAAAGGAGAAAGAAGTAGAGGATGAGAAATCGTTTACCTGAACCTCACGCCCTCTTCCAATCACTGGAAGTCGAAAGCGAAATTGTCAAAAGCAAAAAGCTCACTTTTTCTTTTTCATAAACATAACATAACATGGTATAGGTTTAGGGCAACCCTTATAAATTCGTAATTACATGAAATTACCAAAATACCCATACTTAAAAAAAGTTTCAAAAAAAAGAAATTCGCACAAAATTGTGCGTAAACTGTCTCAAAACTTAAATAAATCAAATGTTCATAGACTAAATGCAAATTTAAGATGCCTGATGGGCCCCGATGATAGCGCTGTGAAGGTGGCATAATGAAGGTGGGCCGTGACGATCCAACGGTCCGATCACACTATCCTCGCGATCCAACGGTCCAAATGTCTCCTCTAAGCAACTTACACATGTCACGAACACATGTGTAAGGTCTTCAACCTCTAGAGACCCGACCCGTATCCGTCATCTAACCACATTGACATGGGTAACGCACGCCTCCTGCGTTGATATACTTTGAATGGCTTGATGTCCGTATCAACTCCCCTCGGCTAAGAAGATCTCAACTCCAGCGAGATAAAACTCGTGTGCTTTTCTGACAAATCTGGATCTAGTCGCTGCAACTCTGCTTTCGTCAACCATGTACAGTCGGATGATGGTCTATTCTTCCACTTCACTAAGTACCTCTGAAATCCACCGTCCCAAGTGGAAACAATTTACTCATCCACAATTCCTTCAATTTCTTCTTTTTTCTCAGGTATAGTAGGGCATAGGTGGTGTAGGTTGGGAAGAAAATTCAGAAATTGGCCAATGAATTGTAATAAAATTAGGGTCTATGGAATGGCTTGAACAAGGCATTATATCCTCTACATTGAATGTTGAACTAATCCCTATGCGAGGTGGAAGATCTATCACATACGCATTGGACTCAATCTTTTTCAGAATCTTAAATGGTCCAGCACTGCGTGCTTGTAACTTCTTAACGGTACCTTGTGGGAACCGTTCTGGCCTTATCCTAACCATTATATAATCACCCTCATTAAATTCTTGAATTCTACGATGTAAGTCAGCTGAAATTTTGTATTGTTCATTACTAGCATTTATCCGCCTCCTAATCTCTACATGTAACTCATGAATGTGACGGGAAAATGCATCGGTTGACTCTGAGGTCCTCTGGGTGACTGACATAAGTAACAAATCTATGGGTAGTCTAGGTTTATAACCACTAATAATCTCGAATGGACTCATACCCATAGACCTATTAACTGAATTATTATATGCAAACTCGGCGACTGGCAGGACTAAGTCCCAAGTTTTAATGTATTCACCCACTAAACATCATGGTAGATTTCCGAGACTTCAATTCACAACCTCAGTTTGGCCATCAGTTTGAGGATGGTAGGCAGATGAGAACTGGAGTCTCGTACCCATCATATACCATAATGTCTTCCAAAAATAACTAGTAAACCGGACATCCCTGTCAGACACTATGGTCTTAGGCAAACCATATAATCGAACCACCCCCTTAAAGAAAATCTTAGCTATGGTGGACGCATCTGAGGTTTTAGAACATGGGAGAAAGTGGGCCATTTTTTAGAAACAGTCCACGACCACAAAAATGGAATCGTGCTTTTTAATTGTCTTGGGAAGTCCAAGCACAAAATCCATACTGATGTCTTGCCACGGTGTGAGTGGGACTGGCAATGGCGTGTACAATCCGGTATTCTGCGTCTTCTGTTTTGCCAATTGACATGTTAGACATTGCCCTAAAATTTTGGCTACGTCTCGCTTGAGACTTGGCCAATAAAATCGATCATCCACTAGGACGATGGTCTTATCTCGATCAAAATGGCCAACAATACCTTCAGCATGAAGCTCCCAAACAAGGAAATCCCGGAGGGAAGTGCGGGGAATACAAAGTCGGTCTCCTTTGAAAAGGAAACCATCTTTCAGCACGAACTCACCTGAACTATGCTGGGCACCTAAGAGTGACACGTATGTTCCCCCAAAATCTGGACACATGGGATACTCGTATTTCAATTACTCAAACCCGACAACTTCTACACTCAAGGAGTTGAGCAATGTCACTCTCCTACTAAGGGCATCGGCTGGTTTGTTCTCGATCCCGGCTTTATGTTTCAGGACAAATGAATATTCCTGAAGAAACGCTGCCCACTTGGCATGCCTTGGGTTAAGCTTCTTTTGGAAATTCAAATACCTCGAAGCCTCATGATCAGAAAACAAAATAAATTCTTGCGGTAGAAGATAATGACGCCAATGACATAGCGATTGCACTACCGCATAAAATTCTTTGTCATGGGTGGAATACTTTTGTTTTGCCTCATTCAGTTTCTCACTGAAATAGGCAACTGGATGACCCTCTTGGCTTAGTACTCCTATACCTACGCCTGAAGCATCACACGCTACTTCAAAGACTTTAGAAAAATCTGGAAAACACATGACGGGAGCCTCTATCATCTTGCCCTTAATATCTTTGAATGCCTTAGCTGCGGCCTTAGACCATATGAACTCTTCATTTTTAATGCAATCAGTAATGGGAGCCATAATAGTGTTAAACCCTCGAATGAACCGACGATAAAATGTGGCTAAGCCATGAAAGCTTCTCACTTCATGTATATCCCGCGGTTCAGGCCAATCAACTATGGCCTTGACTTTTTCTGGATCTGCTCGCATCCCTACAGACGACACTATGAACCCTAAGAAGACAACCCTATCAGACAAGAACGAACATTTCTTAAGGTTCGCACATAACCTCTCCGCCCTCAGGACACTACAGACCTGCCTCAAGTGGTCGAGATGCAGCTCTTTAGTGGTACTATATATGAGTATGTCATCAAAATAAACCACTAAGAACTTCCCATAAAGGGTCTCAAAACCTGGGTCATCACGCGCATAAAAGTACTGGGTGCATTAGTCAAGCCAAAGGGTATGACCAACCACTCGTACAACTCATCCTTCGTCTAGAAGGCTGTCTTCCACTCATCTCCAGGGCGTATGCATATCAGGTGATACCCGCTCTTGAGGTCTATCTTGGAAAAAATGGTGGATCTGGCCATCATGTCGAACATATCATCAAGCCTCGGTATCGAAAACCGATACTTGATCGTGATCTTATTAATGGCCCTACTGTCCACACACATCCACCACGTACCATCTTTCTTAGTCGTTAATAGCGCTGGTACGACACATGGACTCATGCTCTCACGGATGAAACTTTTTTGCAGAAGCTCATTTACCTGTCTATGCAACTCTGCATGCTCTGCAGGACTCATCCTGTAATGAAGAAGGTTCAGTAAAGAAGACCCCGGGACGAGATCAATGGCATGTTGGATATCCTGCATAATACATCACTGTACTCCTCAAGAATCGAAGTCACCTCAAGGGGTAACTCTACATGAACCTCGGGTGTAACTTCCCTAGCCATTAGGGCGTACACCGTCGAATCATCCTCTGTCTCTTTCTCAAACTTTTTTGCATTTATGATATGTAGAGACTTCAGAATAGATTTCCTCACATCCTTCCTTGACTCACCCATTTTCACATCCCTAGCCTTGTCCGTGTGGCTCTTGGGTGGCAACGGATTAATCTTAATTTTTTTGCCCTCATGCGTGAATGTACACACATTCGAGCGACCAAAAATCGTGACATCTCTATCATATAACCACGGCCTCCCTAGAATGATGTAACCTACATCCATAAGTAAAACATCACACCACGACATGTCTTTATATGAACCGATTTGGATGGGGACTAAACACTGCTGAGACACAGGCATAAAAGACGTGTCAACCCAAGAAACCTTGTAGGGTTGAGGGTGAGGGATGGGCTTCAAACCCAAACGAGTGACTGTGCTAGCCGAGACCACGTTGGTGCAGCTACCACTATCCACGATGACTTTGCAATTTTTATCACCGCTCTTGATAAATGTGTAGAAAATTGTGCTTCTGCGCCAATCATCACTCTCTTTGGCCTGCGCTAAAGCACATCTAACTACAGCTAGTGGTGCAGTCTTTAGTTCTTCTTCATAATCACTAGCACTTATCTCTGGATGATATTCTTCAAATTTATAATCACTCATGCCATCCGCATTTTCATTTGACTCGTATATGACTGAGGCTTTCTGGCGAGTCTTTGTTGTGCACTGGTATGCGAAATGACCTGTACTTCCACACTCATAACATCTCAAATGACTACCACTACCAGGATTGGCACCAAAGACACATTTTCCCTTATCATCCTTAGGCTTAGGCGGTGCACTAGCCTGCGCCCTAGGCTAATTTCCAATGTTAGGTTTGGCTCCCTGAAAACCAGATCTAACAGTAGAGTCTCGGGACTCAAAGCGCCTCGTGACAGGAGACTTTAGGTAAAGCTCTAACTCCTGTACAACTTGGTAAGCCTGATCCAAGTCACTCACTGCATGGGTCATAAGCTCACGCTGCAGATCCATATGAAGACCCACCTTGAAACGCGTCAGCGTCACTAAGGGATCCTCTTGAATATCACACCGCATCATATACTCCTCAAATTTTGCAATGTAATCTGCAACCGACATAGATCCTTGGCGTAATGCTTGCCATTGATCTAAGAGCTTTTGACGATAAGATAGAGGAAGATATTTTTCCTTTAATAACTCTTTCATCTCTACCCAATGTGCGACTGGGACACCTCCTGATCTCTCGATCTTGTGCTCCGTATTTGTCCAAAATAATTTAGCTTGACCCACAAGTTTCATTTTCGCAAACCGCACCTGTCGGTTCTCAGACATCTCATACCATTCGAAATAATAGTCCATGTCCGCTAACCAATCCAGGAATGATTTTGGGTCAAGACGCCCATCAAAACTAGGAGCATCTACTTTAACACTCTTTAAGACCCTCTCATCGACATCATAACAATCTTGACACTCGACAGCGGGCTACGGATTTCGCGCCCCTCCACATCCTATCCCTAGGCCACGTGCTTCACGAGCTCTACCACGATTTCCGACCCGTTCCTCAACTACTCCTACGTGAGACTGTTCATCCCCTCCAATGTTGAAGATTTCTTTTAGGAATGCTTTTATCTGATCCATACGGGTATTCGTGTTCCTAGATTGCGCCTCAATGGCGGCCAAACGTTGGTTGATCGTGTTCATCATCTCAGTTAACTGTTCCATATTGAAAATCGGGTATAGACCAAATCCTTTACCAGTCCGAGTGGGCATACACAATAACACTCAACTTCGGTTTCCTAAAACACGACGCTAGGAGATTGTTTTGACACAAGACTATGGACACCGATGATCCTAACCTTTAAAATGATGCAAAAGTGGAAAATTTAAGATCTAGACTTTTCTTTTATTTAATGCAAATCTGAAACTTTCAGATCTAGACTCTATATGCGATGCATGAAACCCTTGGAAAAAAAAATAATAATAATAATAAAAATGTAGACTCTTGATAACTTGATCTAAGATGACCCAATGCAAGAACCTAAGCTTTGATACCAAAAATTGATGTAGGACGACATAATCCAACCTTAAATGAGTATGGTATATGAAAGGGGCAGATTTATGCAATCTTAAAAAAACAAATAAAATATCAGCCTTATACATCATAAAACAAGAAAGAAATAAGGTTAATATAGTATTGATTATGGCCATCCATCACAAACATGAAGTATTGAATCTTAAAATTTGACTTTAGTTGGATCCGGAGAAAGAACTTTCGTCTTGCAATAGGTCCGTCTAACGATCCAAGTGGATTTTCTAATCCAGAAAAATAGGAATTTCCTGGATTGGGAAATCTAGAAAATTCAAAAAAAAAATAAAATTTGGTGGTTCTTCAAATTTAGATTTGGGTGATGGGTTTTATGGGGGGGTGAAAATCTTTTGAGATCTAATGATTTAGATAAAAAGAAACAAGATTTGGCTTCTAGATCTAAAGATTCTATGAGAAAAGGAAGAGAATGGGGTTAAAGAAAAGAGTACCTTGGGAAAAGAGAGAAGGAGAAAGAAATAGAAGATGAGAAATCGTTTACCTGGGCCTCACGCCCTTTTTCAATCCCTGGAAGTCGAAGACGAAATTGTCAGAAGCAAAAAGCTCACTTTTTCTTTTTCATAAACATAACATAACATGCTATAGGTTTAGGGCAACCCTTATAAATTCGTAATTACATTAAATTACCAAAATACCCCTACTAAAAAAAGTTTTTTTTTTTTTAAAAAAAAGAAATTCGCACAAAATTGTGCGCAAACTATCTCAAAACTTAAATAAATCAAATGTTCATAGACTAAATGCAAATTTAAGATGCCCGATGGGCCCCGATGATAGCGCTGTGAAGGTGGCATAATGAAGGTGAGCCGTGACAATCCAACGGTCCGATCACACCATCCTCGCGATCCAACGGTCTAAATATCTCCTCTAAGCAACTTGTACATGTCACGAACACATGTGTAAAGTCTTCAACCTCTAGAGACCCGACCCGTATCCGTCATCTAACTACATTGACACGGGTAACACACGCCTCCTGCGTTGATATACTTTGAATGGCCTGGTGTCCGCATCAACTTAGCTTTATCCAAACCGAGTTCACCTACAACTTAGTAAATCGTACCACAGGAAAATGTTCATTTGAGATCGTAAATGGAAAAAGTCCACATTATGCCCTTGGGGCCTGTTTGTTTTTCCATTTTCCACGGTAAATGGTGGCAATCAACAATGATGACTTCTCACCAAAGTTTTGGAAGAGAGTGAAATAGCAGGTCAATTACAGCCTAAAAAATTGTGATTGCATGCATCCAAATCCGACAGGGATTCCATGAGTAAAATATGTCGGCCCCACCTCGATGTATGTGTCTGATCCACACCGTGCTCTATTTTAGCATCTCATTTAGAGCATGAGCCCAAAAATCAGGTAGACGATAAGCTCAAGTGGACCACACCATGGGAAACAAGAGGGATAATGATGTCCACCGTTGAAAGCTAAAACCTTCCTACGGTCCACAGAGATGTGTATCTATCATCCAACCTGTTCATAAGGCACACAGACATGGATGAAGGGAAAACACAAATATCAGCTTGATCCAAAACTTTTGTGGCACCCAAGAAGTTTTCAATGGTAGGCGTTCAATTCCCCCTACTTCCTGTGGTGTGGTTCACTTGTGCTTCGGATTTGCTGCATTTGTTTGGCTCAAGCCCTAAAATGAGCTGGTAAAATGTATGGACAACGTGGATCAGACACATACATAATGATGACCCCCACAGATTTTACAGGTATAGTGTTTTACTTCCTCCATTTTAGCGTCAAAGCCTTTCAAACAGGTGTAGCTATCAACGTCATGGGGAGGCAGCTGGCATGAATTACTCAGGTAAATAATAATTACTTACCAGTAGTTATAGGTAATTACCAAAAAAAAAAAGGCCCTTAGTAATGTTACCGATGCAAGATCAAGCAAGCAGAGATGTTGATGCTTTCTCAAGAGAAGATTTATGAAGAAGGTGACTTTGTTATGGTTTATCCCCAGTTCTCCACAAAGAAAGGTTTCTGAGGGGCACATATAACAATCTCAAAATCTAAGAAGATTGGTTCATGACGAGTAAAGAGGAAGTTAAGTGACAATGTCTATGAGATCAAGTCGCTAGATGGCACTTAAATATCTTGCCAACTTTCAACATGGTGGCATGGTGTGTCGTAAAGGCTATTACAGGGCCATAAAGGCTGTTACAGGGCCGTAAAGGATGTTACGTAAAGATAACAATGGCAATTGTTACATGTTACAGGGTCTTAAAGGCCGCAATGGCAATTGTTACATGTGCCGTTTTGGAAAAAAAATGACCGGTAATGGCCGTTACAACCCCCCGTAACGGTCCACTATGAGACCGATATAAATTTTTTGGGTTTTTTTCATTAAAAAAAAAAAGAGAGAGACCATAACGGTTGTTATGGCCTCCGTAACAGCTGTTACACCTCGTATTATAAAGGTAACGGTGGTGACTGTTGCGCCCACCGTTACCGTTACGGAATACTTTGCATGGCGGATTTGTTTGAGTAACATATAGAGGTGTCTAGCGTGCAAGATGGAGTCATTTCCAATGTGGATAAACATGTTTCAAATAAAAATGAAGGAAAACGTTGAACAAGTGTTACATGTGAAGACTATTGACTTGGCAAAATGGAAAAATTGGTCGTGTTTTGAATGCACATGGATCATGGGCAACGAATTAAAACAATTGGATCCATACCTCTACAACTTGCATAAAGCATCCCAAATCGCCAAAGTTGAGTTCTTTCCAACTTCAAGGGAATGATATAGGTCCACAACCCACCTAAGGGTCCAACATATACTGAATACTGATTTTAGGCTATTTGTTACAAGATTTGAGGCATAAATGTCATAGATCACATTTACCATTTGTGGAAGATTTGGGGACTAGTGTGGGAGATATGATTGAAGATTTTGGGAGTATTTAGTAGATTTGTTTGTGCTATTTTAGGCCAAACCTTTACTGGTGGGATTGTAAAATCAGTCAACACTACAAAGCTTCTAAGTTCTGACTTTTTTTTTTTTTTTTTTTTTGCATGTAATCTTTGTAGTGTTAAGACGGATGTAGCAAAACGGGTGACTATTGGACGTAGCAAGTTACCCCCAATGTGTTTTCTCATTCTACTGAGAAGAATGGTGTGTTTGTACATAAAGACCGTGATTCTTCTAGCCATTGCAATCACATTTAAAAATAACCTACTTATATCTTCTAACGTCAGATCAACACAATGGGCCGCACAGGAAGTCCAAAATAAATGACGTTTCTTCTCCATAAGAAGACGATCGACGGCTACATATGAAGCTGTGTTGTCTGTAATTACCTATATAACGTATTCCTCACCTATTTCTTCAACTACATTATCTAGTAAGTTAAACAAGTATTCTCCAGTATGCGAATGACCCGATGCATCCACGAACTTCAAGAACATTGTCCCAGCTGGACAATTTACCAGAAAGTTAATGAAAGACTAACCGGATCTATCGGTCCATTCATCGGCCATGAGTGAACACCTATACGTTTTCCATGATTCCTTATATTCGACTCTAAAGAATCGTGTATAATCGACTTCGTCTTTGAGGCACGTCTCCCCCATTTCATTATATGAAGGAGGTTTACGCCCAGGTCTAAATTGACCTATAGCCTCGACCATAACTTTGAAGCTTGTCGATTTCACTGCGTTGAAAGTAATGTCGGTTTAGTAAAACCACTTAGCAATATATTAAATAGTGATTTTTCTATCTTTTCATTTATAATGGTTTTCTAAAGTTGTTTGAGCCTACCGTTTGCCCCGACCCCTTTGGTCGACCACATCCACAGGGTGTGGTTTACACCATCTATCCATGGGCCCATGCCCTCGGGCTCTTTTTGAGGTCGTTGGTTGTGATCTAGACCAGCCTGTCGAAGTAGGATGAATGGGACTAGCTTCATTTACATCAACTACGTTTATATCTTCATACGCGTCTTGTTCCATATATTCCTCGTGACGTAGGGCACTATTGTATCTTTTTCTCGATTGTTTGTCCATATACTCAACGATCTCCCTTCGGATTTATAGAGTGATTTTGTCACATGCTTTTGAATTTGACTCCCATAAATGTGCAAGGTGTTGCTTATGCCGTGCAATGTCACCAGAACCACATACCCACATAACTCACATACTATGTGAGTCTTATCCGTAACACTACGATAGTACCCATACTTCCAACCCGGGTCATTCGAATTGGGTTTCAAAGAGGAAGATTGGGAAGAAATTGTGTGGTGTGTATTGATTCTTCTTGTTATAACTTGTACGTTGTAAACTAGTAAAAACTAAAAACTAAAGTAAAGACTAGAGGCTAAATAGTCAAGAGAGAGAGAGAGAGAGAGATACACTTACACTTACACTAATATTAGTAGAAAAGGGGAGGGAAAAGAAAAGGGGGGAGAGAGAGAGAGAGAGAGAGAGAGAGAGTTACACACTCACACTTACACTTAGACTAGTAGTAGTAAAAACTAGAAAGGGAGATGGAAAAGAAAAGGAGAGAGAGAGAGAGAGAGAGAGAGAGAGAGAGAGAGAGAGAGAGAGTTACACTTGTAGTAGAAGAGGGGGGAGGGGGGAGAGAGAGAGTTACACAATTACAAGAACACAAATTACACAATCTAAAATTCGGAAATATATTCTTCACTTCTTGTCTTCACTCTCGAGTCTTGACTCTTGAATGTTGTAGACTTATAGTTGTAGACTTGTAGTCTTCTACTCTTGTTGCTCTTGTAGAACGCAAATTCTTGCCTTTGAGTTTGAACTCTTGATTCTTGTAAGTTGTAACAAACTAAATAAAAAAATGTTTTGAGTCTCTTGACTCTTGAATGTAAAGAAAGAGAGAATGGGTGTATGATTATGATTTATTTATGAACGAATATGAGAATGAATATTAATAAATAAGAGAATGTAGAAAATGAAATGAATGAGAAATATGAGATGTAGAAAATGAAATGACATCTAGAAGAAACTAGAAAGAGAGAGGAGTAGAATTAGAAAATGAAATGTATGACTTGAGTTGACTTGAATTCAATTTCGATGTATTCTTGCTTGCTTTACTTTCTTGAATCTTGAATCCTTGATTGAAACTTGAAAGAAATATGGAGCTTGGGCCTTGGAATTATGTAAGAGAGAATGAGAGATTTGAGACTTTAAAAGTGTATGAGAGTAGAGAGAGAGAGAGAGAGTTTGAGTGCATGTAGTATGCAAATAGGAGGGTTTGAATGCCTTTTTATAGGGGGGAAAAGGCAGATTTTTTTCGAAAAAAATCCAACGGTGATTTCTGACCGTTGGCCAATATGCGATCGCATACATCGCACATGTGATCGCATATTCTCACACACATAACATATGCGATCGCATATGCCACTGTCGCATATGCGATTTCTGCTCCATTGTGCGCATATGCGAATGTGCGGTCGCACATAACAACACTTTGTACAATGCTTCTCCTCTTTTGGTGAGTGGCAAATGCGTTGTATCAAGCCATTGACCTGTATTTTATTTTATTTTTGGCACATCTTAGCATTATCAGGATTTCTATATTGTAGACATTTTGAATCCGTGGGCCCATTTTTATGACCCAACTGATGATTGATTTAGCCGGATTATCGGCTTAAATATTCATTCAGATGGGCTTAACAAAATGTCATAATTGGTGCCAAGATTTCTTCTATGATTATAACATTTTGGAATAATTTCTTACTCCAAGCTCTGCTTGGTATGAATAAACAACTTCTTAATTGTAACTAACTTACAAGTTACCCAAACAAAAAAAACCAACTTACTTGTAAATGACTTACAGCTTACATCCAAACAGGATAACCTGTAAGTCACAACTTAAAGAACTTATAGGCATCCAAAAAAAAAAAAATGTAAACACTTTACACCTAAAAGAGTTTCAAGTATATGGTGTTTAGAACTTGCATCCAAACAACTCCTACAGGATTTTAGGGGGATCCAAACAAACCGAAAACATGTTCTGGCAGAAATCTACAATGGTGTCAATGATAATTGCAAAAAGGAAGCTGTTCGTAACTTGTTCTTACCAGGAATCTTATCTGAAAGGCCGAGCACGCGGCACAAATTGATAGTCTGCTCCCGTCGAGCAGCATGGACAACAAACCTATCCAAAAGCTCATCTGTATCGAACTCAGAACCCAATCCATACACAGCTAGAAATTGCAAAAACGCATAACACTCAGCAGCATTCTCGCCATTCTTACCCACTGTCGCCCTCCAATTGTCCGCAATCTTCTTTGCCTTGTCCTTCAGATCCTCCGTAACCTCCGGCGAGATCGATGCCAGCCGGTCCACCAAATGATTCTTCATTTGGGTAGGATAGAACCTCTGCATCGAATCCAAGACCAGCTTCGCCGGATCCGGCGCGGCACTGAGGGCCTTACTAACCTCACCCCAATGGATATCTTTCCGATGCGCGACAATGAAGGACCGTAAGCCCTGGCCATCCATATTGTCGCAGAGGGGTTTCAGCTGAGATCGCTGCTCTCTAGATTCAAGAGCTTTGAAGCGATCCTCAATCGATTTCTTGATAGAGTAGAGGTGATCTTCAAGATCCTGCCATTCGGCGGTGAAGGAAGAGAGGAGTTGAGAGTGCAGACGGACATCTTTAAGGGCCTGTTTGGATGCCTGTAACTTTTTTAAGTTGTAAGTAAGTTACATGTAACTTACTTACAGGTGTAAGTTACAGGGTAATCTGTTGGATGTAAGTTGTAACCAAGTCTTTGTTTTTGTGTTTGGATAACAACTTTGTTATAAGTAATAAGTTGGATATTCACGCCCAGATAGAGTTTGAAATAAAGAATCGTTGAAAAATCAGATTACTACATAAAAAAGATAAAATTATTCCATTTTATTAAGCCCATATAAATGAATAGTTTGGCCGATTCTCGTTAAATAATCAACAGAGGACCATAAAAGTGGGCCCATGAAAATGCTAGTAATGTGAACAAAAAACTTTAATTATACCACATCATCAAGGTGGGCCCCATGGTATACTTTTATTGTACTTGAGTAAACTCAAGAAACTCATTTAGGCCCACTATAAATGTGTGCGGCTTATCCAATCCATCCATGTGATGTAAAACCCCATGAAACAACCAGGGCCCAACTTAATTTGATCCAAAACTTTGGTGGGCCATGAAAAAACTTATAGTTTCCTCCCTTGATTTGCATATCTCTTTTCTATGGCCCACCGAGTTTTAGGTTAGGTTGAAAATCGGTCCATACGGGGTTTCATGTAGACCGTTGACATAACATGTGTATAAAGTTACACACATGCGCAGTGCTTGAGAGAGCATCCTACACATTAGCAACACCTAAACCACTCCCGTTTTTTAAGCACAAGAAAAGATGAAAACCCTACCGTTTTGGGGAGGAGAGAGGAGAGCTTGCAGAGAGAGATCGCAGAGGGGAGAGAGAGAGAGAGATTGCAGAGAGGGAAGAAAGAGAGACAGATTGCGAGCTTAAAAATCCGACCGTGGGTGCGTTTCTCCCTCTTCCCCTCGTTTTAAAAATCCGACCCTCGAAGGTAGGTATGCTTCTTCAATGCGTGCGATTCTTCCCCAACGTTTTGCATTTCAAAATTTTCAATAGTTACATCCTTATTCGGCGGTGAAAAACGACTCTTTCTCCCGAAGATTTTCGGCCCTTTCTCCCGTAACTTAGAGTTGAGAGAAAGTCACCCGTGACTTTCCTCCCCAAACACCAATGAACTAAGTCACCCGTGAGACGGACATCTTTAAAGGTTTTCTCGATCCCCTTATTCGAAGAAACGAATCCAATCGCCATTGATGAGATCGAAGAAGAGAGGAAGATCGAAACCCTAATCCTGAGAGGAGGATTGAAAAATTCTAGAAATCTCCTAAAACCTTACACTGGAGACGAAGATTGAAAAACCCTGGAGATCTCCTAAAACCCTGACGCTAGAAATCCAAAGGTATCTCTCAACCCTGGAAAATGTAGGAAAGAGGAGAGAGATTCTCTCACTTATGCGACTCCTACGACGAGAGGAGTGAAAATGAACGGTGCTTGCGTCCACACAGTTCTAGACTGCCTTGCGGTAACTGATCGCTGAGTCGGACAAACATGTGTCAAATCTACCCCGTCCATCAGGTGCAGCGTCATTATTTCACCATGGATACTAAGATCAGTCAAATCAAAGACTTGGTGTGTGGCCCCGTGAGTCCAGGAATGTTCTAACTCCTGGCATGGTCCACCATATCGGAGAAGAATCCATATCCTCGTTATATTGTAGTCGTTGCAATGTGATAGGTCCTGCTTGTGGAACAGTTACATTGCAAGACTTGTGCAAGCAAAGGATTGGGGACTCACGGGAGAATATGGTTGGCACATAATAGCTATGTCAAGGCATATACAATTTGAATAATTTTAATAGTACTGACGTTGTTAGAAAGAATGAGTTGGATATATTGAAAATTAAAAATGAAATAAAATAAATCTCAATAGTTTCATTTTCACTCAAGTGAATCACATAAAGTGATATATTGTCTTTAAAGTGTGATTTGCCCCTGATGTGTTATAGGCAAATTGCTTCCAAAATAAGACAAGCCTGTCTGGATCTGGCATGCAGAAATCACGATGGGTCCACTTAGGAACAATTTAACGAAGTTGTTCTGTTTTAGTAGAATCGATCAGTGAATATGATTCCAATATTCTATGAAGGAGATCTAGAGAATCCGATCAAATGGGAGAGATTGGTGTTTGAGTAGATGAATTTGGACCGAAATAGTCCAGTTTATATAGTCACCTCAAAGTGGACCGTTGCTAGGTGACCATCAATGGTTGTGCAAAGTGCGCCAACTAGCGCCGCTACAGCCACACTGCCCGAGCGCATGCGTGCGTTCCAATGCGTTGCACTAGAACATGTAACCCGAGCATCTCAATCTCTAAAGCATCTAAGTAAGAATACTACACATATATTCACATATAAACCCCAAAATCCTTTCTATCATTTTCAATGTGAGACTAAAAACACACACTCACACTTTTCTATTTGAAATTCTCGAAAATCATTTTGGCGGCAAATTTCCAAAATTTTAAAATTTTGAATTATTTTTTGAAAAACTACAAATTTCAACAAACGTTTCCCTTACTCCCATGTGTGAACCAACAAAGTCAAAGAAAAAAAAAAAATTGGCCCTCTCCATAGAGAGGACCAACCTTATGAATTGGTTGGATGTCATCCTCATTTCAAAATTCACTTTTATTTAACGGTTGTTATTAAGAACATGTTCGGAACCAAATTTAAATCGATTATGAAATTGTATTTGATGAGATTAACACCATTGTCACACAATGATTTTATATTTAGAAATTTTATTGTATTATGACTGTCCAATCTCATATTTGGATTCAAATTCTTCCTTTGGAAAAAAGATTGTATTAAGTGAAATTTGTGTTTGGTAGATCATGGAATTATAATCAATGAACCAAATTTCATAACTAGATTATATACATATGCAACTTGAGTATAATGTATTAAGGGTATATATAGATGGACAACATAGAGAAGACGCATGCATCCGTGTAGGCCCTAGAAAATTAGTGGATTTTGAAATCTATTAGAAATCTCGTGGTATCTATTGTTGGATGTGGATGATATGATACCTAGATATAAATCTAATCTTTATTGTCATTTCCAATCAATGGATGGAATTTGCATGGAACCAAATGCAACTCCATACTACCTAATCCCATGTTCCAAACATGTCATAAGAAAGGTTGCATTAAGTGTTTAAAATTGATCTGACACTTATATCTCTAGAGTTGACTGTAGCATACCTCAAACACTTTTTGCAGATTACATGACTGTAGCAATACCTCAAACCTTGTTCACACTCCAAGTATAGGGTTGTGATGTAGTAATAATCTCGGTAAGACCGAGGTCGAATCCACAGGGACTGAAACCTGTACGCAATCTGAAACTAACTAGAACTAGAACTAGACTAAGATGAAATATAAATCGAATAATTTTTAGGAATAATGGTGAAATACTAATATAAAACTTAAGGAATTCAGAGGTAAGAAACTAGGGATTCAGAGGATCCACTTGTAGAGATCAGGGAAATCTACGGTCAATTCATGAACTCAACTGGATTTCGAGTCCCATCTTCATCCAGTTGGAAGATATAACCTGAAAATCAATTCTAAACTTCATTTAATCTAGTTTTTAAGAGATCAGACGAGTGTAAATTAGAATGGATTCCATCACAAAATCATGCCTATGAGACAAAGCAAACAACAGAATTAAACTAATCCGCAGCCAATCGGAGAGATGTATGAATGTCAAGAAGAGTTCTGTCATCCCACCATGCCTAGGAGACGATGGTGAACAACAGGGCTTCCTAACCACATAATCAGAATAATGAAAAGGAAATACTCAAGCCATCGCAAATCTACTGTAATATCAGTCATAATAAACCATTAAAAACTAAAGCCTTCCTTAAAATCATACCCATCAATAACAAGTTCAACATGAATCAAAAACCGTAAAGTCTTCCCATCACGCCACAAGCTTCACCTCTTAGCCCTAGCTAAGAGGTTTAGCCCGCCATGATGCGGTTAACTCTTAAAAAAGAAAAACAAATAAAAGAAACCAAACTCTAACTACTCTCTCTTGTGCAGGCACGTCTCAAAACTTGGATCCCTACTCTCTCTTACTCCTCTTTCGTTTATAACTGATACAATCGATGGCTGGAAAGGTGAAGTCGGTGTGGGCGTGCAAAACACGCAAGTCGGTTTACACAACTGACTCTGTTTCGCAGTCGGTGATGTTTTATGTGACCAAAGAAAACAGAAAGTTTGCCATTTTGTTGCTCACGCAACCATGATCCTCATCTTGCGAAATCTACTCATTTTTGGTAGGTTTTGGATTGCTGAGAAGATGAACGAATTGGATTTATCGGACGGACCATGATGGTGGCCCACTGAGGTCCTCTGTCCGGTCGCTGGCAGACAGCGTGCGAACGCTAGAGTCATGCGCTGAGGTTGGTGGGCCCATGATTGCTATTATATGCGAAATCCAGTCCGTTCATTGGATTTCCCTTGAAAATTACGTGAGATGTACAGTTTCCGGATAGAATCAGTGTGGCCCACAGGAATTTTCTTTCCTGCCGTCCGTTAGACGCAGTGAACGGTTGGGACACATCCTGGTCGATTTCCGGCGGAGTCCGAGTAGGTCTTGGTCGGCGGCATCTTCCACTCCCATTGGACGGTCCAGATCATCCTGTTGGATGATCGTGGTGGCCCACATCGATCATCAACAAGTTCGTGTACACGAACGTTCGCAGGTGGGAGGAATTTTTTGAAGACGAGTCGGGTCAGCGCCTGCTGACCCGAGTTGGAGCATTCGGTGTACAACGTCCCTTGTGTATATGGTGTACACACACCTCAACGTGGGGTCCACTAAGATGTTCGTTATAAATCTGTTCCGTCCATCTGCTTTTTCAGCTCATTTAATGGGTTGA
This sequence comes from Magnolia changhungtana, assembly GCA_030180095.1. Lineage (NCBI taxonomy): Eukaryota > Viridiplantae > Streptophyta > Magnoliopsida > Magnoliales > Magnoliaceae > Magnolia > Magnolia changhungtana. Next base: position 4,415,794 of record JASAUF010000115.1, on the reverse strand, counting down.
CACCAAAATTTAGGCATATCCACATAGTAGGTGGGCCCCAAATCAGAAATTGATGGGCTGATCTGTCCGTTGGGCCACTTCTACAGGGATCCAAGAGTTGAAATTTGATGTGTATGGTTAATTTATGGCCCTCAGGCCATATATGTAGTTTCAAGCCAATCGGATGGCGGGAACCCTGTGATCTTGAATTCTGGACGACTTTCAGGCCACTTGAACTTCAGTTTCTTGATTTTCTCAGATCTCTGGCATGTAACTTCCTCGATCTTGGTCCCCTTGGGTCCGTCCATTGCCTTAGTGACTTCAGAGCATTAATTTCATGCTTTTAGCATCCTTTCCAGTCCACGCTCCTAAATTCACCTTGCATCAGAAACACGATTAAAATAAATCGTTAAGCAGTGTCATGTTCGTAAATCCAGGTAGTAATTGGGGTCTAATATGCAATATTCAACCCTCAACATTAGTCTACATGTCAGAGATGAACTGAGAAGAAGCTCTTTCTTAAACAGATTTCAACATACAGTGGCTCGAGTACTTTCCTGCCACCTTCCTCGTTGCAAACTGGGCGTCTGTGCTTCTCATGCCTATTGTGGAAAGTACTTGCTTCAGTTATGATCATCCCTCCTCTAGAAATCGGTTTGGCTATATCCAACGACCTTTAACAATGAGTGGATTCTATCTTTATACGGTCAGACGTATACACCCTGACTGGCTACACCCTATTTCCCATCTCTCTATGCGTATACGGGCGATGGGAGGGCAATCTTCTCTTATCGAATCCAATATCGGTGTTGACAATAAATTGTTGAATAGTGGAAGACTGGAAATGATGGGCGCATGACACCCATCTATTTGTGGAAGGCCACGTACAGGAGGTGTCTGCACCCACAAAGATTTCGATACTTGGAATGCAATGGATTACATAAAACCTGCCAATAACTTGTTGAGTACCTGTTGCAGCGAAATGAAGCACAAGTATTACGTGATCTTTGTGGGGAGGAAACCCAGAATATATACAACATGAGAGGATTGCACTGCTCAGGTTCACGGATACGGTGGTTGCAAATACAAGTCCTTCACAACATTGGGAGATGCGATGAATGTATGGAATCAGTTTCAGGTTGGTTATTAAGTCTCAAATAGAATTCATACATATGTAAATAGATTTCATACTTTAGGAATTGAGCTTTACAAGTTTCTTATTACTGGGATGAACATAATTTCTTTTTTGTGTACTTTATAATTTAGGCAACAGTCTCCGATCGCGTTGCGGGAATGCCAAATACAGTTGAAAGAAGCCTTACATCTCATCGTACGAAGGACAGTGGGACTTGTGTAGGTGTTATTGCTGATCAAACCGTAATCGATATCATGTCTGGCGAGGAAGATGACAGCCTGTTGAGGGTCAAATATTGCATATCAGACCCTATTTATTGCCTGAATTTACGAACATAGTACTGATTAACGGTTTAATTTAATCATGTTTTCGATGCAGGATGTATTTAGGAGCTTAAACTGAAATTGGGTATTAAAAGCGTGGATTTGACGCTCCAAAGTCACCAGAGCAAGGGACGGACTCCAGGGGACCAAGATCAGTGGATTTACACGCCAGAGATCCAAGAAGATTAAGAAATTGAAGCTCAAGTAACCTAAAAATCATCCAGAATGCAAGATCACAGGGTTTCCACCATTCGTTCAGCTCAAAACTTCATCCATGGCCTGAGAACCATAAATTAACCGTACACGCCAAAAATCAGCCATTGGACCCTTGCAATTGGCTCAACGGATAGATCACTCATGAAATTCTGATTTGGGGTTCACATGATCACTGGATCTGTCTCAATTTTGGATTCAACGCCTAAAATAATATGAGAAAAGAGATGGACGGAGCGGATGTCTCACATGAAACACAGTGGACCCTACAGGTACAGGTGGGAGTGCACGGTGCCAAAAGGCCGCCCGGGCGCCGACCGCACCATCTTTCACGTAGCCGGCGTCAAACGGACGGCGACGCGGTCTAGATGGATTCTCATAGTGGACCCCACACATCATCCAATCGGGTGATCTGAACCATCCACTCACTCCGTAGGGTGGCCAAGACCCCCCACCAAGGTGGAATTTCGCCCCATGCAAGCTATCGGAGAATCCTGGATGTTAAACGCAGGTCGAGACGAATAAGAGCTGTATAAAGTAATCCATATCCCTACCCAAATGGTTTTTTTAGCAAAATGCGGTGGACGGCGTGGATTTTTCAAATCAGCAATGAAGTGGGCCCCATCACACAATCAGCGCAACTCCCGTGCGAAGGAACAACGTCCGCACGATCCGAGAATTAGTGGGCCCAACCCATTGATCATATGGATGATCAGATCCATTCATTCACTCTAGAAGGAGGGTGTGACCATAGCCTAGGTGGTGGAATTGCAAAAGTCATCGGAGATCCGTTTTTGGTCCTCCAAACGCAAGGCGGACGGCAGCTCAGGAAATCAAGTGGTCCACACCCATTTCACTTGAAAAATACCCTTTCCCGGACGGTTTTTCGACGTCGATCCAATGGACGGCTTGGATTTCTTCAAAAGACATTAAGTGGAGCCCACCAGCTTCGTCAGCGCAGGTGAATCGACTCTACTTGTCCTTCGTGGCAGGACATCGATTCATGTTGTGGGCCCCATACATTGTCCATATGGACAATCCAAACCGTCCATGAGATTCACGAGGACCATATCACTCATGCATGTGGCAAATTTTCAAAGTTAGATCCGTTTCGATCGTCCAAAAGCAAGATTGACGGTGAAAGGATGCAGTGACAATGGACGTTCAAACCGAAGAAAAATGGTCATTTCCGATTTCTCAAACGAAGCTAGTGAACTAGTGGATTCCTTGTTATATCCAAGATTGGGCCCTGAGAGGATCAACATGATATCGATCTCCTATAGGAGTGCGTGACTTCTTACGCACTCCCACTTTTGGGTTTCTATATAAGGACGGGAAATCAGAGACAGGGGGGAATAATCCGGATTAGGGGATCAGTGGCTGAGAGCTGGGAAGCTAGAGAAGAGGCTGGAAGAGAGAGAAAGAGCTTGAGTTTATTGAATTTATTTCTCTTCTTTTTCTCTTATTTTCTTATGAATTTTATGGAGTCTAGCTTATCCATGTCAAGCTAAAACTCCTTAGTTAGGGCTAAGGGGTGAAGCTTGTAGCGTGATGGGAGATTCTGTTTTATGCGTTTAATTAATTTTAATTTATGAACTGATGTTGATTGTGGTTTAATTAAGGAAATGCTTTCATTTTTTAATGGTTTGTTGTGACTAAAATTACAATGGGTCTGCGATGGCTTTAAGCATGTTCTTTTCCTCTTTATGTTTATGACGTCAGGAAGCCCTGTTGTTCACCATCGTCTCCTAGGCATGGTCGGATGACAGTACCCTTCCTAACCTTTATGACATGTTGATGTGGTTGGTAATTAGTTTAATTCTGTTGTTAGCCTTGTCTCTTGGGCATGGTTTGGTGATGGAATCCATTCTAATTCACCTTTCATCTCTTGAAAACTGTATCAACCGCAGTTCAATAAATTTCCATAATTCATGATACTGGCATAAGATCTCCCTGATCTCTATAAGTGGATCCTCTGAATCCCTAGTTTCCTACCTTTGAATTTCTTAAGTTTTAGATTATTATTTTACCATTATTCCTCAAAATTATTTCATTTAGATTTCATCTTATTCTAGTTCTAGTTCTAGTTACTTTCAGATTACGTACAAGTTTCAGTCCCTTGGGATTCGACATTGGTCTTACCGAGTTTTATTACTACATCACAACCCTGCACTTGGGGAGTGAACACAGCCCTGAGAGGTTGGATGTTGCTGGGGATAAGAACGAACCGTGCATCCATCCGGTACTTCGTTTGCTGCTCGGAATGCTGATTTTCTATGCGGCATTGAGGTTGATCTTTCAGTTATAGTTTGATCTGAGAGTCAGCATGATGAACTTTTCTTTATAATATAAATATATCATTGGTCTAGATCGATGTTAACAATGTGGCATTTTATTTTTGTGAGACTTTCAGATCAGGAGGATAATCGGATCACGTATTCTTCTGATGATGTATGTATGTATTATATTGTGAGCATTTTAGATCAGGTGGATAATCTGATGCCCTTTGTGGACCCACATCTGTTAAACACTTTCAAAGAAATTTAAAATGGTTGGTGCATCAGGTGGGGCCCATAGTAATTTTTTTTCTACTGTTCCACAGCTCCATCTGTGTTTGAAGCCCGTTTTCATTGTCCTTCTATGCCGTATAGGAGATCTTCTATGCCATTTTTTATGCTTGGATATGCCGTTAATCCAAGTTGGGGACAATGGATGGACTGTCATGATTATTCTACTGTTTACGTGAGGTGCACAAATGAAGGATGATTTATAAGTTTTTGATAACATCAATACCATTAATGACATCATCAATCTATGTTTTACAATGGATGAATGGTCATGATTATTCAATCATAACATGATGCACAACTAGGATTAATCACAACAACCACATTGGGCCCCGCCTGGGATAGAATGTATGAGAGTTTACAAATTGCGAGTACTACACAGACTACCAATATTTACATGTATATACAATGTGTGGCCCTTATACGTCCTTTCCAAACATTGATCTATACAAGAAACTGTATACATGTTAGGACAATACCTCCTATCCAAAGATTGGGCTGAGGCATGTTTGTGATGGATGTATTCTGAAAATCACCTAACGTATACGTGAACAGTACCTGAATACAATACTGTACACCGCAAACGTGAATCCAAACACGCCCTTAAGGTCTTACTCTCTCTCTCTCTCTCTATCTCTATCTCTATCTCGAAAGAGAACCCTTTCTTCCCCTTCCATTTTCACTTAAAATCGTCTCAATGAAGATCGTGTGTTTTATCTTCTTCATGCGTAATTATTTACAAATTTGTATTCTTCTACATTATAGGCTTTCATTTTTATTTTTATTTTTGTAATTTGAAGCATTCAAACGACAATTGGATTGTAGGCAACATTTTCTTGAAGGTCTCTCTCTCTCTCTATGTTACACCCTGAAATTTAAATACTTTCTCTGTTACGCCCCGAAATTTAAATACAGTGTGTACACCCTCAGACTTGAGTTTCGGCTCATGACTTTGTATACTAAGTGTACTTAATTCATTCTTCATACAATTGTCTAGAGGCACAATTTAATGAATTCTAAGTTCACATCCAAATTTAACTTCCATTCATCTACATTTGTATTACATTCCTATAATTTTCATTATTATATATTTAAAACCACATAATCTTAATAAAAATCACTTAAGTCCAGTAATTTGAAACTTTATTTAATTAAAAAAATCAAATATTGTTCAACATAATCATATTTGTAAACAATAATGAATCATATTTATATATAAATAGATACAATAAAGAAATTAAACTTCTAAACAATAAATATATAAAAAAATCATTAATCTAGCGTAACAAGTTCATCTTCCGCCACGTACTGCAAATGGTCTCGTGATTCATCTGGCAATTTATCCTCATTTTTTGGCACTTGGTTTAAATTTCCTATTTCATTCGTCTTTGTACAGTTGTCAATCCACAACGTTAGCTAGCCCGGCTAGTGAGAAGTTCCAACATGGTTATTCACATCAAATTATAATAGAATAACAACAAGCAAATACAATATAAGTTTATAAAGAAAATGCAAATATATGCAATGTATGAATGCATCAAGTGAGAATCCATTGACTTACTTGAGTTGGAAACCCATCAACCCCGTATCTGCCCCTTGGCAAGCTTCTACCATTTGGTAGGCATAAGTAAGACGCGCATATATTCCGTGAGTAGACTTCCACTAGCATAGTGGGTTTTTGGTAACGATTCTACCAGGTATACCATCCAGAGAGGTCCCCAAAAATTCAGCACATGTTATGCACGCAAATGATAGATGTACAAGCATATCAAGTAGTCATGAATCATGCATCGTATAGATCATTTCAATTTTTAGAACACAATCCCATACTATCCAATAATGCCATTATATCATTCAGTTCATGTTTTTAAATAATTGATTATACTAACACATTAATCAAAATCATATAACTATTATTACTGTAGCATCCCAATTTCATATAGCCAATTATATGCATACCTACACATATATATCAACCTCGCGAGTAATATAATGAAAACCTAAGCATAATAAATCAGTGTAAACGATAGGAGTAATTAAATTTCAGAGACGAAATTTTGTTTAAGGAGGGTAGATTGTAATACCCCGAACTTTTTAATATTCAAGTATTGAAAGTCCTTGAGTGTTACCATGAAGTTTAACTTAGTGTGTATGTAACATCCCGGATTTTCACTGTTTTGGATTTCCAAAAATCCTTGAATTTTTTTTTATTAACTTATAATATCACTTAACGACCATTAGCACTCAATGTTAGTTTATACTGGGGTGGACCCGATAGTTATGATGGGACCAAGTGCGGGCAATGGCCCGTTTACATAACAACTGTACGTATGGGCCACCCAATGACAGAAGGGTCGAGAAAAATCTAAAACTTTAGAAAATCATAGATCTCATGGGCTTATGGTCCATCGCGGATTGTGGACCCGGTGGACACCCAAACCATCGGCGCTTGCCACACGCCCACCAATTTTAAAATCGCAATAAAAAAGCGAGACTCCGGGTCTTCCAGCCATCGGATTTCTTCCAAATTTACGGTGAAGGTTTAATGTATTTTTCAACGCCTTCCCACCAAATCTGGGCCCCGATCGTGGCACGATGACGGTTGATCGCGAATCAGACCCGTACGACCAAACCCCGCATCCGTTCGTTCCCAAATTTTGCAAGTCCCTTCATCGGCCCATGAAGCACTAACCCTATAAATTTCATGGCCAGAAGGCCACCAGAAATGCCCCATCAATCAAAATGGCCCCCAAAGGGCCACTTAAAGGTCGAAAACGCTTGCTCAAATCATATATCCGCTCATCCGTTTGCACTAAATTTTTGCATGGACCCTAGTCAGGCCATAAGGCAACTATACACCGAATTTGGTGGCCAGAGGGGTGTTAGGACCACCCCAACACCAATAGGGAGTCTCATAAGTCTATTTTAGGAAATTGTGAAAGCTTGAGGCCATTTGCACCAAATCTGGAATTATAAAAAGGGGTTTCTTTTGGGCACCCCTCTCCCATACGAATTTGCCCTAGGGAAGGGAAGAGAGAAAAGAGAGAAAAGAGAGAAAGAAGGAGGAGGAAGAGAGAGTGAAGAAGGAGAAGTGTGGACCCTAGATCGAGATGGGGCCCAAGAAAGCAAATCTTGCATCTTTCCACCTCTTCTCCAAGAAGAAACCTCACCCCACAACCACTATTTCGTCCGTTGAGCAACTAGGTAAGCTCCATTACCTATTTTCTTTGAAACCCTTGTGATGAGGGAGATTTACTTGGGATTCTTACAAGCAAGTGGTCGCCTTTAGGGATTCCGGCCGATCTACCCCGAAATCCACATCTCCTAGGTCGTTTCCAAGCCTCCATCGAATCCAAGGTGCGGACTATTGATCTTAGGTGGCCTAGCACCATTTATAGTATGGGTCTAAAGATTTTGGTTGCTTAGTTGTGGTATTGAAAAATCTAGAGGAATCTAGGAATGAGTGTTTGTTGAAACTACATGGATTTACATGCTTAACTTTTGTTGATGTTGATCTTGTCCCTCATATGTTATTTTGGCTTATGATGACTTCATGTTCTTGTTTGTGATTGTTTTCCACAATGAGTTACTTCATAGTGCATAGTAATCTTGACTCTTGTGTGTGGTTGATCCCTTGAAATGTTGGAAGTGCCTAGCTTCCTCTCTATTACACACACACACACTTGTTTCTACTAATTTATCATGCTTATTAGGTAAATAGACTTGTATGATGGAATGTATGCAACATGACATGTTGGTTGATAAGCTTGTTGTTGGTATCTTTATATCTCATCGTCAAACCCTTGGATTGTCGGAACTCGAGGTTAGACGTAGTTCCATTGGTTGGACTATCCTAAGACTAACCATGCAAGTCGGACGAAAAGTGCGTATGGGCGGCGATTATTTGCATGGGTCAAAGCACCCGATGTCGTTCATCTCGTTGCTTGCGACTCGTGCGGTTTAGTCTACTTCTCGACAAATCTGTTTGTTAACCCGTGTGCTCACATATGTATGGAACTGAACCACCCCGCAACTATTGTAATTGATAATCCACTTAATCGGTCCACGACCTCGTGAGCCGGGCATGGTGGAATGAGACACCGTGTCCGAGTCGGCCTACGCTGATACGCGCCCCGTAGAGTGACCGCGAATCTCTTCCTTTTGGCACTCCTCATGTGCCTGGAGTCGGGGATGAGGAACCCGACGGGATCGCGGATCGCGGTGCCCTGGCCTCGCGCATTGAGGGGTCTCGGCACCGCAACTAGTTGAGAGCATTGATACGTGGGGTGAATCAGTTTCCCAAACCTGTTGGGTGAATGGAATTAATTAAGAACTTGGCTAACATATCATTGCATCGCATTAGTTAGGGTGGCGACTCGGCAGTCGAGGTTGCTCTGAGGGAGTGTTGTCATATGCGATCGTAAGATGGAGTCGCTTGAGGGAGAGTTGTGGCGAGGGCATGCATCATTTCATCCATCATGCATGAACATTAATAAGATTAGTTTAGTGACTGTGAATGATTGTTTTTCATTAAATCTGTAATATAATTGATGTTTGTGACAACTTGAGACTAATAGTTCACACTGAGTTGATCACTCACTCCCACTCTGGGGACGTGTTTTTAAAACACCAACCAGACCCATTCATAGATGCAGGTGACTCAGGGCATGAGGAGCCTGGCGAGGCGAGCTTGGACAAGGAGGATGAACTCTCCTACTTGTAGTTGATGGGCGGCTCTCCAGTGGCTTAGGAGACTAGATTCTAGAGCATTGAGTCGTGGGCTCAGCGTACCATTCTTATAGGCATATGATTTTCTTTACGATTTTGTTGGGCTTTGCCTTGTGCGGCCCTTTTATATTTCTTTGAACCTGTATATATTGTTTTCTTTCAGTTCAATAGACTAGTTGTGGATGTGCCTCATGTTTCAATTAATTTCATGCTGCGCATTTAAACTCGAAAGTCATAAAACCATAAAATTGATGATAAGTGACACTCGGAGACTCGGGAGTCGAGCGTATGCACGACCCCCGATTTTCCGGGGCGTTACAGTGTATATGTGTACGATACCAATTTAACTATTTTAATGTTACATCTATTCTCTAACATAAATCTGACTGTTGAGAATAATCTTCATCCATAGATTAAGTTATCAGACTATTGATTTTAAGACATGATCATCATATATATAAGTATTCTCACTTGTCCATTATAACCAACCGTTCAGTCAAATATTCACTGCTAGATAGAGATATCTGATCATCCATTTTGATTTTAGACCACCCAATCATAGTAAACTAACTACTTGATCTCTACATCCAATTGTACATGCATCAGATTGAGATTCTGATCTATTCATCTTGTTCGCCACCTATGAATATGCTTGACCCACCATCAAAATTACAATCTGAAAATTTTTACACATGTGAGCAAGTCACGTGAATCTAACGGTATACATGTTGTACCTCTTGATCACTCCAAAAACCTACTTGTGATTATTCGTTTACAAAACTGACCACACACCGACTTACATACATGATCAGAGTACTAACCATCAAGTTTTTCTATTTTTAACATGTCATCTGACTATCCATTTTCTACTTTAATATATGTACATTCCCTAATTAATTTGGTGAATAACTCTTTATTCATAATGATTTAGATATAAGTCATTTTGTAAGAATTACTTAGAAATGTGCCTGTAACCATACTGGAATCGATCTATTCATGGCAACGAAATCATCAATTTGGTGATTTGAAAGTAAGCTTCGACGCTTCTCACACAGTTAAGACTGATTGAGGAGTCCGGGATTACACGCCTCTGGATCTTTATGAGTTTGGCCACCTCATGCCAACATTCAACCTACACACATCACTGGATGCGAACTAAGACGTGAATGCCCCACGAAAGGAAGGAGAGAAATGAGATGATTTTTTTTTTAGAGCTTGCCGCCATTAATAACGGATAACATCCTCTTTGGTGACGAAGTCCCTTTATAGCTGTCGTCGGTGATGATGATAATAACATCACCCTATGGTCGCCATATTGGGAGAAACTCTATGCTTACCGCAAACATTTTTTATTTTATTTATTTTTTTGTGTCAAGGAAGACACCCAATGGTGACTCGATTTTATCATGGTTAAGAGATGTCGGATTATGACAGAGTCAGCAAGGTTAATGGTCGGAATCCATGCCTAAGACATTCCCCTGATGTGCAGCCGAATGACACTCATTGTGGGATTTGGTTGCTAAATAGTTAGATTTTAATGATGAGGCATATAGATTGTGGGACAATTAAGTGCTCAATCAAATTCATTGTGGAACCTGAGAATAGTGCACTTAATGGCCCATATCAAACCATGAAGGTTCACAGTTGCATGATTTAGATCCACCCTTAGTTAGAAAGAGTCCATGAATAAATTCACCAATCTACATTAATTCGCCATGATTGATGCATAATTGGCTCTGATACTGATAATTAGACTTAATTGCAGAATAACAGATCGGTCTATGTCCCAATAATAAAGATCAAACAAATAAATTACAACCAAATGTGTGTCTGATTTGGAGATCATAGTATCTTAAAGAAGTTCATAAATCTTTCATACTTTATACAATTTATCTCAGTTTTTCACCAACTGAAGCGAAATAATAAACTTTTAGCCTGGATTACTTCGCAACTAAAGCAAAAATGTGAATTTTTACCGGACGAAAAATGAACATTTAACCTTAGTTACTTAGCAACTGAAGCTGAAAAGTATGTTTAGCCTCCATTTTTCACCTTGAGGCTAAAAAATTGTAGGTAAATGTGTTTGTGTGTGTATATATATATATATATATATATATATATATATATATATATATATATATAGAGTGACAAAAGGTGTGTCCTAATATTAAAAATAAATGGACCGGTTAGAAAACTTCAGCTGATTTTTTAACAACCTTATAATTTTCTTCAATTAATTGTGGCCCACCAGGACAAAGGGACCTACCTGATTCTTAGTACAGGGAGTTTGCATAGTAGTATCCTTTCGATGGACGGCTTGGCTACTACACATGTCTTGCACGCTAGCATACGTAGTGGGTTATGCATTAGCTGTCTCTTACATGCGTGCGGGTTTAGCAAAGTTGCAATAAATGTCATGTACATGCCACCCGTCTGTCCGAAACCAACCACCAGCGTGGTCGTTGCTCTGTGGGCCCACCACGATGTATCTGTTTCATACATGCGGCCTACTTATTTTTTTAAATCATTTCATGGTATGACACCAAAATGAGGTATATACCAATCTCAAGTGGCCCACATTACATGAAACAATGTTGAATAAACGTCCGATCATTAAAAACTTTTTAGGGCCATAAAAGTTTTGGATCAATCTTATCTTTGTTTTTTTTCCATTCATCTGGGTCTTTATGACCTAATCAATAGACTGAATGCCTTAGGAGGATTTTAATGGTGGATATCCAATTACTATTGCTTTCCTGTGGTGTGGTCCACCTGAGATTTATTTCCCTCTAATTTATGGCTTAAAACTCTAAAATGATCTGTAAAAATGGATGAACGGAATGGATACAAAACATACATCATGGTGGGCCCGCAGAGCACCGACCATCAGCCACCTGGCTGGTGTCAGGGGAGTAGCCAATCCGTTTCCCCGTCTGCCAGCATGTCACATTTTTTTTTATTTTATTTATAACTGTGGCCCACCTGACAAATGGATCAAATTGTTTCTTGGGCCAGAGCTTCAATATAGTGGTGCTATTCTGATGGGTGGTTTAGATCTCCGACCTATCATGCCATGATGGTACACACGTAGTGTTTACAGGAGATTCATTGCACACGGTCCATTTTAAAACCGAAACGATACACACCGTCCATTGAGGTGCTCTACCTTACGTTCACGGTTCACCTTGAAAATAACAAATTGGGTCAGTCCAAAACTCAAGTGGGCCACACCATAAGGATGAGTTGCTATTGTACGCCCACCGTTAGTTGTGTATACCCACCTTGGGGAGAAAATCAGATCTTATGGTGTTTTCTGTGGTGAGGCCCACCTGAGTTTTGTATCAGCATGATGTTTGGAATCAAGGCCAAATATGAGGCTGCGGACCTGATGGATGGCGTGGATCTCACCTAAATGAAGCCCATCCAACTCAGCGAACGACCATGCCTGGAAGGGACCACTCATGTTATCCAAACGGGTCCGGATTGCCTGTGATACCCTCTCGGAGATGGGGCCCACCATGATGTTTTTGAGAAATCTACCCCGTCCATACGTATTTACAGATAATTTTAAGACATCACCCCAAAAATGAGGCAGATCAAAAGCTCAAGTGAGCTGGAATGACAGAAAACAATGAGGATTGAATATCCACCGTTGAAACGTGCGTGTGACCTCCGAATTTTTGGATCATGATAATATTTTGTATTTTCAGTCCATCCCATTAGAATGATCTCATGGACGATCTGGGTGGCATATAAATATCACGGTGGACCCAGGGAGGTTTCAACGGTAGGCATTTTCCTGCCATTTTTCCTGTCGTGCGGCCCTCATTTTTGGGATGATATCGTAACATGATCTGGAAAAACGGATGGACGGGGTGGATTTCTCACAAACGTCACTGTAAGTCCCACCAAGCTTCTGAACGCAGGAACTCCACAGATCGGGTAGTACCGAATCCGAGTCGACTTGTCGGATACTAGGTTCATCTGTCTGAAAGCCAGCAGTCAACGGTCGGGTACCCATGGGGGCCAATAGCATCCTAGGGGAATGATATTATGACGTCTGCCACCAAGATCCATGCATTTCTGTATTCACTGTACACGTGGCAAACAACCATGCTGATCTAAACCGTTGATCTGGTGGGCTGCTCATGGATGTATAACAGATCAAAATTAGTGGTGACTGGAAAACTCTGACCATCCAATTTTGTATGAGTTTTTGCCTGATGGACGAGACTGTTTATCTGCTTCCACTCAACCGTCCGTTTTCAGGCCACCAATCAAATGGCTACCACCACTCAATTCTCTTGATTTTTTTGAGATATGGTCAATCGGCATGATACACTAAAAAATCAATGGTACAGCTTACAATGTTTATGTGCCACTGGTATAACAGAGATGATTTCACGGGGCTTGACACATGCAACTAGTAACAGAATTCCTGACGAAATTATAGCATCAGCCCAAAACCAAAGGTAAAAGATACTTTCACGGGTAGGATCTTCAACAAGCAACGGTACGGATAATCCAACTGTGTGGCCCACTTTTCAAAATCCCATGGATGGTATGCATGAGGATCATATACTTTAATCCACCAAGACACCCTCCATGTAAGGCTGAACATAAGCCGAGCTAGCTCGAAAAGCTCAGCTCAACTCGTTCTAAGGTTGACTCGATTCGGCTCGAATAATGACTCAAGGCAAGCTAAGTTTCAAATGACTCAACTCATTTTAAAAACAAGTTAAGTACAATCATAGTGAATTTAGACTCAACTTGGCTCGGCTCGGCCCAAAGCTTGAGCTCAAGCTCAACTCGACTCGAATATATATGTTATATTATATATAATATATCTTATTTAAAAATAAAAAATTAAATAATATATATATATTATTAATTGAATATTTGATTTAGAAGTTGGGTGTGAGTTTGGTCAATTAGATCCAGTGGCTAAGTTGTGGTGGGTGTCGATTGAGTCAGGTTGCTGGGTTGAGTCGGGAGCAAGTTGGGTCAAGTTGGGATCAGGCTCAACTCGACTCGAGGTAAGCTTGCCTCAACTCGATCCACTAGTTTGCTTCGAATTAGACTCCAAATGTTTAGGACCGTGGGCCCTACTTTTCAAAATCCCATGGATGGTATGCATGAGGATCATATACTCCAATCCACCAGACATCCTCCATGTCCCCACTGGCCTGAACATGCAATATCTCGTTATCTCGTTTCGTGGGTTGACGCCTAGGTTAGTTTAGTAGCATTTTTGAAAATGCTACTGACTCATCCTCCTCCTCAAATGTGGAAATGAATTACAGATATCCAGGCCATCCAAATTGTGGGTCCCATTTTGGATGGATTATAACTCGAAATTTAGACTGATCAAGGGATCCTAACCATCCAATTAAAGGTTATCAAATGGATGGTTAAAAGTTAAATAGTGAGTGATCCAAATTGAAAGTGAAATCAGATGGTAAATATTACATTCTCAGTAGAATTTTTCAGTTACGGATAGCCGTAAACCTATGCGATAAGGAAATCTCAATGGTCCATTTTGGGTCAGCGATTTAGACGGTCTGCGTTGCCGTAAAAGCTATGACGTGCGTACGGTTGAAGGTTCACCGCCATTTTTTCAATGGTGGAAAACTAACAAGGAGTCTTGCGACTCAGACAGCCAATGGGAAATGCAGGAAAGATTTTTTCTAGCACACATCCTACGTATTCAACATAATACATCGCAATATTAAAGGTTTTATCTGGTCTATTTTCCATGATCCAAAACGTTAATTTCATGGACACATTATAGATAAATGATAAGATAAAAAATTATCACAGTTAAACATATACCCTTTGATCATTCAAATATTTAAAAGGACCGTCCATATTCAAATAAAAAGATTCAAATTTTAGAAGGTTGATTTACTAAAATAAAATAGCTTTTAACGTATGGATATGCTCCATCAATGTTATGTACTATCATATAAACGGTTGGGATCAATGAAATATAATTCCAGATTCAGTGTTTAAAGTAACTAACAGATGCTATAGCAATACATCGGGATGTATTCTAGCAAACCTATGCAGTGAATGAGCATCATGTTACTGATTCCTTTAAATGACTAAAATGCCCTTTTGATTTTGAATGAAAAAGGCTCGCTTGAATACATTCGGTTTATTACAATACGATGCGTTGGAACCATGTCCTTCGAATATGGGGCCGTGTTAGTGATCCAAGCTGTTGATATGGCGAAATACAAAGATGAAGATGGATGTATGGAAATATATTCAAGATTCGTATGTCTTAGACTTTTGAATCAATGACCCACAAAGTAACGGTTAAGATGACGGTCATATTCATTAGAAATATTTAAATAATATAATTATATACAAATTCCAATATAAGAGCTTATTTCCTCTTTATACTTTGAGGCCAATCTTATGAACGGATTAGATCACTAAAAATATCCCCGGATCCAACAGATATGGTCCCGATGTATCGTAATGTAGTACGTCCATATGTATTTGAGAAACCTCCGATTAAGATATCGTTACTCTCACATGCGAGTATACGGCTCTATGCAGCTAGTTAGGGGTGCACACGGGTCGGTTTGGTCCCGTTCTATTATGGGGGTGAAATCGAACTGAACCGTTTCCAATGGTTCTAGGATATTTGGAACCGGAACTGGACCGTTGGCACCCTAGAACCGAACCGGAACCGAACCGTTTCCAATGGTTCTAGGATATTTGGAACCGGAACTGGACCGTTGGCACCCTAGAACCGAACCGGAACCGAACTATTAAAACCGGTTCGGTTCCAGATCGGTTCCACGATTCTGTGGTTTTTATAATCTAGCCCAATTGCAAGCCTATGTCCATCTATGTTGTAGTCCATTTGATGAATGATTTAGATATTATATAAAGTGTACAAAAATACATTTATGAAAATAATTAAATTGTGCATTATAAACCATAAATTATGAGTCAAATATGGAAACAACAAAGGGTTCTTGATTTGGTTCCAAGTTCGGTTCCAGGTTCGGTTCCACGGTTCGGTTCTACGGATCGAATCCATGGTTTGATTCTATGGATCGGTTCACGGTTCGGTTCGGTTCTACATACCCCCAAACCGAGAACCGAACCGATGTAACCAGTTCTTTGATTTTTGGAACTAGAACCGAACCAAACCGTACCGTTTGGTCGGTTCCGCTCCGGTTCCACGGCTCTACCGGTTAAATGTGCACCCCTACAACTAGCTATGGCTGAAAGTCGGACGGATTAACCCAACCCAAGGTTCCTATACCTCAACCCTAACCCAACCCAACCCAACCCAACCCAATATTGGGTTGGAAATTCTCAACCCAAGCCCAACCCAAGGGTTGATTGGGTTGGTCGGGCATACGTGCTAATATTTTTGTTATTACATTAGTTTATTATATTTCAATATAAAACTTATTTTTTGTACCTATGCTTTTACTAATTATATATGTGATTATTCGTCATAAAAAAATTTATTTTTTTCTTAAAAAAAAACAAGCTAAAATATAGGACAACTACTCCTTTAAAAGATATATTTAAGATAGAGAAATATAGAAATCTGGCATATCTCGTCAGCTTGAGTCCTTATAAATGATGTGGACAAATGAGACCACATATCACTAGTGTGCCTTCAACACAAACGATCCACACTCAATTATAATTTATAAGTAGCTTATATATTGATCGGGTTCAGGTCGAGTTGGGCAACCCGAGACCTCAACCCCAGCTCGACCCAAGTTTTATCGGATTTGTGTTTGTATAGCCCAAGCTTGAGATCGGACCCGATATATCCTGCCCAAGCCTAACCCAATGTCGGGTCGGTCACGGGTCGTTTGGGTTGAACCTGCCCAACTTTCAGCCCTATAGCTAGCTCATCAGTGCCTCCGGAGGTAGAGGGGTCTGGTTGCTGCACACGTGGCACACGTGGACGAGATCCAAACGGCTCATCCTGGGGTATCAATATGGAATGCATCATGGACCAACAACCACGTTGTTTGGATGATCTTAACCGTTCATGCAAATTGACACTAATCAGTGAGAGCTAGCTAGTTGGGGAGCCCGCCAGTATGGATGGTTTGGATCATCACACAAATGTAGCATGTGCACAGTACAAGATATGGAGACACAAGGAGATTTCTTCCCACAATTCATATGGGCAGCTAAAAGATAAAAGATAGTATAATCAATGGTCCTGATTCCATACGAATATGCAGTAGTTAACCTATGAAAAACTTCTTCCGTGCTGACCAGTCGTAATGGCCCACCGAATGAATGGTCAGCAGATTGCATCACACGCCTTCCAATAATACAAGGAAGGATTCCAGACTGTGGGGCCCACTGTGATGTATGCACATTACATCCACACTGTCCATCAAATTTTAAAGCTCATTTTAAGCTATGATCCCAAAAATGAAGCAGATCCAAATATTATGTGGACCACACCACAGGAAGCAGTCATTATTGAATCCCCACCGTTAAAAACGTCATGAGACAAATTTCAGCTTGATTTGAAAATTTAGTGCCCACAAGAAGTTTTTAATGGTCCATTACCACTGTTTCTTATACCATTGATGTGTGCGTGGAATCCAAACCGTCAATCTAGTCCTCCTTATGATCACTGTATATCCTATAAATTATACTTATAATAAAAACTCAGATGGGACACACCACAAAGAGCAATGTACAATTACGCCTAAAATCTGTATATTCACTTTCTGTGGCCCACCTCAATTTTGGAATGGCTATTGTCTAGGGGTGTCTAGGGGTGTCCATTCATCCTAGAGGGGCACACCTGATTGGTGGTGTTGGATAGCAGACAAACAACAATGTAGACCATGGCTTTTAGATATAGCTGGGCCGGGAATGACTCGACTTGCCTGACTTGACTCGTTCTTACCTGACTCGATCCAAACCAAATGCGTGAGTAGGTTCGAACCGAGTAGGCTTTGTTTAATTCGAACTTAAACTGAGTTGAGTTCGAGTTACCCAATAACTTGATTTAACTCAATTTGGATTCGAGTATATATATAATAAAAAACCATAATTTCTAAGTATATCTAACCTTACCTGCCACACCCGATACGATCCCAAACTCTTTCTCTCCCTCCTTCATCCTCCTCTTCCAAGCCGGTAGCTACCCATCACCATCACTACCCTCCTCTCTTTCTCTCTTCTTCACTCCCTCCTCTTTCAAGCTCAGCAGCCGCCCACCATCATCACCACCCTCCTCCTCTCTCTCTCTCTCTCTCTCTCTCTCTCTCTCTCTCTCTCTCTCTCTAATTCGGCACCAACTCGACTTGACTCGGTACTTTTGACTGGGTTGGACTCGGTCCAGATTAGTCCATGCCAGACTCGGTCTCGGATCGGATGAAGAATGTTGGACTTGGTACCAAGTCAGGTCAAGTTCGGGTCAGGCCTATTTTAAAACCAGTGAGTCGGGTCAGCCCTAACTCGGTCCGACTCGACTAGATGCCCAACTCTACTTTTAGACCAGGCAACTGACCCGAGTTGAAGTGTATTAGCACAACTCACCTGAGTCGGGGAGTGACCGAATTGGACTCAACTCAGATGAGTCGTTCCGGACTCATATCCAGCCTTAAAACCATGATGTGAAAACCATGATGTGGACCCTACATTCCATCTGAAAATTTCTATGGTTCCCGATTGTTCCCTTAGGTGTGGGCCCTTAAGTTATGGACGTAGGCCCCACATTTGGGGGGCACATCTAATGGGTGGGCACTAACACATCTAGAAGCAAGTGTACCATACAAATGGCAAATGTTCACGGTAACCAAATCATGTGTTCCGTGGGCCCACCAATGATACGCCACTGACCAGGATTTATTTTGATTGGACCATCTTAACCATCTAAGAAATGGACCCGTTCTTCCCGAATTTAGAGCCATTGCTTGATCCTTTATTATTTACATTTAAACCGGCAATTAAAGGTGCAGGGTCATCCAAACATTGTATTTTTGGACCATTGTCCACTCACTAGACGAAATACGTCATCCATTCATGCCACGTGTACAATTAAATAAGACGCACGATTGCTGATTATAGCCGCTACATCTTCAGCCACAAAAAAAAAATTTTTTTTTTTAAAAAGCCAATGTTCTTTTCCGTCAATATCTATTGGAGTCCATCTGCTAGGTGGGCCACACATAAATGAAAAAGAGACAAAAAAGCATCCGATATATATATACACACACACACACACACATCCAACTAAGATGTGAAGGCCGCATATAACGTGTCTTAACGACCATGCGATTCTGTTAGGTGTAATGGTCGATAATTCACTTTATTTTTTTAAATAGATAATCTTCACTAATAATAGATGAGATAATGGGATGTTCCAAAAGAAGACTATTTCAATAATCATGCAAGCAACTACATGAAAATTAAAGGTTTTTGGCTGGTTATCTGTTGCTTTGTGCGTTTCACCCACATGATGATTTTATAGATCTGAGCTTTCGAAAAAATCCTATCATTATGATAGTGCTTAGGTGGGCCACAGAATAGAAATAATAGACAACTGCCTAAAAACCTCCAATTCACATGGTGGTCCACGTGATGATTAGATCGGCATGATTTTTAGGTATCCCAATTTCATGGTGGGGTGATCTTTCCCAATAAGTTAGATGCCATGAAAACATCAGGTGGCCCAACATAAAAGAGTTACTGAATAAGCTTATTCTTAAACTATCGTAGAAGATCCAGTAACAGTTTTATATAAGGATTTTTACTGCACGATTCTTTTGTTATTCTGATTTTACTAAACAGCGCTTTAATTTTCCAAAAACCACATGCGTTTGAGGAGACTAGCTGACAAAATACCCTATCTAACACTCGAGGAATGTTTCTTGAACGGCATAGCTAGTAAATTTTTTGCTTTGAAGCAAACTCCAAAGAATCCAAAAAAAAGAAAGAAAAAAAGAAAGAAAGAGGTCATTAATACCAATCCTTCAATATCTTCAAGAAATCAAATCGACCAAAGAGTGTTCGGTTCTAATATGGTCGCCGCGACCTATATGATCATGGATATGTCCCATGATTCTCCCTTACGGGACGCTACTTGGTACTTCACTGGATTATAACTTTTTTAGTCTTTGGATATCATTATTGTCTATATCTCGTACCCTTTAAAAAAAAAAAAAAAAAACGTACACACCCCCACACACTCACACCTTGGTGGGATTTCACCACCTATGGATACTCAGGTGTTGAAACTCCTCAGAGTCTACCACCGGAGCAAGAGTAAGAATCCTATATATCTCGTACCCTTACAAGAATGATGACTTTGCGGAAGTCTTTATCTTATGTGATCATTGGTTATACCAATGTCCAAAAAGGCTAATGTTACCTTGATCCATGTTTCTTTCAGTCATATTTATTTTAAATAGTAGCATATTTCCTTTTGTAGAGACTCAAGTTGCAATCACATTTGCTTCTATTGCCGCCACTTCACAACTAATGGTGACACATCTTATTATGATTTCTCCTAATATATTGTATTACCTTTTGCTTTACTAATTGTAGTAGATAAATTTTAGGCCAATTGTTAGGGTTGTACCCTTAAAAATTAATGTTTCCATTTCAGACCTCACATGTTATTATTAGCAAATTATTCATTAACTTACTTTAGTGACGTGCGTTGAACTTCAACTTATGTTTTATATGGGTTACAGAGAGAGATTGCATGGATTGTCCTTGGGAGCTTGAGATTGGTCACAATGATCACCAGTCAAGGGAGTGTTGTGGGTCATGGATCTCAATATCCTACTTAGCCATGACCACTTACTAGGTTTTAGAATGAACATGTGGTTTTTTTTTTTTTTGGTCATCATGTGTGAAGGGACCGATGGTGATTTGGGATGGAAGGTTTCCTCCGTTAGGCTTGACAATTATGGTGCCTTTGCCTACTCGACATAGATGTGAGTGTTCCATGAACATGGGATCTTGTTATTAGACCTATTAGACACTTATATTTGCAGATAATTTTTAAGTCTCTAGAATAGGAGATTCATCATGCCTATACTAGATCAACTTATGTGTATATCAACTTTGACTAATCCTTAAACCTAAGGACATGCAGAGAGTCTAAGGTCTTGATGATATATGCATTGGCTCACTTTATAAGGTAATTATGATGACCGACATGTGGGTGTGGTTGAGTGCATGCATTAAGGTCTGGTTGAGGCTCACATGATCTGATGAGGGATTCACCAGGTTACTTGAGATATTATTATCGGACTGATTTTATGGTTTGGGTTAGTCATTAAGTATATATATATATTTTTAAAAGCCAGCCAGTGCAGTTAAAGTTTTCTAATGGTCAGTCGAGATTTTTTAACGGTTAACTTTTAGTTTTAATCATTGATTTGTTTTAAATCAAGCCAATGTATACCCAATAGTTAAGATATGTTTATATAAGATATTTGGTTAAGAACAGTGGCTAAGGTGAGTGGAGAGATTGATTCAATGTAGGTACATAGTTACGTTAGACCACAAATTTTTGATGTAACAGGGCATACCTAAGTTTGAAGGATGGTGGAGCATTATAACTAGTGTCTTCCCTTCATCCCCAACTCCTCTTAATAAATAGATCTTATAATAGAGGGATTAGAAAAAAAAAAAAAAAAAAAAAAAGATCCTTAGATGTCCTAAGCCCCATTGGGCATCACCAAGAGAGAGAAAAAATAGAGGATAGAGAAGAGAAGAGAGAGAACCACCTCTCCTCCCTCCTTCCATACGTCAACACATCCCATATGCGAGGTTTGAATCAAAGGACTCTCGTGTGCTCGCCTAGCCCTAATCTAGGTTGGCATGTTGGTGTCAACCTTCTCCTCCATCTCAGATAGATTGATGAGTGACCTAATTTGGAGGATCTAGATTGACTCTTCATCCGACTTGACGATATTGATTAAAGAGAGAATTTTGGTTGTAAAATTCCTTAAAAAAAAAAAAAAAAAACTTGATAATATATGGATGGGGATCCTATAATTAAAACTAATTAAATTTAGATTTTTTTTTTTCAAATTTTTTTACATTCTATCAACAATTCCATAGTCACTCACAACATTTTCTCATCTTCACATCAGTTGATCACTACCACTCAATCATCTCCCTCAACATCTCTCAACAATGATAATTCTTCCAATTCACCTACGAATACTTTGTCGATTGTTAATGTCTTTCTCTTGCCATGCTTTTACTATTCCTTCAGCCTTGTTGGGGCATTACATGGTCACACATATTCAGGATATCACATGGAAGCATAACATCTATTTTACCACCAAACATCCTCTTTTGTTAGCCTATATCTCTATCTTGGAATATTATCTTAGAGTGTTTGACCCAATCATTCAACTAACCATGGGTATCCACCCTTTATCTAATACCCATGCAATTTAATTGGTGGATCAAAATATCTTAACCATCACACACACACATTTGTGTGTGGTTAAAATATTTTTAACATTTAAAACAAAAGATCAATATTTGAAATCATTTAAAATCATTTAAGCGTCAGGCCCAATGAGAAACAACTTGATGGATGGTTTGATCAATAATATGGAAGTCATAAAGTGTTCTTGGGCAACTAGTGGATCCCTTGTTAGATTATATGGACCTCAATCGTATTCTAATGCATGTACCCAACTACACCCACATATGAGCCATTGAATTGGCCTCATGAGGAGGGCTGAAGCACATTACACTAGGAAGCTAAATTCCACATATGTTCTCAGGTCTAAGGTTCAACCAAAGCTAGTATGCACACAACTCAATTTAGACTAGACATAATAGGCCCATCGACTCAAAGAATTGAAGCCATCTTCCAATGCAAGTGTCCAAAGAGTTTAATAACAAGATCTCATAGCCATGAACACTCACACTACCATGAGAGGTAGGACAAAGGCACTAACTTATCATTGGGCTAGATGATAGAGGCTTTTTATATCTAGACTCATCATTAGTCCCCTCACACAAGATGACTACCCAAGAATAACAACAAGTTCATCCTAGAACCTACCAGGTAGTCATGAGTAAATAAGATACTTGGATCCAAGAAACACAATTTTCCCTTGGCCATTCCCAATGGCCATTGTGCTCAACTTAAGTTACTTAAGGGTCTGTTTGAAATGTGGGATTAGGTGGTATTGAATTGCATTTGACCATATGTAAATTTCATTCGAAAAGATGGGAAGGATTGAATTAATCCTGGTATAATATCATCCGGTCCTGGTGGGAGATACAAGGAGATTTTTGGTGGATTTTGAAATCCACTAAATCTATAAACCCCACATTGATGCATGTAATTTATCCACGCTATCCATCCATTTGCACCCCTCATGCTTGACAATCAAGTTGCATGTGCATATAAATAACTAACATCAGTTATGAAATTTGGTTAATTGATTACAATTCCATGGCCCACCAAACACAAGTTTCACTTAATACAATTTTTTCCAAAGGAAGAATTTGATCCCAAACATAGGCTTGGACAATCAAAATAACATAGTATTTAAAAAAGAAAATCGTTGTGCAATAATAATATTAAGAGAAATTTACCATTGTAAATGCCACCTTTTATCCAGCGTCTTTTCAAAACGCTCTGAAACTTTACTTTTCCAAATTAAACCATTTTATACGGACACACTATTTGAAGGTAAAATATCCTTACATTTACAACCTATGGCTACGGATTATAACCGTAGCTATAGCTATATGCACCTCTTTTTCACCTACAATTATTGTGTCCGTACCGAATGGTTTACTTTGAGAAAGTAAAGCTTGGTAGCGTGTCGAAAAGACGACGGGTAAAGGGTGGCCTGTGTACCGTGGTCAATTTCTCTAATATTAATTCCGTCTAATGCAATTCAATACCATTTAATCCTGCTATCCAAACAACCTCTAAGGACAACAAGAAAACCCTCTACTTAAACTCATGATTACATGAACTATTAATGTAAACACACAAACCATGACATTTACATGTCCTCGCCAAAACATGGCCACCATTGTGGATTGTAAAAATCAACCTTGACCTTTTAAGGTACAAAATGCTAATAATATATAGTAGTCTCAAACAAAGTTCCTCAAATCCGATGGTTTGGATTACCCAATCTACATGAGTTTTGGAATTTGAATTATGGTAAGGCCTACACGATGACCATTGCAGATCTAATGCACATTTATCACTTGTATACAAGTAAGGATTAGACTATGAAATTTCATTCATTCTCATTCTATGAGCAGAAGTTCATAAACCAGACAATCAATACCTTCTGAAGGCTATTTGATAGGTGAGATTGTAAAGTTGCCATGCTTTGTATGAGCACTCATGGATATGTCTAATCGCCAAGTTATGTGGTAGTGGCATCTGTGAGTATGATTTAGAAAGTCCCATGGACTACCGAATGAGTCTTAAAAAGAATTTATTTTTTTAAATCCTTTCAATACTTAAATGATAGTTTACCACCATTTTATATATGATTGGAGGATGGGTGCCATTACTGTAAAAATTTAGACAATATGAAAATTGGACATTTCAGATGGTAAGATCATTAGTATAAAAATAAAATTTAAATAATCTAAATGGTAAGATAATTAAAGATAGAGAATCAACTATTAACATTGATGAAATGATCTTAGTTATTCAATTTGCAACTCTTAAATGGATAGTTAGAGAAAAATGTGTGAGTGGTCCGAATTTTATTGATGAAACCAATAGTTCTTATTATCCAATCAATTGGATTTTTAGGCTTTAACCCATCAATCCATTAGCTCCTAATTTGTATGATCCAGATTTTAGACATACTACCACTTATGAGGTCTCAATCCTGGGCCTAGTCCACCTGTGGGGTCTCAATCCTAGCCTTAGTTACTTAAACCCTGTACGTGCCTTCGGCTATAGCCCTAATCAGGCTGAAAATTATCTCGACGGTACTAGTTCTACAATGTTGGCCTACCCAGGTCCAGTCTTGTAAGGAAAAGATTTTAATAATCAATGGTTTAAAATAAGCCAATATAAGAGGTCGTTTAGATGCCCGTAAAATCTTTTACTTGTAAAGGGTTTAATGGTTTATAAATAAAGATATTATATGGGTTATTTGGATACCTGTGGGCCTATTTGATTTTCCATGATACATGTAAATCATGGTAAATAAGTAATTATTACTTTTTCACCTAGTTTCTAGAGGCGAGAGTAATTCCACCTAATAAGCGATGCAAAAAATGTTGACTTAAATATGTTGACCCCACTGTAATGTATATGATATATCCATACTGTCCATTTATTTTATTATAACATTTTGAGGCATCAGATAAAAAGTGAGGCTGATTAAACACTTAAATGGTTCACACGAAAGGAAACAATGACCTTAATTCTTATACTATTGGAAGTTATTTCCTTAACTATGGGTACTCAACCCTTGACTAGGTGTTGAAACACCTAAGAGTACCACAGGAGCGAGAGTAACAACCCCAATCTCCTCCACACTCTCTCTCTCTCTCTCTCTCTATTTTATTAAGGATATTTTTGGGTTTTGTCCACCTACAATGAATCTTATCATGCAAAGACTTTAGATTATTGAAATATGACCGGATTGAATGAGTGTCATTAAACTATACATATATGGTGAATGGACCGTTCGCAAATGTTTTTAATCCATGTTTCTTTTTAGTATAAAAGTGGCTCATTTTGTTTTTATAACATTGGGGGTAACAAGCCCAGTTGGGCTCAGCCAGCCTTTACACCAGGGCTACATTTCAAGCCAACTTCAATCAATTGGGAAAGTCTACAGGCTCAAGCCACGAGCCTACAGGTTCGGGTCTTCCAGGCAGCCTGAGCCACCCCACCCATTGCCACGCAATATTCCACCATTTTCAAAAGAGCCATTTGCTGTAAACATAGTAATTTTGGTCATACAATGCAATGACATCATCATGGATAGAGCATAGCAGTTAAGTTGGATGATCTCAACCGTCTGATTCACCCATCAGTTTTCAACCTTGATCATCCATCCAATAATCGGTAATTGAACTTACTATGACCATCCATCACTATAACAATAGATGGATCATAGGATTTTGGAGGCCTGGACAGCCGTTGATGCATGAGACGTCCTCCCATTGCAAAAATGGTGGTGAACTCTCACCCTATTCTGGCATATTTCTAAGACCAGGGATCCAAGCCTCTCCCTTCTATCATCTCTTTGTATTCCTGTCTTTCCAATCTCTTTCTCTTTCTCTCACACACTCTATTTAATATCGATTTCCATCTTTCTATCGTTGTTTTTAATTCAATCAAAACGGAATTGAAGGAAGAAAAGGAGGAGTGTAGAAGAGGAGAGAGAAAGAGAAGGGAGGGCCTTTTTGGGAGGATGAACACGCCCTCTGTTCTGCTAATACCTCCTCCCAGATCTTAGATTTCCTCGATTCCGCATCTGGGTCTCTTCAATCGGTATGTATTCTTGTCTGCTTCAGCTGGATTTCCTCTCCCGTTGTAGAATTCCTCCAAAAGACATCGAAATCTGAATTTTTTATTTTTTATTTTTTGGGTTTCTCATATTTCGATTTGCTGTTGGATTTTTAAGGATTGTTGGATTGATCCATGAAGGATCATCCGTTCCTCGATTGAATCGGAGAAAACCCAATTCGTATCCGATCCGAATCCGGCGAATTCCGGTTGGGTTTCTCGAACAAGGTATGTTTTTTATCTGTTTCGATCTAATGGATTATGGAATTTGGTTTTTCCCATTGATTGGGCATTTATCTCATTTGGGTATTTTTTGTTTTGTCGAATTGGATGGCATGGATTGGATCCGATGTAGAATCTCGTGTTTGATTTTGAATCCGGTTCGTGATTCTGTTAAGAAAAAGGGAGGAAAATGAGAATTATGGTTTTGGAAATTTAATGTTGGTCTCATTCGATTTGGGGATTGCAGAGAAATGGAATCCGATCTCGGTAAGCTTTTTATCGGTGGGATTTCGTGGGACACGAACGAGGATCGTCTCAAGGAGTATTTCAAGGCGTATGGGGAGGTGGTGGAGGCTGTGATCATGAAGGATCGGACCACAGGCCGTGCCCGTGGATTCGGTTTTGTTGTGTTTGCGAATCCTGCCGTCGCTGAGCGTGTGGTCATGGAGAAACATACAATAGATGGTCGGATGGTAATTTTCTTTCGTGGCATTATGAGAGTCTCGAATCACGTTTCTGTATTTGGGTTTTTGTTATTATGTTTTGTACTCCATGAACTATCGAGCATTCAATCATTGATTCTAGAATTGGGTTTTCATTCCATTGTTGTGAATTTGATGAATTTTCAGGTTGAGGCGAAGAAGGCTGTTCCTAGGGATGATCAGCATATTCTGAATAGAAACAGCAGTAGCATCCATGGATCGCCCGGCCCAGCTCGCACAAAGAAGATATTCGTAGGAGGCTTGGCATCGACAGTAACAGAGAGTGACTTTAAGAAGTACTTTGATCAGTTTGGGACGATAACGGATGTTGTGGTGATGTATGACCACAACACCCAAAGGCCGAGGGGGTTCGGATTCATCACTTACGACTCGGAGGACGCTGTGGAGAAAGTCTTGATGAAAACCTTCCATGAACTGAATGGGAAGATGGTTGAAGTCAAGCGGGCCGTCCCGAAAGAGTTATCTCCGGGGCCTAGTCGGTCTCCTCTGGGTGGATATAACTATGGCATGAATAGGGTCAATAGCTTCCTTAATGGTTACACTCAAGGGTTTAATCCAAATTCAGTTGGAGGATATGGAATGAGAATGGACAGTAGATTTGGTCCAATTGCAGGTGGACGGAGTGGATTTCCACCATTTGGTCCACCTGGTTACGGAATGGGTATGAATTTTGAACCTGGTCTGAGCCCAAATTATGGAGGAACTGCAAATTTCAACACTAATCTCAGCTACGGGCGGGGATTGAACCCTTATTACAGTCCAAATTCGAGTAGATATGGTAATGCTGTTGGGTATGGTGGAGGTAACTTAGGAAGTGGGTCCCTTTTAAACTCACCGGGTCGAAATGTATGGGGAAGCGGTGGACTTAACTACACTACGAGTTCCACGAGTTCGGCAGCTTACATGGGTGGCTCCGGGAGTGGCACTATTGGAGCCTTTGGAAATAGTAGCACAAATTGGGGTTCGTCTCCTATTTCGGCTCAAGGTGGGGCTGGCGGTTCTGGCTTTGGTAGCGGAAATCTCAGATATGGAAGTGGTGACAACAGTTATGGATTGGGAGGGAGTGGTTATGCTAGGAGCAGCGGGGCAGGGGGTGCCCCGCAATCGTATACTGCATCGAATGGCGGGTATGATGGAGCCTATGCAGATCTATATGGTGGCAGTTCCGTTTATGGGGACCCCACTTGGCGGTCTGCATCTTCCGAGCTAGATGGGCCTGGTTCATTTGGTTATGGGCTTGGAAATGCAGCTTCGGATGTTACAGCCAAAGGTTCAGCTGGTTATATGAGTGGTTATGATGTTAGCAACAGACAATCAAATAGAGGTGAGTTCTTTCATTAGCACTGATGAACTGTTCCTTTGATAGATTTGTCTCTTTTACGGGGAGAGAATAGTTAACTCGTTGATTGTAACCAATTCATTGATTGTAAAAAACCTATGTAATAGACTCTTAGATAGCATTGATTGTAATCAAACTATGTTACAGTCTATTACATTGCCCCTGTGGGAGTTTTGTACTCTCATTGCTGGTCCTCAGCCCAGATGAATGAGGGTTGCATCTGGTTGGCAGCCGGTGTCGAACTTGTGCTCTAACTTTCATCATGAATCCGAACAAAATGACAATCCAAACTCATGCGAGGGTGTAAGACTTGATGACTATGTTCTTAACTGACTGGCCCCTTGATTGAGTTGAATGGCAGAACAAGATTCATGTTGCCTACCCTAATGAAGTGGGATAAGGCGTAGATGAAGATGAGGGGAAAATAGTTCCGAGTAATCTAATTTGCTGAAACTACTATCAATGAATAATACTTTTCGTCCTTGCGTTTGTGTAATTTTCATCTTAGAATTGCTCTTTCTTGTTGCCATGGCTGGAATGATGGTGTAGATGTGTAGGTCTCATGAGAAAGCTTCCATCTCAGGCCTTTCTATGCTCACCACTACTGCATGTACCAACCTGGTTTGTGTCTGAGATTGTGTGTCAGTCTATGTAGTTGCTCCGGCCTTAAATTTAGTCCGGCCACACTCATCATGTAGGCCCACGGATTAAAAAGCAATGGACTAAAATCAATGTTTTAAAACCTGGACCGGACTGGATGGCAGAACCTGATTGGACTGGATGTTCCCATAAAAATGGGGCTGGGTTCATATAAACCTGTTGTGGTTCGGAAACCGCCCAGGTTGCCATGTCAACTGACTAATCTAACTGTCCGGTTGGGTGGTTTGTCCAGTCTAATCAGCTGGTCGAACCTTTCTCCCGTGCATTTTAAATTGTCTACATAAATGGGTCAGGGTCCTGTCGAGATTTAAAAGATGACTTGAAATTGCCACGATCTGCATATCAATGTATCTGCATATCCTGCCTTTTTTCCTTTACACACACTCCTCATGATATCTCTTTTTGAATCATTGCTCATATTTACACATTTGGTCTTGAACCTTGCTTGCTCAGGAATTGCTACCTAGGAGAGGACGATCATTCTTTCGATATCAGAGCAGTTTATAGTAGGTGAAGGAATCCGGTGAAGTCTGGTGCACGACTGTGAATTTTGCACCACCTCGTCGATATTTCAGTTAATTTGATTATCTAGAGCTAACCGGAGTGTTTGTTTTGAGAATTCAAATTCAGAGAAAGGGAGAGAGAGAGAGAGAGAGAGCAAGTGATAAAAAAGGATTTTGTGTAAGGTTTGAGATTTGAGTTTAGCTTCTACATGGAGTGTAGGTTTTGGGTTTCTTGGGGGTTTGATTGAGATGTTAAATCAGATTGCGGGATATATTCAGAAGAGTGTTCCAATCGTGGAGAATGCATCCAATGGACTTTTATTATTTTTCCTCGCCATAATGTCTGGCGGAAATTGCTAGTCCTTTGTCAGGTATGTTTGTTTTCTTTTATTGTCTTTGTTTCTTAATCATCAGATGTACCAGAGTTCTGGTTGATTTTACTGTGTGAAAAACTTTCAGTGGGTACCCTTTGCGTCCCTAAATAAGCTTTCTATATATTCTGATTCATTTCAATAGGAATCTTGGTTTCCAAAAGCTTGAATTTTATGAATTGGGTGTTGATCAGAATTGCAGTTTTTTTCCTTTTATAATCTGTTTATTCATTATCTTTGTTTGGTCAAACACCTTTTTTATGAGAATTTTGCTCTCTTTCCTACATGATCTATGGATGCATGTACTTCTGCAAGTTGGTCTTTTTTTTTTTTTTGTAAGGGCTAGACTGCTATGGAATTTCTGCATTATTTCTTCATTGGCAGTGGCTTATCCACCCATATGCCAATCCAAATGCCCCAAATAGGTGGGCCCCATCATGAATGGAAGGATCAACTGTAGAATTTCAACTGCTGATTATTTTCTTTTAATGTTCTACTTGATGGCTTCGGATTAGATGGTTAGGATTTTCCAGTCAGGGTGATGTTCTGGAGATGTGGATGAATCGCCATCGTAATAATTTGGTGGAAATGGTGTAATGTAGTAGTCTAGCCTGTTCTGATTTTTCCCTTTTGAGCCCCAGTCGTGTATGTGATCTTCGGCCGTTCAGTTTGTACTAGTTGGGCTAATGGTTCAGTTATCTGAACCGTTGATATTATGGGTTTCAAGGTGGATGGCCCACTCACTGAAGTCCATCAAGATTGGAAAATTCTAACCCTTCAATTCCTGGCCTAGAAGTAGACATTTAAGAAAGAAAACAAACTGATGGTTTGAACTCAACCAAAAAAAAAAAACAAAAAAAAAAGCCAAATATCAACAACTAGCATCTTCCAATCTGGGTTATCATATCTACAATTTGGACCATTGAATCATGGCCCCACTTGTCCAAAAAACTGAAACTTCTGGTCTGAGCATTGTATGATACATCAGAATCTCATCTGATCATAAAGCTGTGTCTATCAGGCAGATAGCTTTTTACAAAGGACTTGTATTCCTCTTTTTTGAGTCTTTTCATGTGTAAATACCATTGTAGGAATACAGGTGGGTCATTCTTTTTCAAATCATGATCACCTTCCTCTTGGAGAAGAGAGGAACATCACACCCTTCTGTTGGTTGAAAGACCCATCTATATCATTCATAAGACAAACGTCTGGTTTGGTTATAAAAGGAAGTGCACCACTACTTTCCTTGTGGTGAAGGACAGTGATTTTGATCTGTTCCACCAATCTGATAAATGGTATTTATGAGTCTGTCTCAGCCAAAATTTAGGAGCCCCCGTCTTTGATTCCACACTTGCCGTTGACCTGGCAGCTCGAGTACACCAGAAGCTGGCAATGTCCCCCAAATCTTTTACCTTTGCCAACGATTGATGTGGACCGTTCATTCATCCTGGTGGGATTCACATTGTGAACGGTTTGGATGGCATATAAACATCACGGTGGGCCGTATATTGGTGGGGCGTGGCCTACTCTAGTCTTCGATTTTTTATTTTTTATTTTTGAATTATGGGGAGCGGATTACCTGGGCACAAAGATATATCTGTTCCCGGCGTTGTGTGGGGCCTACCGATATGTCCGTGACAAATCCACTACGTCCATCTGTTTTGAAAGACCACAATAAGACAGGATTATAAAAATCAGGAAAATCCATAATTCAGGTGGGCCACACTGACAAAACAGTGGGAACAGCAACTTCGACCGTTGAAACGTTCTTAGAGCTGACCATGATGTTTATTTGCCATCTAAACCGTTCATATAATTATTACCGCTCAGATAAACTGTCGGAACAAATATCATCCTGATACGAAACTTCTATCACCGCGAGGCGTTCAATCTCCGCTGTTTCGTGTGGTTTGGGCCACACGAGTTTTGAATCTTCCTGATTTTTAGAGTCCTGTCATATTGTGGTCTTTCAAAACAGATGGACGGTGTAGATTTGTCACGGACATCTCTATGGGCTCCACACAGGGTCACAGGCAATCCGCTCCCTTTTACACGGGCTCCATGTTGCAGGGGTGGTAGGTGTAATTTTGATGTGAAATGGCATGAAAAAGCACACTTGGCAGTATGGAACACGTGCGTGAGATCTGGGCTTTCCAATTTGCTTTTTGTTGAGTACAATGACGAAAGTGACCCTGCATTTTTTATTTTTTATTTTAAAAAAAACTAGTAAAGGTGGTAGAGTTTCATGCGTTGTGGGACCGGCCTGATGTGTTTATGAAATCCAAACCGTCCATCAGGTTCATCCCACCATGATGCCTATATGAACCAATAATCAGGTCGATCTAATATGATGTGGGTCACCATCAATTTGTATCCCTTTGCAGAGTACATAGTTTTTACACTGTGGCCCACCTGATGGTTGGATTTTCCTGATATTTGGTTCTTATGATCAGAACGGTGGGATGCACCTTCTGGACGGGTTGGATGTTAGACATAAATCAGGTGGGCGTGAAATGCCTCCTATACCACTATTAAAAAAATAATAATAATAATAGATGAGGGCATTTTAGTAATTTTACCTACCAGAAACTGACAACAGACTAGGTGCGACCCCGGATTCACCCAAGCCGGTGCTGCCCTTACCGTGGGCCCACCTTGATGTATGTATTCTCTATTTAGGCCGTCCATCCGTTTTTCCATATCATTTTAAGGCATTATTCCAAAAATTGAAGCAGATCCAATTATGCGGTGAACCATACTACAAGAAACACAGGTGTTCTTAATGTTTCCCAGGTGTTTATTTTCCATCTAACCTGTTGATAAGGTCATACAAATCCAGAGGAAGGAAAAATAAAATAAAATAATAATAATCAGCTTGATATAGAACTTTTGTGGCTCATTAATGGTCATGTGCCAATGTTTCCTATGATATGGTCCACCTGATAATTGGATCTGTTTCATTTTTGGAATAATTTTCTAAAATGATCTTAAAAAACAGATGAACGGCGTGGATAAAAATATATACATCAAAGGTGGGCCCTACAGTACGGGCCGCACCCTCATAGGTGAGTACTCCGGGGTCTCACCTAATCCGCTCCTGAAGAAACCACTCTAGTGTACTCCACAAGGGTGTTTGGCGAAGGCGCTCGCTCCAGTGGGGAAGATGTGGGGTCCATGTGATGTATTCAGACCATCCGACTCGTCAGGTGCGGAACAGGTGGTACCTGGATAGCACGATAGTGGGTGTTTCCCTTACCGTGCGGCCCACTTTGATATATGTGTTGTATATCCTCTCCGTTCATCAGTTTTTTCCACCTCATTTTAGGGCATGATCCCAAAAAATGAAGTGGATCCAAATCTCAAGTGGACCACACAGTAAGGATTGAATTCCCACCATTAAAAACTCCAAGGGCCACAAAAGTTTTGGATCAAGCTGATATTTGTGTTGTCCCTGAACCCAGGTCTGTGTGACCTTATCAACAGGTTGGATGATAAATATACATTACGGTGGGCCTAGGAAAATTTTAAAGGTAGGCGTTCAATGGCGACTGTTTCCTGTGATGTGGTCCACTTGAGATTTAGATCTGTTTTATTTTTTTTGATCATGCAATTAAATAATCTATAAGAACTGATGGACGGAGTGGATATAAAAAACATACATCAAGGTGGGCCCCACGATCAAGGAAACACCCACAAAAGTGGTATCCGGATAACACCTAATCCACTACTTAGTTGTCTACGTCAGGAACCTAATTTTGCCAAATAATAGCCTGATCCAAAACTGGGAGGGAATGCCCACCCTTTATTAGCATGGAGTTAACTGTATTTTTTTAAAATAATCTAGGCCGTTCAGACCCTTTAAATGGTCCTGATTAAGGTTCACGAAAAAAATTCTCTCTGTTTTTAGACTAAGATAGGCCCCCTTGAAATTCAAGGGTGGCTTTACATATCAGATTGTTTCATTTTATGTGGCCCAATTTATCTTTGGATCGGTCTAATTTTTGGTTGGTGGATGGTTTTAAAGTTTAAGCGTATGATAAACGTTTTGGATGTTGTGAATACGTTATTTGTGGACGCCACTCCAGTGCTATACGGGTACCACCCCAGGCTACGGTGTGTACCGGGCATATGTGGTTTCTACGTGATCTATGAACGAAATCCAAACCGTCCATCAGATTTTTCACCATAAAATACTCTCAGAACCTGAAACTTACACCGATCCAAAACTCAAATGGGCTACAGGGTAGGGAAAAAGTTATTAGGCGACGTCCTCCTCTCACCTCGTTTCCTGTGCTATGGCCCACCTGAGTTCTGGAGAAAGCGGATTTTTAGGCCGTTTGTTTTTATTGAGAGGACGCATCAGATGGACGCGTTGGATGTGATATATATACGTCGCGTGGTCGCACGTCTTCTGGTACCACTGGTGCGTGCGCACCTCAAGGTAGGGACCCCTCAAGTGTACGTTGGGCTGTACCCACTGATAGTTGGGAAATTTACGACTGTGGGACCCATTTATGGCCCGTTTACGAGATCATGCCCACCTCATTTTACCTTACGAGAATAAGCCCCAGCTGTACGGACGCCTTCCCAAAGGTCGAAAATGCCCCTGCTTCAAGCGGGAAGACGAGCGCTGACGCTCCTTGAACTCCGAGTTCTACGAACGGTTCAAAAGGGATCAACGTTACATGGGCCCCACAGTTATGTATTTATTATATCCACGACGTTCATCCATATTTCGAGATCATTTTGGATCATTATCCAAAAAAAATCATATCCAAAGATCAACTGGACCACACCACAAAGAGCAGCGGGAAAATTGATTTTCACCGTTAAAAATTTTGTAGGGCCCACCATAACATTTATTTTCCATCCAATCTATTCGTAAGGTCACAAAGACTTGGATGAAGAGTAAAAACAAATTTCATAATGATCCAAAACTTCTGTAACCCCTAAAAGGGTTTCAATGGTAGAAGTTCAATTTCCCAATACCTTTTACAGTGTGGTCCACTTGATAGTTAGATATATCTTATTTTTCATCTCAAGCCTTAATATGAGCTCGCCAAATATATGGACGGTTTGGATATAACATAGACCTTATGATGGGACTCACAAAAGCAACACAGAAAAAAAAAAGACTGCTACGACACTAGAAACCAATCGCCTCACTTCACGGTCATTTCCCCGTGTTTCACGGTCCAATCGCCTCACTTCACGGTCATTTTCGCGCATTTCACGCTCATTCCCGCCGATTCCGTATTGATTCACGGTCACTTCCACGCACTTCATGGTCAATTCCCTTCACTTCACGGTCATTTCCACGCATTTCACGGTCGATTCGCTTCACTTCAAGGTCATTTCCACGCATTTCACGGTCATTCCCGCCAATTCCGTGTTGATTCACGGTCATTTGCACGCACTTCACGGTTAATTCCCTTCACTTCACGGTCATTTCCATGCATTTCACGGTCAATTCGCTTCACTTTAGGGTCATTTCCGCACATTTTACGGTCATTCCTGCCGATTCTGTGTTGATTCATGGTCATTTGCATGCACTTCACGGTCATTTCCATGCATTTCACGGTCGATTCGCTTCACTTCAAGGTCATTCCCGTTGATTCTGTGTTGATTCACGGTCATTTCCACGCACTTCACGGTCAATTCCCTTCACTTCATGGTCATTTCCTTCACTTCACCATCCCGATACATCCTGCCCAAGCCGAGCCCAACCCAAGTTTTATCGAGTTGGTGTTTGCATAGCTCAACCCCAAGACCAAACCCGATACATCCTGCCCAAGCGCGACCCAATGTCGGGTGGGTCACAGGTTGGTCGAGTTGAATCCGCCCAACTTTCGGCCCTAAAGTCATATATGGTACGTCAAGTAACTAATTTTGGTTTCAAAGATATTCTTGTTATTTGAATAAAGAAAGAAATAAAAAAAGGAGAGAATTTTTTTTTATATGCTTATATATACATATTTATATAAATATGTGTTAGATAAAAATGTAGGTAGAATAAAATTCTCCATGCAAAAAAAAATTTTAAAATTAAAAAAAGTTAGAGTTACGGTTATAGCTACGGTTATAATCCTTAGCTTGTTGTCAGAGGAGGGCTATGCTACGGTTATTATCCATAGCCATAGATAACCGTAGCGTTTGTTTGAATCGGCGATGAATCGTGGATTCTGCGATCAATCCCCAAATCCTATAGCGAGATCATCGCCGTTTCAAACAAGAGGCTACGGATTATAACCGGAGCGATATCCGTATCCAGCCGCGGTAGTTTTTTTTTTTTTTTTTTTTTTTTTTTTTTTTTTTTGGCTGTGGAATTTTCGTTCATTTTGTGGGTCCCATCATGAGGTCTGTGTTATATCCAAACCGTCCATCTATTTGGTGAGCTCATATTAAGGCTTGAGACTAAAAATAAGATAGATCTAACTATCAAGTGGACCATACTGTAAAAGGCAGTGAGGAATTGAATGTCTACCATTGAAACCCTTTTAGGTGTTACAGAAGTTCTGGATCATTATGAAATTTGTTTTTCCTCTTCATCCAGGTCTTTGTGACCTTATGAATAGATTGGATGGAAAATAAATGTTATGTTGGGCCCTACAAAATTTTTAACGGTGAAAATCAATTTTCCCGCTGCTCTTTGTGGTGTGGTCCAGTTGATCTTTGGATATGATTTTTGTTTTGGATAATGCTCCGAAATGATCTCAAAATATGG
Source organism: Magnolia changhungtana (assembly GCA_030180095.1). NCBI lineage: Eukaryota > Viridiplantae > Streptophyta > Magnoliopsida > Magnoliales > Magnoliaceae > Magnolia > Magnolia changhungtana. Next base: position 4,379,024 of record JASAUF010000115.1, on the reverse strand, counting down.
ATGAACGCTGTGGATATAATAAATACATAACTGTGGGGCCCATGTAACATTGATCACTTTTGAACCGTTTGTACAACTCGGAGTTCGAGGAGCGTTAGCACTCGTCTTCGAGCACCTGCCGATCCGCTTGAAGGTAAAAGCGAGAGGGGCATTTTCGACCTTTGGCAAGTCATCCATATAGCTGGGGCTTATTCTCGCAAGGGAAAATGAGGTGGGCTTGGTCTCGTAAATGGGCCATAAATGGGTCATACAGTCGTAAATTTCTCCTGATAGTTTGGACTTTATTTGGTACAAGGGGTGTACACGAGTCGATCCGAGTCGAATTGGGCTCAACCCGGTCTGGCCCGGTCATCAGCCAAACCCAGCCTGAACTAGGCCCGGCCCAGTCACCGGGCCAACATGTCCAGCATGAACTCGACTTGATCAGCAATTGGGCAAGTTTGGGCCGAGTTCAGCCAGTTTTGAACCTTATAGCAAGCCGCATATGTACATCGAATATGGACCATCAATCCAAATAATTTTTTATTGGTTTCCTTAAAAAACAGATCAATACAATTGTTTTCATGAAAGGTGGCTGGCGTCTTTGAACTTTATAAAAGAATTTTGAATTACGACAAGTGGGGTCCATGGTTTGGTAATCCAGACCACCGGTCTGTTGTGTTCTACTGTAGATGGATGATTCCTCAAAAAATATCCTCCATTGGACAACCCTAACCTTTGGATATGTGGCCTGTAAATATACGGTCAAAAGAGTAAACAACAATGTGCCATTTGTCATAATCGAAAACGCGTGTAAAATCGTGAGTGAAAGAATCAGGCCGCGTATGATCTTGTTCGTCCGTGACACATACCCTGTGAGGCCCACTTGATGAACGACCTAACCTACCTGGATCGCCGCATACGTGTTACGTCGCCAAGTGCAGCAACTGCGCACCTAGTACTCAGATTCTACTCCCGCCAGTAGCTATCATATCTCTCCCTCTTAGTACAAATTATAAAGGAGAACTCTTATCTCCCCTACCATCACATACGTGCCTGACACGCATAGTAGCGATGGCCGCTGCAATCTTCATGGCCCCTGTGCAGGGACTTATAGTGAGAGCCGTACGGACCGTCTGGATTTCAGGGCCGTATCTCTTTAACAACAAAAACACCAACACCCTCTCATTTCACAGAACCAGATTCCAAGCCTATCCTCTCCCAACTCTCCAAACTCCTCTAGGTACTTAATTTCCCCCATTTCTCCTATAAACCTTAACATAAACATGTGAAGGTAGGCCATTAAACCACCATGGATTGTAACATAAGCCACAAGTAATCATAATATACTACTACGATTCGCAACTAATGTCCATGGTTGCCTACCCACAAGTAGAGTCGGGTTGGGCCAAGTCGGGCCAGGTCGAGTCGGGCCGAACTGGGACCTATCTGAACTCGTCCCGAACTCAGTTTTGAGCCGAAGAAAATGGCCCGTCCCGACCTGAACTCAATTCTAAGTCGGGCCGAGTTGAGTGAGTTAACCGGGCTAGCCCGGTTTGTATACAACCCTGTTTGGTAGTGACCTCTCCAGTACCGAGGTGAAAAGCTCTGTGGGCCCACCACGTTGAATGCATTTTATCCATGCCGTTCATCCATTTTCACAACTCAATTTAGGACATGAGCTGAAAAATGAGGCAAATCCAAAGCTCAAGTGGTTCACACCATAAGAAACAGTGGGGCCCATCATGATGTTTATTTGCCATCCAACCTGTTCATAAGGTTTAAACTTGGATGAAAGGAAAATACAAACATCAGCTTGATCCAAAACTTTTATGGCCGTTAAAAAATTTTCAATGTTAAACCACTACGGTGTAATGTGGTTCAACTAAGCCTTGGATGTGACTCATGCTTCAAAATAAAAATAGATGGGGTGGATACAGCACATACATCATGAAATAAAAATAGATGAGGTGAATACATTACATACATCATAGTTAGGATCACGTGGATTTCCTAAGAAAGCCTTTTTCAGTAAGCTCCTGCACAAGGATCACGTGCACAAGGATCACGTAGATTCCTAAGAAAGCCTTTTTCAGTAAGTTCCTGCGCAAGGACAATGTTTGTGAGAAATCCACCTGTCCATCCGTTTCGAGAGCTCAATTTAATTATTACGACACAAAATCAGGGGTGGTTGAGATCTGTGACCTTAAGGCCAACTTCCACATATGTGCTTTATATCCACGCTGTCCATCCGTTTTGAAAACTCATTTATGGGCATGACCCTTAAAATGAATGAGATACAAACTTAGGTGGACCATGATATATGAAATAGAATTACAATAGTCCATACATTTTGAAAACTCATTTATAGGCATGACCCTTAAAATGAATCGGATACAAATCTCAGGTGGACCATAAAACTTCTCGTGGGTCACAAAAGTTTGGGATCAATACGATATTTGTGTGGTCTCTTCATCTAAGTATTTGGGATCAATCCTTACATTTTCATGAAGTGTAGTCCAGTTGCATATTGTATTTGCCTATTTTTAGGCCGTATCCTAATATTAACAGATGGACGGAATGGGATTCCTTACAAACATCGCTGTGGCCCCAGCTAAGCTTACGACGGCGGAAGTTGGTGAGCGGATTAGGTGAATCTCGATCCACCGAGGTTGGTGAGGCCTCCTGACTGTGGGGCCCACTGTGATGTATTTGACTACATCCACGCCGTCCATACATATTGAAACTCATTTTAAGACATAATAATAAAAAATCAAAGCAGATCCAAATATCAGGTCGACAATAATACACAAAACAGTGGTAATCGAGCATTAAAATTTTCTCGTGAGTTAGAAAAGTTCTCGATCAAGATAATATTTGTGTGATATCTTTATTAATATCTTTGTAACATTATCAACAGGTTGGATTGTAAATAAATATTCTATAATTTCCCATAAGGTTTTAAATTTAGGGGATTCAATCACTACCGTTTCTTGTGGTATGGTCCACATAAGATTTGGATCTACTTTATTTTTGAGATCATGCCCTAAAATGATATTTCAAAACGGTTGAACGGTGTGGATTTAAGGTATACACATCACTGTGAGTACCACAGTCAGGGATCCCACTCACCTTGGTGGATCTGGGGTCTCACCTAATCCGCTCCCGGGAAGTAGCAGACAATCCGCGTCAATAATAGCCCATGTTTATTTTGTAGAACTTTCCTAAGCCCAGCGCGCATACATTAATGCAAATGCACAGGCCAACACGTGCTAGAATTACTGACATGTGGAATATCCAAGCCGTTCATAAGGTGGTCCTGAACATATTTATGTTCTCCCACAAAACTAAATATGGTTCATTAATGAATTGGGCCACAATATCAGAAACAATTGAACGGTTAAAAATTCGGCTAAGGCATAAATTTATTTAGTAAAATGTGGCCCGTATGGAAACTGGGCCATCCTAATTTTCATGTGAAAAGCTTCTAAATAGTGGTATGCTTCTAATGGATGGATTAGATCGCATATCAATATGCCAGGTTGGCACATTTGGTGGCGTTTACATTAGTATTACTGTACACGCGTGTGAGCTTAGGAAGGTTCTATTTTGGAGATGTATGTGACAGTTTCATGCCTGTGGGGCCCATTTCGGGTGGTCCATAAGCTAGGACCAGGACCAAGTTTTAGGCCTTTGGCTTTGGACCGTCCATGCTTGGGATTTGAGTCTGCCTAAAAATAGCATAAGGCTGTCTTAGCTGGGGAGAGATCACATGCGTTAGAATTGTGTGGGGCCCACCAGGAAGCCTATTGCATCCTGCTCCCGCCTGGACAATAATCGGTCCAGGAAGGGGTCCATGGGGCCCACCGTGATGTATGGGTTTTATCTATGCTGTCCATTTATTTTAGGATATGAATAAAAAAAATGAGGCACATGCAAAGTGGACCACACAATGGGGATTGAATTCCCACTACTAAAAATATCTCATGAGAGGTATAAGTTTTGGATCAATATGATATTTGTATTTTAAGTCCCTATGACCTTATAAACAGGTTGGATGGCAAATAAACATAACAATTGTCCGTAAGTAGGTTTTAACAATGAGTTTCGTTATCCTCTCGGGCATGTGGACCTGTCTAGTTTTTAAACTAATACTTTAAAATGATACGGAAAAAATAGATTAGTAACGGGCAGCTTCAATAGCTATCACCATGCTGAAGTGAGATTACCAAGTTCTATGAACCTTACCTGATCACTATGATTTATGTATTGTATTCATATTATCTTTCGAGGCATTAGTCAAAGAATGAAGCAAATCTAAAGCTCAAGTGGACCACCACAAAAAATAGTATAGATTGAATGCCTATTATTAAAAATTTCTTGAGGACTATAGTAGTTTTTAATCAAGCTAATATTTATATTTTCATTTTATCCATGTATGTGTGAATCTCCAAATGTATGGACAGTGTGGATACAACACATACATCACGGAGGGCCTTATAGGACTTGGTGACGTCGCTTCAGCAGCAAGATATAATGGCTAGCTAGGAGTTGTAATGGGTTCTAGTTAACCAGGTTAGGTTCATCCCAAACCTAACCTATTTATTAAACAGGTTGATAAGTTCAATCCTTGCGAAACCCATCTATAGATTGGTCAAATCCAAGCCCAACTCACCTAAACCATTTAATTAAAAATGTAAACAAATAAATAGTTAAGCAGAGATAACTAAACTAAAAAATATATAGCTAATATTTAAAATGTACAATTTCAAAAGAAGAGTCCGTCGAAATGTGGATTATATAAGTCACAATATATGTACCCAAAATGATTAAAGTCTAAATTTTTTTACTTTTCACCAAATCCTCCAAAACATAATGGTGGTGGCATAGGCTGATCTAAGCTTATCAGTCTGAGGTTTTGATAGTACATGTATCAATAATATCGTCTGCTTGGTAGTTTTAGAACATCGTCCCAGATGGGAGTGAGTAACAAACTCATTGGTTCCATTAGTTCTAAGTAATACATGTCATCAACCCAATCAGAGCAGGTAATGATAAAGCATGTAGACAATCACTCCACTGAGGTCTTGATTAAAAGTCAGTTCAACAATCACCGATGATCGATCGGAGCCGCGACTATATGAATATGTGCAAGATATTAACTTAGATTATTACCTTAAATTTGATCATGATCTTGCGGTCCGAAAGCCACAACTTTGGCAAAGATCGAATACAAATAATTAACTTAAGTTCTTGGTTAATTTTAGGAATATTCACATATCTCATGCACTGACACTGCGAGTCTAACTCGAGCGATTCGAGACACGATCTAGACTTGATACCCTGTAATGGACGTCAAGCCCACTAAGACGAATATCTTTTTATAGTATCGAATTTTATGGCCCATTAACAAGCGGTTTATAGCTTATTTAGATAATCAGGGCATTTCTGAAATGAATTGGGTAGCGAGATTTCTTGTGCACGATGATTAGGGTGTAGATTAACTAAGTTCATAATTTCGTCTATTCGTAGTCAGCAAAAATGATAATTAGATCTTAATCACCATAAACCGTTGGTTCTTAGGCTAAAAGAGTAACTGAGTTAGTTTGGTTTGTTAATTAAGATCCGACCCATAGTTATCTCGGCTTTTTGTAGGTCTTTATTTAGTTGCAGTTGTCTTGATTAGTCAGTTATAGGTCGGCTAGATTTGGTGTCACGCCCCAAACCTGGAAATCGGATTCACAGGAATCCAGATCGCCGAATCCGTGCCGACAGCCTTCGTAGTATCCCATTCTCGGCTCCTAGCGTCCATACGCCAGATTTCGATCCTGGGATCCTACAAGGAGGATTTTTTTTTTTTGTATATTTAACTCGTAATAAGCATAACTACAAGATTACCCAATTCACAAAGGCAACATCATCATCACATATCCACTAATATAATCATTTGAGTACAATGCTGAAAGGGAAATACATAAATCGAAAATCAAGCTCTAGAAGACCGCTGCCTGCTCCAAGCTCAACGCTGCTGCAACCTAACGCTACTTGCACACATCTATCGTGCATAAGCTTATAGAAAGCTTAGTGGGTGGTGAAAGTGTGTGCATAAGGTAAGTGTCAAGTAAACAATATCAGAGTAATCAGAATAAGCGGAAATATTAACAAGCTCAAAAATCATACAATATCAGAGTAATGCGAAGACATGCTGACCGACCCATAAGTACCATCAGCCTTATCCAAGCGACGTGATGCAAAATTATAATAAACCAATATCATATACTGAGGAAGCAATGTAGACCAGCTATGCAGTAAGGAGTCATAAAGAGCCAAATACCAGATGCCGAAGATGCAATACAATATACAAATCTTACTAAGTCTGTCTAGGCCATATAAGTACAGAAACATAGTAACCCAAAATGTCATATACCTGCGGATGTAATGTAATATGCGATGCGAATGAAATGACCATGCTGGAGTGTGAAGTCAGGATGATAGTACGTAATATCGCAGGCTACGAAATCCACCACAAGGGACTTCTATCCAAACCAGTCCCATACCTAAATTTAGATAGTCAGACTCAACGTGGGAAACTCCTGACCTCAGGTTGGTCGCGCGCCCAACCGAAATCCTTGCCATAACGAAGGTACACAACAATTAGTTGCGCACCACCAGCCCGAGTGGATAGTGAATGAATGAATGAATGAGCATGCAACTCCTACTCAATAAGTCCACATATAAGTACGGTGCTTCTCTGGGAAATCATCGGGGTCTATTATACTTCAAACCAGATTGCCGCCCCATCGTGCGCAACAAGGTGAGTGGAAGAGACCTCACTATTCGCCTGCCAATATCGGGCCCGGCTTGTCGATAGCGGACCCATTCCTCGAGCTGGTCAGACTCAGCCTAGCATTGCCCCCTCCTCTCAGGCAGGTAAGGCCGTACCCCATTCCAACCAACCATGACACAGTGGGAGACGCGACCTAACGGTATATGGCCCTCATGCGCTCATGCATCCACTCGGTTTAGACGTTGGAGCAACCTCTGGAACCAAGAGGGTTTAGGGACTTTCACCCAGGGATATCTATAGCACCCTATGTAGAACAGATTTTCGGTGTCCCGTCTGGCCATCCGTGATATGCCTGTGGAGGCTACGACCCTGATGTCGTTAGGGCACACAATACAAGATGCATGAGCCATACAATCCAGTCATGCATCAATCATGCGCATACCGTGCGCTCATGTGAGATAACCTCTGCCTATCAGGAAGTCTCATAACAATCTGCCTAATGACATATGCAATGGTCAACCACATATTATAACAAACATACAGATGATGCGTATGAGCATGTATCATGATGTTATGCAGTCACATACTTATAATCGGTATCAATAACCGGTATTAACAATCGGCCTCGACAATGTAGACATTTAACCAACATTGCCCCCAAGGAATGGCTCACATAAAGCCAAACATATAATGGGCCCACGGCCTCACACAAAGGCCTAATATACAACACAATGGGCCTTACTTAAGGGCCATATATACACAACTGGTGAGCCTTGCTCATGGGCTTTAAATACATGACATGTGGACCCTACACATGGGTCTCGAATACATCAAATGGGCCATGCATCATGGGCCTAATACATATCACAATGGGCCTTGCCCATAGGCCACGAATACATCACAGTGGGCCTCGACAATCGGAATCGGCCTCAACAATTGGAATCGACACTCGGAATCGACCTCGATACTCGGCCTCGATAATCGGAATCGGCGTATACCAACGGCCTTAACAATCAGAATCGGCAAATCGGTCAAGTCAATTAGAAATCGGCAATTGGTCACGATAATCGGCCTCGATCGCTAATCGGCAATCGGCCACGACAATCGTAATCGGCAAATCGGTCACGTCAATCGGAATTGACAGTCAGTCATGATAATCGGCCTCAATCGCTAATCGACAATCGGCAACGACAATCGGAATCGGCAAATCGGTCACGTCAATCGGAGTCGACAATCGGTCATGATAAACGGCCTCGATCACTAATCGACAATTGGCCACGACAATCGGAATCGACAAATCGGTCACGTCAATCGGAATCGGCAATCGGTCACGTCAATCGGAATCAGCAATCAGTCATGATAATCGGCCTCGATCGCTAATCGACAATCGGCCACGACAATCGGAATCGGCAAACCGGTCACGTCAATTGGAATCGACAATCAGTCATGATAAACGGCCTCGATCGCTAATCGACAATCGGCCACGACAATCAGAATCGACAAATCGGTCACATCAATCAGAATCGGTAATCGGTCATGATAAACAGCCTCGATCGCTAATCGGCAACTGCCACGACAATTGGAATCGACAAATCGGTCGCGTCAATTGAAATCGGTAATCGGTCACGTCAATCGGAATCGGCAATCAGTCATGATAATCGGCCTCGATCGCTAATCAACAATCGGCCACGACAATCGGAATCGGCAAATCGGTCACGTCAATCGGAATCGGCAATCGGTCATGATAAACGGCCTCGATCGCTAATCGACAATCGGCTATGACAATCAAAATCGATAAATCGGTCACGTCAATCGGAATCGGCAATCAGTCATGATAATCGGCCTCGATCGCTAATCGGCAATCGGAATTGGCAAATCGGTCACGTTAATCGGAATCAGCAATCGGTCATGATAAATGGCCTCGATCGCTAATCGACAATCGGCCACTACAATCAGAATCGACAAATCGATCACGTCAATCGGAATCGACAATCGGTCATGATAAACGGCCTCGATTGCTAATCGGCAATCTGCCACCACAATCGGAATCGACAAATCGGTCACGTCAATCAGAATCGACAATCGGTCACGTCAATCGGAATCGGCAATCAGTCATGATAATCGGCCTCGATCGCTAATCGACAATCGGAATCGACAAATTGGTCACGTCAATCGGAATCGACAATCGGTCATGATAAACGGCCTCGATCGCTAATTGACAATCGGCCATGACAATCGGAATCGACAAATTGGTCACGTCAATCGGAATCGACAATCGATCATGATAAACGGCCTCGATCGCTAATCGGCAATCTGCCACGACAATCGGAATCGATTGATAATCAGAATCGAAAAATCGGTCACGTCAATCGAAAATCGACAATCGGTCATGATAATCGGCACTGATACTCAGCATCGATAATCATGGTTGATAATCGGCGTCGACCTCGATAATCGGCACCGATAATTAGTAGATAAACAAAATGGGGTCCATAGATGATCAGCCGATCAACCATAGTATAAAGATCGATACTTGGCCGTGGTTATATCAAATCCGATAGCACGGAGCCATCCGTCTACGGCGAATGGGGCCTACTTATTTGGGTTAACCCACTAAGGGAATGAGCCTAACAAGGCCTAAGGGAAGGTCACAATGAAGACGTCTAACCATCATTGCTCCTCAATGTGGACATCTAACCAACATTGCTCCCAAGGAGTGGCCCACATAGAGCTAAACATATAGTGGGCCCATGACCTCACGTACAATCACGATGGGCCTCATTTACGTCACATAGGCCTTGTCATATGGGTCAGCATGCATCTTATCGGGACTCGAATATACAATAGGTGGGCCTCGCACTTGGGCCTCCAATTTATCATATGGGCCTCGAATACATCATAGTGGGCTCGCCCATGGGCCTCGAATACATCACAGTGGGCTCGCCCATGGGCCTCGAATACAACTCAATGGACCACGCTAAAAAAGGCCATGAATACACAACAGGTGGGCCCTGCACATGGGCCCAATATACATAACAGGTGGACCTTGCACTTGGGCCTCATACACGTCAAGTGGGCTGAGTCAATGGGCCGCACCAATGGGCCTCATAAGCATCACAATGGCCTACAATTACATCAAGGTGGGCCACACAGATAGGCTATAAAATACATCAAGGTGGGCCTCATATATATTAAGTGAGCCTGATGGGGCAGCCCAAGGTCTAACAAAACAGTTGGACGGCATGGTTGAAACACATTCATCATGGTGCACCCCACAACACACATACACAGGTGGGCCTCATAAAAAAAAAAAAGATGAATAGCGTAGTAGACTCAAGCATCAAGGTGGGCCACTGCACAGACAGTGCATACCCAACACTGCATCATGGTGGGTCAGTGCACAGCACTATCCAAACGTTGCCCACGTAAATCAGCACTGCCCAGCTATTGTCCACCACTGTCCAACACCATCTGGATAGAGTGGATGAAACAAATACATCATGGCGGTGTCCACCATCCCATGGACAGAGCGGATATACAGCACACCATCAAGGTGGGTCCCATCGTCCCGTGGACGGTATAAATGAAACACATACATTGTGTGGACCCACAGAACTGCACAGCAGGTGGGCTCCACCTTTTGGACGGTATAGACGAAACACATATAGCCTTTGGGACTCATAGAGCTGCTGACGTCAGACAGCTGGTGGACTCACAGAACTGCTTACGTCCTAACAGATGGACGGTCAAGATGCAGCGTGTGCATCACGCTGGCCCACCTAGCTGGCTGGCGTGCACAGCAACTACATAGCTGGTGTAATCGTACACCAGCCAGCCAATAACAAAGAGGTGGGTCCCACGTGGGCCCACCAGATATATATATAAACATCCATATATATATAAACTATATTATATTATATTATATTATATTTTAGTATAAACACCAACGTCCAGCTCTGGACGTTAACTGATGGATGGCTTAGATGATGCACATCATCATGGTGGCGCACAGAACTGCTGATGCCAATATCACAACAGCTTTGCAACTGCTGGGACCCACCGTCTTCATCAATGGACGGTGTGGAAAAACTCATACATCATGGTGAGATCCTAAGCAGCAGCGAACGATGTGGATCACACACATATATCATGTGGGCCACGTCAAAATGAATGGACGGTTTAGATATGGCACGTACTTCGTGATCAGGGCCCACCCTTGCTGACGTCTTGGAGTTGCGTGGGCCCCACAGAAATTGTTGTCGTCAATACCACAGCAGCTCCATGCTGCTGAGTAGTCGTGAGACCCACAGAACTGTTGACGTCTACACCACAGCAGCTACAGCTGCGTGGTGTGGCTGCTGGCCCACCGTCCAGATGGACGGCTGGGACATAACACATACACCAAGGTGGCCCACGTGCTGGACATCACTAATCTCAGATGGGTACCACCGTCCAGGGCATTTGGACGGTGTGAAATAACATATACATCACAGCGGTACACACAGGACGGTGTGGATCAACACTTCAGTGGGGTCCACAACACTTGAGAGAGAGAGAGTAATGGAGGGACCCCGCCACTATGGGCCCCTCATGGTTACATCACACAAATCAAAATGGGTCCCACCTACAAGTGGGCCCTAAAAATAAGGATCAACGGTGGATCACCCACAAACAATGAAGATTTACCCACCTTTTCCGCATCTTCTTAGATCAATGGCAAGCTAAGCTCCTCGGCTTTGACTTTGACGGAGAATGATGGAGATTGGACGGTTGGATTGGGTGGTAGGAAGGTAGGCCACACATGACATCTCCCTCACCTTAAAAAACCATGGACGATTGCTCTTGGGAGCTTGCTTGAAAAATGGAGAAAATGAGAGAGAGAGAGAGAGAGAGAGAGAGAGAGAGAGAGAGAGAGAGAGAGAGAGAGAGAGAGAGAGAGAGAGAGAGAGTGCTGACTTTAGGGGTTGCTTGGGAATGGGTAAAAAGGTGATGTGTATTTGACATGTACTTGACATGATGGGATTGATTGGTTGATTGATTGATGTGACATATTGTAGAGATTCTCTCGGAATTCGCACGCGCGGCGTTCTTCTCGCATTGAACGCCGACCCACATCTCCTGACCAGGGTATCGGATCGGCGCACGAGTCGCGGCATCGGAACCGCGGCGACGGCGTGGTCGCTAGGGTACAAGTCTCGGGTCGAGCCGACTTCAGTAACATGACTCGGCTTAGGATCGCGAACAATTATCAAACAAAGGTCGAAGGTAGCCGAAAGTTGACCTGGAAGACCGCGGAAGCCTATGGAATGGTACGGTCTAGGATATGGGGCTTACATTTGGGCCTTAGATGAACAAATCACGAGGCTAGACTCGAGGTTTAAGTGATCGGGCGGATTTGTTGACTTCTTACGGTTGATTAATTGGATTTGTGAGGTTCTTTGCAGATACCACCCACGTATAGACTTACCTCGAGTGCTAAGGGTCAGTAAGTGACAACGTAAGTTAATTATAGCGAAAATTTTTAAGGGTTTTTGGAAATCCAAAATAGCAAAAATCTGAGAGGTTACAATCTACCCCCTTAAAACAAATTTCATTCTCGAAATATCCCAATGTTCATGTTACATAAATTGTTAAGAGCATTACAATTTGTGATGCCTAAGTTTCCCCTGAGTTCATCATAATAGGCTATCGTGTCGATACGTTCTTCAATTATTATGAAGATTTACTCCCCTTAAAACTTTTTTTCCGTGATGATTCACTATAAATTTTTTAAAATTTTCGATTTATGATGATAGTTCCTAATTATCCAGAGTAAAATTTTATGTTTTTAATGCTCGATTAATATGGAAAGACTGTCGTAGTGGGTCTAAGCCTTACACATTGACCTTCTGCCTGATCGGGGCAGTGAGTTCATTAGGATCCTTTCTTAATCTCGGTGAATTCTGATCTTCTGCTTGATCTGGGAATTGAGTGGTAATCGTCAATGATTTAGAATTTGGATCAAACCGCAACTACTTCACCTAATCCTGGATCCGTAAGTCTATGGTCCCAATCATTCTATACACTTGGGGATTATTATAAGTTATAGGCAAGTTTAAGTTTCAATTTCAGGAATTGCCCATTGGGTCAAGTTTAAGGGGGGTTCTTATTTAATCCATGTTTAACTTGGTGGGTGATGAATTTCCCATGGTGCTTATGGTCAAATAATTATTTTAGAAGGATTTTCAATGGCCTAAGTGTAACGTCCTGAATTTTAGCTATTTTGGATTTTGAAAAACCTTTGAAAATTTTTATTATAATTAACTTACGTTGTCGCTTATTGGTCCTTAACACTCGAAGTGAGCTTATACATGAGTAGTACCAGTAAAAAACCGCACAAATCCGATCAATCAACCGTAGGAAGCCAACGAATCCGTCCGATCACTCAAACATTGAGCTTAGCCTCGGGATTTGTTCACGTAGAGTCTAAATCTAGTCGACCTATCACTGACTAATCGAGACAACCGTAACTAAATAAAGATCTACCCAAAGTCGAGACAAGCGATAGTCGGATTTTAATTAACAAACCAAATTAATCAGTTACCCTTTTAGCCTAAAAACTAACAACTTAGATTGACTTTAACCGAATCTGCATTTTCGCTAATTGCGAATAGGCCACATTATAATCTTAGCTAATCAAGACCCTAATTATTATGCACAAAAAATCTCACTACCCAATTTATTTCAGAAATGTCCCGATTATCTAAACAAGCTCTAGACCGCTCGTTAGTGGGCCACTGAACCCATGACTATAGAAATATATTCATCTTAGTGGGCTTGACGCTCATCGTGGGACATTGAGCCGAGATCGCGTCTCGACTCATTCAACTTGGACTCGCAAGGTGAGTGCTTGAGTTGTGCGAATACCTTATATGAAAATCTGAAACTTAAGTGAAATAAGTCCATTACTCTTTCGCAAAGTTGTAACTTTCGGACTGTTGGTTTATGGCCAAATTCGGGATACCGACTAAAGATAATTCTCCACACATATCTGTATAGCCACGACCCCGATCGACTATCGGTGACCGTTGAACAGACTTCTGATCATACCCGTTAATTGACGCATCTAAATGACAGGCCGATTGTGTCTATGAGTAGATCATCTCTAGGGCCAACTATCCAACGATGGGTGTCGACTCCTACGCCCTATAGTGGCCCCCAAATGGTAGAAAAATACTCCCCTAAGGCTAGTATAGTAAAAACTTAGCCCTTGGGGCCAGTTGCACAACATCTGACATTATATAAGGCCCTTATTTGGGCACTCCCTCCTCCCATACGAATTTTAACAAGAGGAAAAAAGGGAGAAAGGGAGAAGAGAAAGAGAAAAAAAAAAGAGGAGAAAGAGAGAGGGAGAGCTTGGAAGTATAAGGGTATGTGCACCTTCACCCTCTTATCTCTTCTATAACAACATTATCTTTCATTGGTGTCGTTTCGACGATGATTGAAGGTAAGTATTGATTTATGTTTATAGGTTTAGATCTTGTGTTTAATTCCTTCCAATTCTTATAAGCTTGTATGCTTATTTAGGTTTTTCAACGATGTTTTCCTAACACCTTAACCCTACGAGCACCGTGAGTCGATTGGTTCATCATAAGGTGCAGACCATTATCTCTAGGTTATCATTTATCGACCCTTGAGGGTCTTAGTTAATGATTAGATGCTTGTAGATGAATTCGTACATGCTAATATGTAAATGTTTTGATTTATCTATAATATATGTTATTTGTTGGATATGGATGCTCACGTGTTTGATGAAATGCTTGAATGGTGGAATGTAATGCTTTTTTTTATGTGCATGTGCTTGATTTAATACTTAAGTGATTGTATTACTTTATACATGCTCTCATGTTTTATTTAATGCTTTAGTGAATGTAATACCCTATGGATGCTTATGTGTTCGATGAAATGCCTAAGTGGCTGCGTGGTGAAATTTACGCTATAATTGTTGATATAAAGTTCAGTCCATAAAAATACTTAAGATTGCTGAGATGTTGGGTCAGTCGGTAAATCACCCAAATCAAGGGGTGACCCAAGTTAAGGCAGCCACCCTAGGCTTGTTTGATTGACCCGGGTTGAATACGAACTACCGAAGTAGCTGAACTACACGGGCTGCTTGCAACCAATGTCAGTTGTGTCATGGTTCTCCCAGCTCAATCAAATTAGTCCACTTGCCGACTGATCATGTATGTTCACAATGTACGACATGACTAAATGGAATGTAGGATACCCTGTTCTCAATGGATGTGTCCATTCATAACCGTTAGTACGATATGATCCCACTAAGACTCATGAGTTGAGCATGGTGGTATAGGACACCGTGTCCGAGCTGTCGGCCTATGCTGGGGTGACGAGCCTCCTCATAGTGACCAGTAAGCATTGATGGAAGTGATAAATCATTGTTCGAATGGCCCCCGTCAAATTACCCGGCTGATGATTCAGCGTCAGAATACCGTTCGAACAACTCGGGCATGAATGGAATTGGGTAACGAACCCTTTCCTTATGCGTTGTTGGTTTTATGTGACAAGCCCCCACCTCGAAACTGAGTGATCATATTCGGTTTGGGTGACGACCCATACCGGGTTGATCCTCATACATTTAGGTATCATACCGTACCTTTAGAATTGTTGATTTGTGAGATAAACGGGTGATACCCAAAGTTGGATCAAGGGGCACTGGTAAGGAGTCACTACGTGCGGCAACAAGTCACGTGATCCGGATAAGGACTCATGATATAACGCAGTATCTTAGCTTCGCCAATATGCTGGATGAATTGAACTTAATAATTACTCAGCTAATATGATCATGCACCGCATTGCATTAGTTAGAATGTGGCGAAACAGGCGTTGAAGTCGCACGTTTGAGGGAGTGTTGTCATTTACGAACCGGGTGGTCGGAGTCGCGTGTGAGGGAGTGTTGTTTGAAAAAGGGCATCCATCATGTCATATCTCCATATACGCATTTAACCAGAGTATTTATGAATGGTTTGATTTCTTCTTTATCATTAATTGCGCTGATTGTGTCAATAACATGTGTAACTTAGAACTAATGAAACCATTGAGTTAGCTACTCACTCCCACTTGGGACGGTGTTTTAAAACACTAATCAGACGTATCATTGATGCAGGTACTAGTGAGACCTCAGATAGGTAGGCTTATATCTGGTTGTACCAACACTGTTATGTTTTAGAGAATTGAGTGTAAATTGAAGGCTTTACACTTTAACTGTATTGGGTATGTATATTGTGGATTGTGGTTTGTATAATCCCATTTTGGGCGATCCTCACTAGTGGAATTATATTTTTAACTCTTAGCCTTATATTTTTGAATCTATTGTTATCTCTACCTCGCTTTGGATCCACTAATTCGAATTGCGCTACTCTGATTATCCGTGTGTGAAATGAATTTGAATCTGAATGAGGACACACGTGCATTCTCATTAGGTTAACACCTGGAACTCGGGATCGGAGTCTTTGTACTCAGGTGTCAATTTTCGGGGCGTTACAAGTTGGTATCAGAGCAGAGTATTGAGATAACCAGGACCTTGGGAATGTGGACTATACAAACCACATTAACTAGGCATTGAGACATTTAAGTTTGAAGGTTTGAATCTGTAAAGGATTTCCTTAATTTTAGGATTTAAACTCACTTGTTTACTATGTTTTGAAACTTGAAACTTAGAAACTAAACTCTAGGATTAAATTTTCTATTGTTGGATGATCTTGAACTTAAACCTAGAAACCATGAACAATAGGATCAAATCTATGATTTTGTAATGATTTCAAACCTAGGTATAGAAATTTGAACCCTAGGACCGCTTTGGTCGGTATTGTCATGTGAGCAGTGTTTCGGCTCGCACTCAGGCAAAAACTCACAAATTAGGTATCTCAACCCAGTATAATAGGGTTAGGTAACTAAAGTTGCTCGTCCTACCTTAAAATCATGTATGGTATGTCCAATAATTCATTTCAGTTTAGGAGATACGTCCGTTTTAAGTTCTAATGGCCCAGATCATTTTCGCTTCCGATCGGATCTTTATCTGGCCCACCTCGATCATGGGACGGGCAAAACGGAGTTGGATTTGAGAAGAGGATATAAAATAGAAAAAAAAAAAAAAACCAACCTAATTTCACCCTCCGACATTTCTACTTCGAATCCTAACGTGGTAGATGCCCCAACCCTCACTAAAACGAGATGACAGCCTTAGAAAAATAAGAATCTCGGGATCTATACTAAAGTTGCTGGAAGGTAAGCATGCAGTGGGCTGCAATTTGGTGTTCACCCTTAACATAAGCATGATGGATTAATGAAGTTCGTATGAAGATGATCTAATCGCAAAGGGATTCAGTCAATGGTATGGAGTAGGTTATCACGAGACATTGCCCAGTTGCCAAATTGAACTCTTACATATAGCACTCTTAACAACAGTTGGTTGTAAAGAATGCATTTCTTTACAGATATTTTTAAGAAGAATTATACATGAATCCTCCACCTGGTTTGAGTCTCAAGACTCAATGGAAGAATGGGAAGTTGTGTATGTTGAAAAAGGTCATTTAAGGGTTGATATAGTAAGGCCTGATTTGATAAATTCAAACTATGATCTCAAAGATTGGTTTTCCGAATAAGACAGATCACTAACGGCCTTCCCACTATACTAGCCATATGAGTTGATGATGAGCTTTATTGCACAAGCATTTGGGCTTACCAAAGCTCGTTGATGATATAGTTCTCTTAATATGCAGTGAGACTGAGATTGAAAATGTTAAAGCCTTTTAACTCTGATATTTAGGAGTTAAAGTTGCAGGGTCCAATCACAACATCTTTTACTTCCTAAAGAAAATATGTTACATCTCCGCAGTGTTGCAGATATGTGGATGACTATATGGAGGCTAATGAATTGCCAGCATTTGTGAAGCAAACAGAAGCAATATTAGAGGAAATGGAACAATTGGATAAGTATGATATCAAGGTTGAGATGGAGGATATAGTGCCAGAGCCCGTGCTAGATATTGATAGTTGTGACTCCAATAATCCACTTGTTGTTGTTAATTATGTCAAGGACATCTATACCTTCTACAGACAAGCAGAGGCTTCCACCTTGTCTCTCCTAACTATATGTCCCACCAATCTGACATCAACGAAAAGATGAGGGCTATTTTGTTTGACTGGCTGATCGAGGTGCACTACAAGTTTGAACTCATGGATGAGACCTTATCCCTGACTGTGAACCTCATAGACAATTTCTTAGAGTGTCAGACGGTTGTAAGGAAGAAGCTTCGGTTGGTTGGAGTGACTGCCATACTTCTAGCATGCAAGTATGGAGAAGTATCCACTAGCCAATTCACCGCCACCTAAAAAGGGGTTTGGCTTTATAGAGTCTTTTTCCCACATGTCAAACATCTACCGGGCTTTAAAA
This sequence comes from Magnolia changhungtana, assembly GCA_030180095.1. Taxonomy (NCBI): domain Eukaryota; kingdom Viridiplantae; phylum Streptophyta; class Magnoliopsida; order Magnoliales; family Magnoliaceae; genus Magnolia; species Magnolia changhungtana. The sequence continues at coordinate 4,360,806 of JASAUF010000115.1, read as the reverse complement.
AAAAAAAAAAAAAGCCAATTCATGACTTGTGAGGGCCACGCCATGTACAAAGATGAGAGAGGTTACCCTACATTAAAACATTCATGATCATTTATTGGACACACCAATATGTGCTTCACAAATCCAGCCCATCCATTATGTGTGTCCCACTTGGATGAGGGGTTAGACCAAGTTTCAGACACATTCAAATTTCAGTGGGCCCCACCAAGTACTTTTATACGTTTTATGCATTTCTTCACATGATTTTAGATGGTATGGCTCACTTGAGATCCGTATACGGTTGATTTTTGAGGTATCATATAATTTCAAGGGGACTCATCAAATGCACGGCATTGATGTTCGACATATATCATGGTGGGGTCCACACAGCTCGACCACATGGGAAGTTCTGATGAGCTCGACCGCAAGGAGCCTACTCTTGGGTAGCAGCAACCGACCCAAGAAAAAATAAAAAAAAAGTTGGCAGCACGCATCATCACCGGCACCACCATACACCATCAGCCAAACCATCATCACCACCACTTTCACCACCACCATTATCATCATCATCTTCATCACCACCGCAGGTGGCGCGGCATCACCACCATATGGGACAGCAATTGCGGCGCACCGCCCTTCGTGCGGCGCCACCGCCTCAATTGGCAGCGAGCCGCGGTGTCACCGCCGGAAGTGCGGCGCACCGCCCCAATCGGACAGGGGACCGCGGCGTCACCGCCGTTTACGCGGCTTCACCGCTGGCCGCAACAGGGGAGGGCGGCACCGCCACGGGATAGGCGTCCCACCGCCGAAATGGCCAGAGGGCCGCGGCACCGCCGCGGGACCTGTGTGCCACCGCCGGACAGCTTTGCTGTCCAGGGTGGTGAGCATGTGGGGCCTCCTTAAGGGTCGTCTTGCACCATGGATTGGAGGAGATTTGAAGGGATTTCAAATCTCTGGTGGTTTGACAGCGTAAAGCAAGGGGTTTTAAATCCCTTCTTCGGGTTTGAAATCCACCGTGAAAGCTTGGATTACACCTAAAAATCATTTCAAGAGTTGCAGGTGTAACATGTGTGTCGCTTTACACTATCATTCTATTGGGCACGTGGCCCACTAATGATGATCAGCATGGTCCAAACATTGTCCATGTAAATTAGTACCGTCCAAACATTGTTCAGATCTGTCCAATCATTGTTCATGTAAATCAGCACTGTCCAAACATTGTCCATGTAAATTAGCACTGTCCAAACATTATCCAACACTGTCCAAACATTGTTCATGCAAATCAGCACTTTCTGAACATTGTTCAGCACTGCCCAAACCTTGTCCATGTAAATCCACCATTAAAAATTTTAATAGATGGTTTGGTTAGTCATTCTAACATGATCTTGTGCCTGTGGCCCATCTGAGACTTGGAATATCATTATTTTTGGGCAAAGCATATATTCCAGAGAGCTTATCACAACCATCATGTCAAAAATTACCTACCTCACTAATTAGAGATACTAGAGTTGATTAAGCGATTAAATTCAAACCCCTATAAATATATCATTCACGAGTACTTTTGGATTAAAGTTAATTCACACTCTAGGGTGCCAAAGACACTGTTGCATTAGGTGGGATTAAGATGGATGGAATTTTAAAGGTTACAATAAATGCATGTGTAAGGTATTGCCTGGATTGGGTTTATCCCATCTTGGATTGGGTGTAACCCATGTTTTCTAATACTATATTTAGACTATGTAATAAAAATAAAATAAAATAAATAAATAAATAAATAAATATCAGGATTTACTTTCAAATTACATTGGAATTGAACTTGGATGAAGCAAAATTCCATCATCCAAGGGATTGGTAATCCCATCTCACACTTTCCAACATAAGACATCATTTTCCAAAGCCTACAAGATTAATTTTAATCACATCTCACACTTCTTCCAAACATGCCACTTCCAATTTCAGCCTAGGGAGGATTTCAAATCCTGGGGGTTTCCAATCCAAGGGTTCCAACTCTACTAACCAAACGGGCCCTTAGGAGGTGTTTGGCACTTGGTATTGGATAAGATTAAGTGGGATAAAATTGCATTTGGTTTGTGCAATTCCATCCACCATTTGAAGAGGATGGAAAGGATGAGATTAGGTAGGATGGAATCGTATTTAGTTCTATGGAATTGCATCTGATCCCATGCATGAATTCCATGGATTTTGAAATCTACTACACATGTAGGCCCCACATTGATGCATGCGTTTATCCATGCCATCCATCCATATACACCATTTACACGTGATATTTCGATTATATATGTACAAGTGAATAACATCCGTGTGAATTTAGTCTGTTGATTACAATTCCATAGTCCACCAAACATGATTTAGCTTAATCCAGTGTTTTCTGTGGCAAAATTTTTATCCCAAACGTGGGATTGGATGGTTGCAATACCATGGTATTTCTAGACATGCAATCATTGTGAAGTAATGATATTAATCCCATCTAATCATGCACCATATAACCACTAAATTTTAGCATGTGTGGGTCTCAAAACTGTGTTAAAAAAATAATAATAATAAAATCTGTGCAAGAGTGTCCTATTGGCCATCTTGCATGTGTAGTACCACATGTGCCAACATGTACTTACATGAAATGCAGCCTTCATTTGTAACCACTGGTTTTCCAAGCAACTGATGAATGGTTACCATTGTTATATTAAAGTGATTCTTAGTAACTATGAGCAATCCAGGTTGGATTCACGAAGCATTCAAACTTTGTAATATAATACTTTAGAAAGGGAGTTTAGTTGATCCAGACTTACTTCGGGCAACCTAAAAAAAGATAGATATCATTAGGTGTCGACTCTTAGTGGTCCACTGTAGACAAAAGAATTCTGTCGATTTCGGACAGCGTTCGGTGTGACCCCATCGAAATTTTTTTGCATCCTTCTTAGCGTTATTAGCACTTCAAACCTCCAAAATATTCTATAACTTTCAGTTCATTCTCTCTCGAAATAATGAAACTCAAGTACGGTTTTCTCATAACCCACTAGCCACAGGATCGAGACGATAACATAGAGATACAATCTTAGGCCCTTGAAAATTTTTCTGGGATAATCATTTGACCATAGGCATAGTGAAAGATTTATTAATCACTAATTTGGACATGAATTAAAATGAGAACTCCCTTTGACAAAGACTCGAATGACAACCTTAAAAATAGGAGATTTTAACCTTTCAATGATATGAGATATTCCCTAAACATTTAGGTTGATTGAACTACGGAATTACGGGACCATACACTTGCGAAGCGTTTGCGGCTTGACCCAATTCTCAATCCTGGGTGACTATCAAAGGACTTACTATTTTGACCGAGCAGAAGATCAGGATCCATCAGGATTAAGAAGGGATACAACGAGTTGTCTGCCCTAGTCAGGCAGACAATCGACGTATCGGATTTAAGCCTACCAGAATCGTTTTTCCATATTAGCCTGATCATGAAGAGCATAATATACCTTAGGTAAACTTTATTGTCAAATACATATTACGATAATAATGATTTTGACATTCGTCTTCAAACCTCAAAGGTGAAAACTTTTAAGGGGGGTAGAATATAATAAGCAATGCTAGTTTAGTTAGTATGCACCATACCACGCAGATAAACCTGAAATCAATAAAACTTAGGCAAATGAAATGATAATATCTTTATTTATTACCCTTAGGCAATTTCGGGGACAAAATTATTTTTAAGGGGGGTAGATTGTAACGTCCTGAATTTTTTCTATTTTGGATTTCGAAAAATCCTTGAAAATTTTCATTATAATTAACTTATGTTGTCACTTATTGGTCCTTAACACTCAAAGTGAGCCTATACACAGGTAGTACCAGTAAAGAATTGCATAAATCTGATCAATCAACTGTAAGAAGCCAACGAATCCGGCCGATCACTCAAACATCGAGCGTAGCCTCGGAATTTGTTCACGTATGGTCCAAATCTAGTCGACCTATCACTGACTAATCGAGACAACCGTAATTAAATAAAGATCTACCCAAAGTCGAGATAAGTGAGGTTCGGATCTTAATTAACAAACCAAATCAATCAGTTATCCTTTGAGCCTAAAAACCAACAACTTAGACTGACTTTAACCGAATCGGCATTTTCGCTAATTACGAATGGGCCACACTACAATCTTAGCTAATCTAGACCCTAATTATTACGCACAAGAAATCTCATTACCCAATTCATTCCAGAAATGTCCCGATTATCCAAACAAGCTCTAGACCTCTCGTTAGTGGGCCGATGCACCCGTGGCTATAGAAATATATTCGTCTTAGTGGGCTTGACGTCCATCGCGGGACATCAAGTTGAGATCGCATCTTAAATCATTCAACTTGGACTCGCAAGGTAAGTGCTTGAGTTGTGCAAATACCTTATATGAAAATCTGAAACTTAAGTGAAATAAGTCCATTACTCTTTCGCAAAGTTATAACCTTCGGGTTACACTTAACGTGAGATTTTCATACCATGCACCTATGCTATTAGAATCCATGTTGTTGGACGTGCTGATATCTGTGATCATGCTTAGGCCTATATCAATAGTTTCAATGGATTAGATTATTTATAGCATTGCCCATGGTCCATTAAAGGATATTTAGTAAAAGTTTTGAGCTTATAAATAATCAATGGATTAGATTATTCATGTGGCTCCCACCTGATTCTCAGTTAACTTGATCCAAACTGTTCATTCCATGGTCTAAGTAGCAAATGCCATGAGAGGCCAATTAATATGTCTACTTAGTAATTATCAAAATGTCATCACACTTGCTTATAAATATCCCTTTCCTCTTTCATTTTTTTTAATATATAAAACACGCATTATAACACCAACACTTGAAGACTAGGCGAGGATGTCCTAGAGAAAAGGGTGAAATGTTCCCATCTCTAAGATTATTTTCCCACGAGTTCCGTGCGAAGTCCTAAAAGAATGGCGCGGATCAAAGAGCTCTACTCATCTTCTTTAAATGAAGAGTATTAGTGTTCTTTCTTTCCTTCCCACATATTTGATTAGGGCCTGTTGTTAACGATTAAAGATTCTATAGAGTAGAGTCAGAGATCTAAGATCTCTGATCATTTTCTCCCCCTGAGTGTCGAACTTCTTCCCTCTCCACTCACCTCTCTAGGCCCTAGATCAATTAGAGTGGCTCATTTACTACTTTCATTGCATTTGGTTTATTGTGTTGCTACATTTCCCTTCTTATTTACTACTTTCATTGACATTTTGTTAATTCTTGTAAATCACATGTTCCATGTATTGAGTCCATGTCTGGATGACTCACATGTGTCACTCTGGCCCTACTCTAGGGCCAACGTGTGGCTCTCATCCTCCTTCGTCAAGGATAGATTGTGGAGAACCTTCTAGCTTGAAAGATCATCATCGATGCTCTTTGATTTTTCGATGGCTTTGATCAAGGTAAGTTTGGTTTTTTGCTTTCTAGAAATTTGTTGACATCTAAATGGAGATCCTAAGGGTTATTATCTTAAATTTAAAATTTTAAAAATCTTATGTTCTATTACATTTCAAAAATCCTAATGGTAGTCCATCAAATGTTTTTCCACTGTGCCTAAACCAAAAGGTTTTAAATAGTTTTGCAAATGTTTTTAATAGTTAATACTTTATTTTAACCATTAAAATATATTTATCATTACTTGATTATAATTTCAATAGTTCAGATCTTGTGGTCCACCTCTTGATTTGCATGTGAATTAGATCAAGGGTGAATGACTCTATTCAGTTGGAGGGATTTTGTTAATTTAAGTATATGGTTATATAAGATTGTATGTTTAGATGTATTAGAGTATACCAAAGTCTATAGGGTAGTGGAGCACCAAAGTCTATAGGGTAGTGGAGCACTATCCTGATATATATCCTTGAAACCCTACAAATAGATCCTAAGATATATAGAGAGAGCTTTGGATGTCCATCCTCACTTGGAACCACACACACACATAGAGAGAGAGAGAGAGAGAGAGAGAGAGATCACCAATTTTCTCCTCCTAGAATCCACTGATCACATGTGTGGGATTAGATGGCTCTCGGTGCACTAACCTAGCCTTGCTCTAGAGTTGACAAATTGGCTCATCTGTTCTCTTCATCTAAAATATATATGAGAGAGAACCTTCTTGTTTGAAGGTAGTACCTAGACAATCTACATAGTTTTATGCAACAACAACCTACAAATAATTTCAGACTTAAGATTCTCTGATTTTGATTTTTTCTACGAACTTGATAATGTATAAACGATGATCTTTACTACTAATACATCAAACCCGAACCTCCAAGTGCATTGATCTAGCCTTGGTCCAGGGTTGACAAATTGGCTCATATGTTCTCTTCATCTAAAAGGTATGTGAGAGAACCTTCTTGTTTGAAGGTAGTACCTGAACAACCTACATAGTTTTAAGCAACAACAACCTACAAATAATTTCCGAATAAAATTTCTGATTTTGATTTTTTTTTCTACGAACTTGATAATGTATAAATGATGATCTTTACTATTAACACATTAAACTTGAACCTCCAAGTGCATTGATCAAGCCTTGGTCGAGGGCTGGCAAATTAGCTCATCTGTTTTCTTCATCTAAAATATATATGGGACAAAACCTTCTTGCTTGAAGCTAGTACCTAAACAACCTACATAGTTTTAAGTAACAACAACCTACAAATAATTTCTAACTAAAAATTCTCTGATTTTGATTTTTTCTACGAACTTGATAACTTATAAACGATGATCTTTATTACTAACACATAAAACTTGAACCTCCGAGTGCATTGATCTAGCCTTGGTCCAGGGTTGACAAAATGGCTCATTTGTTCTCTTGATCATCTAAAATAGATATGGCAGAGGACCTTCTTGTTTGAAGGTAGTGATGAGTTTTTTTGACCTGTCGTCGCCCGGTCGTGAGCACTGCTCAATCGGTCGAAGGCTGGTCTCGACCAGTCGTAGGAGTCGAGCTGTGGCACGACTTAAAGTGCAACGACTTTGGGTTATTTTTCTTCGGGGTGCTCGACTGGTCGTGTGTGGCTCTTGACCAGTCAAAGGTTCATCACGACCAGTCGTAGTTACGCAAATTTGTTCCGCGATTTTGCGCGGATTTCATGTCGCAAGTCCTTTCGCAACTGGGATGCAGAAAGGAGTTTCCTAAAACTTTAAATAGGAGGTACCTAAGGCTTTCTAGGCATAACAAGAGGGTTTCCTAAAGCTTTACAAGGGATTTGCTAAAGGGTTTAGGGCGAGCAAAGGTGAGAGAGAGGAAAAGAGAGAGAGGAAGCTTATAGAAGGGAGATTATGCTCGTGGAGGTTATCTACTGTGCAATCTATATCTCAGCGCTTCTATGTCCTCGTAATCGGTGAGATCTCTCCGTTTTTCTTTGTTTCTCTCATTGTTTATCCACTCCTACGTGAGTGAAGAAGTTTGTAACGTTTTACTTCATAGTGGATTGTTGATTTGGACGAGGTCCCGTGGTTTTTATCTCTTTGAGGGTTTTTCACGTAAAAATCTCTTGTGTGGTGTGTGATTGACGCATTGATTATTTTCATTGCTTTATTATCCATAATTCTGGTTTGTTTTGGAGGGCTAGATCATAAGGTTTGTGCAAGGGCCCCAACAAAGTGGTATCAAAGCTAAGTTCATTGAACGGGTAGGATCAGTTTTGAATTATGGAAGGTGGCTCATCAAGGATGATCAGCCTCAATGGTTTTAACTGGACCATATGTAAGGCTAAGATGGAGGACTTGCTTTATCGCAAGGACTTATATTCTCCAATTTTAGGCATATCAACAAAATCCAAGGATATGACTGATGATGATTGGAAGAAGATGGACCAAAAGGCGGTGGGGTTTATTAGACAATGGTTGGATGATTCTGTGTTTCACCATGTGTCTACAGAAACCTCAGCCGCTAGCCTATGACTGAAATTACAAGGGCTGTATGAGAGGAAGACAGCCAGTAATAAGATTTTTCTGATAAGGAGACTTGTGAATCTCAAGTTCAAAGATGGTGGTTCTGTGGCCGAGCACATGAATGAGGTCAGTAATATAGTTAACCAACACTCCTTTATGAAGATGGTCCTGGATGATGAATTGCAGGCTTTACTTTTGCTTAGTTCATTGCCTGACAGTTGGGAGACATTGGCGGTGTCTCTAAGTAACTCTGCGCCAGACGGAAAGATATCCATGGAACAGGTAACCAGTTATCTCTTCAATGAGGAGATAAGGAGGAAGTCTCAGGGGTCTACTCAGCAAGAGGCCCTTGTGACACAGGAACGGGGGAGAGGAAAGAACAGGAAGGGCGAAAAGGCCCGAGATAAATCAGGAGGCAAGTCGAGTAACAGAAAGGATGTTGATTGCTGGAATTGTGGCAAGAAGGGCCACTACAAGCATGAATATCGTGGTAAGAAGAACGATAAGAAAGGAAAAGGGAAGGAAGATGAATCAGATTCCACTGCGGTCGCTTCAGATGGCGACGTTATAGTTATTCTTTCTGCAGATCATGATGTATGTTTCACGGCTACGAGTCAGGACATCGACTGGGTGATAGAGTCAGGAGCTTATTTTCATGCGATTCCACGTAGGGACTTCTTCACAAGTTACAAGTCAGGTGACTATGGGACTGTGAAGATGGGAAATTTCGGCGTATCAAAAATCGTGGGAGTCAGTGATATTTGTGTGAAGACCGATGTGGGCTGCACATTGGTTCTCAGGGATGTGAGGTATTTTCCAGACCTTTGCCTCAACTTGATGTCGACGGGAAGGTTGGATGATGATGGCTATGAAAGCCGGTTTACTGGTGGGCGATGGGCTCATCAAGGGTTCATTGATCGTGGCCAGAGGAAATAAGTGTTGCACCCTTTACAAAGTAAGTGTTTGTATGTGCAAGGGTGGGTTGAACGTAGCGGAATTCAACTATTGACATGTGGCACAGGCGTCTAGGCCACATGAGTGAAAAAGGGCTTCAGCTACTAGCAAGGAAGTGGCTCATTCTAGAAGTGACAGGTACACCTCTCAAAACCTGTCTTGATTGTTTATCAGGGAAACATCATAGAGTTTCATTTATTAAATCTGCTTCTCATGTTAATAAAGAGCATGCATTAGATTTGGTTTATTCTGATGTTTGTGGTCCTATAAAGACAAAAACCTTGGGTGGGGCATTGTATTTTGTTACTTTTATAGATGATGCATCTAAGAAGGTTTGGGTTTATACTTTGAAATCCAAGGACGAGGTCTTTGGTGTGTTTAAATTGTTTCATGCTATGGTCGAGAGAGAGACAGGTAGCCTATTGAAGTGCATCCGCACTGACAATGGTGGTGAATACATTGATGACTTTCATGAGTACTGCAAGTCCCTAGGTATACGGCATGAACAGACGGTTCCCAAGACCCCCCAGCATGATGGTGTATTTAAGCGAATGAATCGCACCATTGTAGAGAGAATCAGATGCATGTTATCCCATGCGAAATTGCCCAAGATGTTCTGGGGAAAAGCAATGCACACGGCAGTGTATTTGATAAACAGGTCTCCATCAGCCCTGTTGAATGGAGTACCTGAGAAGGTGTGGACTGGATAGGATCCATCGTACAGTCATCTCAGGGTGTTTGGATGCAGGGCATCCGTTCACGTACCAAAGGATAAGAGGTCCAAGCTCGATATGAAGATCAGGCACTGATTGTTCTTGGGATACAGTGATGAAAAATTCGGTTACAAATTGTGGGATCTGACCAAGAGGAAGCTCGTCAGGAGCAAAGATGTGGTTTTCTTTGAAGATCAGTGTATATAAGACATTGGTAAGCCAGAGAAGAACCAGCCTAGTTCAGGTGAGCTAGAGGACATGGATCCAGTTATTCCTCCCGTGGTGCCTGATGATGGAGGAGTACACTGCAAGGTGCGAGGACGAGGGAGTTCCTTCAGAAGATGGACCAGGGGAGCAGTCCCCACTTGATCCACCTGTTGAGCCACATGTGAGGAGGTCATCTAGGGACAGATAGCTGTCCAAGAGGTACTCACCACATGAGTACATTATGCTCACTGATGGGGGAGAGCTAGAAGATTATTCTGAGACCCTAGCCGATGAGTATAGGGAGGAGTGGTTGAAAGCTATGCAAGAGGAGATGAAATCCTTGCATAAGAACCACACCTATGACATGGTGAAACTGCCTAAGGGCAAGAAAGCTTTGAGCAACAAGTGAGTGTTCAGAAAGAAGATTGAGCAGAAAAATTTACAGACGAGGTTCAAGGCTAGACTTGTGGTGAAAGGGTTTGGTCAGAGGAAATGCATAGACTTCGAGGAGATATTCTCACCATCACCGCAGCCTGAAGATGACATCCATACAAGTTTTCCCCTTGAATGTTGGGTTGGCAAACCTACCCTATATACATGGATCTAGAGATAGAGCAGTTAAATGTTAAAACTACCTTTCTCCATGGTGACCTGGAAGAAGAGATCTACATGCACCAACCAGAGGGGTTCGAAGTCAAGGGCAAAGAGCATATGGTGTGTAGGCTGAGGAAGAGCTTATATGGGCTGAAGCAAGCTCCACGGCAATGGTACAAGAAGTTCGATTCGTTTATATTGAAACATGGGTATGACAGAATGGAGTCGGACCACTGTGTGTTTACGCGCAAGTTCTCAGATGGTGATTTCTTAGTTATGTTGTTATATGTTGATGACATGCTCATCATGGGAAAAGACATCAAGAAATCGACAGGCTGAAACAGGCGTTGGACAAGTCTTTTGCGATGAAAGACTTGGGCCCAGCTAGACAGATCCTAGGAATGGTGATAACTTGTGATAGACAGTGAAGCAGAAACTTTAAAACCACTCACAAGAGCGCTATATTGAGAAAGTCCTAAACGGTTTAATATGAATGAAGCGCCCACCCCCGAGTCCACGCTTATAAACGGGTCAAGATACTCCATTGGATGGTCACTTATCAGATTGAGCGACATACGTTGTCCTAAGATGAAGGCGGTCCCATGACCTGTGTAAGAAATGCATTAGATACCCTACGGTCCAAGTGACCGTAGGAAGTTTGATGTATGTTATGGTGTGTACACGCCTTATGAATAGGTTGGACATAAATATGCGGTTGGTGTTGTCGTGGGTATCTCACCAATCCGGCAAAGAACATTTGCGCCGTTGTTAAGTGGATATATATGCAGATTTAAGAGGCTCATCCAGGTTGAGCCTATGTTATGGTGACGGTAAACCTGTGTTAGAGGGTTACACAGATGCAGATATGGTAGGTGACATAGACTCCAGTAAGTCTACATCGGAGTTCATGTTCACGTTTATAGGGGGAGCGGTTTCTTGGCAGAGCAAGCTACAGAAGGTCGTAACGTTGTCGACGACAGAGGCCGAGTACATTGCAATCACAGAGGCATGTAAATAGATACTTTGGATGAAGATGTTCTTATAGGAATTTAGTCTAAAGCAGGGGAGCACGTGGTCTATTGCGATAGTTAAAGTGTTATACACTTGAACAAGAATCCAAGTCAACATTCCAAGTCGAAGCACATAAAGATTTAGTGTCATTGGATCAGGGATACTTTAGAAAAGAAGGTGTTATAGCTTGAGAAAGTCCACACAGATGATAATGGGTCAGACATGATGACCAAGGCTTTGCTCAAGGGAAAGTTTGAGGTTTGAGGGCAAGTTCAAATATTAATCCATTAACTAGAATAATTCTAAACATTGAGTTCCATGGGTATATAGTGTAAACCCGGCTTACCATCATTAAAATTCACTTCACTATTTCAGGGTATCATTGGTAACCAACAAGAGAATATGATAACCAAGACTTAAAGCAAAACTTGCGTCACAGATTATCTTTTCATTCTTCCAGCTTTTGATTTTTCCATTAAGGGGGAGAGGAATCAAATCCTTACCTATAGGGAGCAAACCTATGGTGAAGACCGTACACCCAACCCTTTTCACATATTATCCATGAGGAATTAAACCTACACCTATAGGGAGCAAACCTATGGTGAAGATTAGTCACCCAATCCTTTCTGAAGTATCTTTTTTTTTTTTTTTTTAAAAAAATTTTTAAAGCTGGGTGTTTTCTTTTTCTTTAATTGATCATGACGAGCACATTTTCCAGGCTGGTTCCTTACATGCTTAGTGATTACCAAGTTAACCCTTCAATATCAAACTGAAACTTTAATGTGAAAGCGAGATGTGTCTTATGAAATCATGACTCAATCAATGTTTAAAACCTCTAATCATGGATTAACAATTCAAACTTAACTGTGAAATTTAACAGATACTGAATCTAAGAGTCATAGATTACCCACATCACGTATCTTGAAATTCTAAGTGCCCTAGATGGCTGTCAAAATCACATCGAATTCACAAAAAATTTTGAAAAATTTTCACAAATTTCTGCTCAAGACCAAGAAAACACTGATTAGGTAACCTAATCTCCCCAAAAACTTGTTCACTCCCCAAGTGTAGGGTTGTGATGTAGTAATAAACTCGGTAAGACTGAGGTCGAATCCCAAGGGACTGATACCTGTACGTAATCTGAAACTAACTAGGGGTAGAACTAGAATAAGATGTAATCTAAATTGAATGAATATGAGGAAAATATGGTGAAATAGAAAACTAAAATTGATGAAATTTAAAGGTAGGAAACTAGGGATTCAGCGGATCCACTTATAGAGATCAGAGAGATCTATGCTCGATTCATGAACTCAACTGGACTTAGAGTCCCATCCTCATCCAATTGGAAGATATGTCCTTAAAATGCAACCTGAACTTCCTTTGATCTAATCTTCAAAGAGATGAAAGGTATGAATGTTAGGAAGAGTTCTGTCATCCAACCATGCCCAGGAGACGATGATGAACAACAGGGTTCCCAAATTAATACCTCCATAATGCTAAGAACATGCTCAAAGCTATCGCAGATCTATCGTAATTTCAGTCATAACAAACCATTAAAAACTGAAAGCATTCCTATTAATCAAATTAAATCAAACTTCAATCAGTCACAAATCCAAGCCATAGAGATCTCCCATCACGCCACAAGCTTCACCTGTTCCACGTTTGCGCCTCACTAAGAGGTTTAGCCCGACATGGTGGGGATAGAACCCTTAAACAAAAACAAAAAAAAATAAAAATAAAAATAAAACAAAACACAAACTACTCTCTGTCTCTCTGTCTCTCTCTCTCTCTCTCTCTCTCTCTCTCTCTCTCTCTCTCTCTCCTGCCCGAGCCTCCACGGCTGCTTGACCCCCTTTCTCACCTTTCTCCCTTTCTTTTTATAACATAAGAGGGTCGTACAGATGGAGCTTCCTCACCAAGTTTGAGGCGGAAGGAGAGTTTGCAACTTGAAGTCGTGGATCTACTCCATTTACGTCAAAGAAGCTCAAAAGCATCTTACGCACCGTCCTAATTGGTGGGCCCTTGATTGAGGTAAAAGTCAGAAATCCACTCCATCCAAGTTTGGGTTCATGTCGATTTTTCGACCTGGCCGTCGGGAATGGATTGATTTGGCTCGGATTTGGTGTGGCCCACAAGATCTTTCTTCCGCCGTCCATCTTGCATTCAATGGCTAGGATCTCACGATATCTTACATGGGGTCAAACTGACACCTAGGCGAGGATAAGAGGATCAGTGGGATTCTAATAGACGGTTATCTCCGGAATCGGACCTTCGCTTATATGTCCTCAGTGGTGGACCACTTTAACTCGTCTCTCATTGGATCGGCTCTGCAGAATGAAACAGAGCTTGTAACGTTCGTACTTCATAGTGGATTGTCGATCTGGATGTGATACTTGGTGGGGCCCATAATTAGTGTCAACTTGGGAATCCATCCCGTCCATTGCAATCTCCTTGAAAAACCAATTGGAAATGGCTGGTTTTAACCCGCCATTGATGAAGCCCACGAGATATGTCACTTCACCGTCTGTCTTGCGTTGGTCGGTTGAAGACGTGTTTGTGTGCACATGGGGTGAAAAGGCGACCTTGCAAAGGATCGGACAAGTGTGGCCCACATACCGGATGGCACCATAACAATAGCCATGTGGGGCACCCAGTGACAGGATCATCGAAATACGTGAAGAGTGGGGCCCACTAGCAAGAACCGACGGTCGGACTTTCATCCGCTGGTGGTGGACACCTAAAGTTTTAAAAAAATCTTCGATCGTTACAAATGAATTTTGACCGGATTTCTCCAAATTTTGGTGTGACGGTTAATATACCGTGCACACACCATGTGCACACTCGCACGATCGGGTAGGGCCCATTGTGATGTATTCATGAAATCCCTCATCCGGTCATTCATTTTGTCACCTTACTTCGGGCGTTGAGTTCAAAATTTCATGGCCGAGGGCCATTCGATATCGTGGGCCCCAACTTTAAGTCGAAAACATTTATGGGTCATATATCCGATCCGTCGTCCATTTTTGGGACCCTTTCACAAGGATCCAACGGCTGAATTTTGACATGTACGGTTAATATATGGTATTTAGATTCTGTACAAAGTTTCGAGCTGAACGAATGGTGGGAACCCCGTGATCTTGCATTCTAGATGATTTTTAAGCCACTTGAGCTTCAATTTCTCAATTTTCGCGGATCCCTGGCGTGTAATTCCGTCGATCTTGGTCCTCATTCACAGTCCATCCCTTGCCTCATATCTTCAGATCGTTAAATCCATGCTTTTAGCATCTTTTAACTTCAACCATCATGCTCTCAAATACACCTTTCCCTTTTCATTACAAACCACGTATTAAATCATGGAGTTTGTATTAAACGGTATCATGCTTGTAAATCCAGTAACTATGTTCTTGGGTCGATATGCAATATTTGACCCTCAACACTTGAAGAAGCCTGGATCCTCCTGGGGTTCAAAAAGGGAGAGATTTGATGGATTTTTTTGTTGTTCACATGTTTTCGTGAATAGATGATAATATGTTATGCGTGAGCACTACTTTCGACATGTTCATTGAAGGCCGGCTCGACTACTCTTATGCCGTGAGGAGATCGAGGAAGTCGTGACACGACTCAAAGTCTAGCAACTTTGGGTTATTTTTCTCTCGGGGTGCTCGACCGGTGCATGGAGGTGCTCGACCGGTCGTGGGTGGCTCTCGGCCTGGGTTGGGTTCATCACGACCAATCGTAGTTACGTGAGATTGTGTTCGCGATTTTGCACATGGGTTTCTCGTCGCAAGTCCTTTCGCAACCTCGGGGTCTGTGGAAAGGAGTTTTCTAAAACTTTAAATAGGAGGTACCAGGGCTTTCAAGGCACAACAAGAGGGTTTCCTAAAGCTTTCCACAAGGGATTTGCTAAAGGCTTTGTGGCGATCAAAGGTGAGAGAGAGAGAAAAAGAGAGAGAGAGGATCCCTTCTTATAAAGGGAGATTATGCTCGTGAAGGTTATCTCGACCTCACGCGTGCAATCTATATCTCAAATCGACTTATATGTCCTCGTGTGAATCGGTGAGATCTCTCCGTTTTCTTTATTTTTCTCATTGTTTATCCACTCCTCGCGTGAGTGAAGAAGTTTGAATACGCGATCTACTTCATAGTAGATTGTTGATCTGGATGAGGTCCCGTGGTTTTTACCTCTTTTAGGTGTTGATGGCTGTTTTCCACGTAAAATCTTAAAATTGTGGTGTGTGATTGACGCATTGATTATTTTCATTGCTTTATTATATCCATAGATTCCTGATCGTTTGTTTGGAGGGCTAGATCCTAAGGTTTTGTGCAAGGCCCCATCATCCAGTAGTACCGAAAAACCTACATAGTTTTATGCATGCGAATTCTTGACATGTATATACAAATAATTTCGGATCTCTTCAATTCTCTTATTTTGATTTTTTTCTATGAACTTGATAGTGTATAAACGATGATCTTTACTACTAACACATTACACCTGAACCTCTGAGTGCATTGATCTTGCCTTGGTCTCGGGCTGACAAATTGGCTCATATGTTATCTTCATCTAAAATAGATATGGGAGAGAACCTTCTTGTTTGAAGGTAGTACCTGAACAACCTACATAGTTTTAAGCAACAACAACCTACAAATAATTTCTGACTAAAAATTCTCTGATTATGATTTTTTCTATGAACTTGATAATATATATATAAACGATGATCTTTACTACTAACACATTAAACCTGAACCTTTGAGTGCATTGATCTAGCCTTGGTCCAGGGCTGACAAATTGGTTCTTTTGTTTCTCTTCATCTAGAATAGATATGGGAGAGAACCTTCTTATTTGAAGGTAGTACCGGAAAAACCTACATAGTTTTAAGCAACAACAACCTACAAATAATTTCCAACTAAAAATTCTTTGATTTTGATTTTTTCTACGAACTTGATAATGTATAAACGATGATCATTACTACTAACACATTAAACCTGAACCTCTGAGTGCATTGATCTAGCCTTGGTCCAGGGCTAACAAATTGGCTCTTTTGTTTCTCTTCATCTAAAATAGATATGGGAGAGAACCTTCTTGTTTGAAGGTAGTACCTGAACAACCTACATAGTTTTAAGCAACAACAACCTACAAATAATTTCTGACTAAAAATTCTCTGATTTTGATTTTTTTCTACGAATTAATAATGTATAAACGATGATCATTACTACTAACACATTAAACTTGAACCTCCAAACTTTATTTTATTTTTTTGTGCCAAATGTTTGAGTTATCCTAAAAAGAACATTGTTCTAGGGCTAAAATTATTTTAACCCAGTTTAATGGGCATGTTATCCTAGAACAAAGCATGCTATTTGCCTCCTTGTAACTTTATAGTGCTTAGTTCCATCTTATCCATGTATAAATAAAGAACATGCGGAGAGAGCTGATCACCAAAAAGCCCTAATTTTCTCTTAACAACTTTTTACTTTTAAGCATCCCTTTCGATAGCCATTAATTGGACGAATACAATTGCTAGATTAGTGTTATTTTAGATATATTCTCCGTCCACTATGGGACTTACCAATTGGATGATCTGTACGGCTATAAATTAATGCCACGTGAGGAGGATGGGGGCCACCATTTTAAAAACTAACATAACTAACACTGGAGTCTTGCCCACCAAAGTGAAAGTGGAAGCAACCATATTTTCAACATAGGATTTTCACCGAAGAGACTTCATTTTTACATGCACCTAGTTGAATTTGCACTCTTAGGTATCCGGATCACCTATCTGGACCATCCATTAAGTCCAGTCCACTCTTCATCCATTGCCTTGCAAAAATCATGGCAATCTAATGGTCCTAAATGTCCCTGATTAGACCTATCTCATACAAACAATCTCACCCATCCATTAATTTTATGGGTTAGATGATCCAATTGTTATGATTTTTCTTTTCAGAAAACCATATGATGAGTGGAGCGGACCTAATGGACGTACGGTCAGATAGATTATATATATGCAGACAAATCCAAATGCAATTAGAAACATAGGAAGATTTCCATACACAGCCAACTATGTAATTTTTCCACCTTTTAAGAGTCAAATAGAAGCTTGTTGGTGGCTAAAATAAGTAAATTAGGGATAGGTATCCGGCTCATAAATGGAGCTGGTAGAGATAAGGCAGTACTTTATATACCTTCCTATCTATTATTATTCTTAAAGAAGTGGTGTTGGGGGGCCCTTGTGATGCATGTAAGCTGCCTTTTTAATCAAATGAACAGAAAATTCCAAGTGGTGTTGTGGGGCCCATGTGATGCATGTAAGCTGCCTTTTTAATCAAATGAACAAAAAATTCCAAGTGGTGTTGTGGGGCCCATGTGATGCATGTAAGCTGCCTTTTTAATCAAATGAACAAAAAATTCTATCAATCCAACCATGAGTTGTACTATAAAAATATATATGTTTTTTTTTTTTTTCGTTTCACCTCGGTCCGATTTAAATTGCCAACTTGACATAAAAAAGTGTCATGTGCATGTGTCAAAGATGTCATCACAGTGAACAACATGAGTTTTTATGGGTGAATGAGGCATTTACCCTTTCCACAGTGGGCCTCACCTGAAGGCTGATGACCCTGGCTAGTGGTAGGTGCTCTGTGGGCCCTGCCATGATGCATGCATTTCATCTACACTGCCTATCCATTTTTTAAAGATCATTTTACGGGATGAGCACCAAAACAAGGTAAATCCAATTTTCAAGTGGGCCACATCATAGGAAACAAAATTGATTGAGTATCAACCATTAAAAACTTCTCGGGGGCCATAAAAGTTTAGGATCAGGCTAATATTTATTTTTTCCCTATAACCAGGGTCTGTATGACCCAATCAATAGGTTGGATGTAAATAAACATTATAGTGTGCCTAGGAGGTTTTTAATGATGGACATTCAATCATTATTGTTTTCCTGTGGTGTGGTCCACCTGAGATGTAGATCTGCCTCATTTTTTGGATCAAAACCTAAAATGATTTTAAAAAAATGAATGAATGCCATTGATAAAGCACATATATAATGATGGGGCCATAGAGCACCGACTACTAGCGATTTTACTAGTAGCAGTGTCACTCGCCAAACCATGTCTATTTTGGGGTTGTATTTCAAATCCCCATTTGGCCCCTTGGATTTGGTGGTAAACACGTGTATTTCAAATCCAAAGAGCTGCTTTGGCATCTGGTAGTCTGGATTTGGAGGCAAATGGAAACTGCAGCATTTTAAATATATCATTTTGGTTTGTTTTGAAATTTGAACAAAATGTTACTATTAGGGTAAAATGACTTTTTTTGTTTTCCATCCTTTTAAAGGGCAGGAGAGTTTATATATATATATATATATATATATATATATATATATATATATATATATATATATATAACAAAGGCGTCTCTGGACTACTAATTCATTGGACACATGTCATCCTAATAATACCCAAAATAATCCACTTATTAGTTACAGTACTAAAAACACATTAATAAAATGATATGAACTGTCCAAATGTTGGACATCTAAATGGGCAGTTAAAAAAAGATGATCATGCACCTATTTGTGATCCTTGCATTTGTGGCCCACCCAATGCTTGAAATTCTCTCTCTCTCTCTCTCTCTCTCTCTCTCTCCCCCTCTCTCTCTCTCTCTCTATACTAACATATATTTTAATAGATTTATTGCAATAATTATATTAAACATAACACATATATACTTATTTGGAATATGAAAGATAATGTATATAATTAAATCTAAGCCGGTGAAGATACCGAAGAATTCCTATGACCTTCAAATACAAGCTCCCAAATTAAAGATTTGAATCCCAGTGCACTTCAACTAAACACAAATGAGGATTTCGAATAATCTTGATTCCAATGTAATTGTGATTTGGATTCCAATACATTTTAAATCCAAGCTCCTAAGTAGAGCTGTACATGAGTTGAACTAAGTCGTGTTTGGCACAGTTTGACTCGGCTTCGCCATTAGCTGACCCCAACTCGAACTCGGCTTGGCTCGGTCCTCGAGCCTGACTGGCCAGCTCGGCTCAATTTGGTCAGCAGCTCGGGCCAGTTCGAGCATATGTGGCATTTTCTCAAACATATAGAGTGCTCCTTCAATTTCTCACGGTATGTAAAACATCAGCAACAGTTTATAGGTATTTCATCAAACGCTCAGTAGGCAATATTAAAATCAAGATACAAAGGTATTTATTTCATATACATACCTTCCTTGGTGCCAGCCGACACTTCGTTGAGTCATTTCATTAAACTCTTGGTGAGCAACATCAATATCAAAATAATTGAGTCACCGAACTGGTTCGATTCGAGTTGAGTCGGACTTGAACTCAGTTCAAAATTTTTTCGAGCTCAAAAAATCAGCTCAACTCGGCTGGAAATCAATTTTGAACTGAGTCCAATCGAGCCTTTTCGAATCGAATCAAGCACTAACCGAGCTAACTTGGTTCTTGTACAGCTCTACTCCCAAATGTGCCCCAAGCATACCCCCAGCCCATAAATGCTCAACTCCGCCATTTTTCTTAGAAAAGTAATGTGGGCCCTCATTTCACTAAAACAATAAATTGTGAATGATCTAAATTCCCTTCTCGATGGATAGCCCAAATCTCCCACACGTGTTGCATACCATCAAGTGTTCTCGTCATGTGAATGGAAGAGAATGGACACGAATCTCCTACAAACCATGTTACAAGGAGCCCGAATAACCACTAACCAGATGTTCTGTGGGCCCACTGTGATGTCTGCGTAACATCCACCCATCCATTAGACATGAGCCAGGAAGACGAGGCAGAACCAAAACTCAAGTAGGCTGCTCCACAGGAAAGAATGAGAATGGAAACCCACCATTGAATCCGTCATGGCCTACCGTTATGTTTATATAACATTCAACCTGTTCAAGAAGGTTCCAGTGGTGGGTGTTTAATCCCTGTTGGTTCTTGTGTTGTGGCTCACCTGAGTTTTCAATCTGTTTGACTTTTGAAAGTCCGGTAAATTGGACATAGGGGACACAGTTTGGCAAGTGGTCAGTGCTCTCTGAGCCAACCATGATGTATGTATTTTATCCACACCGTCTATTCATTTTTAAAGATCTTTTTAGAGCTTTCCATAAAAAAATGAGGTGCATCTAAAACTCGGACGGACCACACTACAGGAAAACAATAGTGATTGAATGTCCACCATTAAAAATCTTCGAGGGCCCACGGTTATTTTTATTTGACATCCAACTTTTGATTAGTTCGTACAGACCTGGATGAAGGGGAAAAAGAAACATCATCTTGATCCAAAACTCACAAGAAGTTTTTAATGGTGGGCATTTAATAAATACCGTGTGGTCCACTTGAGATTTGGATATACCTCAATTTTGGGCTCATATCATAAAATGATCTGAAAAAATGGACAGATGGCATGGATGAAACACATACATCATAGTGAGGCCCACATAGCACCAACCATTGGCCATCAGTACGCTCTTATCCTACTGAGTAAGCTCAGTTGGGCCCACCTTGAATGTATGTGGTTTATCCACTCTGTCCATCCATTTTTCCATCTAATTTAAGAGTTGAGCCCAAAATTGAAGCAAAAACAAAGATCAAGTGGATCATGCCACAGGAAACAGTGGGGATAATGATTTCCACTGTTAAAACCTTGCTAGGCTTAGTAGTAATGTTTATTTATTTTTATTATATATATTTTTTGTTAACTTATTAGTACACTCAATGTCAGTTCACACTTCACTGTTAGCCACCCCTACTAGGGATAGATCCCAGACCTCATTGTTGAAACGATGTATCTTTCATTCAGTTTACCACTTAAGCTATGGATATGGGTGTACAATAATGTTTATTTATCATCCCATCTCTTCATGAGATCATATAGACATGGATGAATGGTAAACACAAATATAAGCTTGATCCAAAACTTATCGTAGGCCTTAAGAAATTTTCAACAGTAGAAGCTCAAGTCAACTGTTTCCCATGGTGTGGTCCATTTGAACATTATATATGCTTCATTTTTTGGGCTCAAGTCCTAAAATTATCGGAAAAAATGCATGGACGGAACGGATAAAAAACATAAATCATGGTGGACCTCAATGAGTTTGCTCAATACGTTAAGTGCTACGCAATTTCCGAGGATACAGCACAGACAACGGTGGGCCCTACAGAACTCGTTCATTCCCTGTCTGTACCAACGCGTCTAACGAATCCCGACCAGCTTGGAAGCAGATGCACGTCGCTTCGGTGGTTATTGAACTCCCACCATCAAAAACTTCTTGGGCGACAATCTAACCGTTGATAAGGTCACACGGACCTGGATGAAAGGACCACACAAATCTCAGCTTGATCGAAAACTTTTGTGACTCGGAGAAGTTTTTAATAATTAATTGGTACGGTGTGGTGTAGATCCAAGTTTTTAATGGTCAATTATCACTGCTTCCTATTATTTCTTGTGGTGTGGCCCACTCTAGCTTTGAATCTGCCTTACTTTTGACTGCAAGTCCTGACATAAGCTCACAAACAATAGTGGGCCCCATGAAACCCGGTCATTTCCTGTCTATGCCAACCCATGTAATTAATGAATCTGGACCAGCTTTGGAAGCAGATGAACGCTCACCATAAAAAACTTTATAGGAGACCAGAATATTTATTTGTCATCCAACCGTTGATAAGGTCACAAAGAAATGGACGAAAGGATCACACAAATATCAGCTTGATTGAAAACTGTTATGGCCCTTTAGAAGTTTTTAATGGTCAATCATCACTGTTTCATATAATGTTGTGGACCCCGAGAAGTTTTTAATGGTCAATCACCACTGTTTCATATAGTGTTGTGGACCCCAATAAGTTTTTAATGGTCAACCACCATTATTTTCTATTATTTATGGTAGTATGGCCCACCCAAATTTTTAATCTACCCAACTTTTGAGCGTGTAAGTCCTAACATAAGCAGACAAAATAGTGGAACAGAGAGGATATAGCACAGAACCCGTAAAATCCCTGTCATTACCAACCCTCCAATGAATCCAGACCAGCTTGGAAGCAGATGCACGCATCTTCTGTAGTAATTGAACACTCCGGATTACACTAAAATGTTTATTAGCCATCTAACTGTTGAATGATCATTTATCAGTATTTTATATTTTTTTCTTGTGGTGTAGCCGACTTGAGTTCTGAGTTTTCCTTGCTTTTAAGGATAAGTCAGCTAACAAAATGAATATTCAGGAGGATACAACATGACAACTGGTGTATAAATTAGCTATTGACAAGTTGAGTTGCGAGACTTGCTACCGGAGTGACATCACCAAGCCACATGGGCTTACACCGCCCATTCATTTGAAGAGATTATATTAGTGCCATGATCCAAAGAATGAATCAGATCCAAAGCTTAAGAGGAACCCTCCACAGAAAATAGCAGGGAGAGTGACGCCCACTACTAAAAAGCTCCAAGGGCCACAAAAGTTTATGATCAAGGTAATATTTATATTTTCCCTTCTTTCATGTCCTTGTTAACACGTGAACTAGTTGGATCTCAAATAAAGATCACGGTGGACTTTCGGAAGGTTTCAATGGTGGGCATCACTCTCACCTGTGTTTTCTGTGGTGGGGTATACCTCAGCGTTGGATCTGCCTCATTCTCTGGATGATGCCCGAAATTGATCTCTCCAAGTGTATGACCGGTGTGGATACAACACATGCATCAAGATGAGCCCACAGAACTTGATGACGTCACTTCAGTAGGAGCCTAGTGTCAGTTTCCGGTCCGCGTCCACAACAAAGGACGCGGACTTCCTGCGAAAGCCTTTCGCAGGAAGTTCCTGCGAAAGAATGCTATGTAGGGCCCACCACCATGTTTTTGAGAAATGTACTCCATTCATCCCCTTGGTGAGCTCATTTTAGAAAAATCGACCAAAAACAAAGTGGATCCAAAATTAAAGTGGGCCACACGATAGGAAAAGTTAGAGAAAGAAATACCTACCGTTGAAAATTTCTTGGGCTCCACCTTGATGTTTATATGCCATCCAAACCGTTTATAAGGTTATTATCACAAGGATGAAGTGAAAATACAAAAAATTTAGCCTAAAACAAAGCTTTTATGGTCATAAGAATGTTTCAACGGTTCTGACTGAATCCCTACTGTTTCCTCTCGTGTGGCCCACTTGAGTCTTGGATATACCTCATTTTTTGTAGCTTGTCCTAAAATTATCTTGCAAAACGGTTGAACAGAATACATTTCTCAAAAACATGGTGGTGGGCCCTGCACAGCATTCTTGCGCAGGAACTTCATGCGAAAGGCTTTTCGCAGGGACGCAACAATGGGCTCCATAGGGCCCGGTCATTGGAGACGGATTAGATACTGACAGGATGAGTAGCCAGTCTTACGTCACCAAGTTATGTGGTCCCACTAATGATGAATTTGTTAAGCCAAGGAGTGAACGAGATAAAAAGCTATAGTGGATCCCACCACAGAAAGCAGTGGGGAGAGTGATTCCCACCGTTGAAACTATCCTAAGGCCCACTGTAACGTTTATTTGAAATCCAACCCGTTCAAAAGTAAAAAAACATGTGAAAGAAGGGAAAACACAAATATCAGCTTGATCTAAATCTTTTGTGGCCTTTAGAAGTTTTTAATGGTGGGCGTCGTTGTTCCCACAGTTTTCTGTGCTGAGGTCCACTGAATCTTTGGATTTGACTCGTTCTTTGGATTTTACCTTAAAATGATCTCTCCAAAAGGGTGGAGGGCGTGGATACAAAACATAAATCATGGTAGACCCACAGAACTTAGTGGCGTCAATTCAGTAGCTAGTCTTGCTACTCAACATGTCGGCATCTAATCCGCGCGGACCGCGGCCCCCGGTCATTCCGTATCTTTCAACCTGTCCAACAAATCCCGACCATCTCGGTAGTGGAAGCACGTGGCTTCTTCAATGGTAATAAACATCTCGAGGGATAACGGATAAGAGAATGTTTATTTACCATCCAACCATTGATAAGGTTACAAAGACCTTTTATATATATGGGAAAAGGTATTATGCGCTCGAGCGTAAAGCGGTTGTTAGTGAGGTCGAGCTAGGTGGACCCCACCGTGATGCATTTCGAACATCAACACCATCCACCAGATGCACCATTCCATAGTAGGTCTGGACGGCCCAAAATCGGGTCAATCCGTGACTCAGGTGGGCCACACCATCTAAAACCATAAGTATACATGCCAAAAACATATGAAAGCACTGGTGGGACCCACCTGAGTTTTCAATGCACCTGAAACTTGGTCTGAACCCTCATTCAAGTGGGACACACATAATGGACGGACTGGATTTGCAAAAAACATCTCGGTGGGTCCTAAAAAATGGTTATGAATGTTTTAATGATGCACGGCCCCTCTGCACTTCTGTATGTGGTGTGGCCCACTAAAGTCACGGATTGACTTGATTTTGAGCCGTCCAGGCCCACCATGGAATGGTACATCTGGTGGACGGTGTTGACGTTTGAAAGGCATCACTATGACCGCTTACGCCTGAGCGCATAGTACCTTTTCCCTATATATATATATATAACACGCACACACACCCCCACACACTCATGCCACACGCACACACACCCCACACACGCACGCCGTGGGATTTCACCACCGTGGGTACTTGAACCCCTGACCCGGTGTTGAAACTCCAGAGAGTCTACCACCCGGGTAAGAGTAAGGACCCAAATATATATATATATATATATATATATATATATATATATATATATATATATATATATATATATATATATATATATATATATATATATATATATATATGGAAAAGGTACAATGCGCCCGAGCTTACGATAAGCTCTGGTGAGGTCGAGCTGTGTGGACCCCACCGTGATGTGTTTCAACCATCAACACCGTGCATTTGATGGGTCCCCTTTAAATTATGGGATGTCCTAAAAATCAGCCGTATACAGAACTCAGGTGGGCCTTACCAAATAAAATTATGTGAAGACATCGTTAAAACATATAAAAGCACTTGGTGGGGCCCACCTGAGTTTTGCATGCGCCTGAAACTTGGTCTGAACCCTCATTCAAGTGGGACACACATAATGAATGGGCTGGATTTTCAAACCACATCTCGGTGGGCCCTCAAAAATGGTTATGAATGTTTTAATGGTGCACGACCTCTCTCCACTTCTGTATGTGGTGTGGCCCACACAAGTCACGGATTGACTTGATTTTTGAGACATAGGCCCACGAAGGAATGATGCATCTGACTGATGGAATAGATGTTCGAAATGCATCACGATGGGCCCACACAGCTCAACCTCATGGGGCGTTAAAATCAGCTCGAGTCGTATTGTACCTTTTCCCACCCGCACACACACACACACACCCACACACTCAAGCTGTATTGGGCTTTCACCACATATATATATATATATATATATATATATATATATATATATATATATATATATTACACACGTGCACACACACCCACACACTCAAGCTGTAGTGGGCTTTCACCACCTATGGATACTTGAACCCTTGACTGGGTGTTGAAACTCCTGAGAGTTTACCACCCGAGCAAGAGCATTGATCCCAGAAAGGCTTGGGTGATCAAACCACAAATATCGGCTTGATTGAAATTTTTTTGTAGGCCCTAAGGAGGATTTTTAATGTTTAATTAGCAGGACGTGGATTAGCTACTGATAGGTTGAGCAGCGAGTCTCGCTACTGAAGTTACGTCACTTAGTTCTGTGGGTCCTACCATGATGTATATTTTGTAACCACATCGTCCATACATTTGGAGAGATCATTTAAGGGCATGAGTCAAAGAATGAGTTATATCCAAAGCCCAAGTGGACCCCACCATAGAAAATATGACGTTTGCCATTAAAAAAGTTTTGGATTAAGTTGATATTTGTGTTTTCCCTCCTTTAATGTGTGGGTCAACTTATGAACCGGTTGAATCTCAAATAAACATCATGGTGGACCTTAAGAAGGTTTCAACGGTAGTCGTCACTCTCCCCACTATTTTCTATGGTGGGGTCCACTCCAGATTTGGATTTGCCTCATTCTCTGGATCATGCACTAAAATGATCTCTCCAAATGGATTGACGGTGTGATACAAAAAAATACATAATGGTGGGCCCTAAGAACTTGATGACGTCACTTCAGTAGCCAGTCTGGCTGACCTGTCAGTATCTAATCTGCATCCTAATTATCACTGTTTCGTACGGTGTGGTGTGGACCCTAAAATGCTTTTAATAGTCAATCACTATTATTTTCTATTTCTTGTGGTGTGGCACACTTAAGTTTTTAATCTACTTCTCTTTTGATCGCAAGTGCTAACATGAGCCGTCGAAATGGATGTACGGAAAGATATATGACAGACAATGGTGAGGAACATCGGAACCGGTCATTCCCTGTCTCCGCCGGACGCAGACTGCGTCCTACCCCGCCAGTCTCCTGCTGGGAACGGACGGGAGCTTTGACTGGCCACCGCGATGTATGGGTCTTACCTACACTGTCCAATCCATTTTTTTAAAAATCATTTTACAGCAAAAGTCCAAGAAATGTGGCAGATTCAAAACTCCAGTGGAACACACCACGGGAAGCAGCGGTGATAATGATTCTCACTTATAACATTTTTATTTGCCATCCAACCTATTCATAAAGTTAAGTAGATTGTGATGAAGAGAAAATACAAATATCAGCTCCATCCAAAACTTCTGTTGCCCCTAGAAATTTTCGACGATAACAGTTTAATTCTTATTTTTGTAGTACACTGAGAGCTTTGGATCTACTTAATTTTTGGGCTTATAGCCTAAAATAATACGAAAAAATGGATAGACGGTGTGGATAAGACCCATACATCTTTGTGGCCACTCAAAACTCCTGCCAGTTCACAGCTGGAGACGGGCGGGTTGGAAGCAATCCGCGTCCGTCTCCACCAACCCATCTAACGTATCCGGACAAGCTAACTGAACGCCCACCATCAAAAACTTCTCGTAGACACCAGAATATTTATTTTCCATTTTCCATCCAACGGTTGATAAGGTCACGAGAGACCTAGATGAAAGGACCATACAAATATCAGCTTGATTGAAAACTTATGTGGCCATAAGAAGTTTTTAACCATCAATCACCACTGTTTCCTATCATGTGGTCAACCTGAGATCTGGATCTATTGAATTTTTGGGTTGATGCCCTAATATGATCCCATGAAGTGGATGGATGGCATAGATATAAGACACACACATCAAGATGGCCCATGTCGAGGGATCCATCAAAGCTGCGTCTAAAGCAAAGTGCATCCCAAAACAAACTCAGTCCAGTGAGGGACTCTGTGAAGCCTGCTATAATTTATCGGTTTTATCCAAGCCGTCCATCTATTTTTTTAGATCATTTTAAGTTATTAGGCCAAAATAGAGGCAGATCCAAGGTTAAAGTGGACCACAAAGTGGGGAAATTCAGCGCCCACCATTAAAAACTTCTCAGGAGGTAGTTGATGCTTGTGTTTTCCATTCGTCCAGATATATGTGTCCTTATGAACAGTTTGGATGGAAAATAAACATTGCGGTAGGCCCTATAAAGGTTTCAACAGTAACTGTAATTATCACCGTGGCTTACTTGGTCCACTTGAGTCTTCATCTGCCTAATTTTTGGGCTCATCCCCTAAAATGAAAATGATATGTCAAAATGGATGGACGGCATGGATAAAATCCCATACATCATGGTGGGTCCCATATGGCCCCCTGGACTAAGTCCATCAATGCTAGGGGTGTACACGGGTCGGGCCGAGTCGAACAATGCACTGCACCAGTCCGAGCCGGACCGGCCCGATCACCGGGCCAACATCTCCCGGTTCGAACCGGCCCGAGGCGAGTTCGGGCCGAGTTGGGGCTTTCGAACCTTCAAGTTCCGGCCAGTTTCGAACCTGAGTTCGGGCCAGTTTCGAACCTTACTTTTGAGTGATCTACACAAATTTCTAAGGTGTGTGCCATATAATTAGATAGACCTCACTTTTGAGTCGTCTAATCATGGTGGTAGGATGCACCTGTTGGATAGTTCGGATGTCATATGTTCCACGATAATAAACTCCTTCCAAAGCTAGTTGAAGAGAAAGGTTGTTAGGTTTAAGAATTTTGCTTTCAACTCAGACTATCACAACTATTTTTTTTTGAAGTTGTAGAACTATTCAAAATAAATGACATTGCATATGCCAAAAATTTCATTGTCATTAACTAATAAAATCCTTGGCCTAAGTAATTCTCTATTATTTCCTTAGAGGTTTTATAACCTTCAAATATCTTAATGAAATCTTCTTATATAAAGGTCAACATAGATGTGCTTGCAATCAAGTCTTCTTCCTGAATTTTTCTAAAGTCACTTCTTCATTGAAATTTTAATTAAGCTTAGATGGATCATTTCCAAAAGATATGCATGAATATCCTAAATGAGGAAATATTCAAAAAAAAAAAAAATCATATTGTAATTTTAGTGCCCATCTAGCTTGTCCATTTTTTTAAATTCAATTATGACTATACAATTCAGTATTTTTAAGAACTTCTAAAGTCAAGTTTGTATGTGTGTGAAAAACTATACTCAATGCATGCAATAATGCAAATTTTTTCTCGGGTCGGGCCGAGTCGGGTCGGGCTAAGTCGGGCTGGGCCGAGTCGGGCTGAACTGGGTTTTCAAAACGGGCTTTGATTGATGATCCCCCCGACCCGGAAATCAGTTAAGTCGAGCCGAGTCGAGCTTTTTCGGGCCGGGTCGAGCGGGCTAATCGGGCTGGCCTAGTTTGTGTACACCCCTAATCAATGCATATCAGATGCAATCCGCTGTGGCTCTTACCATAGGCCTACCTTGATGTATGTATTCTATATCTACTCCGGCCATCTGTTTCACTGTAGAATTTTCGGATATGATCCCAAAAATTAAGCAAATCCAAATCTCTTGTGGACCATACCACAGGAAAGAGTTTTCCTGTGGTTTTTTTTTTTTTTTAAATTTTTTTTTTAAATTTTATTATTATTAGTTTTAATTTTATTTTTATTTTTTACCACTGCTACATGCAGCCCATGTAACAGAAAGCTCCTTGGGGCCTACTGAGATGTCTATCTTACATCAACTCCATCCAACAGTTTTGGCAGATCATCTAAATATATGATCCAAAAAGTGAGGCAGATCCAAAACTCAAGTGGGCCACATGAAAAGAAACAGTAAGGTTTCAACGCCCACCGCACAAAAGTTTTAGGATCAGGATGCTTTGTGTTTCCCATACATCCTAATGGGAATCACCTTACGAAGGGGTTGGATGGCATATAAAGATCAAGGTAGGTACTCTGAAGGTTTCAAGGTCAGCGTTTTCAATTTCATACCGGACGCGAATTGCTCCTTCCCCGGCCGGCTCTAGCCACGAACGGGCAGTTCTGTGGGCCGGCCCAGCGTGATATATCTGTTTATCCACACCGTCCATCCACTTTCTTATATCATTGTAAGGTATCTGCAAAAAAAATGAGACAGACCCAACTCTCGAGTAAACCACACCAAATAATAAGCTTGGGTTGCATTAAATGCAAGAGTCATCTGTGGTGTGGTCCGATTGAGCGTTGGATCTGCTTCTGCCTCACGGTGGGCGGGGCCACAAAACTGCCCGCTCGTGGCTAGAGACACAAGTAGGTGTAGGACGCAATCCGCGTCCTTCATCCCCACTGTTTCCAGTGGTGTGGCCCACTCCGAGTTTTGGATCTGCCTCAGTTTTGGGCTTGCGACCTAAAAGGATTTATCAGAACTGATGGACGGATTGGATGTCGCACCGATATTGCAGTGGGCCCATGTTTTGGGCTGACCGGACTTAAACAGGGGTTCACCCGAATATTTGCATATATTCATCTCATGCTGGGCCCATCTTACAGTGGTACCCAGTTCTCGTGGGGCCCACGTGGAGGTATGCAGACAACATCCAACCCGTCCAAAAGCTGAGCAGCACCATGAGGTGCATCCAGAACAAAAATCAGGGCGATCCACTCATCAAGTGGGCCACAGCACACACAAAAGTACAACCCAGCTGTTGGACTCCACATGGTGTGTTAATGACATCCAACCCATCCAAAAGTTGGGCCTCACCAACATGTGTCCAGCACCGAAACCAGACCAATCCAATCATCAAGTGGGCCACCACTCAACAACATACCATCAAATTCAATTGGCTGGGCCTGGGATAATCGTACGGCATCCGACCCGTCTAAAAGATGCACCCTACCATGAAATCCGGCCCATCAAATAATTGGGTGGACCATCACTTGAATTTTGAGGTATTTGGGCGTTTTTTAAATTGTTTTCCATGCTGTTGCCTACCTGATGGTTGGATCGGCTTGATTCATAGAATGTACGGCCATCAAAGTGGGGCACACCCTTCTCACGGGTTGGATGTCATCCACACACTACATGGGGCCTAATACAGGCCAGTATCAACATAACAATTCAAAATTTCAAATACCAATCAATGTATTAAAGAGCACAAATATAATAGGAAAATGTAGTAAATAAAGTAGCATCCCTCTATAGTTATAAAAAATTGTCCCTTACAAACACATGGCCACCGATCTGGACCATTCAATCTAGATTGATATTTGAAATGAGCCAAAAACGACAACAACCAAACAATCCTAGCCATCCAATCTAGATTTTACTTTGAGACTTGCCAGGTACTAATCCTGAGTGTCCCAAGCAGG
Source organism: Magnolia changhungtana (assembly GCA_030180095.1). Lineage (NCBI taxonomy): Eukaryota > Viridiplantae > Streptophyta > Magnoliopsida > Magnoliales > Magnoliaceae > Magnolia > Magnolia changhungtana. The sequence goes on along the minus strand of JASAUF010000115.1, from coordinate 4,329,644 downwards.
CTACCAGCATCTAAGAGGGGTATTAGGACATAGTCCACTGATTGGATGGTCCATCTCAATTGCAATCTACATCAGAGGTTTGCTGGAAACACCGCGACACGACAGCAATAAAATTCATCTTCCAATGATCCAAACCGTTTATATGATAAGTCTCACTTTGTATGGTGGAAAGACTCTCAATTAGATTATTGGATTATTTCAACCCTTCAATATTTTGGCTCTTTTGCTTTGAACATGAACAAACCATCATAACCTGTGTAATCAGAGGGTTGAAACATCCAATCTGACAACTCTTTCAGCAATCCAACCATCCAACGGGAGCCCTATCAAATAAACAGTTTGGGTCATTGAGAAAAACCAAGATCCAACGGATAAGAGTCCTGATCCAATGAATATTATTGCAATATTTCCAGATGTATTGGAGCAAAACTCTCAGCATCAACCCAGGAATGTACAAATGGTTTATACAAAGCTTGAGTGTGGTCTGATACAGAGCTCCTAAAAACCTTGGCTGCGACAGACTCATAAACACCATTTATCAGATTGGTGGGCCAGATCAAAATCACTGACATTCACTACAACAAGGAAAATAACAGTGCACCGGGTTTCAATGACAGAGATGGGTCTTTCAAGCAATCAGAGGGAGGAAGGTGATACTGATGAGAGAGAGACTGGCCTACACAAGAAAAACCTCAAAGGGGACTGGAAGTACTTGTATAGCAGGTTATGATATATCATACAGTTTCAGTTTCTCCAAGTGGGGCCCATGGTTCAGTGGTTCAAATTGTTGATATGATGCACCCAAAAAAAACCCAAGATTGACAGATCCTAGTCATTGATATTTGGCCAGTTTTCTATTGAGTTTGAACTATCACTATTTTTTCTTTCTTAAATGTGGCTGGTTATTGAAGAGTTGGAATATTTCAATCTTGAGGAACTTTGGTGTGTGAGTCATCAGCAATGAAACCCATCATATCAATGGTTTAGATAACTGAACCATGAGCCACACTAGCACAAACTGAAGGCATGAAGATCAAATAAGAACTGAGGCCCACAGCAGGCTAGACTACTACTACTACCCTATTTTCCACTATCTCTATTACCATGGTGATTCATCCACCCCACATGGGGGATGCAAGAGCACAAAATTATGGGGCCGACTGTGGATGGAGATCATCCAGAACATCACATTGATTGGAAAATCCTAACCATCTAATCAGAGGTCATCAAGTAGAACATTAAAAGAAAATGATCAGATGGTGAAATTCAACAGTGGATCCGTCTGTCCATGATGGGGCCAGCTATTTGGGGTGTTTGGATTGGCATGTGGGTAAGACCATGTGTACAGTGGATGAGTCCCACCAATTAAGAAATGCAGATAATGTGTATAGCAGTCTAGCCCTTAAAAATAGGACCAACTCAAAGAAGCACAAACATCCATAGATCATGTAGCAAAGAAAAAGCAATTTTTTCATCAGAAGGATCTTTCACCATAGAAAGATGATGAATAAATAGATGAGAAATGCTCTACTGCTTTCAGAGAACTATAAGTTATACTGCTGCTAGTTGCATTGATTCATTTGGACAGTTCAATCGATTGATCTGAACTGTCCATTAAGTTCAGCATACATTTCATGGGCTATTGTGCTAAAATCACACTTACCATATGATCTAATCCATTCTAGATTTGTCCATAATTTCTACGGTCATCCGATCGGATGGTTATGGCTGTCTAACAAAAATGATTCTTTAGAATCATAACCAACCATGATGGTCCCTAACAAATAGATGAATCAAATTATTGATTGGACCTTATTTTGTGTAAAAGATATTGACTGTCCATATTTAAGGCAAGGCCATTGATCAAATGGTTAATATTTGTCAGATCGGTATGATGTTTTTCATGGTACCCATGAAATGTGTGTTCGACCTAATGAACAGTCCAAGTCGATGGATTTGACTGTCTAAGTGCCCCAATGCAAGTGAGAGCACTATAACTTATAGTGCTCTAAAAGCACTTGAGAAGTTCCATAAATAGATTATTTAAAAAAAAAAAAACCCCCGCAATTCTGATCAACACCCAATTCACAAAATCAAGCTTTTCAAAACCAACATCCCTATTGAAATGAATCAGAATATATAGAAAGCTTATTCTTTGGGACCGAGACGGTACCTGCTGAAAGTTTTTCTCACACAGTAAAATCAACCAGAACTCTGGTACATCTGATGATTAAGAAAAGAAGAAGACAAAATAAAACAAACATACCTGACAGGAACTAGCAACATGCGCCAGACATTATGGCGAAAAATAATAACAGTCCATCCGATGCATTCTTCACGATTGGAACACTCTTCTGAATATATCCCGCAATCTGATTTTACATCTCAATCAAACCCCAAGAAACCCAAAACCTACACTCCATGTAGAAACTAAAACTCAAATCTCAAACCTTACACAAAATCCTTTTTTTCTTTTTCTTTTTTATCATTCCTCTCTCTCTCTCTCTCTCTCTCTCTCTCTCTCTCTCTCTTTATGAATTTGAATTCTCAAAACAAACACTCCGGTTAGCTCTAGATAATTGAATTAACTGAAGTCTGAAATATCGACGAGGGGGTGCGAAATTCACAGTCATGCACCTGACTTCACCGGATTCCTTCACCTACTATGAGCTGCTCTGATATCAAAAGAATAATCCTCACCTAGGTAGCAATTCCTGAGCAAGTGAGGTTCAAGATAGAACGTGTAAATATGAGCAAGTAATGTTTAAGAAAGGGATATCACGAGGAGCTCCGTTAAGCCAACACATCTGAGCCGTGAATCTGGTGGGAGCCATCATATATATGGCATAGCCCAAGAATGAGCCCCATCGACTCATCAGGCAGGATATGTGCATATGTCTGATATGTGGATCATTGACAATTTCAACTGATGCTTAAAACCTGGACAGGACCCTGAACCCTTTACGCGGTCAGATTGGTCTAACCAAGTCCCAACTGGTCCCGGCCTTTGAGGTTCATGTGGCATAACAAAGGAATAAAATGCACAGAACAAAGGTTTAACCTGTTGATTGGAATGGACAAACCTGCCAATGTGGACAGTGGATTGGTCAGTTGACATGGCAGTCTGGATGGTCTCCCCACCTGAAACGGGTTTATATGGACCCGGCCCATTTTGGCAGGAAAAATCCAGTCCAGGTTTTAAAACACTGATTTTATTCTAATTGCTTTCCAACATGTGTGGGCCTGCATGATAAGTGCGACCCAGAACATCTTCATAGCATGATGCGCAATCTCAAACATAAACCAGGTTCGCACATATTGCCACATGTGGCAGTGCGTATAGAGAGGTCTGAGTTGGCTCAACACACCTCTATCATGACACCCTATGCATGTACACCATAATTCCAGCCACAGCAATAAGAAAGCTATTTTAAGATGAAAAATACGCAACTGCAAGGACTGAAGGTATTATTCATTGACGTGCTTTGCTAAGCCCACGCACATTGCAACAAAGCTCATGTACAAGCCGCACATATACCAGCATGGCATGATAGGTCCGATATCCACAATCCATCCATCAGAATACCACTATATTGATACCCTACCTCAAGAATCAGGGTGATCCCATCGGTCAGGCGGATGACAGTTCACAAACAAACGTACAGCTATGAAAAACTTAGCTGAAGTTTTATAATCCATCCACCTCTTTGAAATATTGGGGCCTGCAAGCTGATTGGACCAGATTTATTTTGGGGAAACATGTACAGGGTCAGTCCGACCTGATGTATGGATAAGATCTTGGAGGCACGTGCCATGCTGGCAAATGTGTGGCATGTACATGAGCTTTATTGCATGTGTGTGTGCTTAGCTATGCTCCTCATTGACACTAGTTTCTGCAAATTAGAATATTTGGAACAATTTTCTACTCGTAAAAGAGATAAATCCATCATAACAACAATTCAACAGAGCTAAAGAAAGAACTCACCTCTATTTGATTGTCTGTTGCTAACATCATAACCACCCATATAACCAGTTGAACCTTTGGCTGTGACATCCGAAGCTGCATTCCCAAGCCCATAACCAAATGAACTGGGCCCATCTAGCTCGGAAGACGCAGACCGCCAAGTGGGGTCCCCATAAATGGAACTACCACCATATAGATCTGCATACGCACCATCATATCCGCCATTTGATGCAGTAAACGATTGCGGGGCACCACCTGCCCCACTGCTCCTACCATAACTACTCCCTCCCAATCCGTAATTGTTATCACCACTTCCATATCCGAGATTTCCACTGCCAAAGCCAGAACTGCCAACCCCACCTTGAGCCGAAATAGAAGGAGATGAACCCCAATTCGTGCTGGTATTGCCAAAGCCTCCAATAGTTCCACTCCCGGATCCACCCATGTAAGCTGCCGAATTTGCGGAACTCGTAGTATAGTTGAGTCCACTGCTCCCCCATACATTTCGACCTGGTGAGTTTAAGAGGGATCCACTTCCAAAGTTACCTCCACCATACCCAGTAGCATTACCATATCTACTCGAATTCGCACTGTAATAAGGGTTCAATCCCCGCCCATAGCTGAGGTTAGTGTTGAAATTTGCAGTTCCTCCATAATTTGGGCTCAGACCAGGTTCAAAATTCATACCCATTCCATAACCAGGTGGACCAAATGGAGGAAATCCACTCCGACCACCTGCAATTGGACCAAATCTATTGTCCATCCTCATTCCATATCCTCCAACAGAATTCAGATTAAACCCTTGAGTGTAACCATTAAGGAAGCTATTGACCCTATTCATACCATAGTTATATCCGCCTAGAGGAGACCGACTAGGCCCTGGGGATAACTCTTTCGGGACAGCCCGCTTGACCTCAACCATCTTACCATTCAGTTCATGGAAGGTTTTCATCAAGACTTTCTCCACAGCGTCCTCCGAGTCGTAAGTGATGAATCCAAACCCCCTTGGCCTTTGGGTGTTGTGGTCATACATTACCACAACGTCCGTTATCGTCCCAAACTGATCAAAATACTTCTTGAAGTCACTCTCTGTTACCGTCGATGCCAAACCTCCCACGAATATCTTCTTTGTGCGAGCTGGGCCAGGTGATCCATGGATGCTACTGCTGTTTCTACTAAGAATATGCTGATCATCCCTAGGAACGGCCTTCTTTGCCTCAACCTGAAAATTCATCAATTTTTGGAACAATGGAATGAAAACCCAATTCTAGAATTAAGGATTGGATGTTCAATAATTCATGGAGTTCAAAGCATAATAACAAAAACCCGAATACAGAAAGGTGCCGTGTTTCAAAATTCTCATAATGCCAAGGAAGAAAATTACCATTCGACCATCTATTGTATGTTTCTCCATGACCACCCGCTCTGCGACGGCGGGATTCGCAAACACAACGAAACCGAATCCACGGGCACGGCCTGTGGTCCGATCCTTCATGATCACGGCCTCCACCACCTCCCCATACGCCTTGAAATAATCCTTGAGACGGTCCTCGTTCGTGTCCCATGAAATCCCACCGATAAAAAGCTTACCAAGATCGGATTCCATTTCTCTGCAATTCCCCAAATTGGACAACACCAACATTAAATTTCCAACACAATAATTCTCAAAATTTCTCCCTTTTATCAACAGAATCTCAAACCATATTCAAAACACAATATTCTACATCGGATCCAATCTAAGCCATCCAATTCGAAAAAAAAAAAAAAAACAACGAATAACTAGATGAAATAAATCCTCGATCAATGAGAAAAACCGAATTCCATAATCCATAGATCGAAACAGATAGAAAACATATCTTGTTCGAGAAACCCAACCGGAATCGGATCGCATACGAATTGGGTTTTTTCCGATTCAATCGAGAAACGTATGATCCGTCATGGATCAATCCAACAACCCTTAAAAACCCAACAGGAAATCGAGATAAGAAAAAACCAAAAAAAAAAAAAAAAAAAAAAAATAATCAGATTTCGATGTCATTAGGAGGAATTCAACAACAAGAGAGGAAATCCAGCTGAAGCAGACAAGAATACATACCGATTGAAGAGACCCAGATGCGGAATCGAGGAAATCTAAGATCTGGGAGGAGGTATTAGAAGAACAGAGGGCGTGTTCATCCTCCCAAAAAAGGCCCTCCCTTCTCTTTCTCTCTCCTCTTCTACACTCCTCCTTTTCTTCCTTCAATTCCGTTTTGATTGAATTAAAAATCAAAGATGGAAAGATGGAAATCGATATTATATAGAGAGAGAGTGTCCGTGAGAGACATTGGAAAGAAAGAAGGAATATAAAGAGAAGATAGAAGAGAGGCTTGGATCCCTGGTCTTAGAAATGTGCGGAGAATATGGTGAGAGTTCACCACCATTTAAGAAAATGGTAGCACGTCGCATGCATCTTATCATCTATCCGTTGTGATCGTGATGTATGGTCATAGCGAGGTCAATTTCCGATTATTGGATGGATTATCAAGGTTGAAACTTGATGGGTGAAATTGGATGGTTGAGATCGTCCAATCAGAGGCTATACCCCATCCATGATGGAGCCATCATATTGTACGGTCACTGTTGCTCTTGTTTACAACGGATGGCCCTTTCAAAATGCTGAAATATTACATTCGTACAGGCCCTTTCAAAGACTCGGCGACTCGGATTGACTCATTCGATCTTGAGTCGAGTTGTGACTCACCGAGTCAGGGTCCAATCCAGAGGCTGATTCATGGTATCAAACTAGATGAAATCTCACCATGTCTGAGTTGACTCAGTTGGGTTCATCAGACTCCATCCCTAAAACCATTGGTGATGATGAATCTGTGTCTTGTCTAGGACGTTACGTAAGTATTTCATCCACACCGTTCATCCATTTTCCCATGTCATTTTATGGTACAATGCCAAAAATGAGGCAGATCCAAATCTCAAGAAATAATGGTAATTGAATACTCACCGTTAAAAACTTTTTGAATTCACGAAAGTTATAAGTTAATTTGATATTTCCACTTTCCCATCGTCCAAGTCGGTGTAACCTAACCAACAAGTTAGATAGCAATTAAACATTATAACGGGCCTCAGCAAGTTTTTAATGATGAGCTTCAAATCACCACATTTTCATATGGTCTGGTCCACTTGGGATTTGGATATGGCTCATTTTTTTAAACAAATACATCATGGCAGGGATTACTGTGCTTTTCTAGCACTGACCAGCTGGGTACTCAAGCGGTCGCTACCAAAAGGGAGTTTGGTGGCAATAGGCCAGGGCTTCGACCCTTAAACTTACCCAGACCGATGGGCCATGCTTGATATCTAGGTGCGGTAGTTCATCCTTGTACTAAAGAAGTGAAGATTTAAATGTATTATTAACAAATATTTTTATTCGTACATTATAGTTTAAAGACATTTATTGAAGTGAGTCATATTCTCCAACGACTCTAATTATTTATATAATATGACTGGGGTAAAAGGTGAAGCATATGCAGGGGTATACATGAACTGAGCTAGTTCGATTAGCTCACTCGATTCAACTCGGTTCGAAGCTGAGTTCGAGTTGATTTTTTGAGGTCGAAAATGAGTTCGAGCCGAGTTCGAGCAAGCCCCAGCTTGGCTCGACTTGAATGGAATCCAGCTCGATCGAACTTGGATCGAACCAATCCGACGGCTCGGTTACTTTGCCATTGATGTTGCTCACCAAGTATTGGATAAAATGACTCAACCAAATATAGCTGGTGGTAAGGAAAGTTTGGCTAGTGGCAAGGAAGGTTTGGCCGGTGGCAAGCAAGGTATGTACATTAAACAAATATTTTTTTTCTCTTTATTATTATTATTATTTTTTTGGTTTTTATGTTACTCACCTGTAAAACTATTGCCTTTGTTTTATAAACAGCGGGATTGTGAAGTCTCGGGTATTTATGAAAATGCCTTAATGACAAACTCGGCTCGATCTCAGCTCGAACTCGGCTCAAGCTGGCCCGAGCTGTTGATCGAACCGAGCCGAGCCGAGCTAGCCAGTCAAGCACAAGGACTGAGCCGAGCCAACTTCGAGCTGAGGTCGGCCAATGTTCGAGCACTGAGGCCAGCTCGACTTGGTTGGATTCGATGTCTAAGCATATGTAACAAAAATTCTTAAATTAGCTTATTTTAAAACCATTCATCTTTTATAGGGCCTGCCTTAGCTAGGCTAGCCCTGTAGGGCAAGGTCCATGCAGGCTAGTGCTAGAGGAGCTAGGGCAGGGCAAGGGCCAATCCAAGCTTAGCCCTGGCATGGCCATTGTTGCATCTGGCCCATCCATCGCGCAGGTTGCAGCATATCTGAAATCTCCACCATCCAAATTATGGGCCAGTTATTTGAAGGGTTAAAGCTGAAAATCATATACTGATTGGATGATGATAAATCATTGGTTTCACCCGTAGGATTATGACTACCTACCTTCTTCTTCTTCTTTTTTCCTTTCCATCTGGTAATGAAAATTGGATAATTGAGATCATTCCATCTATATTAATTGGGTTATTTTCCATTTTAATGATACTACCATATATAGAATCTGGATTTGTATTTATATACTAATAACCCCATTTAGACAGTCTTTAATTTCATTTTTTAATGCCAGTTGTACGGTAAATGACACCCACCCTCCCTCTATGTAAAACAGTGGTAAACTATCACTGACATGTTTCAAGGATTTAAAAAAAATGAATTCTTTTTCAGAGCAGTTCAGTAGTCCGCGGGACTTTCAGAATCAAACATGTGGGTGCCACCCCTACAGAACTTGGAAATTAGAACTACTCATGTGGTGGTCCTGTCAAGGAGGGACAGCTTTAAATCTCATCGTAGACAATCTTGACCGTCCAGTTTATGTATTTCTGATCGTGGAAGGAGAATATATTCCCAGTGGCAGGATTCCTACTCCACAGGACATTGTGGTGGGATCTATTATATGAGAGCAGATTAGGTGAGACCTCAATATGGTGCCGCCCTTACCATGGGGCCACATTGATGTATATATTATGTATCCACACCGTCCATCCGTTTTTTCATATCATTTTAGGGTATTTTTCCGAAAATGAAACAGATCCAATTATCAGTTGGACCATGCCATAAGAAACAGTAGTGATTGGCCATTAATGGGCCATGAAAGTTTTTGATCAAGCTGATATATTTTTTTTCCCTTCATAAAAGCTTATGTGACCTTATCAACAGATTGGATGGTAAATAAACACTACAGAAACATTAAGGTTCTCCTTAAGAAGTTTTTAATGGTAGGACGGTCAATCACCACTGTTTCTTATGGTATGGTCCACCTGATAATTGGATCTGTTTCATTTTTGAAATAATGTACTAAAATGATCTGAAAAAACAGATGGACGGCATGGATACATAATACATAGATCAAGGTGGGCCCCACAGTAAGGGCCGCACCGTCCCATTATATAAGCATTTCTAGTACAGTTGGTAGATCCCATATGAATGTTTGTAAACCACAATTTCAGGTAGTCCGATGGTCTACTCACCCTTTTTAGTTTATTTTTAGTGTTAAACGCAAAAATCTTTTTGAGTGTTGGACAGCCATGTGAAGCCACACGCCGTTACAAGGCACATGTGTGATGAGAGCTTTCTATCAAATGGGCTAAGATTATTTACATCTTCCGGCTTAAAAATCAGTCCATTTCACTGCTCAGGATCACAACATCTGAAATAAAATGGACAGCTAAAAATGTTTTAACCATAGGTTTTTTGTTTCTATGTTTTAGTCCATTTTAGTAACAAAACATGTTGAATTTTGAGGCAGAACAAATAATCACTTTGCTTCGCCTATTGAAAAACCTTGGTTTTTTTGGCCATATTGCACATGGTTTAGCACGTGAGCCTAGCAAACTTTTGGATCTCAGTTATAAAGACAGCATATGCTATTATGATTTTTGAAAGACAGAAGCGTAAATGTTTTTCAAAACTTATTTTTATCAAGTACAAATTAGGAAACTCAATTACATTTTTGTCTTTTCGCTCCTTGTGTAATTTGTTGTATTTTTGTCCTTTTTCTTTTTTGTTCACTCAATTTAGAGATTTGATTCATTCTCTTTTCTTTTATTTTGATATATAGCATTGCAATGAAAGCAACTATAGAGAAGTCATTCCTTCCATCTCTTCTAAGATTGTATTCTTTTTTTTTTTTTTTTTTTTATTTCTACAAATATTTTCATAATAATTGTTGGATGAATTCAATTAAACAAGGTTGCACATGTAATCAAGGGCTTATATTTGGATTTTGTGTGATTATGATGTGTAGGATTTGTTGCACAACACGTCAACAACGCGGTGAGCCTAGATCCAATCTTAGGCCTCACCCACAAACGATAAATAAGAAAAAAATATAAACCAGAAAGGAATAAGAGCATTCAAACTAACCACAAGATAAGATATACGTGGAAAAACCTCAAACTAGGGTAAAAAACCATGGATGCAAAATTCCACTATGAAGAGAAACGAAGATTACAAGGCAATATACTAACCTCTCCCTTGGAAGTACAGAGAAAATCCCTTACCCACACTTTAGAATAATTTCCTAATATTCACCTTAACCCTAGAATAGCCCTTGGGACCCCAATTTATAGTTTTGGCAACTTTCCTTTTCGCATCCTCCTCTTGCGAAAGGACTCATTCTAGAAACAACTAACCCGCGCATGTGGCTCCACTTCTCAACAATCTCCTACTTAGAGACACATCGCCATAAACCTTTGTCTTCTTCATCTGAAGTGCACTACCTCCCTGTCTTCAAGCCTGAAGACCAATTAAAATTCTCGAATAGAGCTTGACTTCTCCCTTGATGTTCAAATCGCTTAATTGGTCCAACCATATATCAGGATTCTCACTTGTATGAATCTTCTCCAGAGCAATCGATCCATCTTCCAGTAACGAATGTATGAAGTGATATCTGATGGCAATATGCTTGGTCCTTGAATTATAGGCTGAATTCTTGGCCAAGTGTATTGCACTCTGACTGTCACTGTACAGCTTGCAATCTGCTTGCTTCTTACCCAACTCTTCCATAAAACTTGCATCCACACCATCTCCTTGCATGCTTTTGTAATCGCAACATATTCTGCTTCTGTCATATTGATAGATACTATCTTTTATAACTGAGAAACCTAACTGACTGCAGTACTACCCAGAGTAAAAATATAACCTGTAGTGTTTCTTCTGCTGTCGATATCTCCTGCCAAATCTGAATCCATGTAGCCTTGTAACTTGATTTCTGATCCACCATAACACAGCACTATGTCCTTAGTACCTACCAAGTACCTAAGGATTCACTTCACAGCTTCCCAACATTTCTTCCCGGGGTTGTTCATGAACACTTTATTATAACAACTCCCACCGCTTCGATGTGCACGGCCTCGTGCTCACCATAGCATACATGAGACTCCCAATAGGCGGTTCGCGTATGGACTTTAGCCATGCGATCCTGTTCCTCCATGTGTCTTTGCACCTTGCTCCTTAGATAGCTTGAAGTGGTTTATTAGACAATGGCTAATGGAGTGCTTAACCTTGTCTACGAAACCTCTTAGCACCTCTCATATTGAATCGATCAAGTACTTTGGCTATGTACTCTACCTGTGACAAAACTAATTTCTTGTTTTCCCTGTCACACTTTATCCTCATGCCTAAGATTTGTTTTGCAGCTTCTAAATCCTTCATGGCAAATTCTCTAGACAATTGTCTTTTGAGATCTAAGATGTCCTTCATGCTTGAACCGGCCACAAACATATCATCAATGTACAGAAGAAGGATGATGTAGGACGTATCAAACTTCTTCAAGTAACAATAGTGGTCTGCATGACATCTCCTAAAACCGTTTTCCGACATGAAACTGTCGAACTTCTTGTACCACTGTCTCGGGTCCTGCTTTAGGCTATATAGACTCTTCTTCAGTTTGCACACCTTGTTCTCATTACAAATCGGTGCCACGTATCTGTCGGGGCCGACATGATATATATCTCTTCTTCAAGGTCCCCATGAAGAAAGACTGTCTTAACATTTAGCTGTTTTAGATATAAGTCCTCCGAAGCCACTATACTCAAGACCATGCGAATTGTAGACATTTTCACTACCGGTGAAAATATTTCAGTAAAATCGATACCTGCCTTTTGTTGAAACCCTTTCACAACTAATCTGGCCTTGTACCATTTCGAACCATCGTGCTCCTCCTTCAGTCTGTAAACCCACTTGTTATGAAGAGCTTTCTTACCCTTGGGTAGAGTGACTAGCTCCTATGTACGATTAAACTCAAGAGAGTCTATCTCATCATCCATGGCCTGCTCCCACTTAACCCGTATATCTGACTGTAACGTCTCTTCAAAACACTCTGGCTCACCATTAATTGTCAGTAGTAGATAATGTAAGAAGGGTGAGTATCGGACCGTGGGTCTCCTCTCCCGAATAGACCTCCTCACAACCGGTGTATGCGGCTCTGCCTCATCCTGTGGCGCTGTAACACCCATGTCCGGTAGCTCTTCCAACTCTACGAATTCCTTTTTCTCGGCCTTATTTTTACTTCTCACCTTTCCGTCCTTATGCATCACTTTTTCATTGAAGACTACGTCCTTGCTTACCGATGATTTTCTGTATGAAGATCAAATGAAGATCGAACGTGTGTCTTAGGGAATGGGTGATTTGACGCATCCCGGAACTGTAGCCAAAATTATGTGGGGAGCGCCCGTAGCCTATAAACGTGCACCTCATGAACTTCGCATCTAGCTTATTTCTGTACTCTGCATCAATGTGAACATATGAAGTGCAACCGAACACTTTAAGATGTGCAAGGTTTACTTCCTTTCCAGTCCACGCTTCTTCTGGTAGCCCACCATCCAATGGTGTTGAGGGACTTCTATTGATGAGATATGCGGCAGTATTCACAACATCTGCTCAAAAGGTCTTGGGCAACCCTGCATGTAACCTCATGCTCCTGGCGCGCTCAAGGATGGTCCTGTTAATGCGCTCAGATACACCATTCTGCTGTGGTGTCCCTGAAATCGTTTTCTGATGTTTGATTCCATTTGTTGCACAATAGTCCTCAAACCTCTTATCACAATACTCCCCCCCCCATTGTCAAATTTGAGACACTTTACTGTTTTACCTGTCTCATTTTCTACTATAACTTTTCACTTCTTAAATACATCAAATACATCAGATTTATGTTTTAAGAAGTAGACCCACAGTTTTCTACTAGCATCTTCAATAAAGGTAACAAAATAACGTGAGCCACTAAGAGATAATACCTGTGCCGGTCCTCACACATTAGTGTGTACAAGCTCCAACAGATGTGTCTTTGGAGCGCGTCCCGTCTTCTTGAAGCTTACGTTCTTCTTCTTGCCATACACGCAGTCCTCGTAGAATTCCAAGTAAATAGACTTCAGCCCTGGTAGCTTCCCTTTTGACAATAACACTTTCATCCCTTTTTTACTCATATGTCCCAGCCTTTGATGTTATAACTGCCCATTCACTCCAGTGGATGCGACTGCGAGTGAACTATACGATCCTAAAGTCACGTACAAAGTACCTTCCTTTTTACCTCGAGATATTACCAATGCACCTTTTGTGATCTTCCAGGAGTCACTGGTGAATGTCGTTACATAACCGGTATCGGCTAACTGTCCCACTGAGATCAGATTACGTTTCAAACTCGGTACATGTCTGACATCCTTCAATTTCAAGACCGTTCCGTCTTTCTGATTTACATGAACATCCCCCTTTTCCGACAATATTGCACGGCTCATCATCACCCAGGTAGACTCTCCCAAAGTCACCTGACACATAAATACGCAGAACTTCCTTACACGAAGTGGCATGAAACGAAGCACTCGAGTCTATAACCCAAGACTCATTCCTTGCATCAAGAGACAAGATCAACGCCTCTGTGTTGCTCTCCTCAGACAGAGTCACTGAATCTTTCCCGCCTTGAGAGCTTCCTTCTTGTTTCTTGAGCGCCCTGCAATCACGTTTCATGTGCCCCTTCTTGCCGCAATGCTAACACCCGTCTTTATCTTTCAGTCCCTTAGACTTCTTCCTCGACTTAGAACGCCTGTGTTTATTGCCTCCTTTGTTCAGTGATCTTCCTCTTCCTTCAACGTTTAGAGCATTCCCTGTATCCCCTAAAACTCCTGATGCCTTCCTTCTAGATTCTTCGCTGAGAATTAGACCGGCAACATCATCAAATTTCAACTTTGTCGGCCCTGAAGAATTGCTCATAGCAATCACTAAACCATCCCAACTATCTGGCAAACTGGATAAGATTAATAATGCCCTGACCTCATCCTCAAAAGCAATGCCAACAGATTCCAACTGGCTCGTGACTGTATTGAACTCGTTTAGATGTTTTATCATGCTCCCACCATCTGACATCTTCATGTTGAATAGCTGTTTCATAAGATAAACCTTGTTGGATGCTGAGGGCTTTTCATACATGGTGGCTAAGGCTTCCATTAATTCTTTTGTCGTTTTTACTTTGGATATATTGAAGGCGACGCTCTTAGACAAAGAGAGTCGGATTCGTTCCTAAAGCCTTCTTATCCAGTAAAAACCATTCATCATCTGTCATCTTTTCTGGTCTCTTCTCTTTTCCTCCTAGAGGAATATAGAGGTCCTTCTGATACAGATAATCCTCCATCTGCATCTTCCAGAAGGTAAAGTTTGAACCATCAAACTTCTCAATTCTAGTTTTCACATCTTTCGCCATCGCTCCCAATAAAACTAAACCAATAGCTCGATACTCAATTGTTGATCGTGGGGAGAGGAAAGAAGTGTTGCACCACGCCAACAATGCAGTGAGCCTAGATCCAATCTCAGGCCTCACCCACAAACGATAAACAGGAAGAAATATAAACTAGAAAGGAATAAAAGCATTCAAACCAACCACAAGACAAGATACACGTGGAAAAACTCCAAACTAGGGTAAAAAACCACGGATGTAAAATTCCACTATGAAGAGAAATGAAGATTACAAGGCAATATACTAACCTCTCCCTTGGAAGAACAGAGAAAATCTCTTGCCCACACCTTGGAATAATTTTCTAATATTCACCTTAACCCTAGAATAGCCCTAGGGACCCCAATTTATAGTTTTGACAACTTTCCTTTCGCATCCCAGTTGCGAAAGGACTTACGACACGAAATCCGCGAAACTCCTTTCGCATCCCAGTTGCGAAAGGACTTGCGACACGAAATCCGCGAAACTCCTTTCGCATCCCAGTTGCGAAAGGACTTGCGACACGAAATCCGCGCATGTGGTTCCATTTCTCAACAGGATTGACAAAGTCTTACTCGACTCAATGTTTGATTGAATGTTGGTGTCCCCCCATATTGAGTCAGACTAATTAGAGATTCAATGGAGGTTCCAACTATTATATCAACTACCGGTTGTGATTAGCGATCAAGTGATTTACGAAATGGTAGGGGTTAGTCCTTCCTGATGGATTTTTTATTTTTATTTTTATTTTTATTTTTTTTGCCTTACTACTTCAAAAAATTTTTTTCACCAATAATTGAAATTTTATACTTTTCAAAGAGACAGAAATGAAATTATCAATATTTGAATATGTGACCCATTACAGTCAATAAAGTACCAAAATAAATAATATTGAGACATAAATGAGAGATAAATACTTAATTGGTCAGTGAGAATAGATAATCAAAGCTGATGATTAACAAGATATGACTAGAAAGATGATCGTCTAAGTAAGAACTTAGTTGATCGAGATCCAAGAACTTAGGATTATGGACATTTAATCTAATCTTATGGTAATGTAGCAATGGTGCAGGAGAGTAACGATTTATATTAAAACTAGTCTAAGATATGCTATGTTATGCTAGGATAGTAAAAGTAAAGATAGATGTAAAAGATAGACGATTTGCATTTGGCGTGGGGCCTTAACTCTTTTTTTTATGGCTTCTTTTATAGGTTGTCGAGGTAGCAAAATCCTCGTTGAGTTTTCTTATTCATCAAGTATCCTCCTCTTTTCGGATCTTCTTCTCATAATTGATTCATTCTAGGAAACAACTACATCTGGATTTGGGATCAATCAGAGGAACCTCTACTATTGATCCCGAACCTCAAATCGATCATGATCATTCATCTTGATGCTCCAATCAAACCACTTCCTACATTTATCTTGAAACTCGCTCCCTTCTGATCAGGGTCTTCAAGAGGTTGGTAGATTGGATTCACTCGATCCTGATTTGTTATCGAACGGGCCGGATAAGATCTTTCATTGTGCTCTCCTATTCTCTTAATTTTGATTTTTATATGGATCGAGACCCGGTTTGCTTGATGTTCGTTATCTCTTAATTTAGGTCTGAACCACAACCGAATTTTCTTGGATATCGGTATAATCTTCGGAAATTTAGGATTTTCATAGTCTTCGCAGACTCTCCGAATGTATTTGGGAAAATCTCCCATTTTAGAAGGATTGTGAGAGACGACCTTACTAAGTGTATCATAACCAAATTCATGATAAGATTCTATCTCTCGATGGGTCTTTATAGACATGTAAGGCACGTTGCCTCATCTAATTATCTTGTTAATCATGTGGCATGTAACAATTTACTCTCTTAAAGGCATGTGTAAGGGTCTGTGCCACTGCATGAGTAACTGAATGCGTATCGTTGAAGGAAAATCAATTGAGTTTCTCCTCAGGTGCGAGTATGATATTCATGAGTACCAAACCCATAGTGTCGACACATGACATCTTTTCATTAGTCCATATAAACAGTAATAGAGATGTATCCATTCGGGTGACTTATCTAAGCTCTCTGCCAAATCATAAGCTCATCTTCACCATCTTATCCAAATCCCCAATTGTTGCCAAAACACATCCCATTGACTCATCAAATGTAAACACCACCTCATCCCTCAACGATGATCTCCTCGACATTTCAAACAACCAACTCATCATCAAGTATCATTCACCACTACAGTTGTAACACCTATCCATCATCGTTACTGCCCTATTATAGCATCATCTCTGACAAGAGTTGATGGGATTACACACCACCATTAAAACTCATCTCTCTTTTCTAAGGTATTTGATGTCGCATCATATCGTCGTTGGATCATCACTCAAATCCACCAAATTTATTTTCACCTGATTTGTACTAAATCTAGACATGAACCTTCAACTAGCCATCTGTATCTATCCAAAAACCAATTCTGCTACAACCCCCACCCCACAGGTTCTTAAATCTACAACCCATCTTCTTCGGCTACTTGAGGATTCCAACTGTGCTATACTTATCTTCGAGCCTAAATTTGTCATCATTTTATAAGATCTACCCCAATTTCAAGTGGTATTTTTTTTAATCACTCCATTCCTCCATAAACTCCATTTTCTCGAAATCATTTTTTTTTCGTGCTCTATTTTTTCAAATCATGGATATACCATCTAACATGTCAAACTTGATCGATAACGTATCATCCTCATATTTCTTACATTCTTTTGATCACTCAAGCAATGTTATTATATCTTCTCCTCTCATTGGTGAGAATTGTTCATCTTAAAAAAGGCCATGAAATAACTTTAAATGCAAAAAAACAACTATTTATTGTGTAACTACACCTATACATGCTTGATGCCTGCTACACAAAACCACGAAGGAAAAATTCAAAACAAAAACCCAAAAGGCCAAACCACAAGAAAAATATAAAAGACAAATGAATTTACTTAGTTTAACAATATACTTACATACACAAGACAATAACACAAAGCTTTCTTCTTTACTAAAATAAGAGAAACAAAAATACAAGGTTACATCTTCTACTCTCCAACTTTTCTGCTACACAAGAAATCTCTCACAAAGAAATCCCCTAAAAGATAATTCTCTCTCTCTACTTGTGCTCCTTATATAGGTAACACTATAAGAGAGATTATCTGCAAAAGCCTAAGAGAATTAGGCTTTAAAAAAAATATACATACGTGCATATGCATATACTCAAGAGACATGAGAGGGAGAAACATCTCCTAATAAGAGACGTAGACATTCTATCAGAAGATGTCACTATATAATATTCTCCCTCCATGAAGACTAATTTCTCTTATAGTGTAAGAAATACTCCCAATAATAGTTGCACATACATTACCAGTCAATAGGTAAAACACTTGCTATTGCACTAAAACAAGTTCACTAACTAGGAATTTTAACCATAAAACTTCTTTCACAACTTCTTTAGTAGCCATATACTCGGCCTTAATGGTAGATAGAAATATCGTCGATTGTAACATTAATTTTCAACTAATCATACCACTTATAAGAGTGAACATATAACCTGTAATAGATCTCTTATCCTAATCACCTGTAAAATCATCATCCACATAACCAATGATATCACATTTTTTACCTAATATTTTTGTCAAATACTAATATAACACCTTGAGTGCTCTTCAAATAGTATAGAACCTATTTCCCAGCTTATTAGTGTACCTTTTCTAGATTTGCCATATACCTACTCACTACATTAAATACTTGTGAAATATCTTACAATGTGTACACCACAGCATAGATCATACTACCAATTGCACCAGAGTAAGGAACCTTTGACATGCAATCCCTCTCATCATCTATACTTGGTAATTAAGCTAACGAAAGCTTAAAATTAACATAAAGAGGAATGATCATTGACTTATAATTCTCCACACCAAACATAGCCAAAACCCTCTCAATGAACTCTCTATGATAAATATAAGTTGCACACCTTTCTACATTTGTGTATTTTTATATCAAGTATTTTACTCATAGTGTCCAAATCCTCCGTCTTAAACTCCCTGCTGAGTTAAGACTTTAATACATTGATTTCAGACATATCTTTAGTAGCTATCAATATATCATTAATACATATCACTAATTGTATAAAAGAATATTCAAGAAGCTTCTTAAAATAAAAACATTAATCATACATACTTCTAATATAACCTTGTTTGACCATAAATTTGTCAAAACATTTGTACCATTACCTAGGGGATTACAAGCTATATAAATATTTCAACGATTTGTACCCATAATCTTCATTGCATTTCACACGAACTCCTTCTGGCCGATGCATATAAATTTGCTTTTCCAACTCGTCATGTAAGAATGTTATTCTAAAATCAAGATCTTTTAACTTAAAATCAAATAATGCAACAATGGCCAGTAAGATCCGAATAGAGTTTTTTTTTTTAAAAAAAAAAAAAAACTAGTGTGAAGATCTCATTGAAGTTAGCATATCCATTCTTTATATAGCCATTTGCCACCAATCTTGCCTTGTATACCCTATCTCCAAAATTAGGAAGACTTTTTTTTTTTTTTTTTTTCTTTCTTTAGGCAACTCAATCAGATATCATGTCTAATTTTTATGAAGAGATTTCATATTTTCATCCTTAATAACTTTTCACTTTCTAGAATATCTATAATTTAATACTTTCTGAAATGTAAACGGATCTATATGTTTTGTCAACAAAGCATAAGCAACCATATTTAGCATCACCTTAGGTTTTCGATCTCATTTGAATTTTCAATTCTTATATATTTGCAATTGCAACTCCTCAAATTCATCTTGCTCCTCTAACCCATCTATATATTTTTATATATTATTTGTGAAAAATATCATTATTTGATTGATTATTGACATCGAATTCTACTTGAATGTTATTTTATTCATTCAATTTAGTTACTTTTACTATAACAAACTCGTTAAACCGAACATCCTTACTGCTAATGAACTTAGACTTCTTAGGACCAGGATACCAAAATCTGTAACCTTTAACAACTAACGTTGTGTGTACACGCTTGTGCACAGAAATGTCTACAGGGAGTGTTGTGTAAATGGTTGTCAATGTTAAAGTTTAACTTGGAATCAGCCAGATAGGGCTTGGTCTAGCTTATTTCTCTCTATTGACTGTACATAAATTAAGCATCACAACCAAATACTAGCCTCCTTGAGTAATCTACATTATGACCACTTCACACTTCTTCTAAAATTTTATAGTTAATCGACGTAGATGAATACTGATTTATTAAGTAATAAGCTATATTAATGACCTCAGTCCATAGCTCACTGCCTAACCTAATATTACTCAACATACTTCGGCTTCTCTCTAAGAGAGTTTGATTCATTCATTCTGCCACACTATTCTATTCTGGTATGTGCCTAACTGTGTTATATCAAATGGTCCCCTCATCTTTATAAAAATGATTGAATTCCTTTGAGGTGAATTCTCCACCGTTGTTTATTCTTAATATTTTCAATTTCCACCCTGCTTGCTTTTCTACCATAACATTACACATCTTAAAAGTGGCAAAAGTATCATATTTATATTCATAAGGTAAATCCAAACTTTTCTAAAGAAGTCATTTATGAATGAAACAAAAAATAATGACCTCCTTCAGAAACAACAGGCGATGACCCCTATACATTCAAATAGACATAATTCAGAATACCCTTACATGTTTTCTAGATTTAAAAGACAACCGTGATTGTTTACCATATATGCAATACTTACATATATTAAAATCAACACTTTTAAATGCAAAAATTAAGAAATGATAAAAAGTAGTTGATGGGTTTTTTTGACCCGTTGTCTTTTCGCAGAATCGGGATCCAAGCAATCCAAAGTCCTTTCAATCAACTAGGATGCGCAAGTCCTTTCATCACAATAAGTCCCTCTTTGAAACTTTCAAGATGCGGAAAGGAGTTTCCTAAAACTATAAAAAGGGGTCCTTAGGATTTTTCTACATATATTGTGTTGATGAGAAAAATATAAGAGGGCTATCAAAGGTGAGAGAGAGGAGAAAGAGAGAGAGAGAAGCTTATAGAAGGAGGTTCACGCTCAGGAGGTTTTCTACTTTACAATTTATATCTCGGTTTTTAGTAATCTTTATGTCCTCATAATCGGTTAGATCTCTTCGTTTTCTCTATTTCTCTTATTATTCATCCACTCTGATGAGTGAAGAAGGTTGTAAACGTTCTACTTCATAGTGGATTGTTGATCTAGAAAACCGAGGTCCCGTGGTTTTTACCTCTTTGAGGGTTTTCCACGTAAAAATCTCTTGTGTGGTGTGTGATTGATGCTTTGATTTATTTCATTGCTTTATTATCCATAATTAATCCGAATAAATTGGATTAGATCCTACTTGGTAAAAGGATCTCTGACACTTCTTACCAGTCCGGTTTGTTTCGGGAGGCTAGATCCTAAGGTTTGTGCAAGGCATCCCAACAGTAGTTTCATACCACACTAGCTAGTATAGCCTAGACGCGCATGCCACAAATGTGTCGATGTGGACCCTGCTATAGACGCTACAATCCACCCATTTTAATATTCTCAATCAACTGCTCTACTGTGCCTTCATCACAATAAGTGTCCTCTTTGAAACTTTCAAGACATGATTATAGTCGATGAACTCGCACCCAAGTGCATTGAGAGCCCCCAAAGAAATTAGATTTTTCGTGAGTTTAGGAATGTGTCTTACATCCGTTAGGATACACTCTGTTCCATCAAATATCTTAATACGGACCGATCCAATTTTAACAACTTTACAGGCAATGTAATTGCCCATAAACATCTGGTCCACATCACACTCGCTATAACTGTTGAACCAATTATGCTAAAAATTCATATGATATGAAGCCCCTGAATCCAAAATTAACTCATTGCCGATATAGCCGGATTTTGATGCGTTCAGAATGTTATAACCACCCACTTCGTTGGATTCCGCTGCGTTGGCCCAACTTTTGGTGTTTCATCTGATTTTTCTCCTTTTTGGGCTTTAAGATTTTGACAATCTTTCTTTATATGCCACTGTCTTCCACATTTTTAGTACTTCATCTTTCCCTTAACTTTAGACTTAGACCATGATCGCGAGTTTCCCATCTTCCACTTAGAATTTTTTCTCATAGCGACCCATGCATTCATAGAGGAACCAATACTACTTCATTCTTTCTCAACTATTTCAAATGAAGGGCTGAAATGACAATTTTCACGTCAATGATCTCTCTACGTGGCACATAGTGTCTACAAGACTCTAGTAGGACTTTAGAAGGGAATTCAACAGAAATAGGGTTTGATCTTCCTTGTCAATATTCACTTCCACACTCACTCGTTAATTTGCAGAGTAATTGATTAAATGTGCTGATATGTTTATTAATCTTAGATCCCTCCACTATCTTTAGATTATAAAATTACTTCTTTAGATACAGACGATTTAATAGAGATTTCGTCATCTACAAGCTCTCTAACTTCTTAAAAAGTTTTGCGATGGTCTTTTGATCAAGGAAATTATAAATGACGTCATCGAAAAAATATAATTAAATTGATATTTTCGCTATCTCATCCATTTCTCCCCACTCTTCTTTAGTTATAACTTCAGGATGTTTCGTTACATCGAGTGTTTATTGCAATCCTTACGAATGATTCTCATCTTCACCTTCCATAATTCAAAATTATTTTTCCCAGTGAACTTCTCCATTTCATATTTCATATTAGATGTCTTCATCGACATGCTTCATATTCAAACTAAAAAACCCAACATATAGCTCTGATACCACTTGTTGGGAGCCATGGAAGTAAAACTTGAATTCGAATCAAACAAGCGATAGATAAACGCAACGAAGCATGCACAAGAACACACACTTTTTACGTGGAAAACCCTCATGGGAAAAAACAACGATACAAAGCGATAATAAAATCCACTATGAATAATGAATTACAAGAGATAAATCATACTTATGTATACGAAGCTCTTCAAAAACCTTAGCTTCCATTCAAAACCCTCTTAATTATAAACCTTTTAGCTCTCTTAATCACACCCTAATTCCATATTACACCCATATTTATAGTATAACAATCGGAATATGAAATAATTCATGTAATTACGTAAAACTACAAGCCCTGTCGATCTAAGCCTTTGTCGATCGACATCGATTGAGTAACTATCAATCGATTGACTACCACATGTTCGATTGTTCGAACATGGTCAAAGGTATTTAAAGAGTTTACAAATATTTTTCAAACTATGTCAATCACTTGAACCTCTTAGGTTGATCGAATGAACTTATCCAAAACTGTCCAGAGACCAATATATTTAATCCAAGGATCATTTTATCAATCAACCAAGCTGTTTGATCGATCAAGATCTCCTGTTTCAATACATATTGAAGGCATCTAGGCAACAACATTTCCCTACACACTCTGGCACATATGGTTGGCACATTATACTAGTAGTGTGTCCTGGTCCTAGATGACCCATCCTAAGAAGATCATGAAAGAATATTCAATGACATTTTCAATTTTTTGCATTCACCTTAACCCTGATATGGTCTATTCAAGTGAGTGGACCAGAATCCTTGCATTGTGGTGCCACGAAGGAATCTAAAGCTCATCAATGTCCAAATTCATCAAATGGGAACCTCCTAACTTCATGTTTCTAAAACTTAGGTTTAACAGAGCCACTGGAAATGATGAAATTGGAGGGAAGAGAGAGTAATCCTTAATAAGGAAGCCAGACCTAGTCATGTAAGACAAGTGCTTATGCATTAAGAGGGTCGGGCTTGGGTTGGAAATATAGGGGT
The DNA here is from genome assembly GCA_030180095.1 of Magnolia changhungtana. NCBI lineage: Eukaryota > Viridiplantae > Streptophyta > Magnoliopsida > Magnoliales > Magnoliaceae > Magnolia > Magnolia changhungtana. Next base: position 4,306,046 of record JASAUF010000115.1, on the reverse strand, counting down.
GGTGTTCAGGTTGGGCCAAGTTAGGGCCAATGATGAATGGGCCAGCCTGATTTATTAGCCTGATCCGGTCATTAAGTGGGTCGCCAACATACAAAATGCATTAACTATGAAAAGACACTTATGAGGACCCTATTCAACGTACATATATAGTTTAGTAACTCTTTTAAAAGGGAAAAGGTACTATGTGCTCGAGCGTAAAGCGGTCGTCCGTGAGGTCGAGCTGGGTGGGCCCCACCGTGATGCCTTTCAAACATCAACACCATCCACCAGATGCACCATTCCATAGTAGGCCTGGACAGCTCAAAATCAGGTCAATCCGTGACTTTAGTGGGCCACACCCAGTCTGATTGTTCGATGCAGAAGGGCCATGCACCATTAAAACATTCATAACCATTTTTGAGGGCCCAACGAGATGTTTTTTGCAAATCCAAGCTATTCTGATCATCCATTATATGTGTCCCACTTGAATGAGGGTTCGCAGACTAAGTTTCCCCAAGTGCATGGAAAACTTAGGTGGGTCCCACCAGTGATTTTATATGTTTTTGGCATGTATACTTATGGTTTTAGATGGTGTGGCCCACCTGAGTCACGGATTGACCTGATTTTAGGCCGTCCAGGTCCACCATGGAATGATACAACTGGTGGACGGTGTTGATGTTCGAAAGGCATCACGGTGGGGCCCACCCAACTCGACCTCACGGACGACCGCTTTATGCTCGAGCGCATAGTACCTTTTCCCCTTTTAAAATATAGTAATCTTTTATTATGATCAAAACAAAAAATGGAGGGAATACCTTAAAAAAATTTCTTAAATCAGATGCTTTTAAACTTATGATAATTTCACTCTCTTCTTTACATGGGCCAGCCTTGATGCAACCAAAGGCTTTAGGTCCAGGGCTAGGGTTATGTCCTTTTCGGCCTGATTAGGACCAACGCCAGGCCATGGGCTAACACTGGCCTGACCCTAGCGTAGCCTATTTCCACCCTAATCTTTAACCATTTGAGCCTATTCGGAACTAGGTGCTTAGTTAAGCTATTTAATTGTACTCTCCATGTAGCAGCTATTAAATCACACATCCAACATTTGGAAATTAAAGGCGTTTCTCAAATTATACTTCTCTGGTAGACTTACAAGAGTTTCAACACGAGGTCATGGGTTCGAGTACCCATTGTAGTGTGGTAACAGATGATTGATTCAAAACTTCCACAGGGCCATGAAAGTTTCAATGGTGAGTGTTCAATCCCCATTGTTTCCTGTTCTGTGGTATAGTGAACAACCAAAACAAATAGATGTATGGAGTGGATGTCACATGGACATCCTCATGGGCCCATAGAGATTCCTCCTATAGGTGTAATTAGAGGTTACAGGTAATTTGCATCCTCCATTTGACAAGTAGGGTTGTTAATGGGCTGGATTAGGGCTGGGCCGAACTTTGCCCAAGCCTGACATTCAATTCTGAACCTAAGCCCCAATCCAACTCAGGCTATGATGAGCTCAAATAGTCCAGCCCAGTCCGGCCCAAGACATTTACACAAAGCTCGACCTGAGTCCACCTGAGCCGGAGCTCGGAATATCTCCTTGGATGAATGATATTTTGACGTGCCTCATGTATGAGAGAGAGAGAGGGAGAGAATGAAAGAAAATGGGGGAAATTAAGTTTGGAGAAGACCTAGAAGCCTGGGTAGGGTTTATGGGCTTCAAGGTGCTAAGCCCAAGTCCAACCCGATTTGACTGTCGGGCCTGTTACACCACCTCAAACCAGGCCCAATAAGGGCCAAGCCCGAAGGCCCGTCGGAACTACCCGGCCAATTGACAGCACTACTGACAAGGATTGCCCGAAGATGGACTCCAGGGAATGCAGCTTGTGTAGTAATTCTATGGGCCCACTATGGTGTATGTGTTTCATCCACACCGTCGGTCCATTTTTAGCTCATTTTAGGGCGTGAATCAAAGAACGAAGTAGATCTAAAGTTCAAGTGGACCACACGGTGGGGATAATGATGCTTACTGTTGAAAACTTCCTACAGCCCACCGTATGTTTATTTGCCATCCAACCTGTTCATAAGGTCACATAGGTTACATAGACCGTTAATAAACATTATAAAAAAATCTCCAAGAAAAAGGTCAAAGATCGGACAGCCAGGATCTTCCCTTCCATAAGATTATTTGGTGAATCCTATATCCATGCCGGGGCTATCATATCAACGGTTTGGATCACCAAAACATGGTCCCAACTTGCATTAAACCTCACCAACAAAAGTAAATGGCCCACTTGTAGATCAATGGCCCATTTCTGGCGCCTCCGTCGATCATTATCTTTTGAACCATTCATTCAAAGATTTCCTATTGGATGACTAGGATTGTCTGATCAACATCATTTCAGGTTATTCCGACCATTTGCCAACCCTTTGATCTTTTCACTGTTTTCAGTTGAATGTGGACTGTTGATTTATTTTTTCCTCAAAATCTTCTAATCTGGAAGATTCTTTAAGGATCCTCCATCCAATAGTGGGCCCAACAAATCAACGGTTTGGATATGGAACCCTGGGCCTTAGCTCATCACCAAACTAATATATTTGCTGACTGCTACACTGTAATTAGCCGTAAATAAAAGGAAACGATCGGACGCCAATGTGAACATCCTATCCATCCAACAAGTAAGCCATACCATGATAATCTCATGATCTTAAAATTAGCTCGATCCACTCATTTTTGGGCCACACCAGTACATAGTCAATTCCATCAGCCGTAGATAAATTTTGGCACTACGGCCCACCCAATTAATGGATCAGCCTAATTTCCATATCATGTGTTTATCGTGACATTTACAGGGAGCTGTAAATGAACCGAGCCAGCTCAGTCAACTCGCTCGACTTGGATCGAAAAAGCCCAATTTGAGTCGGTTCGAAATTGAGTTCGAGCGAGTTGAGCTTATTTTTTGAGCTTGAAAATTCTTCGAGTTGAGTTCGGCTCGACTCGGGTTCAATATATAACTCGAACTTTGCTTGACTCGGTGAAGTGGTATAAAAAGAAAAATTTTAAGCCCTAAGGTTTATCCCTATTTCAAGTTTCAACCCAACTGCCCAAGCTCTCTCTCTCTCTCAGCTAACCAGTCCAGTCACCGGTGCTCGCCCGTACCCACTGCCCTGCCCCGTTGCCCGTCCCTTGCTGGTCCAGTGGTCCTTGTCGTGCCCAACCATCTCTAGCTCTCTGCTGCTCACCCTGCCCCTGCTCGCCCTGCCCGGCCATCTCTAGGTCTCCGCTGCTCGCCCTGCCCCTGCTCTCCTACTCTCCATGCTCCTACTGTCTGGTAGTCCCTGCCCTGCCCCCGCTGCAACTCGCTAGTCCGGCCTTTTACCTACCCTGCCCATTGGTAGGCACGAACTCGACTTAAAAACTCGAACTCGAACTCAGCTCAAACTTGGCTGGTTTGAACTGTTGACCGTGTCGAGCCGAGTCGAGCTGGACAAAGTGGCTCGGTGATCGAGCCGAGCCAAACACAAGCTGGGGGTAGCTGCTGACCGAGCCGAGTTGAGCCGAGGCCTACTCGACTTGGTGTACACCTCTATATTTACCTCCTTTTGCATGGATCAGATATTCCAATAAGCAGGGAGCAACATGATCTAGGCAGGAAATAAATGGTGGTGTTGCATGTGGCCCACTCTATCTGATCATTTCTTATAATTAAATACTGGGCCAGGCCATAGTCAGCCCAAGCCCGTGAGCCACACGTGATAATTAGTAGGCCAAAGAAATAATGCCTGGGCCCACCTGTTTGGTGATCTGGACTTCAATCTCAAGCCCAAGACCTCACATCAACATCACAAATGGACTACTTCTCAGTCTCTTGGCTAGCATTAATAAAAACTTTCCAAACAATCCCATCCCCAGGTCTGACCAGTTTATGTATCAGTCCTGAAAACTGACGTAGGGGAGGACATATTGAGGTCGAGAACAGTCTACCTCAAGGGATAACTGCTCTGAACTTCTCTGGACTCTTCACATAGATACCTCGAATCCACAAGGAAAAGAATAAAATAGGAAATAATTTCTAGAAATTCATAAATTGATTATCCAAATAAAAGAGTTTACAACCTTTTAAATAGGGTTACTAGAAGTTTTGGAATCATACTACAACAAAAATTCCTAGAAAATGTGACTTACTATAAATAGTAAACTTACTATTTATAGACGGTCTGGATTCCTATTAGTGCACATGGTTTTTGGCAAAAATAGTAAGTGTAACGTTTTCCTAATTTTTAAAAGCAATTTTCATGAACAAATAGTAAGAAGAGTTATAATCAAAATAAAACTTACTTAAAATAGTAAAACTGAAAATAAATAGGAATTTCGACTGCGATCTGATGGAATCTCGCAAATTCGGTGTGGGCAACCCGGCATAGCATATTGGGTGGCTAAGGTAGCTCATCTTACCCCAAAATCATATAGGGTACATACGATAACTCATTCCAATTTGCGAGATATGTCCGTTTTAAATTCTGACAATCCGGATCATCTTCATCTCCGATCAAGCCTTTTCTAGCCCATCTTGGCCATGAAATTATCCACGATCTGCTCTACATAAAAAATAAGGCCCATAACCAAATGTGGGTCATTATTACAGGCACGAGTGGGCCAACATGTGATGGGTGGGTCCCAAAATCCAATGGGCCATACAGGCACGATACCACCCTAATTATATGATGATTAAAAAATGCTCAAACAATATATTTGGATTTTCAGTTTGTATATATGGGACCATGGATCAGTAATTGAAACAACACCCTCAATTTGAATGGGCCATTCATGAAAGATCTGCCAGATGTGAAATCCTAAACTTTCAACAAGTGGGCTAAAAAGCAATGGTTGTGAAACAGAACCAACAATTCACATTTAATCAAAAGCAAGCCAACCATTATATATAACTTTCCTATGAGATCTCAACCATACAGATTCAATGGTAGGGGTGGTAATGGAGAGATCTCAACCATACATATTCAATGGTAGGGGTGGTAATGGAGAGATCTCAACCATACAGATTCAATGGTAGGGGTGGTAATGGAGAGATCTCAACCATACAGATTCAATAGTAGGTATGGTAATGGGACAAGTTTGGGCCAGGTTAGGTTAGGCCCAGGCCAACATGGGCCTCTTATCAGGCCCAAGCCTGACACAAAAATTTAAGTTGGGCCTAGATCCAAACAAACCCTGTTAATATGTCCGTGTGTCAGGTGGGTCACACATGCACGAAAAAATAATAATTTTAGAGGAATGTAACCAATGTAGTTGGCTAATTAATTGCCTAAAGATTAGAAGATATATCTATAGGATATAACACATGCACACATAAAGCTGGGTTCCATCATGAGGTATGTGTTGACGTCACCAAGTCTTGTGTGTCCCATCATGAGGTATGTGTTATGTCCAAATCGTCCGTCCATTTTGGCAATCTCGTCTTAAGGATTGAGATAAAAAATAAGACAGATCCAAATATCAAGTGGACCCTACATCGCTTCACCTTTTGGTAAAAGATGAATGTGATGTTAATTCGTTGTTTGGCACAATAAATGTGATTACTCATCCATGAAAAAAATATTAATTTCGGACATCTTGGTCGAACTTGACCATCTTGATTGGAAAACATCAAAGTAAGCTGACTTCGCCGAACTCGAACATCTTCGTAAAAAATGGTAAATTCTGTCATTTTGATTGAATTCAGTCATCTTAATCAAGAAACAGTAAATTTAGTCGTCGTGGTCAAATTCGGTCATCATCATCGAATAACGACAAATTCAGTCGTGACAATGGAGACTGTCGATCCATCCATTCCAAATAGGGCTTATAGTACACCGAGGTGGTAATACGGCTAAGAACTTGGCCTGTTACTTCATGAACCATTTGAATAATTTGGTTATGATTCAAATGGTGTGATTCAACCATTTGAGGTGGTTCAGGGCCTACATGGTTTTGTCTTCCATGATATAATGAATTTCCAAAGAAATGTTGGCCCCTGGGTATATCATGGTTTCCTTATTTAGGAACAACATCCCTAACCTCCTGCTCTGGTCACCTGAACTCGACGGACAACGGAGCATTCCATATCTCCTGTATTGGAGCCGAATGAATATTTTGTTGTGGAAGAGGTAACTGTGTTGCCGGCAGTAATGATGTCAGATTTTCGACATAACTAATATCAACAATTGGCAGAGGCATGGTAGGTGTTCTTTCAGAAAACATCATATTCAGGCTTCTGGCCATCCATCTTTTGAAGATCTCAACCTGAATTCATGATTGGTCGGCCTGAGCTCATAATTGCTATGCCATATGATGATTCATCATTTGTATATCAAGTAACCCGATCATAATTATCTCAAAAAGATCTGTCGGCTATCTCACTTTCTTATTACTTTCATACTGGCTTATGTTATTTGTCCTACTAGGCATTCCAAGGAATGTGTTGGGTCTAGCTAAATTTGTTACACAGCCGATGTTCAATGAATATTTCTGACGACTAAGTAGTTATTTTCCTTTTCGAGAGTCCCACCAGGCATGCTAAACTTATGCTGTGGTTCGATTTCAAATTTGGTCACGTGATTAGTGTGAGTGTGTTAGAATTGAATGTGCAACTCAATTCAAATCGAACAACTACAACCCTAAGCTCTAAGATAGACAAATACGTCATAAATCGACCGTATATGACCGAGTTCTAATAAGATCAGTCGTTTATTTAACCACTTACATAGTATTGCTTAAGATAATCAGACAATAGTCAAATGGTGGGGTTCATTCTCTGAAAATGTGTCACGCCCTTGCCTTTCGTACGAAAGGACTTTTTCTCTTCAGTACAGGAAAAAAGAGAAATTCTTGCAGTCGGTCGTGGAGAACAATTATAGAACACCTTTTTGGATGGAGAATTTCGTTTGATACTCGAATTAAATTTAACATATGAGCGTAGACTCAAATTACAACTAAAGTTAACAACTAGATTGCAACTACGAATTACACTAAGGGGTCGGTTAAGTGCCTGTAAATTCCTTAAGTTGTAAAGGGATTGCAGGGATTGTTTGGATGCATGTATTTTCCTATGAAGGTGTTACTGGTTGTAAACAGACTACAAATTTTAGTTGTAATATGAAACCTGGTAAAAAGCTATGTTTCATATTATAGGTAAAGTCTCTACAACTAAAAATGCATTATACATATTAGAACACAATGGTTAATATACACTCTTGATATGGGGCCTACCGTAATGTGTAAGGTACATCCAATATATCCATCATATACTTCCCTTGATGCTCTCCTATGACCCTGAAAAAAACAGTTCGTCCATTGTCAAATGGATCACACAAGGGAAGGATGGGACAACCACCATTAAAAACTTCTAGATTGCATTTGGGGTCCACTGTGAAGGGTGGAAGACATCCAATTAGTTTAGTGTGTGCATTCTTTAATGCCCTCTTAAGGCCCTAAAAAAAATCAAGTCTTTCTTATGTGATTTTTGCAGCTTTTGGAAAGTTCATCGCCTAAGCTTTCTAGTATGAATACTGATGGGTTTTTTTTTTGACCCGTTGTCCTTTCGCAACTGGGATGCGCAAAGTCCTTTCGCAACTAGGATGCGCAAGTCCTTTCGCAACTAGGATGCGCAAGTCCTTTCGCAACTAGGATGCAGAAAGGAGTTTCCTAAAACTATAAAAAGGGGTTCCTAGGATTTTTCTACGGAGATTGTGTTGATGAGAAAAATACAAGAGGGCTATCAAAGGTGAGAGAGAGGGAGAAAAAGAGAGGAAGCTTATAGAAGGAGGTTCTGCTCGAGGAGGTTTTTTCTACTTTGTAATTTATATCTCGGTAACTTCTATGTCCTCATAATCGGTTAGATCTCTTCGTTTTCTCTATTTCTCTTATTGTTCATCCACTCCTGCGTGAGTGAAGAAGGTTGTAAACGTTCTACTTCATAGTGAATTGTTGATCTGGACGAGGTCCCGTGGTTTTTACCTCTTTGAGGGTTTTCTACGTAAAAATCTCTTGTGTGGTGTGTGATTGATGCATTGATTATTTTCATTGCTTTATTATCCATAATTCTGGTTTGTTCTGGAGGGCTAGATCCTAAGGTTTTGTGCAAGGCCCCCAACAAAGTGGTATCAGAGCTAAGTTCATTGAACGGGTAGGATCGGTTTTGAATTATGGAAGGTGGCTCAAGGATGATCAGCCTTAATGGTTCTAACTGGACCATATGGAAGGCTAAGATGGAGGACTTGCTTTATTGCAAGGACCTATATTCTCCAATCTCAGGCATATCAGCAAAATCCAAGGATATGACTGATGATGATTGGAAGAAGATGGACCGAAAGGCGGTGGGGTTTATTAGACAATGGTTGGATGATTCGTGTTCCACCATGTGTCTACGGAAACCTCGGCCACAAGCTATGGCTAAAATTACAAGGGGTCACATGTATGAGAGGAAGACAAATAGGTAATAAGATATTTCGATAAGGCGACTTGTAAATCTCAAGTTCAAGGATGGTGGTTAGTGGCAGCATATGAATGAGGTCGGTAATATAGTGAACCAACTCACCTCTATGAAGATGGTCTGGATGATGAATTGCACTGGCTTTACTATTGCTTAGTTCATTACCCGACGGTTGGGAGACATTGGTGGTGTCTCTAAGTAACTCCGCGCCGGACGAAAGATATCCATGGAACAGTAACCGGTTGTCTCTTCAATGAGGAGACAAGGAGGAAGTCTCGGGGTCTACTCAAGAAGAGGCTCTTGTGACGCAGAACGGGGAGAGGAAAGAACGAAGAAGGGGCGGAAAGGCCCGAGATAAATCAAGAGGCAAGTCGAGTAACGAGAAAGAGGTTGAATGTGGGCTGGCAAGAAGGGCCACTACAAGCATGAATGTCGTGGTAAGAAAAATGACAAGAAAGGAAAAGGGAAGGAAGATGAATCGATTCCCTTTGCGGTGTCGCTTCGGATGGTGACATGGTAGTTATTCTTTCTACGGATCACGATGTATGTCTCACGGCCTACGAGTCGGGCACCGACCGGGTGATAGACTCGGGAGCTTCTTTTCATGCGACTCCACACAGGGACTCCTTCACAAGCTACAAGTCGGTGACTATGGGACCATGAAGATGGGAAATTCGCGTATCAAAGATCGTGGGAGTTGGTGATATTTGTGTGAAAACCGATGTGGGGTGCACATTGGTTCTCGGATGTGAGGCATATCCCGGACCTTCGCCTCAACTTGATGTCGACGGGAAGGTTGGATGATGATGGCTATGAAAGCCTGGTTTCTTTGATGGACGATGGAAGCTCATCAAGGGTTCATTGATCGTGGCTAGAGGAAAGAAGTGTTGCACCCTTTACAAGGCAAGTGTCGGTATGTGCAAGGGTGGGTTGAACGCACGGAAGATTCACTATTGACATGTGGCACGGCGTCTAGGCCACATGAGTGAAAAAGGGCTTCTTACTAGCGAGGAAGCACTCCTTCCGTAGACGTGATGTGTATGCCTCTCAAAACTGTCTTGATTGTTTATCAAGGAAACAAGATAGAGTTTCATTCATTAAACCGCTTCTCATGTTAATAAAGTGCATGCATTAGATTTGGTTTATTCGATGTTTGTGGTCCTATGAGGACAAAAACCTTGGGTGGGGCATTGTATTTTGTCACTTTTATAGATGATGCATCTAGGAGGGTTTGGGTTTATGCTTTGAAATCCAAGGACGAGGTCTTTGGTGTGTTTAAGTTGTTTCATGCTATGGTCGAGAGAGAGACAGGTAGACCATTGAAGTGCATCCGCACTGACAATGGTGGTGAATACATTGGCGACTTTCACGAGTACTTCCGCAAGTCCCAGGGTATACGGCATGAACAGACGGTTCCCAAGACCCCCCAGGATAATGGTGTAGCTGAGCGAATGAATCGCACCATTGTTGAGAGAATTAGATGCATGTTATCCCATGCGAAGTTGCCCAAGACGTTCTGGGGAGAAGCAACACGGCGGTGTATTTAATAAACAAGTCTCCATCGCCCGTTGAATGGAGAAGTACCCGAGAAGGTGTGGACTGGACATGATCCATTGTACGCAGTCATCTCAAGGTGTTTGGATGCGTGGGCATCCGTTCACGTACCAAAGGATGAGAGGTCCAAGCTCGATATGAAGATCGTGCAAAGTGTGTTCTTAGGGTGCGGTGATGAAAAAATTCAAGTTACGAGTTATGGGATCCGACCGAGAAGAAGCTCGTCGGGAGCGAGAGATGTGGTTTTCTTTGAAGATCGGTGTATCGAAGACATTGGTAAGCTAGAGAAGAACCGGCCTGTTCGGTGAGCTAGAGGACATGGATCCGATTACTCCTCCCGTGGTGCCCGATGACGGGGAGTACAAAGCAAGGTGCGAGAAACGAGGAGTTCCTTCGGAAGATGGACCAATGAGCCACTTGATCCACTGTTGAGCCACGGGTGAGGAGGTCATCTAGGACGTATGACCCGTCCAAGAGGTACTCGCCGCATGAGTACATTATGCTAACCGATGGGGAGAGCCGAAGATTATTCGAGAGCCCTAGCCGATGAGCATAAGGGGAGTGGTTGAAAGCTATGCAAGAGGAGATGGAATCCTTGCATAAGAACCACACCTATGATATGGTGAAACCGCCTAAGGGCAAGAAAGCTCGAGCAACAAGTGGGTGTTCGAAAGAAGATTGAGCGAAGAATTCACGGACAAGGTTCAAGGCCGACTTGTGGTGAAAGGGTTTGGTCGAGAAAAAGCATAGACTTCGAGGAGATATTCTCACCAGGTGGTGAAGATGACATCCATACGGGTGTTGCTTGGGTTGGCGGCTAGCATGGATCTGGAGATAGAGTAGTTAGATGTTAAACCGCTTTCTCCATGGTGACTGGAAGAAGAGATCTACATGCACCAACCGAGGGGTTCAAGTCAAGGGCAAGGAGCATATGGTGTGTAGGTGAGGAAGAGCTTGTATGGGTCAAACAAGCTCCACTGAATGGTACAAGAAGTTCGATTCGTTCATGTTACTGATGGGTATGACAGAACCTCGGACCACCGTGTGTTCACGCGCAAGTTCTCGGATGGTGATTTCTTAGTTACTGCTATTATACGTTGATGACATGCTCATCATGGGAAAAGACATCAAGAAGATTGACAGTCGAAACAGAGTTGGGCAAGTCTTTTGCGATGACAGACTTGGGCCCGCTAAACAGATCCTAGGAATGGAGATAATCCGTGATGTAGAGGAAGCTTTGGTCATCACAAGAGCGGTATATTGAAAAAGTCTGAGCGGTTCAATATGAATGCAAAGAAAGCTCGGTCGGTATCTACTGGATGGTCACTTCAGATTGAGCGACGAGACGGTGTCCCAAGACGAAGGCGAGGTGGAAGAGATGCGAGAAAATACCCTACGCGTCACCGTAGGAAGTTTGATGTATGCTATGGTGTGTATACGCCCGACACATAGCATATGCGGTTGGTGTTGTCGGCCGTATCTTGCCATGCAATCCCGGCAAAGAGCATCGGGCGGTGAAATGGATACTACGGTATCTAAGAGGCTCATCCAGGTTGAGCCTATGCTATGGTGATGAAAACTGTGTTAGAGGGCTACACGCTAGATGCAGATATGGCGCAGTGACATAGACTCAGGAAGTCTACATCGGGGTTCATGTTCACATTTGTAGGGGAGCGGTTTCTTGGCGAAAGCAAGTTTACGAAGGTCGTAGCATTGTCAACTACTGAAGCCGAAGTACATTGCGGTCCACGAAGCATGTAAAGAGATGCTTTGATGAAGAGGTTCCTACAGAACTTAGCCTAAAGCAGGAGGAGCACGTGGTCTATTGCGATAGTCGAGTGCTATACACTTGAGCAAGAATCCAAGTCGAAGATTCCAAGTCGAAGCACATAGAGATTCGGTATCACCGGATTAGGGATACTTTGGAACAAAAGGTGTTACGGTTTGAGAAAGTCCACACGACGATAATGGGTCGACATGATGACCAAGGCTTTGCTCAAGGGCAAATTTGAGGTTTGTAGAAACCACTGGCTGGCTTAAGAAGGTGAATCCCTCTTTATCAAAAAGGGGAGATTTGATGGGTTTTTTTTTTGACCCAGTTGTCCTTTCGCAACTGGGATGCGCAAAGTCCTTTCGCAACTAGGATGCGCAAGTCCTTTCGCAACTAGGATGCAGAAAGGAGTTTCCTAAAACTATAAAAAGGGGTTCCTAGGATTTTTTTACGGAGATTGTGTTGATGAGAAAAATACAAGAGGGCTATCAAAGGTGAGAGAGAGGGAGAAAAAGAGAGAGGAAGCTTATAGAAGAGAGGTTCTGCTCGAGGAGGTTTTTCTACTTTGCAATTTATATCTCGTGCTTTATTTATGTCCTCATAATCGGTTAGATCTCTTCGTTTTCTCTATTTCTCTTATTGTTCATCCACTCTGCGTGAGTGAAGAAGGTTGTAACGTTCTACTTCATAGTGGATTGTTGATCTGGACGAGGTCCCGTGGTTTTTACCTCTTTGAGGGTTTTCCACGTAAAAATCTCTTGTGTGGTGTGTGATTGATGCATTGATTATTTTCATTGCTTTATTATCCATAATTCTGGTTTGTTCTGGAGGGCTAGATCCTAAGGTTTTGTGCAAGGCCCCCAACAAATACCTACTTTATTCCATGTAAACACTTTGCAGACTAGCCAAACACACAAATTATTTACCAGTAAACAAATTACCACTTAAAAGCCAAACAAAATAGTATGTAAACTGATTACACTTAAAATTCATTTAAGGTGTGATGTGTTTACAACTAAAAACATTATATGCATCCAAACAACCCTTAAGGAATGTAAAAGACTGATAAAGATAATGATTACAATAAGAAATGTAAATGACAGATAATTGAAAGATATATTTAGTTTCGTTTGATTTGTTTGGTATGAGATAATTTCTTTTACTGACTTCCTCTATTATTTATAGGGTTAAACTAATAATCTGGAGGCTTCACATGTTCTAACTATTATTGTAACCGTTTTAGTACTATGACCTTTTGAACATTTTCTTCTTAACTTGTCACATGTCATGGTAATCGCTCCAGGCTTTACTGCATTTCAATCAATTGACCTCTTGAATGACTCTTAGCCATGTGGTTTGTTTTTGGATTCCTTTCAATTGCTGCATATATTGTTATCATGTTAGTTATGATTCCTTAGAAAGTACTCCAATCATTCTTGAATATCTTTACCATATTAAAATTTTCACTTATTATAACACGTGTCTTTTTTAATTGAATTTTTCAAGAATAATCAGAAATAGAGTAGAACAATCTAAACCTTTGATTTTTTTCAAACAATTTTCCATTCATAAAAATACACAAAATGCCACAGGCCCATGTAGTGAGACAAGTATATATAACTTTTCATTTTGTATTTAGTATGATATAAGACACCTATCACAACGATTCCAATATTACTACTTGTATGCCTTGTTAAAAGAGCCTGCCCAATATAAAACTTTGTATACAAGTAAATTTTATTTTTAAAAAATAAAAATTGTGTTGCCTACCATGAATTTTTGGTGACATCCAATCCGTCTGCCATGATTTTTTAGTGACATCCAATCCGTCTATCATGTGCATCCTCCTTAGATGACAAAAATCAGGACAATCTATGGCTCAGGTAAGTAGTGGGCCCCATCAGGCCTCCTGTTTACCGTAAGAATTCGTCTATTTTTACTTTCTGAAATCAAACAAACCAAATTCCAGTCACTGGTAAGTTCCATGAATTATTTAAGTGGGAGCACCTATCCTCCATCACCTCCATCTAACCTCTTCTTAGATCAACGTTTCAGATTTTCGGTGGATTCCTTTTTCATGGATAATCTTTTCTCTGATTCTATCGCAGGCCTGTGGGGAATTTTCCAAGTTGTTCCTCAACTCCTGATTTTCCTAGTCATGACATAAAAGACCAAAAAAGAAAAAGAAAAAAAAAAAAACAATAAAGTCCAACTTTCATGCTTCTAGTTATATGTCCACACATGCTTCTACCTGATGAATGGATTGGATCTGTGACACGTGTTTTGCCGTCCTCACATGAGGGGCCCTCATTGAATCACGAGGTTAATCTGATCCCTAATAAGATGGAATTTATAATGGATGGCATGAATCACACCTGTTGCTCCGTATTAAGAAATTATTGTCCTTATTATCATAATGCACACGTGTCACTGGATCACCTCATGATCGAGATTAACCTATCTATAGGCTATCCAGAGTTTTGTATTGGGCTGAAAGTTGGCCGCGTGAGGTTTCAAGGGGTGCCTCGTGATGTGGACCGTTCAGATTCTATGTTTATTAAACGTGTGCAAAGGTGCGCACGTGAGCATTCGTGCACGTAAGAAGGTGCGCGCAGTGAGTGCGCATCTTCTTAGCGTGCGCACCTATGTGCGCCTTTGCACGTGTGTCATGGGTACAGAATCTGAACGGTCCACGTGATGCGGTACCCCTTGAAACTCTTCATGCCCACTTTTCAGCCTGATCCAAAACTCTAGTGGGCCATGGCAAGGAGAAATGCAAATCAAGGGAGGAAACTGTTTTATTTTTCTATGGCCCACTAGAGTTTTTTATCGGGATGAAAGTTTGCCTTGTGGAGTTTCAAGGGGTGCCTCATCACGTGGACCGTTCAGATTCTGTGCCTATGACACGTGTGTAAAGGTGTGCATGGGTGCTTAGGTAAGAAGGTGCCCAGGTGAGCATTACTCTCATGACTGGGTAGAGTGCAAGTCATGTTGATTAGTATGAGATCTCAACCCAAGAGATTCAATGGTATGGGTGGAAATGGGCCAGGACCTGGAACTTAAGACCCAGGCAACAAGGGCCTATCATAGCAGGCCCAAGCCCGACCCAAAAATATGATTGTGCCCAGGCCCTACCCAACCGATCTGAAAATTGATAAAAACGCATATTTTCTCATTGAATTTTCTTAATCTATCCGTTTATCGAATGGGCCATGTATAGATAAATAAACATTCAGCGTTCAAGATAGATGGTTGCCTAATTAATTGCTAAGGATTAGACCAAGGGGTCGGACCAGGTTGGCTCATGTCGAGTCAGTTTAAAATGACCTGGCCCAAGCCCAATCAGAAAATCAAGTCGGCCATGTATGGAAGGGCCATGCCTTGTCTAGAGCTGGGTTCGTGGCCCACACATTGCCATGATGCCACCGAAGAACCTAGCAGATGAACGATCCAGATCTTGCAGATATGGATTTGCCACCACTGGCTAAGCAGTGGGACTCATTTGTTTTACACAAGGCATGAATGTGAACTGGTCCAAGTACCTGGTTCCATTGTTTGGGCGTAGCTCAGAATTACAATAATTGAACAATCCTAACCATTCAATTGAGGCCACAAAATGGATGGTTGGAAAGAAACTATCAGCATTCCATATTTGATGGGAGGAATCAGATGGTTAAGATCATCTAGTCATGTTATTTTAGGTCTATGCTTCATAGAGGTGGGCACCGGACGACTTGATCCGGCTAACTTGACTCGTTTTACTTGTTCTGCGACCCGAACTAAATGGGTGAGTCGGTCCGATCCGAGTAGGCTTCATCCAATCCAAACTCAAACTGAGTTGAGTTCGAGTTACTTAGTAAGTCGACCCGACTCGACCCGAAACTCGATCCAATTAGACCCGACTCGATCCGAAACCCGACTCTCTAACCCTACCCGCACCCTACCCCAACCCGATCCCAAAATCTCTCTCTCTCCCTCCCTCATCCTCATCATCTTCCAAGCCGGGCAACCACCCACAACGATCACCCTCCTCATCTCTCTCCTCTCCACTCTCTCGGTCTCTCCCTCCCTCATATCTCAATTCGACTCGGTGCCAACTCGACCCGATTCGGTACTTCTGACTGGATCGGACTCAGTCCGGATCAGTCCAGGCTAGACCGGACTCAGATGAGTCAAGCATGTTGGACTCAATATCAAGTCGAATCGAGTTCGGGTCAGGACTTTCAAAACCGAATCGAGTCGAGTCAACCCCAACTCGGTCGACTCGACTCGATGCCCAGCTCTAGTGCTTCATCCACAATGGACCCCATGATTTGGAGGGCTTTTAGCTAATTTTTGCAAAGTACTTTTGAGTGATCATGCACCTACTTGCATTCAGGTAGATGGGTAATCTAACCAATCAATCTGGACTGTCCATTGCATCCAGCCACAAATCTTACATCACAATCTAAGAACCACATCGATCATTTCCTATTCATAAGAAGGTTGGCCTTCTAAAAGAGAGGCAATCCATCCACTGAGCCATGGTTGGGATAATTAGGATTATCTTATCAAAGTCTTTGGAACCATAAGCAACCCATGAAGGCTAAAAACACTATCTTAATATAACAAAACTCAAAGCGTATAATGCAGGGATGGACATGATGAGGTCGATCACCGTCTTCCTCAAGGGGATAAATACTCCACATCCATGGAACTTCTCTGGACTCCTCACAGAGATACCTCAAATCCACGAGATAAAATAAGAAAATAGAAATAAATTCTAGAAATTTGATTGATTGATGATAAAAATGAATTTACAACCCTTTAAATAGTAATACCAAATCTTGGAAGAAGTTTCAGAATCAAACTTCAACTCAAACTCCCAAAAATTCGTGACTTACTATAAATAATAAACTTACTATTTATAGACGGTCATGATTTCCACTAGGCCTCTTCGTTTTCAGCCAAAAATAGTAAGTGTCCTATTTAGCCTTACCATGTTATTCTCCTAATTTTTACAAGAACTTTTCAGGTTAGATACAACTCTTAAAGCTCAAAGGATGAAGAGTTATAATCAAACTAAAACTTACTATAAATAGTAAAAATGAAAATAAAATGGATTTTCAACCGTCGATCTGATGGAATCTCACAAATTTGGCATGGGCAACCTGGCATAGCATTGTTGGGTGGCTAAAGTAGCTTCTCCTACCCCAAAATCATATATGGTACGTTGAATAACTCATTCCGGTTTGCAAGATACATCTGTTTTAAGGTTCTGATGGTCCGGATCACTTCCGCCTCCGATCAGGCCTTCTTTGGTCCATCATAGACACGAAAGTGTCTGCAACCCGCTCTACATCAGTGTAGCTCTTAAATTCACAAGAAATGAGGAAATATCTAAGAATGAGACGTAAAATTAATATCATAACATGCGGTGCTGATTTTAACCTATTTGATGTGCTCATATAAGTAAGAGAAATCCTGTTTCTACAACTAACTGAACGCTATTTTCTACAATGACTATGGAAATTACCATTGGGCAATCTATCATTCGGTAATCATCATGTCATCCACAGAATCCAAACGGAATCAATGAATCCAAACACGCCTAGAGAATTTCTGAATTTTGTGAAATGAACCTGTTTTGCATTGTGCAGTGGAAAGAAAAAGCTGTTGTGTATCTCACGAGTACTATAACATGATTCTTAGGAATTCTATTAACAGTTGAAATCCCAAAAATCACGAATTATTTTTCTTGCCGGCCAAGCCAAATGCACCTTCAAATACTTTCCCCTTCGCATCTGACAATGGCTTGCGTGGAAGCTCTTCAGAGTTGCAGCATATCTTGAAGAAACCTTAATTTTTCAACCATCGTAATCTCCTTTTTGATATCAATACTCATAATCCCGAGCACTGGAGCATTTGCAAGTACAAACCTTATGAAAGATAATTCGCATTCCTCACCCTTGATTCCAGTCATCTTCACAGTTTGGAGATGATTTAGCAAGCAACCCAAACGTTCTTGTGCTTCCCAGAAGACCGCAAGTGGTGGGTTGTAAAGTTCTATGCTCCTATCCATAATCTGGAAAAGCCCAGTAAATCAGATCTCATTTAGGGTGTGTTTGGATGCACGACCAAATTGAATTGTAATTATTGTTCTAATTAAATGGGAATAACCAAACTGTAATTCCATTGAGGGCAATGACGTTCAAAATTGCAGTCACGTCACTTTCAAGTTGTCTTGAAATAATGATTTGAGGATGATATTTCATCTTTGATTAAACTGAAAATTCACAATTCAACTCCGTCGCACATCCAACTGCAGCATAAACCATAATGAAATCAAAATCCATGAAAATTTTGAACTTACGAGAATCTCAAGCTCTTCCAAGTTAGGGGAGCTTCTCAACATGCAGAAAGTGGCGAAAACCTCCTTCGAATCCATGAAAGATACAGCCATCGAAAGATTCTTCAAATGAAGAAATGGAGCGGGAAGTACATCTGGTATATTGCCCACTCTTAAAAACTAGGAGCCAATTCAAAAAGAGAACATGAGTAGAACAGTTTTGTTCAGGGCCTCTTAGGATGAAATGTACCCTAGAATGAGAAATGAACAGAATGTGGCCTGATCAACATTCATGTTGTAGCATTAGATCCGTTTTTGCACATCCTGCGAAAAATGGATGGACAAGATACACAGGTTCTCAGTTTTCACTAGTGGGGCCCATGGATTGGTGAACTAGACCATTGATCTGTTCTGTCCTACCATTGTTGGACCATCACAAGAACTCTTTGATGAGACAATTTTAACTTCGGATGATTAGGAGGAGAAATGCAAAAATGCTCCACATTGACTCAGAAAGGTCCTGATGCTAGTCATCCATGGTGGGATGCATAGATTAATGATCTGCATTACTAAACAATGGGCCCCACTTGCCAATACTTCACAAGGATGGGCCACATATCACACAATTCCTCATCCACAAAATATACCCCTAGATGAGAATTGCATGATAACTGGTCAGACCTTTTTATCATCCCATTCTCATGGAATCTGTGGATGCATGCCTCCTGTCCAGATTTGGTGGACACTCCTAACAAATCCAGTGTGAAAACCATGCAGTACATTTAAAATTACATACCTGTAGAGTTTCATCATGGAGTATCATCTTCTCAATATGATGTAGACTAGCAAAAACCTTGATCAAATTGCAAATTCCTCCTTGCTGGAAATACTCGTTATCAAAGGCACTCGATGTGAATTCAATTTTAAGGCACAGGTAACGAAGATTCGGAGCATTGATTTTAAAACGAATCGCAAGATGTATATAATCCAATGTCAATGTCTCCAGAAGCAGGCACTTTGAAATCAACTGTTCTAGTTCATCATCGCCAAGAATAATGTCGGAAAGTTTGAGGTTCCTAAGATGGTGGAACCCTTCAAATGGAGGAGGTATATTGATTTCACAACTAGATAGATCTAGATCGGTCAGTTCCAGACAAGAGAAGAGACATGAGTGCATTATGTACCAATTACCATGCATAAAAGGTCCAAGGGTGAGTTGCTTAATCCCATGCTTTGATAGGAAAAGCATCCATTGGTCAATATCATGACCGCATTGATCGAGTGGCAAGAAGTGATCAGAGCAGACAAACTTGTGAACCGGGCCTTCGTGGACTGAGAGGACTCTATTGACAATGTCCACAACCTCTTGGTGTTTTGGCAGGATCCAATCTTTATCAAACACAAGATGTGGAATGGAAGCCGATCTGTACCTCCATTTCCTTGACAGGATACTTGCTTTTACTGCGTCTGTTATTGACAAACGCAAAAGGATGGCATTGCAAATATCCTCAGGTAGATCGCTGATCAAATCAAAGTCTAGACCAGGCCTCCCATTTTGCAGTGAAATTTTGTCTCCTTTTGCTTCCTGAAATCAAACAAACCAAATTCCAGCCACTGGTAAGTTGCATGAATGATTTCAAGAAACTAAATATCAGTAGTCAGCATGCAGTGTGTTTGTGTGCGTGGACACGCATAAGGGTGTAAATGGGTTGGACTGGGCCAGCCATGGCCTATCCAAGGCTGGTCTAGTGATAATCCTAGAAAATGCTTTCCTACCATGTTTGTATTATGTTACACTTCAGTAATTTTAGTTCTAAAAAATTCTCGGAAGTGTTGCAAAATGTATGAATGACAGGTAACAGAAAAAAATCGCTCGTCTATTGTTTTTGTTTATATCTCCAAGATATAAATCAAATATGGGTAATCAATGCGGTCCATTGCGCATTCGATCAACTTTCTCATGGTTCCGCCGACATGTGAGATCTTGTGGGGAACACTTCATATCTTCTTTGTCACACGTGTGTTGAAGTGGAGACTACATTGAGCTTGGCTGAGATTTTTATTCCATTTGGACCATCGGATTATACCCAAATGAACAGTAAGGATTATCCCAATGTGATTTTCACAAAGTGGCCACCATTCGGAATGTGGTCCACCAAATGAACAGCGTACCCCATCGTGATGGGCAAATGTTCCCATCACACAAGCAATGATAGGCCCAAGTGGCCATTTTGCTATTATGTTTCTAATAGTGACGTAACAATTCCTAGAATGTCTTAAAATTTTAATAAGAACCATATTTACATCTATAACATTATATTTCTTTATAATAGAACTCCCAAAATAGCTCATATTGGTGGCAGAATGTGCTATTTTTTAAATACTGAGAGAATTTTATTGAAGAAGAATAAACTAGGCAATTGCAAAAAAAAAAAAAAAAAAAAAAAATGGTGTTTCCAGTAATGAGACTTTGGAGACTACCCCCTATCTAAGCAAGATGAACATCAAAGAGAGGAAGGAAATCCGTGAAGCTGGTCATCTCCTGTATGGATTGTATGTTCACGAACAGGCATGTATGCATCCTGTTAATTATAGTATGAAAAAGACTCCAGTAAACACTTATATAGAGAGACCATACAACATTTGGATTTGCCACATCTGTAACAAGGTGAAACAACTCTCCCTTATTCAGTGTTCTAGTTGTAACAGGTTGGAATAAGTTTCAAAAAAGCCAACAATAACAGAGGCTATTTCGGCCATTTACGAGTGATGTGTCACACATGTCAACAGCTACATCAATTTCTCCACTAACATGCTTAATGAAAATTGAGATATTTCCCTTCAACTACATCATTTCATCCATCCATCATGACAGAGCAGTTGGCCAACTTATAACATTACCCAAGCCACCTTCAATGATAGTGTGAACCACTTGGGTGAGCATATCGCTTCATCTTTTGTCATAGGTGCGTACCGCATCCTCCTGGAGTATGCAATTCCAATAGAACCAGAAAAACTGCAACAAACACCACTAAGCGTCCTTGACAATGCCCTGAATGCCTGTCGGCCTAGGATTTCCTTTGTAGATATCATCAAGTGGAGAGCAGTTGTTGTCCATAACCTCCATAAAGCCTCTTTTAAGATCTCACTTCAAATTCATGTGAATTCCTTATCCACCTAGGCCCACTAGATGATCTCCTCTCTGATTCTATCACATACCCACAAAGAATTTTCCAAGCTAGTCTTGAATGCTTGGTTGTTCTAGTCATGCCATAAAGATAACTAAACCACAGGGAGATCCAGTTCCCACAAGTTTTCCTTCCTATGATCTTTGTCCAAATTTCAATCATCATCATCATCATCTGAGCCTTTTCCCAACTAATTGGGGTCGGCTTTCGGAGAAATTTCAATGCCTAAGGTGATTTGTCCATAACTGCTGGCATTGTCTGCTAAGGGAGGATTATGTTGGCAACCTGATGAAACTTTTGCCAAAACATCTGTCATGAATCCTGACAATATGGAATTTTAGAATGATGTAACCAATTACTTGGGATAAGGCTTTGATGATGATGAGCCACCGGCATTCTCCAAGCCACCCTAAAGAGGATAAGGGCACACTCCCAATGTCTTCTAACCGTTGAAGCAGTGAGTTAGAAGTTGGCTCGCTGTTTCCTCCTCACTAACACACAAATAGCACTCATTAACAATGATCCTTCTCATGTTTTAAAGATGGTCTTGAATGAGAATTTTATTCAGAACCATCACCCATCAAAATGAAGAAATTTAAGGGTCCAGATGAGTTGGGTAGGCTACCCAATTCAGTGACGGAGATTTCCTTCTCAATATCAAGTGCTAAAGTTGCCGTGAAAGAGTGCAATAAAGACACCAATATTTTCAAAAATGGATATTGACATCGTTATCAACATCAAATGCCTTCAGTGGATGGATGCACTGATTAAATGGCTTCGCAACCACTAGGGTGGGGGAACGTAATGCATATGTCCCAAACATTTACACTGGAACTTGGAACCTGCTTCCACAAACTATCTTCATCAATCAAGAATCTCTAAAGCCATTTACTCAAGGACTGCATCTTCATAGTTTTTAACAAATTTGATTCCAGAATACCTTATTCCTTGTGCTTTCAATCTCTTCCCATTCAACCCAATGATATATGAATTACAATTAAAATATAAGCTATATCTTCAGTTGACCCTCTGCTCATTCTGAATTCAAGCACCTTATACTTGTGCCACTTCACTCTCTTTTATGAAACCGTGTCATTCCATCTCTAAATGATTTTGAGATTAAAAATTTGATCACATAATGGTTTGTGAAGAAGAAGAATTCTGTTTGCAATCTTTTGAAACCTTGGATTAATAAACATTCCTCTCTATCTTTTAAGATAACCCTGCTAAGAGCTTGGAGATGTTTCCAAGAATGATTAGAGCTAAACCAAAGGCCTAATTTGAGGGGAGCCAAAGAAGTGTTAGATATGTTTGCATAAAACCCATGAGTTAAAGACTCAGGCACCATTCATCAAGTAGGGCGCACTTTGAATATTGCCACAAGCAGGAATATCCTGTTTGTTGCAATCTAATTGGGTCACATCATCACACAATGGATTTAATGCAGCAGTTATGACAACGTCAATATTGATGTGGACCAATCACGATGCAGGAAAACAGGATTTTCCTGATCGTGGCAAGCAGAGGATCTGGATTCATCTTCAAGACATGTGCTATCTATCCGATCTATCCCTCAAATGTAGGGAGATTCATTTGATACTCTAGTAGGGTGTCACACTTGAAGATGAACGTTCTGAATCTTGCAAATGTGTGCCCATAATAGGTGAGTGATAACTAAGATAGAAGACTATACAACAAATGCATTTGCCACAACTCACTGAGTTTGAGAACTCTTTCCATCGAACACATGACATACATCTACACTGATCCTACCATTGGGTTCCATTGTTTGAACATTGCTCAAAAGGATTGGCCCAAGAGCAGTGGGCCAAACCATTGGGACTTGGATTGGGTGGTGACCCCTCCACCACCCAAGTCGGTGGTGGAAAAGCTCTGTGGGCCCCACCATGATGTATGTATTTTATCCATGCCACTCATCCATTTTGAAAGCTCATTTGAGGGCATGAGCCCAAAAACAAGGCAGATACACATTACGGTGGGCCCTCAAGAAGCTTTCAACAGTAGGCATTCAATCCCCACTGTTTCTTGTGGTGTGGTCCACTTGAGCTTGGGATCTGCCTCGTTCTTGAGCCATTCCCTAAAATGATCTGGAAAATGGATGGACGGCGTGGATCAAACAAAGACATCATGGTAGTGCCCATAGAGGTTTTCCAGTACCAACATCGTGCGGTCAGAGAGAGAGAGAGAGAACCTTCTTGTTTCTGTTAGTCGAGAGAGAGAGAGAGAGAGAGAGAGAGAGAGAGAGAGAGAGAGTACCTTCTTGTTTCTGTTAGTCATTGGTATGGCAGTTTGCTCTTCTTCTTTGTGAAAACTGAAATTCGGAACGTCTTTTATAGGGGGGATCGGATTAGGCGGGGCGCGGGCCGCATTCATTCCTGTAATATTCACACCGTCCATCCATTTTTCCAAATAATTTTCGGTCATGAGCCCAAAAATGAAGTGAATACAATTCTCAGGTGGACCATACCATAACAATCAGTGGTGACTCTTCATTAATGGGCCATAAGACTTATGGCAAAAGGTAGGACTTATGGATCATTGATCTAGACCGTTGATACCATTCTTCCCCCTAGTGGATCGATGATGATCCAGAACTATTCCACACTGGAAGATCCTAGGTATCCAATTTTGGCTTTATACTGCAAGATCCACACTGAAGATCTTTGGCTTTTATATGGACCGTATATTTTCCCTCAACCATATATTTGTAGGATTACTCGTATAAGGGTTAGGAAACAATAACATAAGAGGTTCATTTCCAATCCCCAAATCATGATAAGGCCTACCGAATCAACGGTTTGGATGGATGAAACATGGGTCGATTTCTAGATGCGAGTGCATCTGAGTACCAGTGTACCACATGACCACTAACAACATCAGAACTTTGAATAAGCCCCGTCCCGCCAAACAAACGCAGATTGCATGCAGCGCCCTGATGCACCGTCCCCGTCCAGCATAAAATTTTGTGGGGCCTACTGAGATGTCTGTGTGATATCTACTCCGTCCATCGGTTCTACAGCTCATGTTAGGATATAATCTCAATGATAATGAGGCAGATTCTAAATTCAGATAGGCCAAACCATAAGAAACAGAGGAGATTGAAAGCACACCAGTGAAACATTATTGGGGCCACCATGATGTTTATATGTTATCCAACCCATTCATAAGGTGATTCTCATCACGATGGAGGGAAAAAGAAACATATCTGACTGATCCAAAAATTGGAGCGGGGGATAGCGTCCAATACTTGCTTTTTCTTATGGTGTGGTCAACCTAAGTTTTGGATCTGCCTCCATTTTGGAATTATTTTCTAAAATGATCTGTTGGAACGGATGGGCAGAATGGATATCATATGGAGGGAGGTGTAGGCCCCGCAGAGTTTTATGCTGTACGGTTCCGTGCATCTGGGCGCTGCCCGCCAAACAGCCCCAGCCACTGATTAGAGGAGTTTTGATTATCGTAAATGGGTGGTTAGAAAAAAGTCTAAGCAATTTCAACATTCAGCAGTTTAGATAGTTTGATTTACGGTGAATGGCCAATCCATGCGGAAACGGATTGGCTACTCCCCCTGCCACCAGCCCGTGGCTGGTGGTCGGTGCTCTGTGGGCCCCACCATGATGTACGTGTTTCATCCATTCCCTTCATCTATTTTTACGGATCATTTTAGATTTTAATATTAAAACGTATAGGGATAAAAATCTCGGGTGGACCACACCACAGGAAAACAATAGTGATTGGATATCCACCATTAAAATCCTCCTAAGTCCCACTGTACTTTTTATTTCACATCCAATACGTTAATTAGGTCATACAGGCCCAGATGAAGGGGAGAAAACAAAAATCTTTATGGCCTCCAAAAGGTTTTTAATGGTTGACGCTCATTCAAAAATGTTTCCTGTAATGTGGTCCACTTGAGATTGGGATACATCTCATTTTTGGTATCATACCATAAAATGATCTGGAAAAATATATGGACAGCATGGATGAAACACATACATCATGGTGGGGCCCACAGAGCACCGACCACCAGTAATTGGCTCGTGGCAGGGGGAGTAGCCAATCCGTTTCCCATCCGTCCTGACAAATTGAATGGTTAGGATTTAATACATGTGTCTCATATATTCAAAGATTGAGCATTCGTCACGGGACCCTTTTTGCTCCTTAATAGTATCCACTTATAGAGAATTGCAAATCCCACCACTCACTTGAATGGCGCTGTTGGAACTTTCCTGGCCCACCGTGATTTTTATATACCATCTAAACCTCCTGCTCGGATGACAATGGGTTGGGCTCGAGCAGGATGTATCAGGTTTAGTCTCGAGCTTGGGCTATATAAACATTAACGTGATAAAATTTGGGTCGAGCTCGGGTTGCCCGATCCAACCTGAACCTAATCGATATATAAGTTCCTTATAAATTATAATTGAGTACGGATCGTCTGTGTTGAAGGCACATGAAATTCCAGTGCCATCGGGTCTCATTGGTCTACCGATGACTCAAGCTAACAAAATATGCCAAATTTCTCTCTCCCAAATAGATTGTGTGCTACACAGCACAACTTTTTAAGGAGTCGTTGTCTTAAATTTTAGGTTGTTTGTTTAGAAAAAATGAAGTTCTTTACGAAAAATAACTACATTTATAATTAATAAAATTATAGATAAAAAAATAAGATGTGTATTGAAATATAATCAATTAATGTAATAACGAAAATATTAGCATGTATCCACCAAACCAACCCGACCAAGCCCGCCTGGGTTGGTCTTAGGTTGAGAATTCCAAACCCGAGGTTGGGTTGGATTAGGGTTGAGGTAGAGGAACTTTGGATTGGGCTAGGGTTGATCACCAACCCGACCAACCTGCCGACTTTCAGCCCTATTGCCACAACCTCGATTTTAATCTCGGTAGAGTGGAAGTATACCATTTTTTATAGGTTCCCTGCAAGTTTTGTTAATTATACAAGTGTGCATATTGCAACGTCTCTACCACCACCACATGTGCTAATGGCACACGTGCAAAATTGCTGGAGCCGTTCATGAGGTGGGCTCCCCCGTGATAATAACCTGGCGAAAAAAAAAGTTGATCCAATCATCACATGGGCTACAATTTTAAAAACTGGACAGCTAAAATTCTGGGCAAATTTTTATTAAGTTGTCCATTTCTTTTGAACACTTGAGGATCATCTGATGAATGGGCGAGACCCATTTTGGGTCGAGGCCATCTACATGAAGGGCCCACCAAATGAACTGCTTGGATCTGCTTTTGTGGTGACGTCTGGATGGGTTGCACTGTACATGCCTAGCATTAGCAACATTTCTTTTGAAATGTCCAGGCCAAATCAAAGCATTGTTATAAATTCATGATCTGTATATTATATACATACTCTACACAATTTCGACAAAATTCTTTTTTCTATTCCAAAATACAAAAGAAGTAAAAATACAAAAGAAACGAAGAAGAGAACTTCACCCCCAATGAAAGATGATGGCTTGACTGGGCTGCCGTTTGGGAGTGAAGAAAAATAATTTGCAATATGGGAAATTTTATAATAGGAAAGGAGCTCTTTTGTATCCTCACAATTACCATAACTTATCCATATGAATTTTACTAACTGTAGAGATCCCAAAAATTATGAAATATTTTCTTTCTGCCCAACCCAAACACAACCTCAGATACTTTCGTAATCGCATCTGATAATGGCTTGCGTAGAAGCTCTTCGGAATTCTAGCATATCTTGAAGAAACTTTGATTTTTCAACAATCGAAATCAGCTTGTTGAAATGAATACTCATCGTCTCGAGCACTGGAGCATTCACAAGTAGGAACTTTATGAAAAACAATTTGCATTCCCCATCCATGATTCCAGTAATCTTTACAGTTTGGAGATGATTTAACAGGTATCCCAAGTGATCTTGTGCTTCCCAGAAGACCACAATTGGTGTAGTATAAGATTCTTTTTCTGTAGCATAAAGCTGGAGAAGTTGATGAAATTAGATCTTATTTAGGGTGTGTTGGATGCACAAACAAAATTGAATTGCAATTAGTGCTCTAATTAAGTAGGAAATACTAATTTGTAATTTCCTCACCATTCATATTGCGGGTTGCTGTTCCAAATTGCAATTACATTACATTCAAATTGGACTTGGAATAAATGTAACAGCGATTTGAGGATGAAGTTTCTCAATCCATCTCAGCTGTGCATCCAAACACCGAATAAACCATAATGAAATCAAAATCCAAGAAGACTTTGAACTTAAGCAAAACTCAAGCTTTTCTAAGTTTGGGGAGCTTCTCAACATGCAGAGAGTGGTGGAAACCTCCTCCAAATCCATGAAATATCCACTCATCGAAAGATTCTTCAAATGAAGAAATGGAGTCGGAAGTACATCCGGTACACTGGCGATACTCAAAATCTAGGAGCCAATTCAAAATGAGAACATGAGTAGAAATGTTTTGTAGAGGGCCTTTTTGGATGTAATGTCCCCTAGAATAAGAAATGAACAGAATGTGACCCGGCCAACGTTCATTTTGGAGCATTGGATCCATTTTTGCACATCGTGCAAAAATTGTATGGACAGGATACACAGGTTTTTATTTTTATTCACTAGCCTTTTTGGCAATTGCTTAATAAAATTACCATTACCTTTCAAGAAAAAAAAAAAAACCGATACACAGGTTCCCAGTTTTCACTAGCAGGGCCCATGGATCAGTGAACTAGACCATCGAACTGTTCTGCCCTACCATTGTTTGACAATCACACAATCTGCTTGATGAGACAAAATGATCTGGATTACTACACAATGGGCCCCACTTGCCAATAATTCACAAAGATGCGGACCACATATCATACAATTTCTCATCTACAAAAAATACCCAAGATGAGAATTTGACGATAACTAGTCAGACCCATTATCATCACATTCTCATTACATCTGTGGATGCAATCCTCCCATCTAGATTTGCTGGACCCTCCTAACAAATCAAAAGTGAATGCCATGCAGCACATTTAATAGCACTTACCTCTGGAAAATCAACCCACAGATTCAGCCTCTCAATATGATGTAGACTACCAAGAACCTTTATCAAACTGCCAACTCTACCTTGCTCGAGATCTTTGACGTCATAGGCACTCCATTGCCATTCGATAACTGCGCTTATGAGAAATGGACTATTTGTTATACACAGAACATCAAATTCACCCCTAAGGCACAGGTACCGGAGATTCGGAGCATTGATTTTAATACAAATCAAGGCATCTAAATTTCCCAATGTCAATGTCTACCGAAGTGGGCACTTCAAAATCAATTGTTCTAGTTCATCATTAGTAATCCAACCGAATGTGAGGTAGAGGTTTCTAGGACAGCAGAACCCTTCAAATGCATGAGGTGGTGAGATTGCACAACCAGATAGGTGTAGATCACTCAGTTCCTGACATGAGAAGAGACAAGAGTGCACTATGTAGTAAGCATTGCCCCACAACATATCACGAAAGGTGAATTTCTTAATCCCATTCTTTGATAGGAAAAATATCCATTGGTCAATGTGATAACTGTTTCCCTTGTAATAAGAGGAGACAAACTTGTGAACTGGGCCATCGCGGACTAAGAGGACTCTATTAACAATGTCCCCCATCTTAAGGTCTGTTCCATGTTTTAGAGTCCAATCAAATACAAGATGGGGAATAGAAGTCCATCTGTACCTCCATTTCCTTGACAGGATACTTGTTCTTACTGCATCCATCATCGGCAAACTCATGAGGATGGCATTGTAAACATCCTTAGGTAGATTGCTGATCAAATCTAAGTCTAGATCACACCTCCGATTTTGCAGTGAGGATTTGCATCTTGTTGCCTTCTGAAATCAAACAAACCAAATTCCAGCCACTGGTAAGTTGCATGAATGCTTTGAAAAACTAAATATCAGTAGTCAATGTGCAAATGGGGGTGTAAATGGGTTGGGCTGGGCCAGCCATGGCTTATCCAAGTGATAATCCTAGACCATTCTTTCCTACCTACCATGTTTGTATTATGTTAAACTTCTGTAATTTACTTGCAAAATGTGTGAATGGCAATCTCTAGTCTTATATAGATACATGCATACACAAATATGCACACGCACACGCACACACACACAGTGTGTGCGTGCGTGTGAAAATTCTTCGATTGAGTGCATAATCTCTTATACGAAAATGAATTACAAGGCCTACATGCTATATGTATAAGTATCGGTTAATATAAGATACAGGTTCAAATATTTGAAATTTAATCATTTGGGGGAAGTTGAGGTAAAGTAGGAGTATGTTGCAACCGATGCAGAAGTGGTTGTAATGCTGTAGGATTATTCGTAACATCCCTGAGCAGGCGAAACGACTGTTCAACAACATGAAGCTTGTCCTGTGAGAGACGAAACTGAGCTGAGGTCAATCCTTTTGTGAAGATGTCAGCCACTTGGTCAAGAGTACTAACAAATCAGATCAGGATATCCCCATAAGTAACCTTCTCCAGTACGTAGTGATAGTCAACTTCCACATGCTTGGTGTGGGCATGATATACGAGATTGGAGGCTAAAAAATAACAATTATATAATCTCAATATAAAAGCAGAGGCTCCTTTAAGAAGATAGTCAGATCACATAGAACCATGCATATCCAGAAGAGATTTAATGCTAGTGTTCCAAAAAGATTTCCCGTTGTTGAGATTTTTGGACCATGGCACATCGATGTGCTAACCAATACATCATATCAAGATGGGCGCTAAAACCATTGAGATCTTAATATATTACCACTCTCGACAGCCAATGTCCAAGGTGGATTCCTCTGTGGCTGTACTCACTTTGGCCTCTTTTCTAAATCTGTAATAAACAAGGCAAGCCTTTAGTGTGGCACAGCCAATGTACACTTCAGATCATCTGGGAAAATAGATGCCTAAAATCCCTAGCATACTCTAAACTTCAAATTGCTAACTACCCTAGCATCACCACATTCCAAAAGGACAAAATCCCAAGTGAAAGAACCATTGAACTTTTAACCAATAAATGGAATTACAATAACTGAGTAATATTGAACTTTTAACCAATAAATGGAATTACAATAACTGAGTAATATTGAACTTTTAACCAATAAATGGAATTACAATAACTGAGTAATATTGAACTTTTAACCAATAAATGGAATTACAATAACTGAGTAACCAATTACATTTTATTTTGGCTTCGTTGGATACATCAAGTCAAGATCCTATAAATTTATATTGTCCGAAAAAACCGTATAATTGCTTACATGGTGTATCCACTGGGGCCGTCTGGAAGACATCAAAGGCATCTCAGTCATGTCCACTGGATTCCGTTTGGTGAAGCACACAAACCAGCATTTCAGAAACCTGAGACATTGGAGGTCTGAATTCCGGCTGGGGCTGGTTGAGACAAGGACCACATGTCAATAAGAGTGAATTTCAAAAATAAAAATAAAAATGTGGAGGGTTGTGTTCACCAAGGGTCTTGGTGTGGATTGCCAAAGAAGTTGGTATTGAAGTGTACCTGAATGCAATAGCTGATGACATCTGCGAATCGGGATAAAGACTTCGAGGTGCATTGGCCCTTGATTGCAGCATCGACTATGCTGTTAAGAGATTTAAAGTCATGTAAGCAGCTACCAGCCCGCTTCACCAAAAACTGTCGATCTCCTGCCTTTGAACTATATAATAACAAATTGGGGGAAAACCCATAAGTGAAATAGACATAGGATGATGCATCTTTCGATGAAATAAGTAGTTTTTCAACGAAATGGTAAGTGTGTTTCATTAAGGATTGATAATTTGGTAAATTAGAGATTAGGGACTCTAATAAAGAAGAAATGGTGAACCTGTCATATGGTTTCTTTCCAGTCAGGAGCTCCAATAGCAATACTCCAAATCCATAAGTGTCGCACTTTGTCATATTGATATCAAATCCAGGCTGTCGAATTTCAGGAGCTGTGTAACCCAAGGAATCGGTTGCCGTTTCATAAGCCTGTGATCCAAGTGAGGACCCAATGATGAGTCATCATTCCAACCGAAGGAGATAGACTAATATTAGCAGATGGATTAGGAAATGTTTGTCCTAGAGAGAGAGAGAGAGAGAGCATGGCATCTTAGATTTATCATAAATAAATATGGAATCTTATTTTGTGAAGGAAGAGAATGTTGGCAGCACCTCCAACTCATTTCGAATGAGGGGCCTCAGATTGACCAACCCACAGTTGTGGAGACGGGGAACAAGCTTATGATCAAGGAAGATACTGGCAGCCGTTACATCTCCATGTGCAATAGGAGGTACACATGTACAGTGCAAATACCTGAACAAAGCATGAATAGGAAAAAATTAAAATGAAGAGAGAATTTGGCTTTAATTGTAGACGTGAGAAGACTAGAAAAGCATTTATTGGAGCACGTTTGTACTATGCTTACTCGAGAGCACGGGCTACACCAATAGAAATCCTCAAGCGATCATTCCATGTAAGAGTCTTGCCAATGTCTTGAGTACTATGCAGGGCAACAACAAGAGACACGTTCTCGACATAGGCGTAGACGAGGAAGTGCTGCCCATGCTCCACACAGTAGCCTAAAAGGCTTACGATGTTTGGATGCCTTAAATGAGATACACTGCTAATTACATCCAGAAATAGGTCTTCTTCACATAGGGACAGCGGCGCCATCTCAATAATATTCACAGCCAAAATCTGGGAACCCAAAACCTCACAGTCATATCTATTGAGAATACATCTTACAAAAAAAGAAAAAGAAAAAAGGTCTTCTTTACATATATCTTACAAAATAATACCTGGCCATCAGGGAACATGCCTTTGTAGATGGGACCAAAGGTATCCATTCCGAGAAGGTTGTCTTCACTGAAGTTGTTTGTAGCAGCTTGCAGTTCTGTCACATTGTATAATATCGCAGTCATCGGGGTTTCATTTCTTTTCGTGTATTTTATCCTTTCACAAAATGTTTTAGATCTGTCTTTACGAATGGTGAGCAGAGGCCTTGGACTGGCCAGAGAATAACAATCAACAGACGACTGCTCTGGACTCTCTGTTGGTGCTGCAAAAGAGAAGCCAATCACTGAAGCTAGAAGATACAAAAATTGATGGGAACCACTATTCTATCTATTCAAACATTTCCCTTCAAAGAAAAAAAAATTCACGAATTTTAATAGAAGACTAAATGCTAAGGCATTACAAATCAATAGAATCAAGGCACATTTAAAGAGTAATTTAACTTTTCATTTAAAAGATCAAAGAGAAGGGGAAAAATTTTCCTACCACCATTAGGCAGACTGTTCAGAAGAGAGAGCAGAGACCTGAAGCAGCACTCTAGCCAGTCGAGCGGACATTTGCAGGATAAATGGATGTGTATTATGACATAAGCTGCTATACAGGTTACTAGGAATGCTGTTACCCCAATAATTGACCTACGCCCCAACCATTTCTGATCATGGCTATCATTCTTAGTTGATGTGGAATTACTGATGCTCTGACTGCTCGGCCTATTATCAGGAGTGATATTTGGCGGTGGATTGACAGTGTTGGTCGCAAATATATTTCCCTCAATACTAATAAGAAACATGGAGATTAATTAGTGAGAAACAGGAGATAGGATATCGGATTCATAAAAGAAACATACGAAATAAGCATCATACATTCATAAAATGCCTACTGTTATTACCTGAGATTTGAAATGAGTTCAAACTGCCTAGGAACAACACCGCTGAAGTAGTTGTTTCGAATGTTACTGAAACTTAGAGCAGTTAAAATCAGAACTTTGTACTTAGGCTTAAAAAGTGTTGAAGAATAGACAACACCACTGAAGTAGTTGTTTCGAATGTTACTGAAACTTAGAGCAGTTAAAATCAGAACTTTGTACTTAGGCTTAAAAAGTGTTGAAGACTAGACAATCCATACAAAGTAAGACACTTAGTTGAAGACATACAGGTATGATAGAGGGAGACCGGCCAGGAAGTTAACTGATCCAGTAAATTGGTTGTTCTGCAGGTCACTGACAGAATGAACCATGGATGGTTAATGGTATACAACTCACATTGCAAAAATAAAAAATAAAAAATGCATAGATTGAAGAAACTTAGCCCATTAGCATACTTACAGAGCAGTAAGACTCGTCAAGGTAACAAATGAAATGGGCAGATTTCCTGTGAAACTGTTGTAGGATAAATCCCTGAAACATAATTTACACTTTAGATGACCATTAAGGTGTCTCCTGGATATGTTATCAGAACCATACACTCAATGGGCCCTGCCATGTATGGTCACAGTTTAAAAATAAATGAAAGTGGCTGTAATGCTTGTCCAATTGATGCGACTTCTTAAAGTAAGCCCATCCATGCTGGGCCCACTGGAGGGTACAGTTATAATCGCTGTTGCCTGGAACATGTATGGTGGGGATTGAAGAAAAAAAAAATCATTTAACCCTATAGTTTAATCAATGAAATTACGTCGGTAGAAGTGCACCAAAACTGACTGCTGTGGGTAACTGTTTTTTCATGAAATCATTTTATACTTTTTCCAAAATTAATACTTGCAGTAATCTTTCAGGCCAAAATAATTTCCATCTAGTTCATCTACATAACAAAGTCTGCAAATGAAATCTTACATTTGTTTTAGATTCTTCAGACCAGTAAATATGTCCCCAAGGGAACCGGAGAGGGAATTGTGACTCAGATTCCTGCACTTGGAAAAAAGATCGATTGGCAAATATGAACTGGCTACTCATAAACAAGAGACTTTAACACCCTCACAGATTACAAGAACTTACAAATAACGGAGAGATTTCAAGGAAGCTAAGGAGAATGGAATATTCTGACTCAGCCGATTGAATGCCAGGTTTCTGCATTGCAGGAAGAAAACAAAAATATATCTTGGAACTGAGATTCAGATAAATAAATAATAATTAAAAAAAAGATTAAATCCTATATAGGAAAAGAAAGCTGTAAAAAGTTATAAACATCTTACACATGGGTTACACTGGGGGGCAAAAATAAAGGAATTATGCCGTGGATGCTATTGTTACTGACATCCCTGTACAAGGGAAGAATATTTTGAATTAGTAAAGATAAATGGACCCAGATCAAATAAAAAGCTTTGTATGTTAAGATAAACTTACAAAGTGCGTCTACGTTCATCCAAGTGAAGTTAATCTCATCCCGCATGTGTAGATGAACATGGATGATCTTAAATACACTTGGACGAACTTAGAAGCAATTAGATGCACTAGATGAAATTAGATGTACGTTGGTATTGTATTGTGTCTGGGCTACGTGATAAATTTCTATAAATTGGGAACAAAAGGAAACAGATTTGCATACAACTGCTGTCAAGACCACTTACAGTTCCTCAATTGATCGGAGGTTAGCAAGCTCGAAACCCATCGTTCCAGTGAGTTGTAGCCCAGAAATTTTACTGTTGAGGAAATAGAAGTAAAAACAGTTTGCACAAGAATAGAAATTGAGGACAAAGATAAGAATAGAAGGTGATGTGTTACATGGAATGAATTGCATCTCCAGAGCATTTGATTCCTTTCCAGCTTTCTCCACAGGGATCACCACCAACAAAATACCACCCAGTGAGTTGGGGTGGGAAGTTCAGGGAGATGTAAAGGCCCTGCAGAGCTGCAACTGCAATGAGAAAAGAGAAGGGGTAACTCAGGAATTCCATTTGATCTGCTGAGTGGAAGTGTTAGAATTTCTGTACTAGGAAAAAGAAAGTGTGAGAATTCCATTTGGTCTTTAGGCATTATTATGCACAGTATTCTCTGGGATTTCAGTTTCTACAAATGTTGCTTTATTTCTCTTCTTTGTAATTAATGGATCAATCACAAATGCACAGATTAGGACTGCCTATTAGGAAACTTTAGGACATGATATGTGCATGGCGGAATCCAGCAGAACAACTGGTTTGTAACTTGTCCACAGACCCCCCACTTCTGCTGGGAAAAAAAAACAGCTATCCTGGGTCAAGGCCCTTGGTTTAGTAATCCTGACCATTGGCCCTGCCATGGATGGAACATGCCCTAAAAACCTCCTAAATGGAACAATCCTAAGTTCCTGACCTTCATTCTATAGCCTGAAAATAGACTGTCGAGGACAAATACAAAGAAAGCCCGCATATTCATCTGAGTGAGGGTGTTGAAGTCTTTCACCCTTCCAAGTTAGTATATTCTCCCAAATGATCTATCAAAACTTTCACCCAAAAAACAAAATAAAATACAAACAACAAAAGGAGAAGCAATAAACATATTCAAATTACCATGCAAAGGATCGGTGATTGCAGATGTTTCAGAAAACAGTACTGTCCAGAATAGAAATACAAAGACAAGCAACATAATGTGCTGTTTGGCCATTGATACGAGATATGTATCTATGTTTGCCTGAAAATAGAAACACAAATTTGTAAGAAGATAGACATAAAGCAGGAGAGATCGTACAAAAGCATGATATATCCCAGAGATTACACAAAAAGAAATCAAACAAACAGTCTGCAATGAATTTAAAAGCGCAAATAAAAAAGAAAATCAAATGAAAGAACCTACTGATTTTGAATAAAAACAGAGCTTATCAACAACTATTACTCAATATATAAAAAATTCAAAAATAAATAATAAATAATAAATAAAAGAAAAAGAAAAGAAGCAGAATCTTGTAAAGATTTTTGAAATTCCATTTCCAAGGAAATCAAAATATTAACAACTTGAAAGTACACTTTTGAACTTCTAAGATGAGGTATTTTTTCATTTGTGCAGATTCCTCTAACATCTCTACCCACCGGGGGATTCCCCCTTTTGAAAATCCGTTGCATCTAAAATCAAACTATTAACAAAGAAGCTACTAATTGTTTTCGAAATTCTGTTTATAAGAACGGAAATCAAGAAAACTCAGATGCTTTAAAATTCTTCTGTCAATAGATTCTGTTGGATTCGGTTTCAAAGGACAGTAATTAAGATCGTTTGCAGCTAAAAATCGCTGCAGTGAATTGAATAAATGATTATTTTTAAAAAGAAATTATTCAAACAGAAGTATTCCAAGATGGGATAATAAAAAAGCATAAGAAAAATCAATCAGTCGAGATTATTTTCAAGAACTAGTATCTAACCAGTCATAGCTTGAAATTGCTCAAATAGATTGAAGAGTATCAGTAAAAACTATCAAAGATCATTCAATTCAAGCAGGATGAAAGAAGAACACAAGTATTCCAAGATCAGATAGAAGATGGAAAAATATCAAAAATTAAAACACAGAATAACAAAGAAGAGATTCTAAGCATGAAGATATGACAAAAGAAGAAGAAGAACGAAAGATTCGAGATCGACCTTCCAGAGATGAGAGAGAGATCCGTTGATTGCTTGAGAGAGAGAGAGAGAGAGAGAGAGAGAGAGTGCGAGATGAGAAGATAGTCCTCGTGCTTTGATTTTATGTAAGTGCCTCTGGCGGGAAGACTGTCGTGTGCCGTTTGCCAACTTTCGCTTTTCCGTTGCTTGGATCCGAATTCTTACAATGCCTCTTGTGGGTCCCACCCGTGTTGTTTATGTGACATTTTATCCGTTAATCTGGTTGGGTCAATTAATTAATAGAAATCAATCTGAGTCATAGATATAGTGGGCCACACCAAAGCGAACAATTAGGAAGGGATGCCTGACCATAGGTTTTTGTGTCCATCCAACTCGTTAATCAGGTGTTAACCTTACCGTGTGGGGGCCACCTTGATAAATGTTTGGTATATCCACCCCGTCCATCCGTTTTACCAGTCCATGTTAGGATGTAATCCTAAAAATTAAGTAGTACCGTGGACCACACCATTGAATGACCTTGAAAACCTTTTTTAGGCCACGAAAGTTTTGGATAAATATGATCTTTATATTTTTCCCTTCATCCAGGTCTGATTGACAATATCAACGGCTTGGATAGAAAATAAGCATTACAGACGTGCTTACGGTGGGCCTGTGAAATTTTTAATGGTGGGTGTTCAATCAACACTGTTTCCTGTGGTGTGCTCCAACAGATATTTGGATTTAATTTTATATATATATATATATATATATATATATATATATATATATATATATATATATATATAACGTCCTAAAATCTCTTTAAAATAGGATGAACAGCATGGATATACAACACATCATCAAGGTGGGCCCACGGTCCTAATCCGCTCCGCTCTTCTTGAAATGAGATTATTTCT
Source organism: Magnolia changhungtana (assembly GCA_030180095.1). Lineage (NCBI taxonomy): Eukaryota > Viridiplantae > Streptophyta > Magnoliopsida > Magnoliales > Magnoliaceae > Magnolia > Magnolia changhungtana. Next base: position 4,268,492 of record JASAUF010000115.1, on the reverse strand, counting down.
GTGTTGATGCAACCCCACTTGAGATGGAACAAGCTGGGTTAAAGTCATCATATTTAAGTGCCGGCAAAGTACATGATGTATTAAAGATAACAATTAGTAAGAGTTAATGTGGGGAAAAGTATATCCTTGTTATGTTGCATGGAGATGGCAGTTGTTATACCCACATGCTTCACATCTGCCAGATGCATTAGTGCATTTGTTATATATGTCAATGTGTAGTGGGCTAGGCACCATCTCAATCACCTCACATGTTTTGTTAATTCATATTTTAGGTGTTTGATAAATGGGGGATGGCATACCAAATTCTAACCGGAGTAACCTAGAATAGCTTATCTCAGACGTACACATGAGAACATAACATTCATTGCATCCAAACTGCCTATGCACTCCTAACTTCCTTGTGAAAAGATTACAACCTTTGAATGGGTGCCTGTATATATTAGATGAAAAAAAAATAGAAACAAGGGAACTATTGGAAGTGAATTGTGTACTGTTCACACCCCAAGTGCAGGGTTGTGATGTAGTAATAAACTCGGTAAGACTGAGGTCGAATCCCAAGGGACCGAAACCTGTACGTTATCTGAAACTAACTAGAACTAGAACTAGAATGAGATGAAATCTAAATTAAGTTGTAATTTGAGGAATAATTGTGAAATATTAATATAAAATTTAGAGAATTTAGAGGAAAAACACTAGGGATTCAGAGGATCCACTTGTAGAGATCAGGAAGATCTTACACCTACTTCATAAATCATGGAAATTAACTGAACTGACGTTGATATAGTTTTCAAGAGATGAAAGGTATATGAATTAGAATGGATTCCATCACCAAACCATGCCCAAGAGGCAAAGCAAATAACAGAATTAAACTAATTACCAACCAATCAACATGCTATGAGGGTTAGGAAGGGTACCGACATCCAACCATGCTCAGGAGACGATGGTGAACAACAGGGCTTCCTGACATCATACACATAAAAGGAAAGGAACATGTTCAAAGCTATCGCAGACCCATTGTAATTTCAGTCACAACAGACCATTAAAAACAAAAAAACATTCCCTTAATTAACTAAAATCATCATCCATTCAGTCTAAATAAAAAAACACAAGCATAAAGTTCTCCCATCACACTACAAGCTTCATCCCTTAGCCCTAGCTAAGGAGTTTTAGCCTGACATGGATAAGCTAGACTCCATAGAATTCATAGGAAAAATAAGAGAAAAAGAAAAGAAATAAAATAAACAAACTCAAGCTCTTTCTCTCTCTCCCAGTTCAACTCCACAGCCGTAGATGATCCCCTCTCTCCCTCTTCTTCTCTTATTTTATAGGCAGCCAAAGAGTCAGGTGGATGGGAGCTCGAGATCATGCTGGAGTCGGAGAAGGGAAAAATTCTTCGCAGTAGTAGGTGGTGCGGGACTTCTATATGCAGCAAATGCAACTGGCCTGCGCTTTGAATAGAATTATTTTAAACCGGGGCTACCAGCGCAAGATCTGAGCCATTCATTGGCCTTGACTCTGGTCGGTCCGACTTTGGAAGAAATTTGGACCATTCAGATGGATGGACCGATCGACGATGAAGGCCCACCACGTTCCGGAATGCCCGGATCTCACGGAGTGCGTAACAGAGGTTATGAAGTCTCTTACATTGACTGATGGTGGGGCTCATTAGTGATGGAAGGCGGGAAATCCACTCCGTTCATTAGTTTTCTCTCAAAAAACCAGTCGGACCTGATCGGTTTTAGATCATATTCGTGGTGGCCCACGAATTATTTTAATTCACCGTCAGTCTTCCGTTTGGACGATTAAAAGCCGATATCCGATGTATCTTGAAATTTCACAACCTAGACCCTGTTTATATGCCCTTTTTAAGCCTGATGGACGGTCTCGATTATCTGATTCATCGACCATGGTGGCCCATAAGAATGGACCGCAACCTCTGTTGCGAAGCAGAGTCGACGTACGTCGACGCTGTGATGGCTGGTGTCCCACTGATTGACGTCAGGCAGGAAATCCACACCATCCATTGAAATGCCCTCGAAAAACCGTTTGTAAAGGGTTTGTTTAGCTTGGATTAGGTGTGGTCCACTAATCTTTCTGCTCTGCCATCCATCCTGCGTTTGATCACGATTTATACATGTGTGCACGCATGGGAACATAAGGACACCTAGGAGAGGGTCCAGCCTTCCCTATGGACGCAATGGACGGTCCAGATCTTACAAAAGGATAACGAGTGGGGCCCACTAGTGAAAAACGGACGGATAACGTAAAGACGCTGTCCGTTCGTTCGCCGAGGAGAGAGGAAGATGGGTCAGCGTGCGCTGACCCGTTTCCAATTTTTGGTGCACGGCGTCCGTGCGTGTGCTGTGCACACGCACAATGTAAGGTGGGTCCCTCTTTGACGTATGTGAACAAGCTGATCCGTCCATTCTTTTCCTCATGTTAATTAACGGGTTGAGACCAAAATTGAAGCATATCCGGAGATCGGTTGGGCCCCAAATCACTGGTATGTGGGATGATTTGTCTGTTGGGCCACTTTCACATGGATCCAAGGGTTCAAATTTGAAGTGTACGGTTAATTTATAGTCTTCAGGCCTTGTATGAAGTTTTGAGCCGATCAGATGGTGAGAACCCTATGATCTTGCATTCTAGACATTTTTCAGGCCTGTTTGAAGTGAGTGGCTGGAATTTCACTGATCTCTGGTGTGTAAATCCTCGATCTTGGTCCCATGGAGTCCCATCCAATGCCTTAGCATTATCAGAGTGTTAATTTCATGCGTTTAACATCTTTTTGTAGTCTGTGCTCTCAAATATACCCTGTATCACAAACACAGTTAAGTCGAGACGTTAAACAGTATTATGCTCGTAAATCCAGACAATAAATGGGGTCTGATATGTAATATTTGACCCTCAACATGTACCGAGTATACTGTTAAGCTCCAAACTCGAGAACCGGGCTCACAAAATTTCTAACCATTAAATTCAGTGATGATAGCCTCCGTAGTACCCCATTCTCAGCTCGCAGCTCCCATACGCTAGATTCCGATCATGGGATCTTATAAGGAGGATTTTTAAGGTGATTTTTATATATAAAGGAGCATAACCACAAGTGTACCCAAGTCACAAAACATCATTACCATGTACATTATATTAATTGGCTTAATATGTTTTAGTATATGATCATGATTATGAATTGCCCTGTTTAATATATTTATTCTCATGACCTGCGATCTATATTGGATTATAAATTATGAGTGTACAATCTTAGAGGGTACTCCTCACTGCGATAGTCATTGATGCTATCAAACCATATCAGTTGATGCAGTTTTAGAGCGAGCCGATGCTGTCCACTGGGTTGCTAAAGCAAATCAAGTGGCTGAGAAGCTAAACGGGGTCCCTACGACCCATATTGAGATCCATCACTAGTTGATAGATTCCTGCTTTTGTTTAATGAACTTTGTTATTTGGGAGTTTATAAGTTTTGTATGGTCGCTATATTTGAATTTTGATTATGGTTTAAATGTTTTTATAAAATGCATGGTTTACTCCGCCAACATTTGCTGCTAACTCTGATTAATGATAAAGTGGTTTAAATTTACATTGAATTTGAAAGGCTAACACTCGGGTTTTTGGAGAATGAGTCATATATTCGAGTTCCAAAAATCGGGGCGTTATATCCTGATGTAGAACGTGTCACAGAAATATTCCCAGCATGGTTGTGCCAAAAGGAGGTGGACCGTAAATTGACCATAACTTTTGATCCGGGTATCGTTACGGGGTGTACAACCTATCAATCTTTACTGAAACGGGCCATCTGAGGTGAACCGACCCACAAATGTGGGTCGCGTCTGTCCCTTTTGTCAGAAAATGTGTGCTTTCAGCTCAAAAATGAATTTTTAGGAAGATTTTACTATTTTTAGTAATTTCGAATTTTTGATATTTTTTAGAGTTTTAGATTTTCTTTCCTTATAGAAATAAGTTTTAGTTATACTAGGACTCTTCTAGAGAAAGTTTATTTGGAATTTTTATTTTTAGAAATTAGGCTTTAGAAGAGTTGTATTAGAATTAGGATTTTTATTAGAGTTAGAATTTTTCTATTTTTGGTAATTATGAATTTTAGTTTATTTTTTTTCTTTATTAATGGTGTAAGGAGACACATTAGAGAATTATCAATTATTCATTAATCTATTTCGAATTTATTAGAATTTATTTCTATTTTCTGCTCTCTTTTCTCGTGGATTCGAGAAAGTCTCTGTGAGGAGTCCAGAGAAGTTCCGTGGATTCGGAATAGTTATCCTCTTGAGGAAGACGGTGCTCGACCTCACGTCCTCCCCTGCGTCAGTTTGGTATCAGAGGCAGGTTTCTCCTCGAATTGATGGCTTCTAACGACGGGTCGGGCAACAATCCCATGGGCGGTGCTCCAGGGAATTTACCTTTAACGGCGGCAGCTTTCGAAGTAGCGCAACGAGAGAATCACCAAGCCATGCAAGGGCTGCAGGCTTCCATTGACCGCATAGCGAATCTCTTGGCTGAAAACCTAAGGCAACTCCATATTCATGGTGGTGATCCACCACCAGCAATTGCTGGAATTCATAATTATACTGATCGTAGGGCGATGCTATCAATGAACCATAAGATAGTTCAAGAATTCAAGATGAAAGTCGATGTTCCTAGTTTTAATGGCTAACTTTACTTCAAGGACTTCCTCGATTGGTTGCTTGAAGTCGAACTTTTCTTCGATTACATGAACATCGTAGAAGAAAAGAAAGTTAAACTCGTGGCATACAAGTTAACGGGCAGAGCCTCAGATTGGTGGGAACAACTTCAACTCGAACGGGCGAGACAGATGAAGGCACCAATCCGCACGTGGTCGCGGATGAAGAAGTTATTGTGCATGCGATTCCTCCCTCGAGATTACGATCAGGTATTATTCCAACAAAACCAAAATTATTATCAGGATAGCTGATCAGTAAAAGGTTATGCAGAAAAATCTTATTATTGGTCCGTGAGAAATGACTTCATCAAAACGGAGTTACAACAGACCACAGGTTTTATCAGTGGTGAATATGTGACCTCTATAGGAATGGAGAACCAACCCAAGATTTTTAAAGTGGAGGGACAATATCTTATCACTGAACAGGCCTTTGTTAAACAATCTGAGGAAACAAGACATATATATCCATTAGTTGAAAAGAAAGAATATATAGAGCCTGTAAATATCCCAGAAGATTTGAAGCTAATGTTGCAGGAGTTCAAGGAGATTGTGCTCGATGAACCCCCCAATAAGTTGCCTCCCATACGAGATATACAAAATCATATTGATCTTGTCTCAGAGGCAAGTCCACCTAATTGCCCACATTATCAGAAAAAATATGAGATCTTAACGACAGATGTGAAGGACCTGATCAATATTAGTCAAGTCAAGAAAAACATGAGTACATGTATTGTGTCAGATGTGAAGGAACTGATCAATATTAGTCAAGTTAAGAAAAGCATGAGTACATGTATTATGTCAGCTCAAGAGCTTATGTCAAGTACAAAAAAAGTTCTAATAAACATCGACGTCAGAAGTTATCTCAGATTCATGTGCCAAGTTTCTTGCATAACTCAAGGACGAGTTTTTTTCAAGTGGAGGGGCCTGATGTAGAATGTGTCACAGAAATATTCTCAGCATGGTTGTGCCAAAAGGAGGTGGACCGTAAATTGACCATAACTTTTGATCCGGGTATCGTTACGGGGTGTACAACCTATCGATCTTTACTAAAACGGGCCATCTGAGGTGAACCGACCCACAAATGTGGGTCGCGTCTGTCCATTTCATCAGAAAACGTGCGCTTTCAGCTCAAAAATGAATTTTTAGGAAGATTTTACTATTTTTAGTAATTTCAAAAATTTGATATTTTTTAGAGTTTTAGATTTTCTTTCCTTATAGAAATAAGTTTTAGTTATACTAGGACTCTTCTAGAGAAAGTTTATTTGCAATTTTTACTTTTAGAAATTAGGCTTTAGAAGAGTTGTATTAGAATTAGGATTTTTATTAGAGTTAGAATTTTGCTATTTTGGTAATTACGAATTTTAGTTTATTTTTTTCTTTATTAATGGTGTAAGGAGACACATTAGAGAATTATCAATTATTCATTAATCTATTTCAAATTTATTAGAATTTATTTCTATTTTCTGCTCTCTTTTCTCGTGGATTCGAGAAAGTCTCTGTGAGGAGTCCAAAGAAGTTTCGTGGATTCGGAATAGTTATCCTCTTGAGGAAGACGGTGCTCGACCTCACGTCCTCCCCTGCGTCACATCCCAATAATTAAGTTCAATCGGTAATAACAAGTTACTTTAAATGATTTGGTATCGACACTGTATATTAAATTTGAGAACCTCATTTCTATAGTGTAATAGTGCCATGACCTATAGCGAGAAAGGTTGGACTATATCCTTAATGAGTTTCATAGTTGTGATATAGTAGGATTTCTAGCTACATGTACATCCCTTATGGACTCACTTATATGAGTGTGAAAGTGGGGCTACTTTATATGAGAATTTCGACGTTCCCTAAAGCACTCATGAAACATGGATAAAACACATGGCTGTAACGTGTTGGCTTAAAAATTCAAGTTGCTTTGAAATATTGTGTTTGGGTTGTTATTGTGAGGGTTAGTTCAAAATATTATGTTACTTTCTCTCAACAAACTAGGCATATTTACACTAGACAATATTCAAATATTTAAGATATATTTACTGATGCACTTCATTTCATTGATTTGCCTAACTGGTTTTCTATTTGTTTTGAATTTTTAAATTGTGCGGGATTGTTATATTAAAAGGTTTTAAAAATAAATAAATTAAATTTTTTTTAAATGAATTTTGTATTTGTTAACCAACTTGCCTTAATTGTGTTTAGTTTAGTCCCACATTGGAAATATGATAAGAAAACTAAGTCATTTTATTAAAACCCCTCACTAATTCTTTGTATTAGAAAATAAGGGTATGCCATGGGAGCAACCTCACGTGCGCACGGTTGCGACCATGGCCATGGTTGTGGACGTGACATGGTGAGACGAGGTGCGGTATGATGTGTCTTTCATTGGACACTTTTGGTTCTTTGCATATGTTTCGTCTTACTTGTACATGAGAATACAAAGTATCGTTGCACATGAAATTGTGTCTGTGGTTTAATGAGACTATCATGGCTACGTGTGCGGAAGCTTGATAAAGCTAAGGAATGAAGACTATGTCTTAAAGGGGGGTGAATAAAACCTATTTAAAAATATGCCTTTTGTAAACCCAATTTACCTAACTTAAATTAATTATCAATTAAACTAAGCAATGCAATTTAACTCTAAGGCTTGCTAGCTAATAAAGGGTCCAATCACATAGACTACAAATGATTTACAAATAAGCAAATAGTCTATATCAAGATAGTTTATATGTGTGTGTGGGATATGCTAACTGTTATAGGAAGATCCGAGCCGACTACAATCGGAGAGATCGATGATCCGCTAGTCCGGGTGGAGAGTCCGAGCCTTGGCATAATACTAGGAAGGTGGGTTAAGATGGGCGAAGCTCCCATTCTTGACCGCCTTCTTTCCAAGGGCAGTCGGAAGGGAAAACATTTAAGTTATACGATCAACTCCGAACGAACATCCATCATAATACCGAGAATGGCTAGCTGCATTACTTATGAACGGATCAAGGTTCGGCTCGAGTTGGCACAGTCAATCATCGGCTCGGAGCGATGCCGTCGTCCTTGGTCTGGCCGAGCTGAGGCATCTCTAAGGATAAAGGTTTCGCGCGCTAAGTGGGGAAACTGCCATATATGGATGTGTCTTATTATCTCGCCCGTAGATACGCACGCCATAACACATGATCTCCGGATTCTGAGAAATATCTCTATGATTTGTAAATCACACTGATCGTGCCGAGATTATCGAATGTGAATCAAGCGATGAAGAGGTATAAATATCACATCATCCCATGACAACAGGTACGCAACATCTGGCACTCTCCCTATCCTCTTCAATTTAGACCCAGATTCTATTGTCCTGACTTAGGCATCGGAGGGTCCCCCGGCTTAGCCAGGGTCTCCATTGCTCACGGTTTACGTGCAGGGAACCAGGTTCGTCACCTATTCGGAATATGTGAAGAGGGGAAGAGGGCTGACCAGATTTTGACCTCAACATTTTTGGGGCCGTCTGTGGGAACGTGATACAAAAAGTCAGGTTCCTGTTCTCGAAAGCTATGGCTAGAGGGAAGAAGAAGGCAGTGGTGGTGGAATCGGAGCAGACCCGCTCTTCGTCATCACTTCATGCGGAATCTGCTCTAGGCCCTTCCCAGCGTTCTCGTAATCGTTCCAGCAAATACCGCGCCTTGCAAGGTGAAGTACAGGCCTTGCGCGATGAGGTGGAATGGATGAGACAGGAACGCGAGTCCCAGCAACAACCCGAGCAGAGAAGTCCAGTACCAGAAGCTGTCGGGCCAGTCGTTTAAGCCCATTCAGCAACGAGAAGTGCAAGGCATGGGACATCTCCGCAGTGATCTACCCGAGCACCAGTTTCGGCTCAAAATCCTCCCCCAGCTCCAGTGCGAGCCCCTACCAGGAATGTGACGACTCGGGCCCCGACGGATGTCCCAGCCACCTCGGCTCTGGCTCCAACGGACCTTCGTCACACCCTGGAGAGGAGAAGGGAAAGGAGAACGCCCGAGCCGGAGAACACTCGGGAGGTAGTGGGGGAAAACGGGGATCCCTGGGAGTCACGATTCGCGACTGACTAACCAAGTTCGATGTTACGGAAGCAACAATGCCCATCATCAACCCCCGTGCCGTTGAAGCCATGATGGAAGAGACCGAGCCTCCGTTCACCTCAGAAATCATGAACGAAGTGATGCCTCAGAGATTTCGGATTCCTCCTGTCATCCAAGATCTCGGTCCCACACCCATCCGAACACGTGGAAGCTTATCGTTCGTGGATGCAGATACAAACTGCAACTGATGCAATGATGTGCAGAGGATTCTCGATTACTCTGGCCGGATCCGCTCGAAATTGGTATCGGCAACTCAACCCTGGATCCATATGTTCATTCGAAGAACTGGCTCGGTCATTCCTTACCCAGTTCATAAGTGGTAAGAGAAGCCGAAAACTTAATACCCACCTGCTTACCATCAAACAAGGTCCGAAAGAGTCCTTGAAGGATTACATTGCTCGATTCAACGAGAAAGCACTGCAGGTGGAAGACTATGACGACAAGATGGCTCTCGCCGTAGTATGTAGCGACTTGAGGAAAGGGAGGTTCGCCTTCTCTATAGGAAAGAACCCGGCGAAGACGTTAGCCGAGCTCATTGCTAGAGCCCAGAAATATGTCCATGCCGAGGAGTTCTCTGCTACTCGCAAGAATATCCAAATAACCGAGCCGAACGGGAAAGGAAAGAGGCCGAGGAACGAGGAACCCCAAGCCCCGAGGAAAAACTCGGATGATCATTCTTCTCGTGATCGCCGACCGAGCAGGAAGCCAGAGGGGAGATTCCGTTCTTACACACCTCTCAACACTACTGCCGAGCAAATCTTACTGGATATCCGCAGCGAGAAACTTCTCAACTGGTCAGTCTGCATGCGGGCAGACCCAGAACTTCGCGACAGGCGTAAGTATTGCCGCTTCCATCGAGATCATGACCACAATACCGATGAATGTGTAAATCTCAAGGATGAGATTGAATCCCTCATTCGGAAGGGGCACTTACGTCGGTACACCAAGCAAGAGAAAACTACTCGGAAAGAGGAGCGAGTACGAGAACGCCCCAAAAATCCGCCTGAAGAACCTGCGGAGATCCGCACCATCTTCGGAGGTACATCAGGCGGAAGAGACTCAAACAGAGCCCGAAAAGCTCATTCCCGAAGGAGCCCAGAGCATTACGTCAATCTTACCGAGCGGCCTAACAAAGAATCACGAGTCAGTCCCTGTAGCCTCACCTTCACGGAAGATGATGCTCGGGGGATCCAACATCCACACGATGACGCCTTGGTGGTCACTATGACCATAGCCAATCATAAGGTGTACCGGGTTCTCGTTGACACTGGAAGTTCAGCCGACGTGATCTACTCTGAGGCCTTCAGAAGGATGGGGATTCCACAGTCTCGTATCAGGCCTGTGAAAACCTCCTTACACGGCTTTGCAGGAGAAAGAGTAATCTCTGAAGGAGCTATTTCCCTCCCAGTGACTGCGGGAGAGGGGCAACATCAAGTCACCATGATGGTGGACTTCCTTGTTGTCAATGTACCATCAGTACATAATGTGATTATGGGCAGGCCCTCCCTCAATGCAATGCGGGCGGTCGTGTCTACTTATCACCTGATGATGAAATTTTCCGCCGAAGGCAGAATAGGTTACCTCCGAGGCGATCAATGCGAGGCTCGGAGATGTTATGCCATTGCGGTTCAAAAATGGTCTGTAAAGCAAACACTCACTATCAACATCTTGGACCCGCGCGGACCTACCGAGAATAAGCCAATTGAAGATTTGGAGAAGGTACCGCTTGACGAAGCCGATCCTAGCAAGACGGTTCAGTTCGGAACATCACTCAGGCCTGAGCAACGCTCCGAGCTGTTAACTTTCCTGCGACGACACAGGGACGTATTCGCCTGGTCGCACGCGGATATGCCAGGAATCTCTCCAGACGTTTTGGTCCATCGGTTGAACGTGGATCCAGACCACAAGCCTGTGAAGCAAAAGAGGAGACCGTTTGATGCCGAGCGATGTGAAGCCATTGCGGAAGAAGTCTCAGTCCTGTCGGACGCCGGCTTCATAGAAGAAGTATATTATCCAGAGTGGATCGCAAACGTGGTGTTGGTTAAGAAGGCAAATGGCAAATGGAGAGTTTGCGTGGACTACTCAGACCTGAACAAAGCATGTCCGAAAGATAGTTTCCCATTGCCTCGGATCGATCAATTAGTAGATAGTACAACAGGACACGAACTACTTTCCTTCCTGGACGCCTACTCTGGTGATAATCAGATCGCGATGCATCCCCCAGATAGGCAAAAGACTACCTTTGTCACAGACAGGGGGCTCTACTGTTACCGGGTCATAACATTTGGCCTGAAAAACGCTGGGGCCACATACCAGAGGCTAGTCAACCAGATGTTCACAAGACAGATCGGGCGCACGATGGAAGTTTATGTCGATGACATGTTGGTAAAAAGCGTCAAGGCATCCGATCACTTAGCGGACCTCGGAGAAACCTTCGCAGTCCTCCAAGAATATCAAATGAAGCTGAACCCAGCCAAGTGCGCTTTCGGAGTCAGTTCAGGAAGATTCCTTGGATTCTAAGTCAGCCAGAGAGGCATCGAAGCTAACCCCGATAAGATTAAAGCACACCTCGACATGAGTTCGCCTCGAACTGTCAAGGAAATACAATGCCTCACTGGACGGGTAGCAGCGCTCGGACGCTTCATATCCCGAGCCACTGATAAATGCCTCCCCTTCTTTCAGCAATTGAAGGGTCATAAGAAGGCCGAGTGGACGCCTGAATGTAAGCAAGCTTTCCAGTAGCTGAAACAATATCTGGGCTCACCACCTCTGCTATCAAAACCGGAAGAAGGCGAATCTTTGTTCCTATACCTCGCAGTCTCAGCCTCAGCAGTCAGCTCGGCCTTGATCAGGAAAGTGGGGAATAAACAGCATCCAGTATACTATGTGAGCAAAGCCATGGTACCAGCAGAAACGAGATACCCCGCTCTGGAGAAGCTTGCACTCAGCTTAGTCGTTTCGGCTCGGAGGTTGCGTCCATATTTCCAAGCTCATTCGATCATCGTGTTAACCGACTCCCCCTCAGACAGATTCTCCAAAAGCCAGAGGTCTCGGGACGGTTGACCAAATGGGCGATCGAACTTGGAGAATTTGACATTACTTTCCGGCCGAGGACAGCAAAGAAAGGTCAAGCAGTGGCTGATTTCATCGCAGAATTCACTGTTCTAGGTGAAGGGCAGATCAACAACGAGGTCGAGATGACCCCGCATGATCTCCCAAACAGCTCACAGGGCATTCCAGAAGCCGGATGGGTCCTCTACGTGGACGGATCATCTAACTCAAAACGAGTCAGGGCAGGGATCGTCTTGATCGCCCCTGACTCCACAATTATCCAGTATGCCATCCGACTCGGCTTCAAAGCTTCCAACAATGAGGCGGAGTATGAGGCACTATTAGCTGGGCTCAGATTGGCCGCCAGCCTCGGGGTCCAATCTATACAAGTTCGATGCGACTCTCAGCTGGTCGTGAATCACATCTCCGCCGATTATGAAGCCAAAGAAAATAGAATGATTGCTTACCTAGACGAGGCCAAAAAGCTGATCGAGAAATTTTGGAACTGTACGATCCACCAGATTCCGAGGACAGAAAATACATGGGCTGACGCCCTGGCTAAGTTGGCGTCGGCCGCAGAGGGAAAGATTCCGCGGATCATTCCGGTAGAGTTCATTGAACATCCCAGCATCGATCGAATAGAGAGAAAGACGGTTAATCCGGTGAATAACAGCCCGAGCTGGATGGACCCAATCTTTGGCTACCTCGAGTCAGGGGAGGTTCCCTCGGACAGACAGGAAGCTAGACGTCTGAGAGTCCGAGCAGCAAGATATGTTATTCTGAACGGAACTCTGTATAAGAAGGGGTATTCTCAGCCATATCTCAGGTGTCTTCGACTCGAGGAAGCGGAGTATGTCATCCGGGAGATTCACGAAGGGATCTGCGGAAACCATTCTGGCGGCCGAGCCTTGGCTCTAAAGGTGCTTCGGCAGGGATACTTCTGGCCGACCCTCAAAGAAGATGCCAAGAAGTATGTCAGAAAATGTGACAAATGTCAGCGTTTTGCGGCCGTGCCTAGGCAACCGGCAGAAGAAATGACTCCCATGAGCGGTCCGTGGCCTTTCGCTCAGTGGGGAATCGACATCATCGGCCCTCTGCCGACTGAAAAAGGACAAGTCAAATTTGCCATCGTCGCTGTCGATTACTTCACGAAGTGGGCTGAGGCCGAGCCCGTCGCAAAGATTACCGAACAAAAAATAATTGACTTCGTCTGGAAGAACATAGTCTGTAGATTTGGAGTTCCGAATACAATCGTCTCAGACAATGGCCGGCAGTTCGACAATGACAACTTCAGAGGTATGTGCCGAGGGCTCGGTATCAGGAACGCTTACGCATCGCCTCGGCATCCACAGTCCAATAGACAGATGGAGGCAGTAAACAAGGTCATCAAGCACCACCTCAAGAAGAAACTGGAAAAAGCAAAGGGTAACTGGCCGGAAGAACTTCCATTCGTCCTCTGGGCGTACAGAACCACAGCTCAATCTTCCACTGGAGAAACTCCATTCTCTCTTTCCTATGGGTCGGAGGCAATAGTGCCCGTTGAAGTCGGCCTCCCTACGGATCGAGTGGAAAATTACCATGAGAATCAAAATGCCGAGCAAATCGCAGCCAATTTGGATCTTCTTGAAGAAATTCGAGAAGTTTCGAAGCTCCGCGCCGCTGCCCGACATCAACAAGTAGCCAGATTCTACAATTCTAAAGTGAAGGTTAGACGATTCCGGCCAGGGGATTTGGTTCTTCGACGAGTCTTTCAGAACACGGCCGAGCCGGGAACCGGAGCACTCGGACCTAACTGGGAAGGACCATACCGAGTGGTCCGATCGACTAAGTCCGGATCCTACCACTTGGAGGATCTCGAAAGCCGTCAACTCCCCCACCCGTGGAATGCTGAACATCTGAAAATTTACTATCCTTAATGAGGCGCTCCGAGCAGCCTACTGACCTTTGAGGTTATTCAATAAATGTACGTCCCCGAGCGACCAGCCTTTAAGGCTACGAATAAAAACACATCTGATCGGCTTATTCTTGTCATCAACAAAGATTAAACGGACTAAATTCTACGAAGGCATCTCCTCCTAACCGAGGAGAAAAAGCCACGAGACGATCTGACTCCCTAGTAAGGAAGTCAGACCAATTTCTACAAAGGCATCCCCCCTTAACCGGGAGGACAAAGCCAATGGGTAACCTGACTCCCCAGTAAGGGAGTCGGTCCCACATACACGGAAGGCCCTTCGCTGAAAGTGAAACGAGTTGATCCTTTTAAGGATCAGACCGAGGCCCAAACAACATCCGAATGAATCAAGGACTCGGTTCGACTGCATAATCAAGTAAGCAAATACATCAGTCATACGAAAGAACGACCGATAAAAAAGGGAGGTGATCTAAAATTGGTTCTTTCATTAAATGCTCTAAATGCGAAGTACATAGTAAAAAAAAGTACAAATAAAAGAAGCGGAGTCTTCAAGAGGTCGGAGGAGCTGGGGAACCGGGGGCTTGATCCTGGCTGGTCGCCTCGGCAGCAGTATCAGCAGGGTCCTCATGCAGGAGGGGATCGAGGTCAAGGTCTGGGTACAACTTCTGGACCTCGACAAGGCATTCATCAAAGCCACGGTCATAAAACTTGGCGGCCTCGTCATCCCTCTCCTTCGAGGTCTTGTACGAATCTATTGCCGCAGCAACTGCCGCTGCCAAGGAGGCCTCAGCCTCGGCCCTTTGAGTCTCCAGAGCCGTGGCGATGGCTCTGCTTTTCTCTTCTGCAGCTTCGGCCTTGATCTTCTCCAGGTCCTCGCTCAATCGGACAGTCTCCTCAGCCAGGGTGTCAGCGCGGGCCCTGGCATGATCCAGCTCGGCTACTGTTGCATCACGTTGTGCCTCAAGGTCCTTCGTGACCCTTTGAAGCTGGAGCAGTTCAGACCTGCTACCTTCAAGCCGATGACACAGATCACTCCGCTCCAGCTGAAGGATAGAAGCCTCGTCTCGTAAGACTCCCGCTTCTGCCCTGAGAACCTCCGTCTCCGCCCGGAGGGCTCCCACCTTGCTCCTGAGGGTTTCGACCTCAGCGTCAATTTTTCGACGCTCTCGGACCCTCTCCCAGCATAGGAGGATCCTCGGAACAGACTGATCCAAGGCAAGAAAATGAGGAAAAAATAATAATACAAAAACAGCTACAACTTTTTCAAGGGAAGAGGTAGGAAGTACCTGGTAGAAGACTCCAGCCAAGTCTTCCAAGAAGCAGTCGTCCGGTTTATCAAGAAGGCGCGAAATAGATTCCTCCGTAACATGTTTCGCCGCCCAATCTCAAACAAGACATGTGATAACTGCTCGAACCTTCCTCTGCTCGTGCCAACTTGAGCCGAGCCCGTCGCCTCCTCAGCTGCCGTCCGACTACCAGCCGAGGGTTGAGCCTCACCCTCGGCATCGCGTACAGCCTCCCCCTCATTACCCGGTTGGGTAATCATGGCATCGGCCATCCGAACGGCTTCCTCCCTCTCGGAAGATGATGCAACAGCTATCAACGGAGGATTGAACCGAGCTCCCTCGGTGGGGAGAATGGCGATGGATGGAGGGGGGTTGCCACTATTGTTGAAGCGGGGGCGAGGTTAGGGCCGCCCAAAGATACGACCATATCAACACCTACCAGGGGCACCGTGGTTGCACCCGGTAGTATTGGAATTGGGGACACAATTGCAGATGCAGATGGTCCCTCAACCGAGGGTGCTGCGGCAGGAAATGAAGCTGTATCCTGAACTAAGATATTCGGGATAGGGGGGAGGTGCCGCCCTCCGAGCCGCGACCCCTGAGGCAGAACCTGAAGGATGAACTCCTTGAACGACCTTCTTCCTCCGAACTACCTTCGCCGGGGGTTCGGCTCTCAGCATCTCCTCTGCAGTCAGCGCAACTTTCCTCCTCCGAGAATCAGATGCCTCGGCCATGCCTGTGCAGGAGAATAATAAGGATAGCGTTACCTCGGACCAATAAAAATACACTGGCTGAAAACAAGAATACTCACTGAGCGAAGTAGGGAGCGGCCTCGTCTTGCAAAGCCCCGATCGGTGAAGGTTAGCAGCCATGATCAGATCTGACCAGCAGCGATGCTCCTCCGAATATGTCCTCGCCTTGGCTATCTGGTTCCTTTGGTCCGAGGTAATGGAGGGCACACACCTCGCGAAACCTGTAAAATAAAAAGAAATTCTTTTCTAAGCATAGCTGAAGCAAAAAGTGATGTAAAAAAAAATAAAAAATCTCGGTCCGACCTGGCATTGTGAAACGGGTGGGAACCCGAGTCGACAGAGCCCCAATCTCCGCTGCCGACGCCTCCCATTCGCCCGCGGCCCAAAACCACTTGTTCTTCTAGTCCTTATTCGAGGACGGAAGATCCAAGACGAGCCCTGACCCCTTGCTACCTCTGGTCGCGAAGTAGTACCATAGATCTTTGACTTCGTGCTTGACTAGGTACAGGCTCATCAGCTCAGCGGGTGTCAACTCCGAGTTTCCGACTTGGTGCCAGATGATGTAAGCGGAAATCAGCACCCTCCATGCATTAGGCGCAAGTTGCCCAGGCGTGAGCCCTAAGTAAGCGGTCAGAGCTCGGATGAAGGGGTGCATCGGGAGGTGAAGCCCGCATAGTAGGCCGCATAAAAATATGGCTATCTCCCCGACCGCGGGATTGCCAGCAGCATCAATGGGCTTAGAGGCTCTGATCCGAATGGAGCGTGGTATGTCAAACTCCGTATGGATCCATTCAATTTGAGACTCTGTTATTACGGAGCCCCCTGGAACCAATTCCGACGCCCGTCCACCAGGAGGCATCTCTGGGACATCAGCGACTGCAGCTCTGGGGGCTCGTGTTGTCCCTTTCTTGCTGGCCTTCTTGCTGACCTGATAAGTCAGAGCTCTCGCCACCGTCTGCTTCTGGGGCCGAGGATATAAAGGCACAGCTTCGAAGGGACCTTCAGAGGCCTCTCTTCCATTATCGGAACTCCCCGACTCGGAGTCATCATTGTAGCCTCTAGCCGTTTTCATATCGGAAGACATCTCAAAAAAGTGGTGTTGAGAATCGAACTCACCAGACAATCGCCGGAGATTGCTTCAACGAGTTTAAAAACTATGTCGGAAATCACTTCTGCCGGAAATCGCCTTCGCCGGAAATCGCCTCCTCCGATAAACAAATGCAAACAATAGAAGCTGAATGAAGACCCCAGATGGACCTTTTATAGACTGAGGAAACCCTGCATTAAATGGCCTGCAGTAATGGCTGCGTTGGAATCATTGTAGGCCGACTCCGAGTCCGACGTGGCGTCATATTATTGGTCCAAGACCTGTCAAAGGTAACGCCATCCGCCTCGGTTGTTGTGCATGGGATAATCAACACGACGCCCGAGCGCAGAAAAGAGTGCTCGACACGACGCCCCGAGTGCACGTGGCGATCATTCACAGGTTGGTGACGATTCGGAATCCCAACCGTCGCCACGTGTTCGCTCACGGTTAGCCCGAAGTCGCTAAATCCCGAGGACGTGATGTTTCACACGAGAACCATAAACGCACCGAAGAGCCGAGGCGACTGATCTTCCAATTAATTACTCTCCGAGCTCATGAATGACCTCAGAGAGTAGGGGGCTTCTGTTATAGGAAGATCCGAGCCGACTACAATCGGAGAGATCGACGATCCGCTAGTCCGGGTGGAGAGTCCGAGCCTCGGCATAATACTAGGAAGGTGGGTTAAGATGGGCGAAGCTCCCATTCTTGACCGCCTTCTTTCCAAGGGCAGTCGGAAGGGAAAACATTTAAGTTGTACGATCAACTCCGAACGAACATCCATCATAATACCGAGAATGGCTAGCTGCATTACTTACGAACGGATCAAGGTTCGGCTCGGGTTGGCACAGTCAATCATCAGCTCGGAGCGATGCCGTCGTCCTCGGTCTGGCCGAGCCGAGGCATCTCTGAGGATAAAGGTTTCGCGCGCTAAGTGGGGAAACTGTCATATATGGATGTGTCCTATTATCTCGCCCGTAGATACGCACGCCATAACACATGATCTCCGGATTCTGAGCAATATCTCCATGATTTGTAAATCACACTGATCGTGCCGAGATTATCGAATGTGAATTAAGCGATGAAGATGTATAAATATCACATCATCCCATGACAACAAGTACGCAACATCTGGCACTCTCCCTTTCCTCCCCAATTTAGACCTAGATTCTATTGTCCTGACTTAGGCATCGGAGGGTCCCCCGGCTTAGCCAGGGTCTCCATTGCTCACGGTTTACGTGCAGGGAACCAGGTCCGTCACCTATTTGGAATATGTGAAGAGGGGAAGAGGGCTGACCAGATTTTGACCTCAACACTAACTATCAATCACTAACCACTTATCTAATCATACATTCATAATTTAAACATTTAAAATCATAAGTATAATTAAACAAATGCACAAATGACAATCTCAAACACAATCATATATATATATATATATATATTTATTCAGCTACTTGCCTACTCTATTTCCTCGATGCTCCCCTAATCATGATGTCGCTTTTTTATCAAGGCCTTAGAATATCCAAGATCAAACACCTTACATATGATGCTGCTTCGAAGCGACCAAGGTGATGGGAGGTTGGTTGAATCTCTTACAACTAATGGAAAATTGTTTTTCTTAGGGAATTCACCTAGATAGGTCTTTTAGAAGATTTAGACAATGGCGTGTTAAGATTGGTTAAGTCTAATATCTAGAAAATGTAAGAGTTTAAACACATCTTCAAGATCGAGGTTGGAATCCTCATAAGAGTGTTAATATCAAGGAAAATTTCTTATAACTCAATGGTATAGAGGTTTGGGATGAAGGATATTAACATTAATTCACGTAAGCTTCTATTACACCAAAAACTCATCTAAATGCCTAAGAAATGAATGCCCTTTATAAACTATTTCAATTTTAACAGGTAGAAAATGACTTCGTCGCCATTGAAGACCCTTCAATGCAATCGAAGGTTACTTCGATGCCTCCAAGTATATCAGAAAATGTTGCCAAATATATCTGACTTCCCTGTTCGATGCCATCGATGAACCTTTGATGCCATCGAAGGTGGCCTCAATACCATCGAGAAAATCAGAGAAAATGACATTTTGTTGCTGAACATTTCTGACTCTCAATCGATGTCATTGAGGGGGCCTTCGATGCTATCGAGAAAATCAGAACGAATGTGATTTAGTTGTTAAACGGTTCTGACTCTCGATTGATGCCATCGAGGGGGCTTCCAATGTCATCGAAAACTGCTATTTTGGGCTATTATTTTCATAGCAACTTCGCACCTCATCTAGCCTTATTTATCATATTTAACTTGGTTTTCTAATGCTAAGGGATGATTAATTAAGTATTCCTATTAAGTCTAGATAATTTAGAAGTCTAAAGTTGTTTTGGGTCAAGGGTTAGGATCACCAAGGCATCTCTTTTACTTGTTCTCCTTAATATTTTGTCTTCGCTTGTGTCTTCGGTCTTTACTTTCCAAAGGCTCAACCAACTACGTGATACAAGGACTCACGTGCTTGACAAATAGGATGTAAAAATCAGTGCACTAACAGTTCACATACCTAATAATTAATGAGCAGACATGCGCCGACATGCATTTATTACGCCGCTCGCATGGGCCTCGAGCCACAATAGGTTACATATTTTTCCTTTATGAAAGAATCTCCCATTCTTTGAAAATCAATTCAAAAATTCTTCTCTCCAAGTTTTGTCTAGGCAAGTTAGTTCGAATATTCTTGAGTTTGTGAGGTCGTGATCTAGAGCACTTCAAATCTAAGCTGTTTTTATCTTGGAGGAAAGCTGTTGTATTTCGAGGATAGACTTGCTGAGACCTAATGCATCAGGGATCCTCTTCCTGTGGGGGCATATATGTCTTTAAGGCAGTGACATTAACGTGCCTGGACTCTCCATATTTTTCTCATATTATTTCTAATTTATTATTAGATTTTTTTATTTTTTATTTTTACTCATATCCATATACTTTAGAACCAATAGGTGAGACCGTAAGGATAGGGGCTAACTTCGATGTATGTATTGTATATCCACGCTGTTGGGCAATGATATCAAAACTGAAGTCCATATAAATTTAAGATAAACCACACCAATGGAGTGGAAAGAGTGGTTATTGAACGCTCACAGTTAAAAGCGAACGGTCACAGTTAAAAGCTTCCTAGCATCCACCATAATATTTATTGGCCATCCAAACTATTAATAAGGTCACACAGACCTGGATGAAAGGTTAAAAAAATAATAATTTATAAGTTTGATCTAAAACTTCCGTGGACTGCAAAAGATTTGTAACGGTCAATAACTACTCTTTCCTGTGGTGTGGTCCATCTGAAAATTGTACCTGCTTCAGTTTTGATATCATAAACTAAAATAAGCTGTAAAAACATATAAATGGCGTGGATATACAATACAATGCATACATCGAGGTGAGTCCCTACGGTCAAGGTCTCATGCACATTGA
The DNA here is from genome assembly GCA_030180095.1 of Magnolia changhungtana. NCBI lineage: Eukaryota > Viridiplantae > Streptophyta > Magnoliopsida > Magnoliales > Magnoliaceae > Magnolia > Magnolia changhungtana. Next base: position 4,248,141 of record JASAUF010000115.1, on the reverse strand, counting down.
TGGTTCGGGGTGGGTGGATGGCCGGATCCCCTGCACGCAGTTAAAACTTCAGTGGATCCCGGATCCGGATCCACCGACGTGGGTGCCCTGCACGCAGTTAAAACTTCAGTGGATCCCGGATCCGGATCCACCGATGTGGGTGGAAGGATCCCTGACTGTGGGGCCCACCATGATGTATTTTCTTTACATCCACTAAGTCCATCCGTTCTGACAGATAATTTTAGTGCACGATCCCAAAAATGAAGCATATCTAAATCCACCGAAGCTGCGCCCTTCCACTTCTCCGCCAAACAGCCAAACAGCCCTAACCAAACCAATTCAAGATCTGGGCCCAAACCAAAATGGCCCTGACAACCATACAACTTTGAGCCCTAACCAACATAGGCCTAGCATGAAGGCCCTTTGACATCCGTATTACATTTACGGGCCATAACTATCACTATTTGGGTCCTACCATGGATGGGCAAAAGCTATTAAATAATTTTATTTCATTTTTTTAAAGGAAAAAAAGGAAAAAAAGAATCAGGGGATTCTAGCCACTGATGAGAGGACTTTGATTATTGTAAATGGATGGTTAGAAAGAATTCTAAGCAATTTCAACATTCCACAATCAACAGCTAAGATCATCTAAATAGCTTGATTTATGTTGAATAGCCAATCCATAGTAGGTCCTGACAGATAAATGAATACATGTGTCTCATATGTTAAATGATTGAGCATTCGTCAATGGGCCCTTTTTACTCCTGACTTTAGTTTACAATATTCACTTCTAAAGGATTGAAACTCCTACCCACTCAAATGGCCCATCGCCCACGCTCCCTAACCGTGGGCCCATCTTGATATTATGCCTTGTATATCTACGCTGTCCATCTGTTTTGCCAACTCATTTTATGGTATGGCATGAGCCCAAAATGAAGCACCTGTCCTCTATCACCTCCATCTAGCCTCTTCTAAGATCAATGCGAATTCCTTATCCATCTATCATGGCCCACCAGATAATCTCCTCTCTGATTCTATCGCAGCCTATATTTGATTGGAGGAATCAGATGGTTAAGATCGTCCAGTCATGTTATTTTAGGCTTGTGCTTCATCCACAATGGATGCCATGATTTGGAGGGACTAGATTGATTTTCAGCTAATTCTTGCAGAGTACTCAAGTTATCATGCACCTACTTGCATTCATGTAAATAAGTTATCATGCACCTACTTGCATTCATGTAAATGGGTAATCTAACCAATCGATCTGGACCATCCATTGCATCCAGCCACACAATCTAAAAACCACATGGATCATATCGTATCCATATGAAGGTTCGTATTCTATTTTAGAGGCAATCCATCTACTGAGCCATGGTTGGGATGGTTAGGATGATCTTATGAAAGCAATTCTTTGAACCCACATGCAACCCATGACCACCCTTACTAAATGTGTAGAGTTCAAAATGCTATCTTAATATAGCAAGGGTGGAGAAAGAGGAGATTACCATCTTTTTTTTTTTTTCAAGCATAGCTCTTAAATTCACAAGAAAAGAGGAAATATCAATTAAAAAAAAATGAGACATAAAATTGATAACATTGCGTACAGTTCTGATTTTATAACCTATTTGATGTAAGTAAGAGAAATCCTATTTCTACAATGACCACTGAAATCACCATTGGCTAATCTATCATTCAGTAATCACTATGTCATACACAGAATCCAAATGGAATAAACGAATCCAAACACGCCAGTAAAATTTCCAAATTTTGCAAAATGGACCTATTTTAGGTTGTGCATTGGAAAGAAAGAGATCTTTTGTATCCTCACAAGTACTGCAACACATTTCTTAGGAATTCTATTAACAGCTGAAATCAGAAAATTTTCGATTTATTTTTCTTGCCATCCAAGCCAAAGACACCCTCGAATACTTTCCCAATTGCATCTGACAATGACTTGCGTGGAACCTCTTCGGAGTTGCTGCATATCTCGAAGAAACCGTAATTTTTTAACCATCGTAAGCTCCTTTTTTATATCAATACTCGTAGTCTCGAGCACTGGAGCATTCATAAGTACAAACTTTATGAAACGCAATTCACATTCCTTACCCCTGATTCTAGTCATCTTCACAGTTTGGACATGATTTAGCAAGCAACCCAAATGTTCTTGTGCTTCTCAGAAGACCGCGAGTGGTGTTGTAAGGTTCTCTTCTTCTTTTCTTAATCTGGAAAAGCCCAGTAAATCATATCTCATTTAGGGTGTGTTTGGATGCACAACCAAATTGAATTGTAAATATTGCTCTAATTAAATGGGAATAACCAAACTGTAATTTCCTCAATATGAATATTGAGGGCAATGACGTTCAAAATTGCAGTCACAACAATTTCAAGTTGTCTTGAAATAATGATTTGAGGATGATATTTCATCTTTGATTAAACTGAAAATTCACAATTCAACTCGGTTGCACATCCAAACGCAGCATGAACCATAATGAAATCAAAATCCATGGAAATTTTGAACTTATGAGAATCTCAAGCTTTTCCAAGTTGGGGGAGCTTCTCAAAATGCAGAGAGTGGCGAAAACCTCCTTCGAATCCATGAAAGATACAACCATCGAAAGATTCTTCAAATTAAGAAATGAAGCCGGAAGTACATCTGGTATATCACCCATGCTAAAAAACTAGGAGCCAATTCAAAAAAAAAAAGAAAAAAAGAACATGAGTAGAACTTTTTTGTTGAGGGCTACTTTGGATGTCATGTACCCTAGAATGAGAAATGAACAGAATGTGGCCTGACCAACATGCATGTTGTAGCATTAGATCCATTTTTGCACATCCTGCAAAAAAAAAAAAAAAATAGATGGACAAGATACACAGGTTCTCAGTTTTCACTAGTGGGGCCCATGGATCAGTGAATTAGACCATTGATCTGTTCTGTCCTACCATTGCTAGACCATCACAAGAATCTCCTTGATGAGACAATTTTAAATTTGGATGATTAGGAGGAGAAATGCAAAAATAGTCCACATCGACTCAAAAAGGTCCTGATGCTAGTCATTCTGGCGTTCTCCATCCATGGTGGGATGCATAGGCCAATGATCTGGATAACTAAACAATGGGCCCCACTTGCCAGTACTTCACAAGGATGGGCCACATATCACATAATTCCTCATCCACAAAATATACCCCTAGATGAGAATTGCATGATAACTGGTCAGACCTTTTTATCATCCCATTCTCATGGAATCTGTGGATGCATGCAGGCCTCCTGTCCAGATCACTCCTAACAAATCCAGTGTGAAAACCATGCAGTCAATTTAAAATTACGTACCTGTAGAGCTTCATACTGGAGTATCAGCTTCTCAACATGACGTAGACTACCAAAAACCTTGATCAAATTGCAAATTCCACCTTGGTGGAAATACTAGTCCTCATAGGCACTCGATTGCACTTCGATTTTAAAGCACAGGTAACGAAGATTAGGAGCATTGATTTTAAAACGTAACGCACCAACTATAATCCAATGTCAGTGTCTCCAGAAGCGAGCACTTTGAAATCAACTGTTCTAGTTCATCATCGCCAATAACAATGTCGAAAAGTTTGAGGTTCCTAAGACGGTGGAACCCTTCAAATGAAGGAGGTGGATTGATTTCACAGCTAGCTAGCTCTAGATCAGTCAGTTCCAGACAAGAGAAGAGAGATGAGCGCATTAGGTACCAATAACGGATTATGTACCCATAACCATGCTCAAAAGGTCCAAGGGTGAGTTGCTTAATCCCACGCTGTGATAGGAAAAGAATCCATTGGTCCATATGATGACCGCATTGACCGAGTGGCAAGAGGTGATCAGAGCAGACAAACTTGTGAACCGGGCCTTCGTGGACTGAGAGCACTCTATTGATAATGTCCACAACCTCATGGTGTTTTGGCAGGATCCAATCTTTATCAAACACAAGATGTGGAATGGAAGCCCATCTGTACCTCCATTTCCTCAACAGGATACTTGTTCTTACTGCGTCCGTTATTGACAAACGCAAAAGGATGGCATTGCAAATATCCACAGGTAGATGATTGATCAAATCGAAGTCTAGATCAGGCCTCCCATTTTGCAGTGAGATTTTGTCTCCTTTTTCGTCCTGAAATCAAACAAACCAAATTCCAGCCACTGGTAAGTTGCATGAATGATTTCAAGAAACAAAATATCAGTAGTCAGAATGCAGAGTGTTTGTGTGCGCGGACACGCATAAGGGTGTAAATGGGTTGGGCTGGGCCAGCCATGGCCTATCCAAGGCTGGTCTAGTGATAATCCTAGAAAATGCTTTACTACCATGTTTGTATTATGTTACACTTCGGTAATTTTAGTTCTAAAAAATTCTCGAAGTGATGCAAAATGTATGAATGACAGGTAACAGGAAAAATCACTCTAGTATATTGTTTCTGTTTATATCTCCAAGATATAAATCAAATATGGGTAATCAATGCGGTCCAGTGCACATACGATCAACTTTCTCATGGCTCCGCCGACATGTGAGATCTTGTGGGGCACACTTCATATCTTCTTTGTCACATGTGTGTTGAAGTGGAGACTACATTGTGCTCGGCTGAGATTTTTATTCCATTTGGACCATCAGATTATACCCAAATGAACAGTAAGGATTATTCCAATGTGATTTTCACAAACCCATTCAGAATGTGGTCCAACAAATGAACAGTGTACCCCATCATGACAGGCAAATGTTCCCATCGCACAAGCAATGATAGGCCCAAGTGGCCATTTTGCTATTATGTTTCTAATAGTGATGTAACAATTCCTAGAATGTCTTAAAATTTTAATAAGAACCATATTTACATCTATAACATTATATTTCTTTATAATAGAACTCCCAAAATAGTTCATATTGGCAGCAGAATGTGCTATTTTTTAAATACTGAGAGAATTTTATTGAAAAAGAATAAACTAGGCAAATGCAAAAAAAGGAAAGGTGTTTCCAGTAATGAGACTTTGGAGACTACCCCCTCTCTAAGCAAGATGAACGTCAAAGAGAGGAAGGAAATCCGTGAAGCTGGTCATCTCCTGTGTGGATTGTATGTTCATGAAGAGGCATGTATGCATCCTTTTAAATATAGTATGAAAAAGACTCCAGTAAACACTTATATAAAGAGACCATACAATGTTTGGATTTGCCAAATCTGTAACGAGGTGAAACAACTCTCCCTTATTCAGTGTTCTAGTTGTAAACAGGTTGGGATAAGTTTCAAAAAAGTCAACAACAACAGAGGCTATTTCAGCCATTTACGAGTGATGTGTCACGCATGTCAACAGCTACATCAATTTCTCCACTAACATGCTTAACGAAAATTGAGATATTTCCCTTCAACTACATGATTTCATCCATCCATCACGACAGAGCAGTTGGCCAACTTATAACATTACTCAAGTCACCTTCGATGATAGTGTGAACCACTTGGGTGAGCATATCCCTTCATCTTTTGTCATAGGTGCGTACCGCAGCCTCCTGGAGTATGCAATTCCAATAGAACCTGCAAAGCCGCAACAAACACCACTTGGCGTCGTTGGCAACACCCTGAATGCCTATTGGCCTAGGATTTCCTTTGTAGATATCATCAAAATTGAGCTTCCACATGCCGCTTGGCGGGAGCAGACAATCTAGACAGATCTTCAAGCGGAGAGCAATTGTTGTCCATGACCTCCATAAAGCCTCTTTTAAGATCTCACTTCAAATTCATGTGAGTTCCTAATCCACCTAGGCCAACTAGATGATCTCCCCTCTGATTCTATCACATACCCACAAAGAATTTTCCAAGCTAGTCTTGAATGCTCGGTTGTTCTAGTCATGCCATAAAGATCACTAAACCACAGGGAGATCCAGTTCTCACAAGTTTTCCTTCCTATGATCTTTGGCCAAATTTCAATCATCATCATCATCATCATCTGAGTCTTTTCCCAACTAATTGGGGTCAGCTTTCGGAGAAATTGCAATCATCATCACCAGCATCATCCGAGCCTTTTCCCAACTAATTGGGGTCGGCTTTCGGAGAAATTTCAATCATCATCATCACACTTGAAGATGGACGTTCTGAATCTTGCAAATGTGTGCCCATAATAGGTGAGTGATAACTAAGATAGAGCGGTATACAACAATATGCATTTGCCACAACTCACTAAATTTGAGAACTCTTTCCATCGAACACATGACATACATCTACACTAATCCTACCATTGGGCTCCATTGTTTGAACATTGCTCAAAAGGATTGGCCCAAGGGCATTGGGCTAAACCATTGGGACTCTGATTGGGTGGTGGAAAAGCTCTGTGGGACCCACCATGATGTATGTATTTTATCCATGCCTCTGATCGATTTTGAAAGCTCATTTTAGGGCATGAGCCCAAAAACGAAGCAGATCCAGAGCTCAAGTGAACCACACCACAGGAAACGGTGGGTATTGAACGCTTACTGTTGAAAACTTCTTGAGGGCTACAGAAGTTCTGGATGAAGCTGATATTAGGGTTTTCGCTTCATCCAGGTTTATGTGACTTTATGAACAGGTTGGATGGAAAATAAACATTGCGGTGGGCCCTCAAGAAGCTTTCAACAGTAGGCATTCAATCCTCACTGTTTCTTGTGGTGTGGTCCACTTGAGCTTGGGATCTGCCTCGTTCTTGGGGTCATTCCCTAAAATGAGCTGGAAAATGGATGGACGGCGTGGATCAAACAAAGACATCATGGTAGTGCCCACAGAGGTTTTCCAGTACCAACATCGGTGCGGTCAGAGAGAGAGAGAGAACCTTGAGAGAGAGAGAGAGAGAGAGAGAGAGAGAGAGAGAGAGAGAGTACCTTGTTAATTCTGTTAGTCATTGGTATGGCAGTTTGCTCTTCCTCTTTGTGAAAACTGAAATTCGGGACGTCTTTTATAGGGGGGATCGGATTCATTAGAGTACACGTGGGGCCCATCTGTACCTCCATTTCCTCGACAGGATACTTGCTTTTACTGCGTCTGTTATTGACAAACACAAAAGGATGGCATTGCAAATATCCTCTGGTAGATCGCTGATCAAATCAAAGTCTAGACCAGGCCTCCCATTTTGCAGTGAGATTTTGTCTCCTTCTGCTTCCTGAAATCAAACAAACCAAATTCCAGCCGCTAGTAAGTTGCATGAGTGATTTCAAGAAACTAAATATCAGTAGTCAGCATGCAGTGTGTTTGTGTGCGCGGACACGCATAAGGGTGCAAATGGGTTGGACTGGGCCAGCCATGGCCTGTCCAAGGCTGATCTAGTGATAATCCTAGAAAATGCTTTCCTACCATGTTTGTATTATGTTACACTTCAGTAATTTTAGTTCTAAAAAAATTCTCGGAAGTGTTGCAAAATGTATGAATGACAGGTAACAGAAAAAATTCGCTTGTCTATTGTTTTTGTTTATATCTCCAAGATATAAACCAAATATGGGTAATCAATGCAGTCCATTACGCATTCGATCAACTTTCTCATGGCTCCACCGACATGTGAGATCTTGTGGGGCACACTTCATCTTCTTTGTCACATATGTGTTGAAGTGGAGACTACATTGTGCTTGGCTGAGATTTTTATTCTGTTTGGACCATCGGATTATACCCAAATGAACAGTAAGGATTATCCCAATGTGATTTTCACAAAGTGGCCCCCATTCAGAATGTGGTGCAACAAATGAACAGTGTACCCCATCATGACAGGCAAATGTTGGACGTTCAAAATTGCAGTCGCAACACTTTCAAGTTGTCTTGAAATAATGATTTGAGGATGACGGGCAAATGTTCCCATCACACAAGCAATGATAGGCCCAAGTGGCCATTTTGCTATTATGTTTCTAATAGTGATGTAACAATTCCTAGAATGTCTTAAAATTTTAATAAGAACCATATTTACATCTATAACATTATATTTCTTTATAATAGAACTCCCAAAATAGCTCATATTGGCGGCAGAATGTGCTATTTTTTAAATACTGAGAGAATTTTATTGAAAAAGAATAAACTAGGCAAATGCAAAAAAAGGAAAGGTGTTTCCAGTAATGAGACTTTGGAGACTACCCCCTCTCTAAGCAAGATGAATGTCGAAGAGAGGAAGGAAATCCGTGAAGCTGGTCATCTCCTGTATGGATTGTATGTTCACGAACAGGCATGTATGCATCCTTTTAATTATAGTATGAAAAAGACTCCAGTAAACACTTATATAGAGAGACCATACAACATTTGGATTTGCCACATCTGTAACGAGGTGAAACAACTCTCCCTTATTCGGTGTTCTAGTTGTAACAGGTTGGGAAAAGTTTCAAAAAAGCCAACAACAACAGAAGCTATTTCGGCCATTTACGAGTGATGTGTCACGCATGTCAATAGCTACGTCAATTTCTCCACTAACATGCTTAATGAAAATTGAGATATTTCCCTTCAACTACATCATTTCATCCATCCATCACGACAGAGCAGTTGGCCAACTTATAACATTACCCAAGCCACCTTCAATGATAGTGTGAACCACTTGGGTGAGCATATCCTTTCATCTTTTGTCATAGGTGCGTACCGCATCCTCCTGGAATATGCAATTCCAATAGAACCAGAAAAACTGCAACAAACACCACTAAGCGTCCTTGACAATGCCCTGCATGGCCTAGGATTTCCTTTGTAGATATCATCAAGCGGAGAGCAATTGTTGTCCATAACCTCCATAAAGCCTCTTTTAAGATCTCACTTCAAATTCATGTGAATTCCTTATCCACCTAGGCCTACTAGATGATCTCCTCTCTGATTCTATCACATACCCACAGAATTTTCCAAGTTAGTCTTGAATGCTTGGTTGTTCTAGCCATGCCATAAAGATAACTAAACCATAGGGAGATCTAGTTCCCACAAGTTTTCCTTCCTATGATCTTTGGCCAAATTTCAATCATCATCATCATCATCTGAGCCTTTTCCCAACTAATTGGGGTCGGCTTTTGGTAGAGCTGTACACGAGTAGCCTAAGCTCGGTAACTTGCTCAACTCGGATCGAAACGCTGTTCGAACCGAGTCGAGCAATATTTTGGGCACTCAGAACATTTCGAGTCGAGTCCGAGCTGGACGTAGCTCGACTCGGCTCGACTCGGTATTAAGCTCGACTCGACTTGACTTTAAGTTAGTATATAAATGATTTTTAAAAAACCCCACCCAGTCGCCCGACCCTACCCAGTACGCCCAAACCAGCAACCCTACCCGTTCTCCCTCCCTTTCACCCAAATCGCCCCATTTCTCCATCCAAATCGGCCGTCCGTCCAGCTATATTTCCTTCTTTCAACGATTGTTCGGTGACATTTCTTTCTTCCAGCGTCTGTCCGGACGAGCATTTCCTTCTTCTAGCATCTGTCCGGACAAGCTCCGCCCGGCGACATTCCCTCTTCCAGCGTCTGTCCGGACGAGCTTCTCTTCGAAAGTGAGTCCTATCCTCCACTCTCTCCATTTTTCTAGCCGTCGAGTAGCGGAACCCATCCGACCAGCGACCACTGGCCGGGCTCGAACTCGGCTCGAACTCAACCGAGCCGAGCATGAGCGTTCCGAGCTTGAAGGCTGAGCCGAGCACGAGCTGCTGTTCCAAGCTCGAAGGCCGAGCCGAGCCGAGCCGAGCACGAGCTAAGACTCGAGAAGTCACGACTTGGGCAAAGCTCGGCTCGGCTCGACTCGACTTGTGTACACCTCTATCTTTTGAAGAAATTTTAATGCCTAAAGTGATTTGTCCATAACTGCTGGCATTGTCCGCTAAGGGAGGATTATGTTGGCAACCTGATGAAACTTTTGCCAAAAAATCTGTCATGAATCCTGACAATATGGCATTTTAGAATGATGTAACCAATTAGTTGGGATAAGGCTTTGATGATGAAGAGCCACCGACATTCTCCAAGCCACCCTAAAGAGGATAAGGGCACAATCCCAAGACTTCTAACTGTTGAGGCGGTGAGTTAGAAATTTTATTCAGAACCACAACCCACCAAAAGAAAGCAATTTAAGGGTCCAGATGAATTGGGTAGGCTACCCAATTCAGTGACCAAGATTTCCTTCTCAATAACAAGTGCTAAAGTTGCCGTGAAAGAGTGCAATCAAGACACCAATACTTTCAAAATTGGATATTGGCATCGTTATCAACATCAAATGCGTTTAGTGGATGGATGAACTGATTAAATGGCTTCGCACCCACTAGATAGTGGGGGAACGTAATGCGTATGTCCCAAACATTTCCACTGGAACTTGGAACCTGCTTCCACAAACTATCTTCATCAATCAAGAATCTCTAAAGCCATTTACTCAAGGGTCACACCTTAACAAATTTGATTCCAAAATACCTTCATCCTTGCACTTTCAATCTCTTCCCATTCAACCAAATGATATATGCCTTCTTCCGCCCATGCAACATACAAAATCCCTTCAATCTTGTTTCTTTTTCTTTCCTTTTATTTTTATTTTTTTTTTTTAGTTTTTTTTTTTTTTTTAATTTTTTTTTTTTTTTTGGGATCATTTAATAATGCTTCCAAGCATTGGAAAAAAGACATGACATACACAAACTCATTGCTAAGGGCAGATTTAATGAGGGTGATTTTGCTGTCGAGTGACATACTTACTCTTCCAGGTAGACAACCGTCTCTCCACTTGCTCCACCACTGGGTCCCATAGACTTTCATTTGATTTGCCAATGCATAGGGGAAAGACCCAAATAGCTTGAAGGGAAAAAGCTGGACTTATAATTAAAATATAAGCTATATCTTCAATTCACCCTTTGCGCATTCCGAGCTCGAGCACCTTATACTTGCGCCACTTCACTTTCTTTTATGAAACTGTGTAATACCATCTCTAAATGATTTTGAGATTAAAAATTTGATCATATAATGGTTTGCGAAGAAGAAGAGTTCTGTTTGCAATCTTTTGAAACCTTGGATTAATAAATCTTCCTCTCTATCTTTTAAGAACATCCTGCTAAGAGCTTGGAGATGTTTCCAAGAATGATTTGAGCTAAACCAAATGCCTAATTTGAGGGGAGCCAAAGAAGTGTTAGATATGTTTGCATACAACCCATGAGTTAAAGACTCGGGCACCATTCATCCAGTACGGCGCACTTTGAATTGTGCCACAAGCAGGAAAATCCTGTTTGTTGCAATCTAATTGGGCCACATCATCACACATTGGATTTAATGCAGCAGTTATGACAATGTCAATATTGACGTGGACCAATCACGATGCAGGAAAACAGGATTTTCCTGCTTGTGGCAAACAGAGGATCTGGATTCATCTTCAAGACATGTGCTATCTATCCAATCTATCCCTCAAATGTAGGGAGATTCATTTGATACTCTGGTAGGGTGTCACACTTGAAGATGAACGTTCTGAATCTTGCACATGTGTGCCCATAATAGGTGAGTGATAACTAAGATAGAAGGCTATATACAACAATATGCATTTGCCACAACTCACTGAGTTTGGGAACTCTTTCCATCGAACACATGACATACATCTACACTGATCCTACCATTGGGCTCCATTTTTTGAACATTGCTCAAAAGGAGTGGCCCAAGAGCAGTGGGCCAAACCATTGTGACTTGGATTGGGCGGTGACCCCTCCACCACCCAAATCGGTGGTGAAAATGCTCTGTGGGCCCCACCATGATGTATGTATTTTATCCATGCCACTCATCCATTTTGAAAGCTCATTTTAGGGCATGAGCCCAAAAACAAGGCAGATACACGTTGTGGTGGGCCCTCAAGAAGCTTTCAACAGTAGGCATTCAATCTCCACTGTTTCTTGTGGTGTGGTCCACTTGAGCTCGGGATCTGCCTCGTTCTAGGGCTGATACCCTAAAATGAGCTGGAAAATGGATGGACGGCGTGGATCAAACAAAGACATCATGGTAGTGCCCACAGAGGCTTTCCAGTACCAACATCGGTGCTGTCAGAGAGAGAGAGAGAGCCTTCTTGTTTCTGTTAGTCAAGAGAGAGAGAGAGAGAAGAGAGAGAGAGAGAGAGAGAGAGAGTACCTTGTTGTTTCTGTTAGTCATTGGTATGGCAGTTTGCTCTTCCTCTTTGTGAAAACCGAAATTCGGAACGTCTTTTATAGGGGAGCGGGTTAGGCGCGGCGCGGGCTGGATTCATTCCTGTACCTGTGGGGCCCACCTGTAATGTATGTTATATTCACACCGTCCATCCATTTTTCCAAATAATTTTCGGTCATGAGCCCAAAAATGAAGTGAATACAATTCTCAGGTGGACCATACCATAACAATCAGTGGTGACTCTTCATTAATGGGCCATAAGACTTATGGCAAAAGGTAGGACTTATGGATCATTGATCTAGACCGTTGATACCATTCTTCCCCTTAGTGGATCGATGATGATCCAGAACTATTCCACACTGGAAGATCCTAGGTATCCAATTTTGGCTTTATACCATAACAATCGATGAAGATCTTTGGCTTTTATATGGACCGTATATTTTCCCTCAACCGTATATTTGTAGGAATACTCGTATAAGGGTTAGGAAACAATAACATAAGAGTTTCATTTCCAATCCCCAAATCATGAAAAGGCCCACCGAATCAACGGTTTGGATGGATGAAACATGGGTCGATTTCTAGATGCGAGTGCATCTGAGTACCAGTGTACCACATTACCACTGACAACATCAGAACTTTGAATAACTCCCGCCAAACAAACGCAGATTACATGCAGCGCCCTGATGCATCCTGCCCGTCCAGAATAAAATTTTGTGGGGCCTACTGGGATGTCCGTATGATATCTACTCCGTCCATCGGTTCTCCAGCTCATGTCAGGATATAATCTCAATGATAATGAGGCAGATCCTAAATTCAGATAGGCCAAACCATAAGAAATAGAGGAGATTGAAAGCACACCATTGAAACGTTATTGGGGCCATCATGATGTTTATATGTTATCCGACCCATTTATAAGGTGAATCTCACCATGATGGAGGGAAAAGAAACATACCAGGCTGATACAAAACTTGGGGTGGGGGAAATCGTTCAATACTTTCTATTTATTATGGTGTGGTCCACCTAATTTTTGGATCTGCCTCAATTTTTGGATCATTTTCTGAAATAATCTGTTGGAACTGATGGACAGAATGGATATCAGATGTACAGATGTGTAGGCTCCGCAGAGTTTTATGCTGTACGGCTTCCGTGCATCAGGGCGCTGCACGGAATCCCCGTCCAGCCAAACCAATTCAAGATTTGGGGGAAAACCAAAATGGGCCCGTCGTCCGAGCCCATTGTAATCCGTATTACAGGCTAGTTTTTCTAACCCATCATCTATTGGGCCCTACCGTGGATGGGCAAAAGCTAGAAAACGAAAAAGAAAAAAAAGAATCAGATGATCCTAGCCACTGATTAGAGGACTTTTGATTATCGTAAATGGATGGTTAGAAAGAAGTCCAAGAAATTTCGACATTAAGCAGGCCACATTCCACTATCAGCAGCAGCTAAGATAGTTTGATTTATGGTGAATGGCTCATCCACGCTAGGTCCTGACAAATGAATGGTCAGGATTTATGGTGAATGACCCTTTTTTCTCCTTAATACTATCCACTTCCAGAAAATCAGGCAGACCCAAAACTTCGGTGGCCCCCACAAAAATTTCAATGGCTAGCGTTCAATCCCCATTGTTTCCTATGGTGTGGCCCACTTGAATTTTTGACACAGGGAGGACATGAGGTCAAGCACCGTCTTCCTCAAGAGGATAACTATTCTGAATCCATGGAACTTCTCTAGACTCCTCAGAGAGACTTTTGGAATCCACGAGGGATACCAAACAATGGGAAGGAAATCAGAATCAAACTACAACTAAAACTCTTAGAATTCACGACTTACTATAGATAGTAAACTTACTATTTATAGACGGTTGTGATGTCTAATTTTTCTAAGCTCTTTTCACGTCGGACGCAGGTCCTAAAGCCCAATGGATGAAGAGTTATGATCAAACTAAAACTTACTATTTATAGTAAAAATAGAATAAAAATAGGAAATAACTGTAGATTTGGCGGTATTTCGCAAATTCGGCTTGGGTAACCAGGCGTAGTGGGGTTGGGTGGCTAAAGTAGCTCGTTCTACCCCAAAATCATATATTTTACGTCCTATAACTCATTCCAGATTGCGAGATATGCCTGATTTAAGGTCCGACAGTTTGGATCACTTCTGTTGTCGACCAGGCCATTTCAAATCCATCTTGGCCATGTAATTGTCCGCGACTCTCTCTACATTAATTTTGGATCTACCTCTTCTTGGGATCATAACCTAACATCAGCTGTTGAAACTGATGGATGGAGTGGATGTCAACAGCTGATGGAGGGAGTGGATGTCACTTGGCAATCACGGTGGGCCCCACACAGATTCTACCTACACGAGTTCTCAATATACTACAATGTGCGCACAAATCAGGATTGTTCAACAATTGAGTGCTATATAAACATCAACCCGATAAAAGTTGGTTTGGGCTTGGATTAAGGTCTCGGGTTGCCTGACCCATTTTCCATGACTTAAGCTAACAAGATATGCCGGATTTCTCTCTCCCAAATAGATTGCGTGCTACGCTACGCAACATGACTTATAAAGGAGTGGTCATCTTAAATTTTAGCTTGTTTGTTTAGAAAAAAAAAATGAAGTTCTTTATGATAAATAACTACATATATATAATTAATAAAATCATAGATAAAAAAATAAGACGTGTATTTGATGTAGAGCGGGTCGCAGACAGTTTCATGGCCAAGATGGATCAGAAAAGGCCCGGTCGACAACAGAAGTGATCCGGACCGTCGGACCTTAGATCAGGCGTATCTCACAATCCGGAATGAGTTAGCTGACCTAAAATATATGATTTTGGGGTAGAATGAGCTACTTTAGCCAACCAACCCTTCTATGCAGGGTTGCGATGCCCGGAATTGCGAAAAACCCCTGGATCAATGCTTTAATTTCGTTTTCACTATAAATAGTAAGTTTTAGTTTGATTATAAATCTTCATCCGTCGGGCTTTAGGAGTTGCGCCCAACGTGAAAAGAGCTTAGAATAATTAGGAGAACGGTTTGGTGAAGCCAAATACGACACTTACTATTTTTGGCCGAAAACCTTGCGCACTAGTAGACATCACGACCGTCTATAAATAGCAAGTTTACTATTTATAGTAAGTCGCGGATTCTAGGAGTTGTAGTTGTAGTTTGATTCTGATTTCTTTCCCATTGCTTGGTACCCCTATTTAAAGGGTTGCAAACTCGTTTTTATTCATCAATTAATCAGTTTCAAATTTTATTAGAATTTATTTCTATTTTCTGCTTTCTTTCCTGGTGGATTCAAGAAGTCTCTGTGAGGAGTCCAGAGAAGCTCCGTGGATTCGGAGTATTTATCCTCATCACGTTCATCCCTACGTCAGTATTGAAATTTTATAATTGGGATTTGTCACCCACATAATTCAAACAGAATACACAAATCCAAAAACGCCCAGTAGAAATTTCAAATTTTCCAAAATGGGCCTATTTTTGTGTTGTGCATTGGAAAGGAACTATTTTGTATCCTCGCAACTACCATAACTTATCCATATGAATTTTACTAAAAGTAGAGATCCCAAAAATTATGAACTATTTTCCATACACACCCTCAGATACTTTCGTAATCACATTTGATAATGGCTTGCTAGAAGCTCTTCGGAATTCAAGCATATCTTGAAGAAACTTTGATTTTTCAACAATTGAAATCAGCTTGTTGAAATAAATACTCATCGTCTTGAGCACTGGACCATTCACAAGTAGGAACCTTATGAAATGCAATTCGCATTCCTCATCAATGATTCCAGTAATCTTTACAGTTTAGAAATGATTTAACAGGGAACCCAAGTGCTCTTGTGCTTCCCAGAAGACCGCAATTGTAGCATAAGATTCTTTTGCCTCAGTATTACGCTGGAGAAGTCCATGAAAATGATACACGGGTTCCCAATTTTCACTAGCTGGGCCCATGGATCGGTGAACTAGACCATCGAACTGTTCTGCCCTACCATTGTTGGACAATCACAACAATCTGCTTGATGAGGCGTAACCTTTGGATGATTAGGAAGAGAAATGCAAAAATGGTCCAGATTGATTCAAAAAAGGTCTTAATGCTAGTCATTCTGGCATTCTCCATCCATGGTGGGATGCATAGACCAATGATCTGGATTACTACACAATGGGCCCCACTTGCCAATACTTCACAAAAGAGGCAAAAAATACCCAAGACAAGAATTTGATGATAACTGGTCAGATCCATTATCATCACATTCTAATTACATCTGTGGATGCAATCCTCCCATCTAGATTTGGTGGACCCTCCAAACAAATCAAAAGCGGATGCCATGCAGTACATTTAAAAGTACTTACCTCTGGAAAATCAACCTGCAGATTCAACCTCTCAATAGGACGTAGACTACCAAGAACCTTTATCAAACTGCGAACTCCACCTTGCTCGAGATCTTCGACGTCATAGGCATTCCATTGCAAATCGATAGCTGTGCTTATGAGAAATGGGCTATTTGTTATACACAGAACTTCAAATTCACCCCTAAGGCACAGGTACCGGAGATTTGGAGCATTGATTTTAATACAAATCAAGGCATCTAAATTTCCCAATGTCAATGTCTCCAGAAGTGTATCAATTGTTCTAGTTCATCATCAGTAATCCAACTGAATGTGAGGCAGAGGTTTCTAAGACAGCAGAACCCTACAAATGCAGGAGGTGGTGAGATTGCACAACCAGATAGGTGTAGATCACTCAGTTCGTGACAAGAGAAGAGACGAGTGCACTATGTAGTAAGCATTGCCCCCACAACATATTCCTAAAGGTGAATTTCTTAATCCCATTCTTTGATAGGAAAAATATCCATTGGTCAATGTGATAACTGTTTCCCTTATAATAAGAGCAGACAAACTTGTGAACTGGGCCGTCGCGGACTCTATTAACAATGTCATCTTAAGGTCCGTTCCAAGTTTTAGAGTCCAATAAAATACAAGATGGGGAATAGAAGTCCATCTGTACCTCCATTTCCTTGACAGGATACATGTTCTTACTGCATCCATCATCGGCAAACTCATGAGGATGGCATTGTAAACATCCTTAGGTAGATTGCTGTTCAAATCTAAGTCTAGATCAGATCTCTGATTTTGCAGTGAGGATTTGAATCTTGTTGCCTTCTGAAATCAAACAAACCAAATTCCAGCCACCGGTAAGTTGCATGAATGATTTGAAAAACTAAATATCAGTAGTCAACGTGCATGCGTGTTTGGGTGTGTGCACGCAAATAGGGGTGTGAATGGGTTGGGCTGGGCCAGCCATTGCCTATCCAAGTGATAATCCTTGACCATTCTTTCCTCCCTACCATGTTTGTATTATGTTAAACTTCTGTAATTTACTTGCAAAATGTGCGAATAGCAGGTAACAGAAAACATATCTCTAGTCTTATATGGATACATGCATACATAAATACACACACACATGTGTGTGTGTGCATGTGTGAAAATTCTTTGATTAAGTGTATAATCTCTTATACGGAAATGAATTACAAGGCCAACATGATATATGTATAAGTATCGGATAATATAAATTACAGGTTCAAATATTTGAAATTTAATCATTTGGGGGAAGTTGAAATAAAGGAGTATGTTGCAACCGATGCAGAAGTGGTTGTAATGCTGTAGGATTATTCGTAACATCCCCGTGCAGGCGAAACAACCGTTCAACAACATGAAGCTTGTCCTGTGAGAGATGAAACTGAGCTGAGGTCAATCCTTTTGTGAAGATGTCAGCCACTTGGTCAAGAGTACTAACAAATCGATCAGGATATCCCCACAAGTAACCTTCTCCCGTACGTAGCGATATTCAACTTCCACATGCTTGGTGCGGGCATGATATACGGGATTGGAGGCTAAAGAAATAACAATTATATTATCACAATATAAAAGCGGAGGCTCCTTTAAGAAGATAGTCAGATCACATAGAACCATGCGTATCCAGAAGAGATTTAATGCTAGTGATCCAAAAAGATTTCCCTTTGTTGAGATTT
This sequence comes from Magnolia changhungtana, assembly GCA_030180095.1. Lineage (NCBI taxonomy): Eukaryota > Viridiplantae > Streptophyta > Magnoliopsida > Magnoliales > Magnoliaceae > Magnolia > Magnolia changhungtana. The sequence goes on along the minus strand of JASAUF010000115.1, from coordinate 4,230,051 downwards.
TTGGACCATGGCACATCGATGTGCTAACCAATACATCATATCAAGCTGGGCTCTAAAACCATTGAGATCTTAATATATTACCACTCTCGACGGCGAATGTCCAAGGTGGATTCCTCTGTGGCGGTACTCACTTTGGCCTCTTTTCTAAATCTGTAATAAATAAGGCAAGCCTTCAGTGTGGCACAGCCAATGTACACTGCAGATCATCTGGGAAAATAGATGCCTAAAATCCCTGGCATGAGTATACTCTAAACTTCAAATTACTAACTACCCTAGCATCACCACATTCCAAAAGGACAAAATCCCAAGTGAAAGAGCCATTGAACTTTTAGCCAATAAATGGAATTACAATAACTGAGTAATATTGAACTTTTAACCAATAAATGGAATTACAATAACTGAGTAATATTGAACTTTTAACCAATAAATGGAATTACAATAACTGAGTAATATTGAACTTTTAACCAATAAATGGAATTACAATAACTGAGTAACCAATTACATTTTATTTTGGTTTCGTTGGATACATCAAGTCAAGATCCTATAAATTTATATTGTCCGAAAAAACCATATAATTGCTTACATGGTGTATCCACTGGGGCCGTCTGGAATGAAGACATCAACGGCATCTCAGTCATGTCCGCTGGATTCCATTTGGTGAAGCACACAAACCAGCATTTCAGAAACCTGAGACATTGGAGGTCTGAATTCCGGCTGGGGCTGGTTGAGACAAGGACCACATGTCAATAAGAGTGAATTTCAAAAATAAAAATAAAAATGTGGAGGGTTATGTTCACCAAGGGTCTTGGTGTGGATTGTCAAAGAAGTTGGTATTGAAGTGTACCTGAATGCAATAGCTGATGACATCTGCGAATCGGGATAAAGACTTCGAGGTGCATTGGCCCTTGATTGCAGCATCGACTATGCTGTTAAGAGATTCAAAGTCATGTAAGCAGCTACCAGCCTGCTTCACCAAAAACTGGCGATCTCCTGCCTTTGAACTATATAATAACAAATTGGGGGAAAACCCATAAGTGAAATAGACAGAGGATGATGCATCTTTCGATGAAATAAGTAGTTTTTCAACGAAATGCACTAGGTACGTGTGTTTCATTAAGGATTGATAATTTGGTAAATTAGAGATTAGGGACTCTAATAAGGAAGAAATGGTGAACCTGTCATATGGTTTCTTTCCAGTCAGGAGCTCCAATAGCAATACTCCAACTCCATAAGTGTCGCATTTTGTCATATTGATATCAAATCCAGGCTGTCGAATTTCAGGAGCTGTGTAACCCAAGGAATCGGTTGCCGTTTCATAAGCCTGTGAGGACCCAATGATGAGTCGTCATTCCGACCAAAGGAGATAGACTAATATTAGCAGATGGATTAGGAAATGTTTGTCACTAGAGAGAGAGAGAGAGAGAGAGAGAGAGAACATGGCATCTTAGATTTATCATAAATAAATATGGAATCTTATTTTGTGAAGGAAGAGAATGTTGGCAGCACCTCCAACTCAATTCGAATGAGGGGCCTCAGATTGACCAACCCACAGTTGTGGAGACGGGGAACAAGCTTATGATCAAGGAAGATATTGGCAGCTGTTACATCTCCATGTGCAATAGGAGGTACACACGTACAGTGCAAATACCTGAACAAAGCATGAATAGGAAAAAAAAATGAAGAGAGAATTTGGCTTTAATTGTAGGCATGAGAAGACTAGAAAAGCATTTATTGGAGCACGCTTGTACTATGCTTACTCGAGAGCACGGGCTACACCAATAGAAATCCTCAAGCGATCATTCCATGTAAGAGTCTTGCCAATGTCTTGAGTACTATGCAGGGCAACAACAAGAGACACGTTCCCAACATAGGCATAGACGAGGAAGTGCTGCCCATGCTCCACACAGTAGCCTAAAAGGCTTGCAATGTTTGGATGCCTTAAATGAGATACGCTGCTAATTACATCCAGAAATAGGTCTTCTTCACATAGGGACAGCGGCGCCATCTCAATAATATTCACAGCCAAAATCTGGGAACCCAAAACCTCACAGTCATATCTATTGAGAATACATCTTACAAAAAAAGAAAAAGAAAAAAGATCTTCTTTACATATATCTTACAAAAAAATACCTGGCCATCAGGGAACACGCCTTTGTAGATGGGACCAAAGGTATCCATTCCGAGAAGGTTGTCTTCACTGAAGTTGTTTGTAGCAGCTTGCAGTTCTGTCACGTTGTATAATATCGTAGTCATCGGGGTTTCATTTCTTTTCGTGTATTTTATCCTTTCATAGAATGTTTTAGATCTGCCTTTACGAATGGTGGGCAGAGGCCTTGGACTGGCCAGAGAATAACAATCAACAGACGACTGCTCTGGACTCTCTGTTGGTGCTGCAAAAGAGAAGCCAATCACTGAAGCTAGAAGATACAAAAATTGATGGGAACCACTATTCTATCTATTCAAACATTTCCCTTCAAAGAAAAAAACACATTCACTAATTTTAATAGAAGACTAAATGCTAAGGCATTACAAATCAATAGAATCAAGGCACATTTAAAGAGTAATTTAACTTTTCATTTAAAAGATCAAAGAGAAGGGGAAAAATTTCCCTACCACCATTAGGCAGACTGTTCAGAAGAGAGAGCAGAGACCTGAAGCAGCACTCTAGCCAGTCGAGCGGACATTTGCAGGATATATGGATGTGTATTATGACATAAGCTGCTACACAGGTTACTAGGAATGCTGTTACCCCAATTATTGACCTACGCCCCAACCTTTTCTGATCATGGCTATCATTCTTAGTTGATGTGGAATTACTGATGCTCTGACTGCTCGGCCTATTATCAGGAGTGATATTTGGCGGTGGATTGACAGTGTTGGTCGCAAATATATTTCCCTCAATACTAATAAGAAACATGGAGATTAATTAGTGAGAAACAGGAGATTGGATATCGGATTCATAAAAGAAACATACGAAATAAGCATCATACATTCATAAAATGCCTACTGTTATTACCTGAGATTTGAAATGAGTTCAAACTGCTTAGGAACAACACCGCTGAAGTAGTTGTTTCGAATGTTACTGAAACTTAGAGCAGTTAAAATCAGAACTTTGTACTTAGGCTTAAAAAGTGTTGAAGAATAGACAATCCAAACAAAGTAAGACACTTAGTTGAAGACATACAGGTATGATAGAGGGAGACCCGCCAGGAAGTTAACTGATCCAGTAAATTGGTTGTTCTGCAGGTCACTGACAGAATGAACCATGGATGGTTAATGGTATACAACTCACATTGCAAAAATAAAAAATAAAAAATGCATAGATTGAAGAAACTTAGCCCATTAGCATACTTACAGAGCAGTAAGACTCGTCAAGGTAACAAATGAAATGGGCAGATTTCCTGTGAAACTGTTGTAGGATAAATCCCTGAAACATAATTTACACTTTAGATGACCATTAAGGTGTCTCCTGGATATGTTATCAGAACCATACACTCAATGGGCCCTGCCATGTATGGTCACAGTTTAAAAATAAATTAAAGTGGCTGCAATGCTTGTCCAATTGATGTGACTTCTTAAAGTAAGCCCATCCATGCTGGGCCCACTGGAGGGTACAGTTATAATCACTGTACGCATGGAACATGTATGGTGGGGATTGAAGGGGAAAAAAATCATTTAACCCTATAGTTTAATCAATGAAATTACGTCGGTAGAAGTGCACCAAAACTGACTGCTGTGGGTAACTGTTTTTTCGTGAAATCATTTTATACTTTTTCCAAAATTAATACTTGCGGTAATCTTTCAGGCCAAAATAATTTCCATCTAGTTCATCTACATAACAAAGTCTGCAAATGAAGTCTTACATTTGTTTTAGATTCAGACCAGTAAATATGTCCCCAAGGGAACCGGAGAGGGAATTGTGACTCAGATTCCTGCACTTGGAAAAAAGATCGGTTGGCAAATATGAACTGGCTACTCATAAACCAGAGACTTTAACACCCTCACAGATTACAAGAACTTACAAATAACGGAGAGATTTCAAGGAAGCTAAGGAGAATGGAATATTCTGACTCAGCCGATTGAATGCCAGGTTTCTGCATTGCAGGAAGAAAACAAAAATATATCTTGGAACTGAGATTCAGATAAAAAAAAAAAAAAGAAAGATTAAATCCTATATAGGAAAAGAAAGCTGTAAAAAGTCATAAACATCTTACATATGGGTTACACTGGGGGGCAAAAATAAAGGAATTATGCCGTGGATGCTATTGTTACTGACATCCCTGTACAAGGGAAGAATATTTTGATTTAGTAAAGATAAATGGACCCAGATCAAATAAAAAGCTTTGTATGTTAAGATAAACTTACAAAGTGCATCTACGTTCATCCAAGTGAAATTAATCTCATCCCACATGTGTAGATGAACATGGATGATCTTAAATACACTTGGACGAACTTGGAAGCAATTAGATGCACTAGATGAAATTAGATGTACGTTGGTATTGTATTGGGTCTGGGCTACGTGATAAATTTCTATAAATTGGGAACAAAAGGAAACAGATTTGCATACAACTGCTGTCAAGACCACTTACAGTTCCTCAAGTGATCGGAGGTTAGCTAGCTCGAAACCCATCATTCCAGTGAGTTGTAGCCCAGAAATTTTACTGTTGAGGAGATAGAAGTAAAAACAGTTTGCACAAGAAGAGAAATTGAGGACAAAGATAAGAACAGAAGGTGATGTGTTACATGGAATGAATTGCATCTCCAGAGCATTTGATTCCTTTCCAGCTTTCTCCACAGGGATCACCACCAACAAAATTCCATCCAGCGAGTTGGGGTGGGAAGTTCAGGGAGATGTAAAGGCCCTGCAGAGCTGTGACTGCAATGAGAAAAGAGAAGGGGTAACTCAGGAATTCCATTTGATCTGCTGAGTGGAAGTGTTAGAATTTCTGTACTAAGAAAAAGAAAGTGTGAGAATTCCATTTGGTCTTTAGGCATTATTATGCACAGTATTCTTTGGGATTTCAGTTTCTACAAATGTTGCTTTATTTCTCTTCTTTGCAATTAATGGGCCAATCACAAATGCATAGATTAGGACTGCCTATTAGGAAGACTTTGGGACATGATATGTCCATGGTGGAATCCAGCAGAACAACTTGTTTGTAACTTGTCCACTGACCCCACTTCTGCTGGGGAAAAAAAAAAAAAAAACAGCTATCCCGGGTCAAGGCCCTTGGTTTAGTAATCCTGACCATTGGCCCTGACATGGATAGAACATGCCCCAAAAACCTCCTAAATGGAACAGTCCTAAGTTCCTGACCTTCGTTCTATGGCCTGAAAATAGACTGTCGAGGACAAATACAAAAACAGCCCACATATTCATCTGAGTGAGGGTGTTAAAGTCTTTTACCCTTCCAAGTTAGTATATTCTCCCAAATGATCTATCAAAACTTTCATCCAAAAAAGAATAATACAAACAATAAAAGGAGAAGCAATAAACATATTCAAATTACCATGCAAAGGATCGGTGATTGCAGATGTTTCAGAAAACAGTACTGTCCAGAATAGAAATACAAAGAGAAGCAACATAATGTGCTGTTTGGCCATTGATACGAGATATGTATCTATGTTTGCCTGAAAATAGAAACACGAAATTGTAAGAAGATAGACATAAATCAAGAGAGATCATACAAAAGCATGATATACCCCAGAGATTACACAAAAAGAAATCAAACAAACAGTCTGCAATGAATTTAAAAGCGCAAATAAAAAAGAAAATCAAATGAAAGAACTTACTGATTTTGAATAAAAACAGAGCTTATCAACAACTATTACTCAATATATAAAAACTTTAAAAAAAAAAAAAAAAACTTTTAAAAGAAAAAAAAAGAAAAGAAAAGAAGCAGAATCTTGTAAAGATTTTGAAATTCCATTTCCAAGGAAATCAAAATATTAACAACTTAAAAGCATACTTTTGAACTTCTAAGATGAGGTATTTTTTCATTTGTGCAGATTCCTCTAACATCTCTACCCACCTGGGGATTCCCCTTTTTGAAAATCCATACAGCTAAAATCAAACTATTAACAAAGAAGCTACTAATTGTTTTCGAAATTCTGTTAACAAGAACGGAAATCAAGAAAACTCAGATGCTTTAAAATGCTTCTGTTAATAGATTCTCTTGGATTCGTTTTCAAAGGACAGTAATTAAGATCGTTTGCAGCTAAAAATCGCTGCAGTGAATTGAATAAATGATTATTTTTAAAAAGAAATTACTCAAACAGAAGTATTCCAAGATGGGATAATAAAAAAGCATAATAACAATCAATCAGTCGAGACTGTTTTCAAGAACTAGTATCTAACCAGTCACAGCTTGAAATTGCTCAAATAGATTGAAGATTATCAGTAAAAACTATCAAAGATCATTCAATTCAAGCAGGATGAAAGAAGAACACAAGTATTCCAAGATCAGATAGAAAATGGAAAAATATCAAAAATTAAAACACAGAATAACAAAGAAGAGATTCTAAGCATGAAGATATGACAAAAAGAAGAAGAAGAACGAAAGATTCGAGGTCGACCTTCCAGAGATGAGAGAGAGATCCGTTGGTTGCTTGAGAGCGAGAGAGAGAGAGAGAGAGAGAGAGATCCGTTGATTGCTTGAGAGACAGAGAGAGAGATCGTTAGATGAGAAGGATAGTCCTCGTGCTTGGATTTTATATAAGTGCCTCCGGCGGGAAGACTGTCCTGTGTTTTTTTGCCAACTGTCGCTTTTCCGTTGCTTGGATCCGAATTCTTACAATGCCTCTTGTGGGTCCCACCCGTGTTGTTTATGTGACATTTTATCCGTTAATCCGGTGCCTCATTGGTAGGGTCAATTAATTAATAGAAATAAACCTGAGCCATAGATCTAGTGGGCTACACCAAACGGAACAAATGGGAAGGGACTCCTGACCATATGTTTTTGTGTCCATCCAACTCGTGAATCAGGTGTTACCCTCACCGTGTGGCGGCCACCATGATAAATGTTTAGTATATCCACCCCGTCCATCCGTTTCACTAGCCCATGTTAAGATGTAGTCCTAAAAATTAAGTAGATCTAAATCTCCCGTGGACCACACCACTGAAAAAAGTGGTGAATGACCTTAAAAACCTTTTTTAGGCTACAAAAGTTTTGGATCAATATGATCTTTGTATTTTTCCCTTCATCCAGGTCTGATTGACAATATCAACGGGTTGGATAGAAAATAAGCATTATAGACGTGCTTAATGTGGGCCTGGGAAATTTTTAATGGTGGGTGTTCAATCAACATTGTTTCCTGTGGTGTGGTCCACCTGAGATATGGATTTTTAAAAAATTTTTTATATAACGTCCTAAAATCTCTTTAAAATCGGATGAACGGCGTGGATATACAACACATCATCAAGGTGGGCCCTACAGTCCTAATCCGCTCCCCTCTTCTTGAAATGAGATTATCTATGTGTTGATGCAACCCCACTTGGAACATCTCATGCATTATTTGTTAATTGTTAAATTCATTTTTCTTACATAAACCAGGTAAAATAAGTACATGAAATATTAAAGATAACAATTAATAACAGTTAATATGTGGGGAAAAGTATATCCTTATTATGTTGCATGGAGATGCAGTTGTTCTACCCATATGCATCACATGTGCCAGATGCATTAGTGTCATATGTGCTATATATTTCAATGTGTAGTGTGCTAGGCACCATCTTAAGCACTATTGATACAGAAATTTGGTTAGCCTTCCCTGGACCCACGAACCTGCACAAGGGATAAACAAAGAAGACCCTAGCTCGTGCTGGGGACTCTCCAATGCCTAAATTAGGACATGAATCTGGGTTTAGTTGAATATTGAGGGTTTAGGGATAGAGATTGTGCGTACCTTTCACCATTAGAGGTAGGAGAGGCGGTGACATTAATGGAATTTTCCTGTTTAATAGATATGTATTAGAAGTGTATTCAGATCCCAGATTAGTAGGAGGATATTTCGAGATCCTTGGCGAAGGTCTTAAGGGTCCGACCGTGTCATAGATATCCTCTGAGATCCTTGAAAAAGTCCCCGAACAGATTTCTCTTACGCCCGATCTGATTATATGAGATAATTGGAGACGCGCAATGGGAGGCTGAGATAGTCTTGGCTGACATGACTTAAGAGTGTCGTGCCGACTTTCGTAATGCCGACCTGTCTCCTTAGTCGGGCGGCGGGGCGGGATGTCCCTGAAGAACTCTAGGGATTTTGGAACTAGTGGAGGTAGTGCTCTTTCAGGTGCTTGGGCAGGTCAACAGATGTCCTGATCTAGTGATGAGATGCCGAGCTCGATCCTACTCCGAGCTAGGGTTTTGAGTATAGAATTGAACCCGCTGTGGTGTTCGACCTAGGAAGGTGTGCAAGGGTCCGACCTGACCTTTAATCATTGGTCGACCTATTTTCCCTATGACAGTAAGTCCCCCATACTTTCGAGTTCATGCAGTGGGCTCGACAAACAGATCGATTTTTGCCAAGTTGAATCACAATGCGTTCACGTCGTCGAGTCATTCTGTCATTAGTTACTAAGAAAAGCGATTAGGCATGAGTATCAAGGCATATCAGTAATTATAGTCTGGCACCCTCAAGGTGGCGTGCTAAGGCTTGAGTTCACGTGGGCTGTCAGGGTGCCTTTTCGGCGCCAGACGAATGAGGCAGCGATGCGTGGCATGACCTCGGTCGTGGAGTCACGCGGCGAGTAAGAGCACACCACGTGTCGAAATGGGAGGGCTGAGGCGCCGTTTTTCGACCGTGCATTGATTGGGAGCAATAAATGCTTGCACATGTGGCTTCTTTATAAAAGAGGATGCCCTAATTGTCAGGCAAGGTTACTCGCATCTCCCTACTATCGTGTTCTCCTCCTTCCCTTAGCGTCAGACGATTTCTGGCGACAGTCCTAGGTGGTACTGTCCTCCGGTGAGCTCTGTTCTCACTTTTCTACCCCTCCTTTTTTTCTTTTTTCTTTTTTATATGTGATTTAGGCTCGCTGTCATGCCATGCCGGAAACCTCACTGGAAGAATAAGTGGTTTTGGGCGTCGGGAGAGTGGGAAGACTCCAAGGATAGTTGGGCTGCATTCGTGGTCTCGACCTCTTTCACTAAGCCAGGTCAGTATTCCGAACTTGGATTTTCCCTTTTATCTTCTTTTTTTTTTTTTTTTTCTTTTTTTTTGGTTTCACTAATCGCCATTTTTCTTCTAACTTGTGTGTGTTTTTTTTTTTTTTTTTTTTTTTTTTTTTTTTTTTTTTCTTTTTGCGAAGTTCTTCCCAAGTACCCTATCATGTTGGGTCTAGAAGCTCTCGCTCGAATAACTGGGGCGAGGTCAGTGGAGGCTAATCTAAGATCTTGGAGGGAGCTTCTCGTGCACGAGCTCCTGCTTAAATCAGGTCTTGACTCCTCTTTGACAGGTATAGTTTTTGTCTGTTTTTGAGACTTAACATATTTTACGAATTTGTTGTTAACCTTTTTAGTTGTGCAGATATGCCGAAGGCAAGGCCGTCGAAACGCAAGACATCTCCTCTCGCCGAGCTGGCTCAAAAGAGGAAGAAGAAGAAGAAGCCGACCTCCAAAAGTAAGGGGAAGGTTGGACCTTCATCCTCTGTGGCTCAGGAGTGGGTGGAGGATGTGCCGAGCTCAGCTCCCACCCTTGCAGTTCTCGAGGTGGCGAAGGAGTTCAACGAGTCGGCTCTGTTCGCTAAGGCCAGTTCTGCTGAGGCTCAGGCAGTTGTGGGGGCATTTGTCGAGCTTCCCGTGCATCAAGCGGGCCAAGGCGAAGGGGGTCAAAGGTCTCCTAAGTTGGCTCGAGCTATGCTGGAGAGCCTTCTGCCCTGGGTAGATCGGCATGTCCTTGATGCCGAGTTTGCCCATTTGATGGATACGCCTCCGGATAGAGTCATCGGCCAGCTGGCGAAGCTCTTCTTTAAGGTCGGATTACCTTCCTTGAGATGGATTGCCATTTTATTCCTGCTTTGGTCTAATCATTATCCCTCCTCTCTTCCTTTTTTGTAGTACACTCCTTCCTTGCTCAACGTGCATCGTGAGTTGGTTCGCCTTCAAACGAAAGTCAAGGAGGCGGAGGCTGCGTTGCTGTGGAAGGGGGTTGAAGTCGAGCAACTTCACGCCGAGGCCACACAGTCCAGCGCTGAAGCTGAGCGGCTTCAGTCCAACCTGAAGACTCAGGCAGAGAGTTCGGCAGTTGAGTTAGAGGCTTCGAAGAAGCTGCTCACCGGGGCTTTAGAGAGGGGAGTTCGGTGGATGTCAAACCTGGCTGGGTTAAAGCGCTCTTACGACATAAAGATCAAAGAGGCCTAGGTAGCTGTCGCTTCGGCCCTGGTGGCCACTGTAGAGGAGTTCAAGTCTTCCAAGGAATACACAGAGGATAGGGACATCCTGTACGGTGCCGGGTATAAGAAGTGCCTCCAGGATATAAAGGAGGCCCATCATGACCTCAACCTTACGGCTTACGAGGAGGCCGACTTAGATCTCGAGGTGCCTTCAGAGGACTCGCCCTCCGAGCCACCCTTCGCGGCACCGTGATTTTCTCCTCTTTCCTTCTCGTTGTGATTTTTTTATTTTTTGCAATGTACTCTCTCCGATCATTTTTAATGAAATGACACTTTTGGTTTATTGCATTGGTCTCTCTAAGCGGATTAGTAGATTTTGTGACGGGCACATCGGTCTATTTTCCCTATAACAAGCACCTCAAATGTTTCATTAATTCATATTTTAGGTGTTTGATAATAGGGGGATGGCATACCCAATTCTAATTGGAGTAACCCAAAATAGTTTATCTAAGACGTACATGTGAGAACATAACTGCATTCAAACTTGCATCAACAAATGGCCCGCATATATTAGAAAAAAATCCAAAGGAACTAATGGAAGTGAAATGGGTGCCCGCATATATTAGATGAAAAAAATAGAAACAAAGGAACTAATGGAAGTGAAATGGGTGCCCGCATATATTAGATGAAAAAAATAGAAACAAAGGAACTAATGGAAGTGAATTGTGTACTGAGTAAATTATATTGTCAAGCCCCAAACTCGAGAACTGGACTCATAAAATTCTCAACCGTTGAATCCAATGCTGACTGCCTCCATAATATCCCATTCTCGGCTCTCAGCTCCCATACGCTAGATTCCGATCCTGGGATCTTATAAGGAGGATTTTCAGTGTGATTTTTTTTTTTTGGAAAAGGAGTATAATTACAAGTGTACCCAAGTAACAAAACATCATCACCACATATCCACTTATGTAGTCTTTGAGTACAATGTTGAAAGGGAAATACATTATATAACAAAATTTCAACAGATCAGGCACATGCTCTTGCCTCAATGTTGTTGCAGTCTAGCATAACCTGCACGTAAACAACATGCATAAGCTTACTACGAAGCTTAGAGAGTGCGTACGTGTGTGCGCAATACATGTGCCAAGCATACAAAAATTAGAGTAAGCAGAAATGCTGGAGGGCTAAACTAGAAAGTCTATAAATGCTATCAGACATATCCAAGCTATGCGATGCAAAGGCCTACATGGCTAGATGTCATATGTTAAAGATGCAATGCAATGTACCAATCCCCCCCACTATTCCACATGTTAGAATAGTTCTCAATTGGATCGTCACTGAGGTCTAGTACACTTCCTACACTGGTTGCCACTCATCGCCCGCAAGACCAAGCGAGTGCAAAAGACCTCAATATCCGCCTCATCAGTGGTACACATAAATCACTCGGTCCATTGATAGCGAACCCATTTCACTTGCTAGTCAAACTCAACCTAACATATAGCCCTCTGCACCCAGACGGGTAAGGTCAAACCCCCTTCCAACTGACCCCAACACGGTAGGAGACGTGGCCTACCGGTATTCAGCAATCGTACGCTCACGAATCTACTCGGTCTAGACGTTGGAACATCCTACTGGTACCATAGGGTTTATAGACTTTCAACCAGGGACGCTTGTGACGATCCAGTGTCCATCATCCGCCATCCACAACAAGGCTATGAGACCACCTCTCAGGTGTCTTTAGGGAGTAGATGTACATGTCACACATAGTGCACAATGCATAAATCACACTATCTAAGGCATGCATCGGACCTGCACATGTCGCGTGAATCATGCGGGGTGACGCTGTCTCATGTAGAGTCCCCCAAGTGTCTCAAGTTGAATGATATATACTATGAACAATCGCCATCCACAATAGGCATACAAATGATGCGTATGGGCATAAAAATGGGCATGATATTAATTATACTAGACATTCTATCAGTGTGTCCTATCAGGTCAAATATACCAACATATTATCAAACATATCATGAGATAATTGACCTTAATCGGCACATCATATATAGAAAGTGGGAACCGAACAACATGCCCTACTAGAAATATAGGGGTCTATGTGGTGTGGTCCACGTTAGACTAATATCAGCTCCTTATATAGCATATAAGGCATGGGTAAAATACATATACTAAGGTGGGGTCCACTAGGAGTGACTTGGATGGACACCCACATGTACAACATAAGTCCCACTAGGCTACCAATCTATTTAGGTACATGGCCCACTTATGATGTCCCAAAACAATCAAATTATCAAAGGCATCTCTATAATTACTCTAATAGGATGACTTGCATCGTTTGAACATTGATGATGTAATCAACGGTTATAAACTGGTGGTTAGTCACTAGGATATGATTCTGTGCTTGTGGCCCATATGAGTCTTGGGATCTCATCATTTCAGCCTAAGTATATGCCTCAATAGATTTATTGTAACCATAGTGTCAACATTACATAGGTACACTAATTAGGGATTTTAAATTGATTCACTAATTAATTTCAAATCATGTAGATACATATCGCTATTAGCTTAGTATTGCATATGATGACAAGTATAACCAAAATCTCATGGATCCCGAATCTATGGATTTCCAAGTCCAAGGGATTTCTACCCCAGTTTCTTATGGTGTGGCCCATCGAGGTATGGATTGGCCTGAAAATTTGGGACCATGATCTAACATGACCTGAGAGAAGGATGGGCGGTGTGGATGACACATAAACATCAAGGTGGGTCCCACTTGAGTGCTGCCAAAATGGGCAGCCCTCCTTACCCATTGATTCCATTGGTGCAGTCGACCTAAGATTTGGATCACCCTCATTTTTTGGACTATGGCCTAACATGATCTATCAAAACGGATGAACGATGTGGATAAAACATATACACCATGGATGGTCCCACGAGTGGGTCCCACTCCATGCTCGTGGTTGGGCATCCACTGACCCATTGGGTGGTGGTGGCATGCTTTATATATATATATATATTATATTTATATATATTATATCACACCATCAAAGAGGGCCTACTTGGATAATCTACTTCGTTCACTGCATAGGCCATACTGAGTGGGGCTAATGGGCTCTGATTTGTATGATTTGGACGAATGGAGACTCCATAGTGGGCCTTGGAAGATTTCATCAATAGTAATTTGTTTCCCTCGGCCCACTTGAGACTCAGATTTGTCTCATTTATCGTCCCATAGCCTAAAATGATTTAGGGAAGCTGGTGGAAAGTTCAGATATTATATATATATATATATATATATATAGTTCAGATTTTATATATATATATATATATATATATATATATATATATATATATATATATATATATATATATGGGCTAGATCAAGACATCTCGTCCCACTTGTGTTTTAGACCCATGCTTGGATTGACCGATTTTGGGATGGGCTAACACTCAGCATGCATGACTACTTTTTGTACTATTATATGTATTTTTTAAGACACTATCAAGGTGGGTTGTCTTGGCCAGCTCGAACGGAGCCCAATATGTCTTGAATTGGGATGGTTTGGATGATCATGGACCCCACTGCAGGCCTTGGAAGATTTCAACAATAGGGGATTGTTTGCCTCTATGTGGCCCACTAAAAAATCGGATTTGCGTCATCTTTCGGCCCATGGCCTAAAATGATCTGAAGAAATTGGTGGACGACGTGGATTTCATAAATTCATCAAGTTGGGGTCCACGAGTGGAAACCCACTCTGCTGGCCCTCGTACAGGCAATGTCCCTGACACTCGAGCTCACCAACCCCTGTATCATTACGGTGTGGTCCACCTGAGATTCACCTCGGCTTTATTTTTGAGCCCAACGGCCAAATTGAGATGGAAGTTCAAATGGACGGAGATGATGAGATATAAGCATCATGGTGGGGCCCATGAGTGGAGGCCACACTCCCCTTTGGATTAATGGAGTCTTGACACTGGACACTTCAAGCGTTTTACGATAAGAACGTCCAACGTCTGGACATTTTTGTGTGTTTACTTTTGAAAGGAAAGGCAAGTAGGTAAGGTCCACGAGAGAAATCTAGACCGTCCATTAGCTGGGGCAACTCATATTATGTCCAAGAATCTCTAACCAAGCTGAAATTTGTGTCTTTCCTTCCTCAATATATGTGTGATCTAGTCAATAGGTTAGATGTAAAATAAACATCATAGTGGGCCACTCAAGGTGGTCCACACTGTGATAGCGTGTGGGGCACACTTTGTTGTTAAAATTTATAGAATAATGATTTTTTTTTTTTTGTAAAATATGGAATTCGAAAAATACAAAACAATCTGAAATATGGACAGGCTGAAGCACGTCTGAAATGCTGTCCTTAAAGTGTTACAGGCAAATTGCCCCTACTCAAACGATTTGAGTATGCTGATAGGTTACAGGCAAATTGCTTCTAGGATACGATGAGCCTGGTGTGGGTCTGCATTCAGCAAACACGAAGGCCCACCTATTGGAACTTAATTACACAATTTCTGGCTGTAGTACAATAGAAGAAAAATCCCAAAAGATAGAAAAAGAAGAAAATTGTGGTTTAGACCACTACACTGGTCAAGTCTTCAGCTACTGGTTTAGTTGAACCGTTCTAGACCACACCGTTGGTTTGTTCTTCTTGCAAAGGTTTAACCGTTGCTATTTTGCTGGAATCACTGGAGTATAGAGAGAGTAGTATGCTGTCTCAATTCATATGATAGTGCTGGATTGGATTGTGAGATGGTTTGGAAACCCATCCAGGCCCTCCTTTTATAGGCTATGGTGGCTAGGAGTTATGGTCTAGGGAAATAAATCTCATGACCATTTTCTAGCTGTTGGAGAAAACTAGCCGTTTTATGGCCGTTTTCTGATTGTTGTGCATGGCCATTAATCTGCTGCATGCTGACTATTCTGAGACAACAGCTAATCGTTTTCTAGTTGTTGGGCTAGCCATGCAGCAATTTCAACTGAACCCTGCACTTATGGCACAACCGTTACAAATTTTTTGTAACAACTCTTTTTCTAGCCCTCTATATATTCTGGAGGATTCTCATTCAGTCCTCTAGTCTCTCCTTCACCCAGCCATCTGCCTTAGCCACTTAGTCGCACACGTCTCGCTTCGGTTCGCTCAAGGTCGCGAAGGAGCGACCCTCTGCGACACGATGCGGACGTGCGAAGTGCGAAGTGTGCCACTAGCACCTCCACAACCACATTGCCTCACATGGCCACGCTCTCGCACCGAGCCCGTGATCGAGTCTGAGTCCGAGTCAGAGTCTAAGTCCGAGACCGAGCCCGTGCCCGTGCCCGAGCGCGCGCGCGAGTGTTCCAGTGCTACGCACTGGAAACGCAAGGTCTATAATCTATGGACTAGGTAGGTAAATATTATAATACTCCACTATTATCATTTAAACCACAGATTTTTCTCTTCCCTTTCCCATGTGGGACTATTCCCAAAAAACCCACAAAACGGTGTTTTTTCAAACAAAATAATATATATAATATATTATTTTTATTATTAAAATATATTTAAAATTAATATTTTTTCAACAATCCCCCACTTGATTTTTTAAAAATATATTTTTCTTGGTTAAACAATTCTGCCAGAATAATCAGCTTATACGCATAAAGAAAGATATCTTTTGATTTTAATCTTTCCTTAGTATAAGTATCTCAAAATTCTGTCGAAATAAGTGGTAGTTGCAGCGTTGAACCAATTATTTTTAGATAACAAAGTTAGAGAAACCACATACATATTCACTATGTCTTTGTTAGAGTTCCCACAATCTTACTCAGCACATTTAATGGCCATGTGCTTATCCTAATTCGTGAATGATCCCAAGAGAAAACTCCTAACTCTCATAAGAAACAGAACCACTTCTACGTTCGTATAGGTGAAATCTTTCTAGTGTCTCCGTTACTATAAGACACTTGTCATATAGACTAGATTTCATTAAGAGTTCTCAGACTCAACCCTCTTTCGTAACGTTCAACACTTATCTATTACGGATGAGGTTTTATAATTTAGTGCTGAAAAACTTTTCACATATCAATGAGTTATTTTTAACCATTAAACTCAAATTTAGAGATTTTCTAACTTAAGGTTGGGTTACCATCACTGGTGGAACTTTGGTTGAAGAGTTTCAACCCCATCTCTCGGTAGAGGTTTAGTGAAAGGGTCTACCAGGTTGTTGCTTGATTTCACATAGAAAATAGCAATGATTCCATCTCGAATCAATTGTCTGACATAATCATGTCGAAGACTTATATGTCTAGATTTACCATTGTAAATGCCGCGATAGGCTCTCGCTAATGTGGCTTCACTATCACAATGTAGTGACACAGCCGATATAAGCTTTACAAAAAAAGGGATTTCTAATAGAAAATCCCTTAGCCACTCAGCCTCTTTGCCTGTTACAGTTAGGGCTATGAATTTAGACTCCATAGTCGAGTGCATTATACAAGTCTATTTCTTGGATCCCCAAGATATAACCGCACCTCCTAGGGTGAATACCCACCCTGTAGTAGACTTGTTGTCCTCTACACTCGATATCTAGCTCGCATTAGTATATCCTTCCAATGCAGCAGAAAATTCTGAATAAAATAGTCCTAAGTCTTTGGTTGCTTTTAATTAACCAAAGACTCTACTGATTGCATTCTAGTGTTCAGTACTGGGTTACTAGCTAGTAAACCTACTAAGTTTACTCACAGCATATGCGATATCTAGTCTAGTGCATTGTATAGCATACATAAGATTCCCTATAGCACTCGCATATTCTAATTGTGCAACGGTTCTTCCAGTATTTTCTTTTAGCTTGATACTTGGATCAAATGAGGTCTTTGCTTCTTTTATATTTAGATGGTTAAACTTGTTTAGTATCTTCTCAATATAATGAAATTGACACAAAGCATAACCCCCAGAATATTTTTTTTAACTTTGATGCCTAAGATGATATCGACTTGTCCAAGATCCTTTATTTTAAATACGGAAGATAGAAACCTCTTTGTTTCAGTCACACCTTCCATTTTATTACTTGTTATTAACATGTCATCAACATACAGACAAATAATAACAGTACAACTTCCATCTACTTTAGAATATATGCATTTGTTAGCTACATTATGCATGAAACCATGAGATAGTATTTTAGAATCAAACTTCTCATGCCATTGTTTTGGTGCTTGTTTTAATCCATACAATGATTTGACTAATCTACATACTTTGTTTTCATTTCCTAGTAAAACGAATCCTTCATGTTATTCCATGTATACCTCCTCATTGAGGTCACCATTTAGGAATGCGGTCTTTACATCCATTTGGTGGATGTGAAGATGATGTATAGAAGTTAACGCAAACAATATCCTAATGGATGTTATCCTAGCTACAGGAGAGTATGTGTCAAAGTAATCTATCCCTTCTTTTTGTATAAAAACCTTAGCTACTAATCAACCTTTAAAGGTTTGGATAGTCCCATCAGTGTGATATTTCTTCTTAAATACCCACTTGCAACCTATGGGTCTAGAACCTGGAGGTAAGTTAAGTAGTTCCCATGTTTGATTTGACATTATGGATTCCATTTCATCGTTTATAGCTTCTTTACAGAAAGGTGCGTCTCTAGAGGATATATCCTCTTTATATGATTTAGGATAATCTTTTATAGTCATCACTATAGGTATTTGTCTTATAACATTTTCTCCATCTGCTTCTACAAGATGGAAAATGATGTGTTGTGAATCTATGTAGTCATCTCCTAGACTCTTCTCTATTCTTATTCTTTGACTCCTACGAGGTTCAATAGGAGCTTCCATTATCTATGGAGTTGTGCTATCTGGTTCTCTATCAGGAGTTTGGATTTCATTATCCTTTGACTCTAAGGATAGTGAGTTCTTAAAGAACTCAACGTCTCTTGATTCTATTATTGTATTAGACTCTATGTCTAGAAGTCTATAAGCTTTACTATTTTGTGCATACCCTATGAAAACACACTTAATAGCTCTTGGTCCTAACTTAGTTCTTTTTAAATCAAGGGTTCTGCAGTATGCAAGACACCCCCACACTTTAAGATATCCTAGGTTAGGTTTTCTGCTTCTCCATGTTTCATATAGAGATATTTTATACTTTTTAGATGGTATTCTATTTAGAATATGGCATGCTACAAGCAGTGCCTCACCCCATAGACTTAGTGACAACTTTGCTCTTATTAGCATTGAGTTGACCATTTCTACTAATGTTCTATTCTTCCTTTCAGCTATTCCATTTTGTTGAGGTGTGTATGGCGCTATATATTAATGTATCAATCCATGTTCTTCACAGAAGTTATCGAATTCATTAGAGAAGTATTCTCCTCCTCTATCGCTACGGAGAATTTTTATCTTCTTATTTCGTTGATTCTCTACCTCTACTTTATATATCTTAAACATGTTCAATGCTTCATCTTTGCTCTTTAATAGGTACACATATACATATCTAGAACAATTATCTATAAAGGTTATGAAGTACCGTTTACCTCTACGAGTAAGAATGCCGTTTAATTCACAAATATCACTATGCACAAGATCTAATACTTGAGACGATCTTTCAACACTTCGAAAAGGTTTCTTCGTCATTTTGGATCGTATGCACCCTTCACATTTATCGGTTTCATTATCTGTGTATGAGATTAAACCATTCTTAATCATGAACTTCAAGGTACTATTCCCTATATGGGCTAATCTATCATGCCACAGTCCAACAGATTCAACCATATACGCAGAAGTGCTACTTTCATTAAGAGAAAACTTAACCATTCTGTTACAAGCATATCCCTTTTCGACAAAATTCTCATTCTTAGACAGAATCAGTTTACCTGACTCGTACACCATCCTTATACCTGATTTTTCCAGACGATCCCTAGAAATTAAGTTTCGCCTCGTGTCTGGGACGTGCAGTACATTAGTCAAAATCACTTTCTTCCCAGAGGTAAATATCAATTCGATAGTTCCTTTGCTGACGACCTTTGATCGGACTTCATTACTCATTTAGACTTCTTAACCATCGGTCAATTCCTTATAGGTTTTGAAGGCTGATTTTTCGTAGCACACATGTACTATAGCAGCAGTATCATACCACCAACATGAAACTTTACCTTGAACGGTATTCACCTCAGTGATCATGGCCACAATATTGCCTTCGTCTATTGCACTTGCCTCTTGTTTAGATTTGCGATAGCGGCATACTCGAGCATAGTGTCCGGTTTTTCCACAGACACGGCATGGGCCTTTGAACTTTCCGTTCTTCTTTTGGGTGTTTTTCTTGAATTTTCCTTTATTGGGTTTTAGGGAATTGTCCTTCTTGGGATGTTTGTTATTAGAGTTCTTTACTGCATGTACCTTGGACGAGGCATTCGCGTTATCATTCTTTCTGTCACGGTTACGGAATTCTTCCTCAATTCTGAGGTGTTTCTGGATTTGTTCCAGTGTGTAGTCCTCAATTTTATGCAGCAACTTCTTTCTATAGTCTTTCCACATCGGTGGTAATTTGGCGATTATAGCCCCAACCTGGAATGATTTAGGAAGATCTATTTTGATGGCTTTGATTTTATTTACTAGTAGCTGCAGTTCTTAGATTTGGGGCAGCAGCGGTTTATTATCTACCATGTTGAAGTCAAAATACGTGGCGATGAGAAACTTATTGGTACGTTCTTCTTCAACCTTGTATTTGAACTCCAGAGTGGTCCAGATCTCCTTTGCTGATAACTTCTGTTGGTACAGATTGTACAGTCGGTCGGAGAGCGCGTTCAGAATGTGTCCTTGACACAAGAGTTTATTTTCGGCTCGTTTGGTGTGGGCTGGAAGGAGATTACCAACTTGAAGTCCCTAAGCTAAAAACCTGCAAAACAAAACAAAATAAGTTAGTTTCTAAATAGAAGAAATTTCTAAAGTAAATCAAATCTAAAGAGTTAGAGAATCTAGAAAATCAGAAAGAGTTTACCAAATTAGAAGTTCTATCTTAACAATCTACAAAATAGGAAATAAGTTAGTTCTATGAATCAAAATAGAAAACAAAATCTAAAATTAAAATTAGTAAAATCCTAATCTTAAACTAACTCTAAATCCAATTAATTTCGAAACGAAAATCGAGTTTCAACACTCGGTCCAACTACAATGCGCTAAAAACTTGTTCACTCCCAAGTATAGGGTTGTGATGTAGTAATAAACTTTTCTTAAGGTAAGACCGAGGCTCGAATCCCAAGGACCGATACTTGTGCGCTTTAAAACTAAGTAGAAATAGAACTAGAATGAGATGAAATCTAAATCAATTATAATTTGAAGAATAATGATGAAATATTAATCTAAAACTTAGGAAAAATCGAGAAAAGGGAAACTAGGGATTCAGAGGATCCACTTGTAGAGATCGTGAGATCTTATGCATTTTATAAATCAGGAAAATTAACCGAACTTCCTTTGATGTAGTTTTGAAAAGATGAAAGGTATATGAATTAGAATGGATTCCATCACCAAACCATGCCCAGGAGACAAAGCAAACAACAGTTAAACTAATTACCAACCAATCAATGTATGAAGGTTAGGAAGAATACCGACATCCAACCATGCCCGAGACGATGGTGAACAACAGGGCTTCTCCGACGTCATAAACATAAAAGAAAAAGAACATGCTCAAAGCCATTGCGGACCCATTGTAATTTCGGTCAATGAGACCATTAAAGATCGAAAACATTCCCTTAATAAAATTAAATCAAAATCGATCGGTCTTAAACAAAGGCACAAGCAAAGATACCTCCCATCACGCTACAAGCTTCACCTCTTGGCCCTAGCCAAGAGGTTTAGCCGCACAATGAGTGGGCTGAAACTCTCAAAAATAGAGAAAAGAAACAAAAACAAATAAAAAGAAAGAAAAAGACAAAATACTTCCTCTCTGTCTCTCTCTCTCTCCTCACGTCCACGGATGCCCACAGCTTCCTCCCCTTTTTCTCTCTCTCCTCTTCTTGTTTTATAGGCGACAAAAACAGCGGCTGGGAGTGCCAATACGTGCGTAAGAGATTGGTAATTGACTTGCGTTCGGATTGTATTTGCGGCGAATGCATGGCATGTCTTTGGGATCTGACTTCATGGCATGGTTAAAGATCCACTCTTCCATCGTTTGAACGGTCCGGATCATTGATCCGATCGTGATTGAAATCACAGAAGAACCCACGGAGGACGGCAGCTTCCTAGCTCTGCTGGGACGCTCGGCCTGCGTAAGTCCTGCGCTAGGATAATAGTGGGGCCCATTTTATGATGTTACTCACAAGATCCAATCCGTTCATTGGATTTTTGACGGAAAACCGGTCGGATATGTCTATTTTTGCTCTGTTTTTGTGTGGCCCACCACATTTCACCTTACACCGTCTATCCTCCGTTTGAACAGACAGAGTTCGATCCTCGTGATCTTCTGCAAATATATCACCTAGTAATGATAAGAAACTCGATGGGAAACCAATGGGCGGTCCGAGATCATCCACCGAGCTCCGGTGTTTGGCCCACCATGCTCGTCCGCAACTCGTTACGCGTAAACAGAGAGAAAAACAAATCTCCTCCGCCGAGCCGCTTGCGGGGCCCACAATTCAAATCACTTGAGAAATCTACACCGTACATCGAGTTCTGGCGAAAAAACCGTCCTATTTTGGTCGTTTTTTGGACTTGATTTAGTGTGGCCCACGAAATTTGTATTGCACCGTCCAGTCTTCGCTGGATAAGATACTCACGTGGTCGCTTGCACGAGACCAGAAATTCAGCATGGTTGTGGTCGTGGCCATCCTCTAAGGTGAATGGACGGTCCGGTTATCATCGACCCATGAGGGTGGCCCACTAAAATCGTCCGTGCGGACGGGCGAAAGAAGAAGAAAAAAAACGAATTTTCCGTTTTTAGGGAGTCGGTCAAGGGTCGGTTTGACCGACTCTTTGTTGTCTGGCACAATTCAGGTGCACTTACGCACCGTGTACATGTCTTTGTATGTGAGGTCGCATGTGCCGATGTTCTTAAGAAATCCGCTCGTCCATCCATAGTGGCGGCTCCTTTAACGCGTTCAAACCACAAATGAAGTATATCCAGATTTAGGCCCAAATCATAATTTTAGGGCTCGATCGTGTTGGGCCACTTTCACGAGGATCCAACAACTCAAATTTGATATGTGCGGTTAATTTATGGTCTTCAGGCCATGTATGAAGTTTCGTGTCAATCCGATGGCGGGAACCTTGTGATCTTGCATTCTGGCCGACTTTTAGGCCACTTGAACTTCAATTTCGTGATTTTCTCGGATCTCTGGCGTGTAATTCTGTTGATTTTGATCCCCAGGAGTCCGTCCCCTACTTTTGTGACATCGGAGTGCCAAATCCACGCTTTTAATACCCAATTTCAGTTTAAGCTCCTGATTGCATCCTGCAACAAAACACAATTAAAACCGGTCGTGAAACAGTATCATACCCGTAAATCCAGGTAATAAATAGGGTCTGATATGCAATATTTGACCCTCAACAGCAGCCACCTATTCAAGTGTGTCTTTATCGGATGCTTCAGGTAATGCTTGCAGATTTGGATCTAATATGTAGTAGATCTTCAGCACCGTTAGAAGAAATTTCAGCTTGTGTTGCCATCTCGTAAAATTAGTTCCATCGAACCGATTAAGACGTATCAAGTCCTGATTCATCAGCTTGATGGATGAAACACTGTCGGCTTCCATTACAAAATAACGCTTTAAGATTGTTGTTAAAATTTACAGAATAATGATTTTTTCTGTAAAATATGGAATCCAAAAAATGCAAAACAATCTGAAATATGGACAGGCTGAAGCACGTCTGAAACGCTGTCCTTAAAGCGTTATTTGCCCCTACTCAAACGATTTGAGTATGCTGATAGGTTACAGGCAAATTGCTTCTAGGATACGACGAGCCTGGTGTGGGTCTGCATTCAGCAAACACGAAGGCCCACCTATTGGAACTCAATTACACAATTTCTGGCAGTAGTACAATAGAAGAGAAAAATCCCAAAAGAAAGAAAAAGAAGAAAATTGTGGTTTAGACCACTGCACTGGTCAAGTCTTCAGCTACTGGTTCAATTGAACCGTTCTAGACCACACCGTTGGTCTGTTCTTTTTGCAAAGGTTTAACCATTGCTATTTTACTGGAATCACTGGAGTATAGAGAGAGGAGTAGTATGCTGTCTCAATTCGTATAGTAGTGCTGGATTGGATTGTGAGATGGTTTGGAAACCCATCTAGGCCCTCCTTTTATAGGCTATGGTGGCTAGGAGTTATGGTCTAGGGAAATAAATCCCATGACCGTTTTCTAGCTGTTGGAGAAAACTAGCCATTTTATGGCCATTTTTTTACTGTTGTGCATGACCATT
This sequence comes from Magnolia changhungtana, assembly GCA_030180095.1. Lineage (NCBI taxonomy): Eukaryota > Viridiplantae > Streptophyta > Magnoliopsida > Magnoliales > Magnoliaceae > Magnolia > Magnolia changhungtana. The sequence goes on along the minus strand of JASAUF010000115.1, from coordinate 4,206,306 downwards.
AATCTGCTGCATGCTGACTGTTGTGAGACAACAGCTAGCCGTTTTCTAGCTGTTGGGTTAGTCATGCAGCATTTTCAGCTGGACCTTGCACTTATAGCACAGCTGTTATAGATTTTCTCTAGTGACTTTTTTCCAGCCCTCTATATATTCTGGAGGATTCTCATTTAGTCCTCTAGTCTCTCCTTCACCTAGCCATCTGCCTTAGTCACTTAGTCGCACCGTGACTCGCACACGTCTCTACAGCCACACTGCCTCACATGCTCACGCCCTCACACCGAGCCCGTGACCGAGTCCGAGTCCGAGTCCAAGTCCGAGTCCGAGACCGAGCCCGTGCCCGTGCCCGTGCCCCAGCGCAAGCGTGTGCGCGGGTGTTCCAGTGCTATGCACTAGAACACGCAAGGTCCATAGTCCACCGACTAGGTAGGTAAATATTATAATACTCCACTATTATCATTTAAACCACAGATTTTTCTTTTCCCTTTCCCATGTGGGAATATTCCCAAAAAAACCCACAAAACGATATTTTTTCAAACAAAATAATATATTATATATATTATTTTTATTATTAAAATATATTTAAAATCAATATTTTTTCAACAAACTTTCCAACAGCATGACTCACTTGTGGGCCCCACAACATGATAACTAAAAGAAAATGAGGAAAGAAAGTAAAACAAGGGAAGAAGATTCGGCCATCGGGGTGGGCCCCCACTACTATGGGGTCCACCATACATGCTATACATGATCAAAGTTGGTCCTACCCTTGTGGGCCCACCAAAATAGAAAAATTACACAGAAATGAAGGGTTTTGACCCTCTCATGCACTCACAATGATTGATGATGGTTGGATCGACTCAAATCAGTGATCGGACGGATCAGATGGTGAAGTTTCTCCTATAAACTCCTCTAATCTTTCCTCAAGCTATAATCTCTCTTAATCCCTCTCTTCAAAGGACTTATTTCTCTCAAGAACTCTCTCCTCTCTCTAATCTCGCTCCAATTTTCTCTAATCTTTTCTCTCTCTCTCTCTCTCTCTCTCTCTAATCTCTTCTTTCTTTATCTCTAATCTATTTTCTCTCTTTTCTTCTAACTCTCATTTGCTAGAAAATTTTGGAGAAATAAGAGGGGTTTGGGAGCTTTTGTGGTAGAACTTTTTGGGTAGATAGGGAATTATAAAAAGAGGGGTAGAATGGAGAAAAAAAGAAGTAAAAAAATGATGACTAAGCATGGGTAAGGGCATGAGTTGTGTGAGCAAGACATGAGTTTGTTTGACTAAATGGGAGAGAGTATGACTAAATGAGAGAGTGTGTGACATAGTGATGGATGGGTTGATTGATGGATTGATTGATTTGACAACGTTGGGATTTATGCAACTGGGGCTTTCGTATGTTGCGCGGCCCACCTCAAATTGTGCCAAAACTGCAACTTATAATATAGAAGTCGCAATGGGGCGTGTCACGCGGTGTTAGAATCGTAGCGCCCGCGAGGTTGCTAGGGTTCAAGTCTCAGAGTGTTGCGGTACTAAAATAAGGTCGAGATCAAAACTCATCGATCTGGTCCATCAGAATTGTGCCGGCACTGAAAATGAAGCTGTAACCCCCTGAAAATCGGGGGTCGAGTAAAGCTCAGCTCCCGAGTTCTAACATATCACTTATACAACATAGATAATGATATTTAAATGTTGTCCAAATTAGTGCATTGAACATGTTGGGATTATACTAAAATAGCATATCATACTCCAAAGATAATGTAATTAAGCAAGCGGAAGACTGAGGTAAATATATAGAGTATGCAAGTGTTTCTCAATCCCCAGAGTATGAGTATGATTCCAGGCTAAATACATACATGTTTTGATCCAAAATTTACAAAATACAAAATGTGAAAGTTCGACTAAATCATATAATCCCTGTAATCTCATCGATCAGGACATGGTCTACATAGACCCGCTTGATAGTTGAACATAGGAGAACTCTTCCTCCTCGTCTATGAAATCCCAATCAGCAGTGTAGACCTCGTCGCCACCTGCATCTACCACAGAGTCTGAGTGGTATTTAAAACACCACCCTAAGTGGGAATGAGTAGCTAATTTAGTGGAACTATAAAGTAAAGGTCAACATGTTATCAATTCAGTCAAGCAGTAATGATAAAGAAGTACAACAATCATGTCCTAAGTATTCTTGTTAATGAAGGGATGATATGCTATAATGATACATGCCCTTGTCTACACTCCCTCAGCGACATCATCTCATGGTTGCACATGCAACACTCCCACTGTGCTCAACTCCATCGTCAAAGGCACATGCGATGCTGTGCATGTGCGTGTTAGCCAAGTTCTTAATTAGACCTATTCATACAGCAGGTTTGGGAAGCTAAGGTACATCCTTTTATATCATTTACCTAAACAACGATCCATCTAGGGTCGTCAATCCTAGTTATTCACATACGATAGGCAAGTTCGAGAGTTTACAATCTAGGTCACTACGAGAGGCTCGTCACCATTAGCGTAGGCTTATTTTGTACTCGAGGTCACACCACCAACGCCCTACCAATTGGTAGTCTATTTTCGAAGGCTCGTCACCAACCCGACTAGGGACCACAGCCAGATTGAGCCGGGATAGGCCTATTTTGTACTCGAGGTCACTACAAGAGGCTCGTCACCTGATCGCAGGCCTACAACTCGAATATAGTATCTCATACCACCGTATTCAATTCACGAGTTTGGGTTGCTCACTAGTCACTACGGGGAGGCTCATCACCCCAGCGTAGGCTGACAGCTAGGCCACGGTATCCCATACCACCATGCCCAGCTCATGAGTCTTAGCAGATCGTAATACCAGGGTTAAATAGGCTTTGCACTGGTAAGTGGTACCTTAGATTCAAGCAGTAGCGTTCATACATGGTGAACATACATTAGGCCAATCGGGTTACTTGACAACTCGACTAGTACAAGCGCACATTGACTTAATCGACATGAAGTGCATAAGCACTCGGCGTGGCCTAACCACTGTCGACAAATAGCGTACGACTTGGATTCATCGAATGTGTCTTGTGTGGTGAAACGACCTCGGCTACTAATTCAGGAATCATTACCGATTGCCTGGACTACGCAGTAGTCTCAATCATATTCATACACAATAGATATTCATATGTGATAGTCAAACAACATGTGACAACCAATTCAAATATAAATTTCATTTGAGCATTTCAACAAACACATAGTGCACATGTTATCATACATAGGCATTTCATTCATAAATCATGTAATAGTATGATAGGCTACATGAGGAAAACTGTAACTATAGATAAGGTAATTGAGAATCCTATCTCAACACCCTCATTAAATACATTTCCACAAGCATTTTCTCATTCAGGCATTTTATCAAACACACATGTAATAAATTAGTTATAATGTATATTATAGTAAATCCTTTCACAACGGAGTTGTCACACTTACAACAATCATGGCAAGCACAAATAATAATTTCATATTCATACAAACATTTCAACAAACACATGGAATGCATTAATTTCAACATAGTTTATATATATATGTAATACGCGGAAAACATCGCACCTAAGCATATGTAATAGCAATCAAGTTAGTCATAAATCATTAACTGATATTGAAAGCCTTGAAAACCATAACCTAAACATTTATAGTCCACACCTTCATCGGTTTGCTCGTTTCGAACTCGGTTCAAATCCTACGCTTCTGTCTGTAGAACAACGGCTACCTAATCACGAAACAAGTTAGCTATTTCGTCGATTCTTCTATTTGGATTCTTAAAACAAGATTAAGGTTATGATTTCTTACCCAAATCGAAGTCAGAATCAATGATGATGGTGGGGTGACGATTCAGCGTGTGGAGTCGTGGGAAAGGATCCCAGCAACAATCTCCCAGACTCTCCCTTCTCTCCTTACTCTTTTCCTCTCTTTTCTCTCTTCTCTCTCCAAGGGTTTGGAGAAAATCGTATGGAATGGGAATGGGATGGTTTAAGGGATATTTATAAGCCCAAAACTGATGTCAATGGCCCCAGGGCCATGGTATACTTGGGTTATAGCCAAATGGTGGCTGTTTTGGGCCAACGGAGCCCATCTAGAGGTCCATTACTCACATACGATCTGGGGCAAGTTCCCTGACAATGGATCTAAGCCAAGTTAAGATTTCGGTCTGATCAGATTTGTAAATCGACCGTGGAGGACCCATTTCAGTTCGACGGCTATCGTCACTCGATCAGGGCCATAAGTACACTGACATGTGTACAAATTTTTTTCTGATCTAAGGGTGTAGTTAGGTCAGAATCTTACGGTCTGAAACCTTAAATTTGGGCTGCAAGCGAACGATCCAATTCACTTAAGTTTGAGTTCATTTTCTAAAGATATTCGCGTTTCTCACACACTTCGCTCAAGGCTCAAGTTGTGTATTTCTAGATATTATTTGGACTCGATTCCCGCGATGGTTGTTAAGCCCAATAAGTCGGTCATAACCTTATAGTTTCACGGCAATCGGACTTTCGACGCGTGGTCTAAGCCCGATACGAAATTTCAATGTGCTCCTGAGAGCAACTGGGTTTTGAGATTGTCCCTAAGTTTTTAAGTAATGTTGAGTTAGTGATTTTAATGATTTTGGGTCTTGTAGTTTGTATAGAAAGTGATTCAAACCAAATCTATTGATTGTTTTGTTTAGTACTTAACTAAATTTCGCTATAATTACGACAGAATAAGATCCTAGGGTGGTTCTATGCCCCTTTTTGGCACTTTTAGTTAGTATATTATTTTAATTATTTTTTTAATAGTTTGTCATCAAGTTTACTTCATCTTCACCAAATTTCATTAGATTTTGTGTTGTAGAAAAATTCTAAAAATTCTAGAAGTAGCAGCTGTCCAAACTAATAATTTTTGGACAGTTGTCACATCAATCTAGATTTAACTATATTAAAATTTTTATTATATTTTTCACTTATATTTATATGAAACTAGACTTATCAAGCTTCAATCTGGCTTTTGAATCACCTAATTCGGAGTTATAACGAGGGAGATATGACTTTTTAAAGTCTGTTAAAAAGTACAGAAAATTTTTGTGAAGGTCCACCGACTTTCGGTGTACCGGCGGCGCACCGCCGACCAGGTGGTGGCGCCGCCCATCCGCCGTGATATTTAGTGGTGTTTTTGCCACGCGATTTTGAAATGGGTGTATCTTACAAAATGGGATGAGTTATTTAACGTGCAATATATGATTTTGGGGTAGGAGAAGCTGATCTATCAAAATAACTTATTTATTTTGTGAGATTCCATAAGGTTAATAGTCAAACACCCATTTTATTCATATATTTACTATTTATAGTAAATTTTAGTTTAAGTACTGTTCTTCATCATTTAAACTTTAAGATTAGTGTCTAATATAAAAGTACTTAGAAAAATTTGAAGAATAAGGTGGTGAAAGGTAAGATTTTGAAGGAAATGGGTTAAAAATAGGATTTGTGACTTTGGGATTGAGTTCTGAGAAGTCAGTAAGATGTTATGATCAACCCATTGCCTAAGGACAACTAACTCCAAGTTGAAAAAATTTTGGGACGTTACAGAAGCGTACAGTTGTTTACATAAGGTTACGGGTCTTACAACTCTACCCTCTTAATAAAAATTTCATCCTCGAAATTTCTTCACAACGAAACCTTATACAAGGCGCCCTTGTTAGGGTGCTGTGTTCAAAATTTCTATGTTCTCAAATGAGAACGCTAATTTTATACGAAGTTGTAATGGAAACCTAGGGTGAGTTTCTAAATTTTCAAGATTGAGATTCTAATCATGATAAGTTCACAACAATCATGCGGTGAAGTATATCTAATCTAAGACCATTAGAATATATGTGATATTGTTCATAGGTATTTCTAAGTTATACTCTGCTACCAATTTTTGTCACACTCCAAACTCGAGATTCGGTCTCACGAAATTTTCAGTTGCCGAATCCGTTGTTGACAGCCTCCATAGTACCTCATTCTTGGCTCTCAGCTCCCATATGCCAGATTATGATCCTGGGATCCTATAATGAGAATTTTCGGAGTAATTTTATTTTATTATTATTATTTTTTTTTGTAAAGGAGCATATGTACCCAAGTTATTGTCTTATTTTTCAGTGTTGTCCACTTGATCTTTGGATTTGTCTTATTTTTTAGCCCCAGCCTTATGAAGAGCTATCCAAGTGGACGGACAAATTGGATATAACCCATATCTAATGATGGGACCCATAGAATTTGGTGACCTTGACCCAACCAATTGGTTACTCCCCATGCCACCAGCCAATGGCCTGTGGTAGGTGGTCTGTGGGCCCCACCATGATGTATATGTTTCATCCATGTCGTCTATCAAATTTGCTAGATCATTTTATGGTATGTGACCAAAAATGAGGTATCTCTCAATCTCAAGTGGACCACATTATAGGAAACAGTGCTGAATGAACTGGGACCATTAAAAAATTTTTGAGGGCCATAAAAGTCTTCGATCAAGCTGATCTTTGATTTTTACCTTCATCTGGGTCTGTATGACCTAATCAACCGATTGTATGTCAAATAAACAGTACAGTGGTCCTTAGGAGGACTTTAATGGTGGATATCCAATCACTTTTGTTTTCATGTGGTGTGGTCCACCTGAGATTTATAATCCTCTCATTTTTGGGATCAAGCCCTATAATGATCTCTAAAAATAGATGAACGGAATGGATGAAACACATATACCATGGTGAGGCCCACAGAGCACCGACCACCAGCCACTGCGCTAGTGGCAGGGGGAAGTAGCCAATCTGTTTCCGTTTGGCCTAATGTTGAAACTCTTGTGAGTGACTGAGCCATGGGGTCACTGGCGTTGATGTTTCACAGGCAATACGCTTTCCCCTCCAGCTATCTATATCTTGTCCAAAAAAGAGGGTTTTTGAGTGATTATTCATTGTCTTCTAGGATCTGGCCCATTTGATGATTAGATGGGCCTGGCTTTTGGGTCTTGGTTGCAAGAAATTAGCGTGTACATAGTTGAGCTTTGGATCTGCCTCATTTTTTAGCCCATGCCCTTAAATGATCAGGCAAAAAGAATGAACGGCTTGGATTTTTTATTTAAAAAAAAAAAAAAAAAAAAAATACATTACGATGGGGCCCACAGAGTTGGATAACTAGGCAATCCGATGTACCAGCATCTTACAATCTTGGAGATTTTGAGTAAGGCCCACCGACCCATATGCATCGTACTTTTCTTTTTAATACAAGATGGACGGTATCACCAGGGCTCTCTTGATTGGATAAGATGGACAGATTGATATACACGGTTCATTAACTCCTATGCCGTATTCATTGAATGTATGTACTATTTTCACGGTTGACTTATAAAATGGTTCTACGGTAATTAGGATTGTCTTTTCCTGATGAAGATCTTCGCATCTGAAGTGGGTCCAACAATCAAACCAAGTTGTGGGTCCCACAATTGGAGGAAGTTGTTTCTAGAAAGAATCCAGAGATAGCAACTCCTAAGTTGGGCCCATCGTCTTTACCACTGGCCAATGATGCCCCTCGACCCTACCATCTGTTCATCCAGACTGTTGATTTTGTGGCTCCCTCCGGGGGTGGATGATGATGATCCAGAACTCTTTCACACTGGAAGATGTATGTGGATCGCCTACGACCGGGTTGGAAGTTAGGTCTGATCCACTGTGATCTTTGTGAGAAATTTATCTGTCCATCCATCTTGCTAGCTGATACAAAGGTAAGGGCACCAGGACACGAATAGGGTACTACCCCCACCAGGGCGTGTCTAAAGACGTCCTGTCAGAGGCTCTGTGGGGCAGCATGATGTGTATGTCTTATCCATGCCGTTCATCTATCTTTATATATCATTTTAGGACATGATCTCCAAAAGGAGAGAGAGATTGAAGGCTCAAGTGAACCACACCACAGAAAGCGGTGGGATTTGAATTCCTACCAGTGCAAACTTCCAAGGCCCTGCCTTGATGTTTATTTTCCATCCAGCCTGTTCTTAATGTCATGTACACCTAGATGAAGGGAAAACATAAATATCCGCTTGATCCAAAGCTTCTTTGGCCATTGGGAAGTTTTCAACTTCAGGCTTTCAATGCTTCTTCCCGCAGTGTGGTCCACTTGAACCTTCAAACTTCTTTTTTGGGCTCGTACTATAAAAGATATATAAAAGATATGTTGAAATGGACGGACAGCGTGGATAAAACATATACATCATGGTCAACTCCATATAGCCCATGACAGGAACCTCCAGTCTCTAGCTAGGTACTTGTGGGGGTAGTACCCAATCCGTGTCCAGGGCATGAAATCAAAAATTAAAACTCAAGTGGGCTATATGATAGAAACAATGGACATTGAACGCCTGCTATTGAATTGGGGCACAAATGTTTTGGATCATGCTAATATTTTTATGTTTTTTGTTCATCTTAGTGGGAACAACCTTACGAACCGTTCTCGTGCACGAATGATGTTCACTCCCCAAGTTCAGGGTTGTGATGTAGTAATAAACTCGGTAAGACCGAGGTCGAATCCCAAAAGACTGAAACCTGTACGTAATCTGAAACTAAGTAGAAATAGAACTAGGCTAAAATGAAATCTAAATCGATTGTAGTGTGAGGAATAATAGTGAATTAATAATCTAAAACTTAAGAAATTCAGAAAAGGGAAACTAGAGATTCAGAGGATTCACTTGTAGAGATCAGGGAGAACTACACTTGATTCATGAAAATCAACTGAATTTCCTTTGATATAGTTTTCAAGAGGTGAAATGTATATGAATTAGAATGGATTTCATCACCAAACCATGCCCATGAGACAAAGTAAACAACAGAATTAAACTAATTACCAACTAATCAACATGTTTATGAAGGTTAAGAAAGGTACCGTCATTCGACCATGCCCAGGAGACGATGGTGAACAACAGGGCTTCCTGACGTCATAAAGATCAGAAGGAAAGGAACATGCTCAAAGCTATCGCAGACCCATTGTAATTTTAGTCACAACAGACCATTAAAAACTAAAAACATTCCCTTAATAATCAAACTAATATTAAATTCAGTTCATAAATTAAAAATAATTCAACGGCACAAAGTAAGGTCTCCCATCATGCTACAAGCTTCACCCCTTAGCCCTAGCTAAAGGGTTTAGCTTAACATAGATAAGCTAAACTCCATAGAATTCATAGGAAAATAAGAGAAAAAGGAAAGAAATAAAATAAACAAACTCAAGCTCTTTCTCTCTCTCCCTGTTCAACTCCACAGCCGTAGATGATTTTTCTCTCTCATTTCCTTTCTTTTATAGAGTAAAGAGTCGGTGACAGCTTGCGTGAGAAGCCCTTACGCACAGCAGAAAACGCGAAAGTTTTACGCACTGAAACCGAACGTAAGTAACACAGTTTACGCTGGTTATTTGGTGGGGGCATGATCGGGATTTTCTGAGAAATCCAAACCGTCCATTGTCTTCACCTCGAAATTTCGACCGGATATGGACAGTTTTTGTTGTCCGTTGATGTGGCCCAGGAAAGAAATCCCACTGCAACCATAACAGACGGTCCTTTTGTGCTAGCTGTCATCTGCATGTGTGCATGTTTGGTTAACCAAAGTCAACATGGATTTGAATGGTTTTCGTCCCTCTGCATGATGGACGATCTGGATCTGACTGATGGCTCCTAATGGTGGCCCACAAGGATCAACCACAGCTTCTGATGCGAAACAGAACTTTCCGCGTCGGCTCTGTGATGATCCGTGGGCCCCAACTTGATGTCTATGGAGAAATCCATCCCGTCCATTAAAATCCTGGCAAAAAACCAGTGCAGGAGTATTTTTCTAGTGAAATTGGTGTGGCCCTCGAACTTATCCACTTCGCCATCCATCTGATGTTTAACGGCTAGGATTTTACAATGACTTGTATGGTCTCAAAAGGCCATCTTGCTGAGGTTAATGCCCTCCCATTACACACAATGGACGGTCCAGATTGAGTATTTGGATGAGGAGTGGGCCCCCGTGAGAGGAACCAGCGGACGCGGTGCGTCCGCTGTTTGAAACAGAGAAGGAGAGGAAGATGCTCGGTCAAGGGTCGGTTTGACCGACTTTTCGTTGTTGTGCACGGCTAGTGCACTTGTGCACTATGCACACCCATGCTCACGTGGGGTCCATTATGATGTTTTCAAGAAATCCGCTCCGTCTATCCATTTTTTCAACTCATTTAAACGGTTGGGACCAAAACTGGAGCATATCCAGATATCAGGTGGGCCCCAATTCACAGATCTGTGGGCTGATTTGTCTGTTGGGCCACTTCCACTAGGATCCAACGGCCAAAATTTGACGTGAACGGTTAATTTATGGTCTTCAGGCCATGTATGTAGTTTCAAGCCGAACGAATGGTGGAAACCCTGTAATCTTGCATTCTGGACGATTTTTGGGCCATTTGAGCTTCAGTTTCTCGACTTTCTTGGATCCCTGGTGTGCAAATCTGTCAATCTTGGCATCTTGGGGTCCGTCCCTTGCCTTGGTGTAGTCAGATCATTAAATCCATACTTTTAGCACCTTTTTGTAGTCCATGCTCTCAAATATACCCTGCAACACAAACACAGTTAAAACCGGGTGTTAAACAGTATCATGCCCGTAAATCCAGGTAATAAATGGGGTGTAATATATAATATTTGACCCTTAATAAATGACACAAACGTATGGCCTCTACTTCACAAGATTTTACTAATTCTTCAAGGTTAAAGATCAATTCTCATGCATGAATGACACAAACGCGTGTGGGATATGGTGTTGAGTACAAAGCTTATAATGTTCACACCCCAAGTATAGGGTTGTGATGTAGTAATAAACTCAGTAAGACCGAGGTCGAATCCACAGGGACTGAAACCTATACGTAATCTGAAAATAACTCGAACTAGAACTCGACTAAGATGAAATCTAAATCAAGTATGAGGGAATAACAGTGAAATATTAATCTAAAACTTATAAATTTAAAAGTAGAAAACTATAGTGCTAAGGATCCACTTGTAGCAATTAGGAAGCTACCTAGCAATGATTCAAGGACACAACTGGAATTAAAGTCCTATCATATCCAGTTGTTAAGAAGAGATTTGTCAGATCTCTAAACTTCTCATGGGTCTAATCATCAATAGATGAGAATGACGAAGATTTGGAAGTGATTCCGTCACCTAACCATGCCCAGGAGACTATGACAAACAACAACAATTTACCAATCTCACAGCCAATCATGAGAGAATTGTGAAAGTTAGGAAGGGTTCCATCACCCAACTATGCCCATGAGACGATGGTGAACAACAAGATTCCCAAGTTTACAATCTCAATAAATGAAAAGAGAATAACTCAAGCTATCGCAGATCTATTGTAATTTGAGTCACAATAAACTATTAAAACTAAAAACATTCTTTATAATCAAATTAAAATCTATGAGAGTTCAATAAACATAAATCAAAGTAAAGCTAACATCACAATCATGCTACAAGCTTCACCTCTTAGCCCTAGCTAAGAGGTTTAGCCTAACATAGACATGATTAGGCTTAATCTCTTAATTAAAGATTTTAAAAAAAAAAAAAAGCGAAAAAGAAGAATGAACCGGCCAGCTCAAGCTCCACACCGAGATCTTCACGGCTGCACTCTCCTCGATTCCCTGGAATGGATGCCCCCCATCACTCTCTCTCACATCTTTTATAGCCTGGAGCAAGCGGTCGACTGGTGTGCGAAACAAAAGATTGGAGTTGGTGGCTCCTTAGTCATGCAACAATAAAAAAAAAAACGCAAACTATCTTGTGTTTGGAAAGCTATTTGGGACGGTGGAGCACAAAAAACAAACTTTTTTTTCTCCTTGGATGGGGTACAGACCCCCTTTGATTCTTTTAGACGGTCCAAATCACCCAAACGATCAACGATCGTGACCCACTACTCCTCGCAAATCCCAGATGCGGATCTTGATTTCAAACCAGCGCTGGGATGCTCGGTGGGCCCCATAGTGATGTTTTCTGATAAATCTAACTAGTTCATTAGATTTATGCCTAAAAATCGTTTAAGAAGGGGTAGTTTTGGTAGGTTCCAGCGTGGCCCACTGTACCAACTCAACTCACCGTCCATCCTGCATTTTCTGACGATCCACGAGTGTACACGTGTACAGGTCAAAAGGGAAAGGTTGGCGAGGGTATTTTCTCCCCTAGAGACGCAATGGACAAATCTGATCATCATAATGTATGATGTGTGTGGCCCACAAGCAAAACCCAATAACAAGCATGTCTGTCACTGGTGTTTTTGAATTTTTGAGAAGTTTAGTCGGTCGGCATTAGAGCTAGGCATTTTATATCCGATCCGGTGGATCTGACCTGATCCGATTGGATCTGATTCAGACCGATCCGATCCGGACTGTATTTATTAAGTTATATATATTTGTTTTTTTTTTTTTTTTTTACTTTTAAGTTTTACCTGACCCCTTTTTTTACCCTACCCTAACTGCACCTGAAGAACGCTCGCTGCCTACCCGCACCCGTAGATCTCGAACCCTCCTTTGCAACTTATTTTTTACCCTACCCGCACCTGAATAATGCTCGCCGCGCTAGATCCGGAATCCCCGAATCTTCCCAATCCCAATCTCCACCGACCGAGGTAAATCTCTGTCTCTCTCTGTATCTGTCTCTCTATCTCTCTCTGCAACTCTTTCTCTCTCTCTCTAATCGAGCGCGGATTAGCTACTGACAGGTTAGTAGCTAGAGTCACTACTAAAGTGACATCACTAAGTTTCGTGGGCCCCACCAAGATGTATGTTTTGTATCCATGCCATCCATCCAATTGGAGAGATCATTTTAGGGCAAGATCCAAAGAATGAGTTAAATCCAAAGCTCCAGTGGACCCAGCAGAGAAAACAGTGGGGCAGTGACGCCCACCATTAAAAACTTCTAAAAGCCACGAGAGTTTTAGATCAACCTGATATTTGTGTTTTCCCTTCTTTCAGGTCATTTTTAACTTTTGAACAGGTTGGATTTCAAATAAACATTATGGTGGGCCGTAGGATAGTTTCAACGGTGGGAATCACTCTCCCCACTATTTTTTTGTGGTGGGGTCCACTACAAATTTTTATCTGCTTCATTCTTTGGCTCATATTCTAAAATGATATCTCAAAATGGATGGACGGTATGAATACAACACATACATCATAGTGGGGCCCACAGAACTAGGTGACGTCACTTCAGTAGCCTAATACGCAGCCCACCCGTTCTTACAACTCGGAGCTCAAGGAGCGTCAGTGCTCGTCTTCGCATGACACGTACCTAGAGCTTCTATAGCCGATGTCAGCTATTATTTTCAAAGAGAAATGTTGCAGTGCTCTCGGGTATATAAGATATCATGCTCCTAGTTGCATATGGACACTTAGACAGTCCAATCCATTAATCTAGACTGTTCATTAGGTGTGATGCTAATTTCAATGGCTCTCATGCAAATATCATGCCAATATAACAAGTTCTATTATTTCAATCAATGGCCTTTTAAATGGATGGTCAAGACTAACTTCACAAAAATAGGTCTAATCGAAAATATAATCCGTCTGTTCGTTAGGACTATCATGGATTGCTTATGATTCTAAAGAATCACTATTGTTTATGCAATCCTAACCAATGATGATTGGATCATATGATTAGTTCCATTTTTACATGATAGTCCATGAATTGTGTCCTGGACTTAATGGACAGTTCAGATTAATCGATTAGATAGTCCAAATAAACTGATACAAACAGGAGCACTATAAGTTAACAGTGCACCCAAAAGCACCGGAACATCTCTTCTTTAAAAATAATTTCGTTTTTGCCTCTGCTACCAGGCTACTGTACGTTTTTTTTTTTCCTCTTTTGTTAGCTTGTTAGTATACCCTATCCCTAGCACCATACTTGAAGCTTCTTCAGGAAGCTACGCGACTTGAAGCTTCTTCATGAAGCGATAAGTTGGTGTGAGCTTGTGTGGGGCCTGTCTTGAATTTTTTGGTTTATCCACACCGTCCATCAGTTTTTCCATATCATTTAGGGGATTGATATTAAATTTTAAGTATATTCAATAATCAAGTACATCACACTATAGGAAACAATGTGAATAATGATTCTTATACTGTTGAAAAAATGAACGATCCCAACTTTGCCCAATCCGATCTGACTCGGGTTTTCTGACCGAGTCAGACTCGGATTGATTCTAAGTCAGCAGAATTCGGATCTATTCGAGTCCGATGGCCCAGATGCGGCACTGGATCTGATCAAGTTCAGATCACACCCTACAAATTTTGAACTAAGTCGAGTTGGACCGAATCCGATCTGACTCGGTCCGATGCCCAGCTCTAGTCGGCATGCGCTGACCAACTTTAGATGTACTGGTACAAGGCCGACCTTGTATACATTGTGTACACGCACCATACTGTGGGGTCCACTGTGATGTTTGTGGGAGATCTGTTCTGACCATCCATTTTATCACCTTGTTTAAAGGGTTGAGACCAAATTTAAAGTATATCCAGATATCAGGCAGGCTCTAAATGAGGATTTTAGGGGCTGATCTGTCTTTTGGGACACTTTTACAATGATCCAATGGTTGAAAATTGACATGTACGGTTAATTTATGGTCCTCAGACCATATATGAAGTTTTGAGCCGAACAGATGGTGGGAACCCTGTGATCTTGCATTCTGGATGATTTTTAGGCTTCTTTAATGTGACTGATTTGATTTTCCCAGGTATCTGGCATGTAAATTTGTCGATTTCGGTCCCCCTGGAGTCCGTCCCTTGCCTTGGTGATTTTGGAGCGTCAATTTTATGTATTTAACATCTTTTTCAGTCCACGCTTATAAATCCACCTTGCAACATAAACATTATCAAAACAGGCCGTAAAACAGTATCATGTTCATAAAATCAGGTAATTAATGGGGTCTAATATGCAATATTTGACCCCCAACATATAACAGGCTTAGGTTCGACCTAGAAAAATCCAACTTAATTCATCAACTTGCCAAAGTAAATGACCAATAAGTACAAAATTTTAATGGGCATGATCCAACTAAATCGATAAGCCACATATCATATGTTTATACCTACCGGGTGCAAGATGCAATGCTATGCAAAAATGATAAAACTTTTAGATGACACAAATTGAAAGTAGAAGAGTAGTGATGTAAGGATTGGATTGAGATATGGATGGATCAGGCGGCTGGGCTAAGCTCGCCTCTTTCCTATATCTCTGAGTACACTCCTTTGTGTCAAATTGAGTGTAGAGTTTGAATTTTCAAACTTGATTATATTTTTGTGTAAGACATTGTTTTTTGTGTATGACCAAAATCTTATGCTCTTGTGTAGGGTTGAATTCACCAGACACTGGTATGTACGTGTTAATCCCCATGGGAGCTTAGAGCGGGAGTAAATGTAGGTCATCGGATTAGGACTAAAGTTGTTAGTTAGCTGATAGAAAGCCAACCCAAGGCTCTTTTAGGAGCTTCTAGCGGGAGTGTACATTATCAGTAGGTTCTTATGTAAGACCGAGGTTTGTGGTGAGCCTATAGAAAACTACGTAGAGTCTCTTATAGAAGTTGATCCTTATGTAGAATTGTAAAGGTTAGAAGTGAACCTAATTTAAAATATCTGATAATGAAATCCGGTATATTCATGAGTTGAGTGCGTCCGTCGGGAGTGGAGTATAGAAACTGAACCATTATACATGTTTGTGTTTAGGATTGTCTTTGAGCACTTATTTAATTAAGCTTATACGATGGACGTTCAATTATATGAATACATGATTCGATGAATACTAAGAGCTGATGGTAGCACATATCACACACACATGTATACTATCATATATAGATTACTTGCTTCATTAGAATATGATTTGTAATCTATGTGAATGCACCCTCTATTGGCTTGGAAGTCTTAGAGTTAATTACCTCACCTTACTTATTTTAATTAATTTAAGTAAGCAATTGTGTGTTAAAAAATAAAAATTTTATTTGGTCCTAATCACCCCCCTCTAGGACATAACCTTCATTCTTTAAATCTATCAAGCTTCCGAGCGTAGCCATGGTATCCTACACTATGTGCAATTTCAATTAGTATCAGAGTGAGTTGCTCTTGAAGGGCTTAACCACTTTGAGTTGATCCAAGGGACTTAAGAATGATGTAGGAGAATCAACCAACTTTTCATTACTTTGGTCACCTCAAAGGACCATCACATGCAAGGTAGTTGATCTTGGAGCTGAAGCATTGGTAATGCATTGATCGACATCACGATCGGAGGAGGAAAATGTGATTTGATTGAAGATCAGGAGAGCATCGATCAAGTAACTCAAGACAATGTTACAAAAAGGGCTCAATCCGACAAGTAAGTTGTCAATTGAAAGAGTCCGAGTGAGTGTAGATTTAAATTGCCAAACTTGATTATGTTTTTGTGTAGGACATTGGTTCTTTTGTATGACCTAAATTCTATGGTCTTGTGTAGGGCCGAAGTCATCGGACACGAGTGCATACGTGTTAGTCACCATGGGAGCATCAAGTGAGAGTAAACGTAGGTCCTTGGATTAAGACCGAGATTGTTGGTTAGCCGATAGAAAACCAACTCAAGTCTCTTGGGGGAGCGTCAATCGGGAGTATACGTTAGTAGGCTCTTGTGTAGGACTGAGGTTCATGGTGAGCCTATAGAAAACCACGTAGAGTCTCTTGCAGGTGCCTGTCATTTTGTAGGATTGTAAAGGTTAGAAGTGAACCTGATTTAAAACCTTCGACAGTGAAATCCGGTACACTCATTGGTTGAGTGCGTCCGCCGGGAGTGGAATAGGAAAACTGAACCACTATTTATAGCCTTCATTACTTAGTTCCGTCAAGCTTCTGCGCACAGTCGTGGTACCTATACCACGTACAATTACACATGTTGCATCCCTTATTTGAATGTTAAGTAGGAAAATTGTGCCCATGGGTAGCCGAAGTGGGTAGGTCATGCCTCTGGTTAACTGCGGCTGAGATGGAAAGGTTGTCCCCTTGATTGATTGAAGATGTGGTGGGCAGGATGTGCCCTGGTTGTCTAGAACGGGTAGATTGTGCCCCTAGTTAGCTGGAAAGATGGGGAGATTGTCCCCTCCACTGCTTGTTGATATGGGCTGGTAGTGCCCATGGTTGCTTAAAATGGGCAGGTTGTGCCTTTAATTGATTGATGATGTAGTGAGAAATGGTATTATAGGATCCATATAGTTCTCCAAATATTTACTTGGTCTTGCCCCTGGTTGGGCACCTCTTCTTCTTTTGTTGGTGGTTCTCTTCCCATTTGTCCGAGGGTGGTCCCCCATCAGATGGGCGGTCATGATGTTCCACTCAAGAATAATGGGAGGCATTTTCTTAGCATGGTCGGTCCTCCTCGTGTTCCCGGTCTAACAAATTGGATTGATGTGCATCAAGATCTTCTTTTTCTCCACTATTCCTTGAAAGCAAGTCGGTATCCCAACCCTCACTTTATTTGATTGTAGGTTGTCTGACGCAGGGGAGGACATGAGGTTGAGCACCGTCTTCCTCAAGAGGATAACTATTCCAAATCCACAGAACTTCTCTAGACTCCTCACAGAGACTTTCTCGAATCCACGAGAAAACAGAATAGAAAATAGAAATAAATTCGAAATATCTTAATGAATCCATAAAAACGAGTTCACAATCCTTTAAATAAGGATACTAAGTAATGGAAAGAAATCATAATCAAACTACAACTAAAACTCCTAGAATTCGCGACTTACTATAAATAGTAAACTTACTATTTATAGATGGTCGTGATGTCTACTAGTGCGCAAGGTTTTCGGCCAAAAATAGTAAGTGTCCTATTTGGCTTCACCAAACCGTTCCCCTAATTATTCTAAGCTCTTTTCATGTTGGGCGCAACTCCTAAAGCCCGACGGATGAAGAGTTATAGTCAAACTAAAACTTACTATTTATAGTA
This sequence comes from Magnolia changhungtana, assembly GCA_030180095.1. Taxonomy (NCBI): domain Eukaryota; kingdom Viridiplantae; phylum Streptophyta; class Magnoliopsida; order Magnoliales; family Magnoliaceae; genus Magnolia; species Magnolia changhungtana. The sequence goes on along the minus strand of JASAUF010000115.1, from coordinate 4,188,326 downwards.
AAAATGAAATTGAAACAGGGAAACAACCGTCGAATCAGGGGTTTCTCACAATTCTGAGCGTCGTTACCTAGCATAGCTGGGTTGGTTGGCTAAACTAGCTCATTCTACCCCAAAATCATATATTTTACGTCGGCTAACTCATCCCGGATTGCGAGATACGCCTGATTGAAGGTCTGATGGTCCAGATCACTTCTGTCGCCGACCGGGCCTTTTCTGATCCATCTTTACCATGTAATTGTCTGCGACCCGCTCTTCATCAGTCCCCTCCACTTCAAAAGAACTCATCCTCGAGTTATCATTATGCGTTGGTTCATGATACTCGGTCAGGTCCGCGACATTGAAAGTCCGTGAAATCGCCATATCTCTGGAAGATCAACAACATAAGCGTTGTCATTGATCTTTCGGATGATTGGTATCTGTCCAATCTTTTTATTCTTCAACTTGTTGTACGTTCCGGTTGAAAATCTTTCTTTACGCAAATGGACCATTACTTGGTCGCCCACCTCGAACACTTTCTGTCGCCGATGCTTGTCCGCTTGCTCCTTGTACTTTTCGTTCGAAGCATGTAGCTTGTTCTGTACCTCCGCATGAATGCCCATGATTTTGTCTGCCATATGTTCTGCTACAATGCTCATGCCTGGGAGCTTGGGCAGAGGGACCAAGTCTAGTGTGTGGCGAGGTATTCGTCCGTAAATAACCTAGAATGGGGATTTCCCTGTCGAACGGTTCACCATGTTGTTGAATGTAAACTTCGCTTGAGACAAGGCCAAATCTCATTGCTTCGGTTTTTCTCCTGAAATACATCGAAGGAGGTTTCCCAACGTGCGATTCACAACCTTAGTTTGACCGTCAACCTGTGGGTGGTACGCGCTGCTGAACTGAAGGCGTGTATCGAATCGAGTCCACAAAGTCTGTCAAAAGTGGCTTATGAACTTCATGTCACGGTCGAAAGTAATAGTCTTGGGAACCCCGTGTAGCCGCACAATTTCTCTGAAGAATAGATTCACCACGTGTGTTGCATCGAGAGTCTTCTTGCATGGAATAAAGTGCGCCATCTTGGAAAAATGATCTACTACCACGAACACCGAATCCATGCCGCGTTGTGTTCGTGGGAGACCAAGCACAAAGTCCATAAATAAATCCTCCCAAGGGCTGTCAGGCACGGGTAACGGGGTGTAGAGGCCCGTATTATGAGATTGCCCCTTATAAGTCTAACAAATATAATAGCGTTGGACTGCCTTTCCCACATCACGTACCAATTGCGGCCAGTAATACCGTTATTCCACAAGAGCTCGCGTCTTATTTCGCCCAAGGTGTCCACTGAGGCTACCTCCATGTAGCTCTTGGATTATCTGTTCTCTTAGCGAACTCTTTGGGATACATAGTCGATTTCCCTTGAAAATGAACCCGTCTTGTATATGTAAGTCACCGGAGTGACCTTCCTGACATATAACCCATGCGTCCTTGAAGTCATCGTCGTCGGCATACGTGTCTTTGAGGCGATCGAACCCGACAAAGTCATTGCTCATAGTGACTAACAAAGTTGCATGGCGACTCAGCGCATCGGTTACTTTGTTCTGTTGCCCTGACTTATGCTTTAGCACGAATGTGAATTCCTACAAAAACGAGATCCATATAGCATGCACACGGTTAATGTTAGCTTGACTATTAATAAATTTGAGGGCTTGATGGTCCGTGTAAAGTATGAATTCCCTTTAAATCAAATAATGTCGCCAGTGTCGCAGTGCGTGGACCACCGCGTACAACTCGATCTCATATGTAAACCACTTCTTGCGTGCATCACTAAGTTTCTCACTGTAGAAGGCTACCGGCCTACCTTGTTGAGACAAAACTCCCCCAATCCTGACATATGAGGCATTACATTCGACTTCAAACAGTTTGTCGAAGTTGAAAAGTATACGAACCGGGGTCGTGGATAATCTGCGCTTGATTTCGGCAAAGCTCCTGTCAGCTTCATTAGTCCACTGAAACTGCCCTTTCTTCATGCAATCTGTGATCGGTGACACAATGGTACTAAAAATTTTCACGAACCGACGATAGAATGTCGCTAGTCCATGGAAACTTCGCACTTCGTGAATATTTTTGGGAACCGGCCATTCTCTGATTGTCTTCACCTTTTCCTCATCCACTCGAATGCCCGTGGATGTAACCACAAAACCCAGAAACAATAGGCTATCAGTCATGAAGCTACACTTTTTTAAATTGAGGTACAGTTTATTTTCAGTGAGCACTTGAAGGACCTTCTTGAGGTGCTCCATATGGGTGGTTTTGTCTTGACTGTATATCAAAATATCATCAAAATAAACCACAATGAACTGCCCAATGAAAGGTTTCAGAACTTGGTTCATCAACCTCATGAATGTGCTAGACGCATTAGAAAGACCGAAAGGCATGATCATCCATTCGTACAATCTTTCCTTGGTCTTAAAGGTTGTTTTCCACTCATCACCCGACTGTATTCGAATCTAATGGTAGCCGCTCCTTAAGTCCAATTTAGAAGATATTTTTGCCACCTCTAGCATATCCAACATATCATCCAACCGTAGTATAGGAAACCTGTATTTTATGGTGATCTTGTTGATGGCCCGGCTGTCGACACACATGCGCCAACTCCCATATTTCTTTAGAGTTAGTAGAGCTGGTACAGCACATGGGCTCATGCTTTCTCGAATAAGACCCTTACGGATCAGTTCCTCCACTTATCCCTGCAGAATCTCGCACTCATTCGGGCTCATTCGATAATGAGGACGATTAGGTAAACTACACCCAGGGACAAAGTCGATATGGTGTTGGATATCTCGCATAGGGGGTAACCCATCGGGAAGGTCCTCGGGCCAGATTTCTTAGAATTCATGTAACAAGGGCCTTAGTCTTTCAGGGATGATGGTAGGCTCGAGTTCTTCCCCTTTCACAATTAATGCATAAGTCTATCCTGTTTCTTTGGATTCTTCCACGAAGTCCCGAATGGTTAAGAGAAAACGACCTTCCACTTTAGAAGTTTCAGGTGGTCCTTCTGGATCCATAGGGGCCAATATGGTCTTCCGGCCGTCCTTGACGAAGATATATATGTTATCTCACCCTTTATGAGTGGCGTCACGGTCAAATTGCTAGGGTTGACCGAGTAGTATGTGACATGCTTCCATATCAAGCACATCACATACTACTTCATCCCTATAATGTTTGTCAATTGAAAAAGATATGGTGCACTGTTCAGTTACCTTTGTTTCGCTGACCTTCTTGATCCAACCGATTATATATGGAGAGGGATGACGCTTTGTTTTCAATTGCTATTTTTCCACCATGCCCCTGGAGACGATGTTCTCGCTGCTTCCACTATCAATGATCACGTCACAAACCTTTCGATTCACCGTACACCTAGTGCAGAAGATGTTATACCGCTGTGGATGCACTTCTTTTCTTGGCGCATATAATAGCCGCCTCATGACGAGCGACTCGCTGTGATCTTGCTGAACCCAATCTGAATCATCTACCTCATCCTCGGCGCTATGCTCCTGTTCTTCAATATCTGGATCTTCATAAGCGTTATCAGCACTACCATCATTAATGGCGAGGTTTGCCACTTTTCGCTGGGGACAAGTATTTGACAGGTGGCCAAGCTGGCCACAACGATAGCAGTTGTTGGGCCTTAGCCGAGCATAAGAGTTCAGAATTCTACTTAGACCAGCAGCAGTCGAGACGCCCCTTTGGGGTCTAGCTTGCCCGTTTACCTGATCTCGATTCTCAGACGTAGGAGGTTGAGTGCGTGCTCCTACGGGCTCCTTCCCCTTAGGCTGTGGACCTCCCTGAGGTGGACCTGCCACAGTAATCCTTGCAATAGGATAGGTCCGTGTATTAGGATGTTCAAGTTGCGCTTCTGCCCGAATAGCCAACTTGATTGCATCCTTCATCGTCCAGACGGACTGCATTTGGACCCGATCCTGAATCGCCATACGCAATTCACTGTTGAATCGGGTGACTTGCTGCAATTCAGTCTCGACTAAATCGTTACGCACCGCCAGGCGGTAAAATTCTTCTGCGTACTCTCTCACCGACTACCCTATCGACAATTTTGGTATTGTTGGAATAATACTTGATCGTAATCGCTAGGGAGGAATCGGGCGAGTAGTAACTGCTTCATCCGCTGCCATGTACGGATTGGTACTTTCATCTGCCTGGTTCGTGCGAGTTGCAATTGTTCCCACCAAGCTGACGCTCCTCCTTTCAACTTGTAGGCCACCAATTTGACCTTCTTTTCTTCAGGGATGTCCATATAGTCAAAAAATCGCTCAACTTCAGAAAGCCAATCGAGGAAATCCTCAATGTGTAGTTGGCCATTGAAATTAGGAATATCAACCCGTATCTTGAATTCTCGATCTACTCAATTGCCACTTGGTCTGGGGTGTTGGAAGATTATGTCATCGATCTCCTCCTCACTGGAGCCCCCGTCCTCAGGCATGACCCTTGGATGCACTGCCGGTATTATCCTGCGATCAGGCCGATTACGAGTCTCAGCAATTGGCGGTAGAGGATTACCACCAGGAACACGGAGTTGCCCTAGGGTTTCTGCCAAGAGATTCACTATGAGGTCTATGGAAGCCTGTAGCCCTTGCATGGCTTGCCGATTCTCTTGCTGCACTACTTGGAAAGTTGCCGCCGTTAAAGGCAAATTCCCTGGAGCACCGCCTATGGGATTGTTGCCCGACCCGTCGTTAGAAGTCATCGATCCGAGGAGAAACCTCGCTTTGATACCAAACTGACGCAGGGGAGGACGTGAGGTCGAGCACCGTCTTCCTCAAGAGGATAACTATTCCGAATCCACGGAACTTCTCTGGACTCCTCACAGAGACTTTCTCGAATCCACGAGAAAAGAGAGCAGAAAATAGAAATAAATTCTAATAAATTCAAAATAGCTTAATGAATCCATAAAAACGAGTTCACAACCCTTTAAATAATGATACTAAGCAATGGGAAAGAAATCATAATCAAACTACAACTAAAACTCTTAGAATTTGCGACTTACTATAAATAGTAAACTTACTATTTATAGACGGTGGTGATGTCTACTAGTGCGCAAGGTTTTTGACCAAAAATATTAAGTGTCCCATTTGGCTTCACCAAACCGTTCCCCTAATTATTCTAAGTTCTTTTCACGTTGGGCGCAACTCCTAAAGCCCGACGGATGAAGAGTTATAGTCAAACTAAAACTTACTATTTATAGTAAAAACGAAATTGAAACGACCACCGAATCAGGGGTTTCTTACAATTCTGAGCATCGCAACCCGGCATAGCGGGGTTGGTTGGCTAAAGTAGCTCGTTCTACCCCAAAATCATATATTTTACATCGGCTAACTCATCCCGGATCGCGAGATACGCCTGATTGAAGGTCTGATGGTCCAGATCACTTCTATCGCCGACCGGGCCTTTTCTGATCCATCTTTGCCATGTAATTATCCGCGACCCGCTCTACATCATTGTCTCTAACACCCTTGTTCTATAATGATTCTTTGCGTGGTATTTGAGACTTACGCATTTTACTGGTGGGAAGACGTACTCAACATTCAGCGGTGAAGGATTGATGATCACGTTCACACTCTCAAAGTCGAAACGATGGTAGGTGACGTCTTCTTTGAAGCGTTGGATGTCAATAACTACAATATCCGACTCTGGTGCACTGTAAGTTCCCGGGATGATGAGATTTGCCTCAGCCAGAATGAAAATCACCCTATTATCCATGATGTATATTACCCACATGGAAGGTGGATGAGACAACTCCAACATTGTGAAGCCATGGCCTACCCAGATCCAACGATGTCTATGCCTTGAAAAGTAATGACTAAAATATCTAGGCCAATTTGCACTTTGATGTAGATACTATGCCAAAACAGTGAAATAACGAGAGAATTTTTTTTACGGACAGTCCATTGCAAAATTGGTTTGATTTTACGACTGACTTTGTTGGTCGCTAACGAAAAATGTGCTCGAAATTCGAGCGGTTAGTCCATCTCGTAATTAAGATATGTGATGGATTAGGTCGGTCACAAGCTTGAGGTTTCGTCTATCTTGCTTAGAAAAATTGAAATTAAAAAAAAAAAAAAAAAAGATCTTCTGACAAAAAATTGACATTTTGAAAAAGAAAAGTGTGTAGTTTAAAGATTGCAATTGAAAAAATCAAAATTTTGAAAAAAAAAAAAAATTTGACTAAGAAAATTTGAGATTTAAAAAATATCGGGATTTCGAAAAGAATAGCATTTTGAAAACAAAAATTGATGAGAAAATAATTGATAAGTTGAGAGTTGTTTTAAAAGATTATGATTTTGAAAAAAAATGTTTGAGAAATTTGAAAAAAAAAATGAGTTTGAGAAATTTGAAAAAAAATGATAATGTTTGAGAAAATTTGAAAAATTGAAAAATATTGACATTTAAAAAAACTTGGCACTTTGAAAAAAAAATTGATAAGTTTGAACAAAATTAGATTTTGAAAACAAAATTGAGATTTTTAAAAAGAAATTGAGAATTTGTATTTTGAAAAAAAAAATTTTGAAAAGTTTGAAAGAAATTAACATTCTGATAAAAAAAATTTTGAGAAGTTTGAAAAAAAAAAAAATGAAAAACGAAAAAAAAGTAGAGATCTAAAATACTGAGACTTTGAAAAAAAAAAAAAGGTGTCATTTTGAAAAAGAAAATAAAGAAGTTAAAAAATGTGATTTTGAAAAAAAAAAAAAAAAAAGTTGAGTTTAGCAAAAAAATTGAGATTTATAATAACATCGAGATTTTTACAAAAATAATAATAATAATAATAAATAAATTTAACAATTTGAAAAGGAAAATTGAGAATTTTAAAAAAAAAAAAAAAATTATGATTTTGAAAAAAAAAAAAAAAAAAAGGTTCTAAATTTAAAAAAAAAATATTCTAAATTTATAAAAAAAATAAAAATTATAATGTTTGAGAGAAATTGGGGTTTTAAAGAAAAAATTTTGAGATTTAAAAAACGTTGAGATTTTGAAAAAAAAAAAAATTTTAATTGACATTTTGAATAAAAAAAATCTAGCATCTTAAAAAATTTTGGAAGTTTGAATAAAATGGACAATTTTGGAAAAAGAAGGATTTTAAAAAGAAATTGAGATTTTGTATATATTTTGAAACAAAATTGAAAAGATAGATTAAAAAATGAGATTTTGAAACAAAAATGTTGAGTTTGAAAAAAAATGACGTTTTGAAAAAGAATGGACATTCGAAATTTTCAAGAAAAAAAATTTGAGATATCGTATTTTGAAGAAGTTAGATTAAAAAAATTTGAGATATCTGAGAAAAAAAAATTGAGATTTGAAAAAAATTGAGAAGTTTGAAATATTTTTTTTTTCGAGAAGTTTGAAAAAAAAAAAAAAAAAAAAAAAAAAAAGATTTAAAAATAAATCGGTGAGATTGAAAAAAAAAAAAATGAGATTTAAAAATTTTTGAAAAATTTAGAATGAGTAGAACAAATTTATTTGTGGATATATTTATTTGACAGTCGAAAATGAAAAATTACACTCATTCAGTTAGCTGGCTATCGGATTGATTGGCATTTATGGGTCGAAAAAAAATTGACAAGCATACATGTTGCAATGCCTCCACTACCACCGCCTCATGTGCTACTGAAGCACACGTGCGAAATTGCAGGAGCCATTCATCAGGTGGGCTCCACCGTGATAATAAGGCTACGTTGGTAATCAATGGATAGCTATAAGACTTGGCAAATGTTTGTTAAGTTGTCAATTTGATTTGAACACTTAGCCCCTCTGATGAATGGCCCAGCACCATTTTGGGTCAAGGCCATCAACATGGAGGGACCCACCAAATGAACTGCTTGGATCTGCTTTTATGGTAGCAGGTGGATGGGTTCGCTGTACAAGCCTTAGAATTAGCGACAGGCTACTGTTAGCTATCATGCACCTACTTGCATTCAGGTAGAAAGTTAATCTAACCAATCAATATGGACCGTCCATTGCATCCAGCCAGACATCTTATGCCACGATCGAAAAACCACATCGATCATATTCAATCAATATGAAGGTTGGCCTTCTCTTTTAGTAGCAATTCATCCACTGAGCCATTGTTGGGATGGTTAGGATTATCATATCAGAGTAATTTTTTGGAACCACAGGCAGCTCATGACGGTCCCCCACTAAATGTATGGTTCAAAATGCATCTGACGAAGGAGACGATATGATTTTCTTTTCGAGCACAGCTCTTAAAATACACAAAATATCTAAAAATGGGACAAGAAATTCATATAATTGCATGCAGCGCTGATTACAACGAACGCGGATTAGATACTGACAGGTTGAGTAGCGAGATTCGCTACTGAAGTGACGTCACCAAGTTTTGTGGGCCCCACCATGATGTATGTTTTGTATCCACGCCGTACATCCATTTGGAGACATCATTTTAGGGCAACAGGCAAAGACCAAAGCTCCAGTGGACCCCAACAAAGAAAACAGTGGAGAGAGTGACGCCCACCATTAAAAACTTCTAAAGGCCATAAATGTTTGCGATCAAGCTGATATTTGTGTCTTCACTTCTTTCATGTATTTTTTAGCTTGTGAACAGGTTGGATTTCAACTAAACATCATGGTGGGCCTTAGGAAAGTTTCAACGGTAGGCATCACTCTCCCCACTGTTTTCTGTGGTGGGATCCACTGTGGCTTTAGATCTACCTCATTCTTTCATTCATTCCCTAAAATGATATCTCCAAATGTATGGACGGTGTGGGTACAGCACATATATCATAGTGGGGCCCACAGAACTTGGTGACGTCACTTCAGTAGCAAGTCTCCATACTCAACCTGTCAGTAGCTAATCGGTGTCCGATTATAACCTATTTGATGTGCTTGATATAAGTAAGAGAACAATGTCGATGGAAATAAAGAGCTCTTTGTATCCGCACAAGTACCATACTATGATTCTTAGGAATTCTATTAACAGTAGAAATCCCAAAATTTGCAAATTCTTTTTCTTGCTGCGCAAGCCAAACACACCCTCAATACTTTCCTATTAGGATATGATAATGGCTTGCTTGGAAGCTCTTCGGAGTCGTAGCATATCTTTGAGAAACGTTGATTTTTTTAAGGCGATACCAGTATTCATCGTCTCAAGCACAGGAGCATTTGCAAGTAGGAACCTCATGAAACACAATTCGGATTCCCAACCCACGATTCCACTCATCACCACTGTTCGGAGATGATTTAGCAAGCAATCCAATTGTTCTTGCGCTTCCCAGAAGACCGTAAGTGGTGTAACCTGGATAAATCCACGAAATCAGATCTTATTTAGGGTGTGTTTGGGAGCACAACCAAATTGAATTGCAATTAATGTTCTAATTAAGTTGGAATAAATAAATTGTAATTTCCTCAGCATCCGTATTGAGGATCAACAGTCCAAATTGCAATTGCATTACTTTCCAGTTGGTCTTGAAAAAAATGTAACAGCGATTGGAGGATGAAATTTCATGATTGATTTAAACTGAAATTTTGCAATTCAGCTCAGTTGCACATCCAAATGCACCATAAACAACAACGAAATCAAAATCCAAGAAAATTTTGAACTTACTTGAAACTCAAGTGAGTAACAGTCAGGCACAAAAAGCTGGAGCTTTTCTAAGTTGGGAGAGCTTCTCAACATGCAGAGTGTGGTCAAAACCTCCTTTGGATCATTGAAAGATATGTCCATCGAAAGATTCTTCAGATGAAGAAATGAAGTTGGAAGTACATCTGGTACATTGCCCATGCTCAAAAGCTAGGAGCCAAATCAAAATGATAACATAAGTAGAGCTGTTTTGTTGAGGGCCAGTTTTAGATGTCATGAACCCTAGAATAAGAAATGAACGGAATGCCTTTGTAGCATTAGATCCATTTTTGCACATCCTATTAAAAATGGATGGATAAGATACATGGATTCTCAGTTTTCACTATTGGAGCCCATGGATCGGTGTCCTACCATTGTTGCACTATTGCCGGAATCTCCTTGATGAGACGATTTTAACATTCGGACAATTAAGAAGAGAAATGCAAAAATGGTCCACATTGACTCGAAAAGGTCGTAATGCTAATCTTTCTGGCATTCTCCACCCTTGGTGGGACGCATAAACCAATGATCTGGATTACTAAACAATGGGCGCCACTTGGCAATACTTCACAAAGATGGGCCACAAATTACATAATTCCTCATCTGCAAAATATATACCAAGATGAGAATTTGATGGTAATTGGTCAGACCCATTATCATCCCATTCTCATTGAATCTGTGGATGCATGCCTTCCATTCAGATTTGGCAAACACTCCTAACAAATACAAAATGAACAGAGCATTTAAAATTACATACCTCTAGCAAACAACCCTGCAGCTCCAGCTTCTCAATATGATGTAGATTGCCAAGAATCTTGATCAAATTGCAAACTCCACCTTGCTCGAGATGTTTGGCGCCATCCACACCCGTCAAATTGATAGTTGCGGTTATGAGTAATGGACTATTTTTTATTTGAAGATCTAAGAAGAAACCGCTAAGGCACAGGTGACGGAGATTCAGAGCATTGATTACAAAATGATTCAAGCAGCTCTCACAATCTAACAATGTCAATGCCTCTAGAAGCGGGCACTTCAGAATCAACCATTCTAGTTCATCATTGGCAATTCTAAGGTCTCTAAGATAGAGGTTCTTAAGACCTCGGAACCCTTCAAATGCAGGAGGTGGATTAACTGTGCAATCAGATAGGTGTAGATCAGTCAGTGCCTGACAAGAGAAGAGACTAGAGTGCACTATGTACTCGAAGCAATCAACATCACTGAGGGTTAATTGCTTGATCCCATTCTTTGATAGGAAAAGTATCCATCGGTCGAGATGATAAGTGCTTTTCACTTCATAAGAGTAGTCAAACTTGTGAACTGGGCCGTTGTGAACTAAGAGGACTCCGTTGACAATGTCCTCCAGGTCCATTGCACCTCTTTTGATCCCATCAAATACAAGATGTGGAATTGAAGCCCATCTGTACCTCCATTTCCTTGATAGGATACTTGTTCTGACTGCGTCACTTAGCGGCAAACAGATGAGTATGGCATTGTAAGCATCCACAGGTAGATTGCTGATCAAATCTAAATCTGGATCAGACCTCTTATTTTGCAGTGAGGATTTGCCTCTTGTTGCCTTCTGAAATCAAACAAACCAAATTCCAGCAACTGGTAAGTTGCATGAATGATTTCGAGAATCAAAATATCAGTAGTCAGCGTGCATGTGTGTTTGTCTGAGCGCACGCGAATAGGGGTGTAAATGGGTTGGAATGGGCAAGCCATGGCCTTTCCGAGGTTGATCTAGTGACAATCCCAGATCATACTTTCCTACCATGTTTGTATTATGTTACACTTTCGTAATTTAGATATAAACAAAACTCTAGATCTTGCAAGTGTCGCAAAATGTATAAATGAGAGGCAACAAAAAAACCTCTCTAGTCTTTTGTTTTTTTGTTTATATCTCCAATATTATAAATCAAATAAGGGTAATCAATTAGATCCATTGCACATTCAATCAAATTTCTCATGGACCCTCCAACGTGAGATCTTGTGGGGCACACTTTATATCTTCTTTGTTAAATGTGTGTTGAAGTGGAGACCACAATGTGCTAGGCTGAGATTTTTATTCCATTCGGACCCATTGGATTATACACAAGTGATAAGTATTAATGTTGTCAAATCACATATGCGATCAACATATGTTGTTCGCATATGCTCGCTTTTTTATTTTACAAAATTTTACAAAAACGAAAAAGGAAAAAATGAAAAAAAAAATAATAATCTAAAAAATTAGGGAAAATTGCCTAATTAGTAAAAGTGATTGGATAACTTATTTTACTTATTTCATTGTAATTTGAGAGTTTCATTAAGTTATATAGTTAATTAATTATATTATTTTTACATAAATTTTAACAAAACAATTTACAAGTTACATTAAGAGAGAATTAATACTTAAAAACTTCAAACATAAAGAGAAAGATGAATAAATGAGAGAGAGAGAGAGAGAGAGAGAGAGAGAGAGAGAGAGAGAGAGATTTTAAGGTTTAGTAGAGAATAGTGAAAGTGGACAGGGTTTGAGTGCCTATTTATAGGCAAAAGTGACTGAAATTGCAAAAAACCAAAAAATGGTCCCGTTGGGCAATATGCTATTGCATATGCAATATGTGGTCATATACTTGCATATGTGATCGCATATTCATCGCATAATAAAGTATGTCATGACATACTTGCTAGGATCGCATATGCCATCTGTGGAATCTTCTCCAAAATTGTATACCTAGTGTGCATTTGAACCAAGGAACCTCGATTTAAAGGAGAGAATTTTCCCTCGAGCTTTTCACGACATTTTAAGTTGGTGTTAGTTTCGTATATGAACTATTTGGTTAACCTAAATTGTGAAATCATGCGGTATTTCTCAAATTCCATGCCTACAAACGTTAATTATGTGTAGACTCTTTATCCACATGTTAGTTTTTCAATTTAGAATGATTCACATATGCACAATCATATGATATGAACACTCCAAATCACGTGGATATAACTCTAATTTTGCATGAATCACCTCAATATGGATCCTATTATGCTTTGGTGGTAATAACATGTGCTAACATGTGGACTTAAATGGTTATGAACAGGCATATGGTGTTATAACTTGAACTGGTGGCCTTTATCATGTGGAGATTATATAATTTGGATTAATGGATTCCATCCTTGTGATATTTGTTGCTTAAGTGGCTTGTGGGGTGAACCTTTTATTGTGTCCTTGGATGGACTTTGGTGCTTAAGTGGCTTGAGAGAACAATCATTCAAACAGTGAACACCCAAAAAGGACAGAGCAAAGCATGGCATTGATCAGGTAAATGGCTGTGTGAATAGCTTTTACTCACAAGTCCTTGGGAACAAAGGTGGATAAGATAAGAGCCTGGGCTATTTCGAGAATGTGGCGATTTTTGCGCCTTGCAAAAATATTTTTTCATAGGGATATACGAGCCAGACTTTTAATGTTGAATATGGTTCTTAGAAAGAAATTTTTTTAATTTGCAATTACGATGTTCACCTCCAGAATTAGATTATAGAACTTCAATTTTAGTTGAGAACTGTGTTTCAATATAGTGGTAAAATTGAACAAAGATGTCATAAAGCTCGAACGGTTGGACATTAAAAAAAAAAAACCCAAGTATATCGTGCATTATCATCAATAAAAGACACATAATAACGAAATCATCCTTTAGATAAAATGGAGACGTGTTGCTAAACATCACTATGCGTAAGAGCAAACATAGAAGAAAAACAAAGGTACTACGACTAAGAGATAACGTATGAGTTTTAGCTAGTTTACAAGATACAGTTTTTAACATTATTGAATTTTTTTAAAAAGATAGCATCGAGAATACCACGAGAAAACATAGATTGTAATATGGATGAGGAAACATGATCAAAACGATGGTGTCACAACGACAGAGCATCAAGAATAGCAACAACACCAGCAAATATGCAACCTGAAGTAGCCGAGTTCGGATATTCCAAGAAGTAAAGATCTTCAATTTTACACCCAGTCCCAATCAGCTTCCCAAAGTGTACATCCTACGCATAACCAGAAGGAGAAAAGACTACATTACAGTTAGATCACATAATGTGACCAACGATGATCAAATTCCTAGTAAGAGATGGGACATGATGACACCAGTGATGTTAAAAAAATTTGTAATGACCAAGCCGACTTGGGAAATTGTCATAATGGCTCTATTTGCAGTGCAAATGGAATTAAAAAAAAAAAAAAATGTTGAAAGTTGTTTAAAAGAGACTCATTTGTTGTCATGTGATGGGAAGTATCTAAATCGAACAACTAGGAAGAAGAAATGATGTTTACGTGAAAAGGAGGTGGTAGAATCAAAAGACAAGCTAGCGTTGAATAGTAACTAATGTTGTTTACCTGAGAGAGAATAGACTAAGGTTGCTCCAAATTGATAGCAACTAACACGAGCATCCCAAGTAGGAACAATAGAGGGATCTAAAACAACAGAGAAATTGGTATGGCATTCTAAAGATGAAACCATGTTAGAAGCAATTGCATCAAGAGTTTTCTTGTTTTTGTTTGGACACGTGTATTTTATATGTCCAAAACCATGACAATAGTTGCATTTGATCTGCGAGCTGTTTTTGGAAGGTGCATAATAGAAAGCTTGTCTACATGAATTGCTGACTAGGGATACGGAAACATGTATTGATATCACCAATATCATCGTTGATACCTGAAAACGGAAGGTAACATTGGAAAAATACAAGGAAATGGTAGAATTTCTTAATGAAACTTTAGGAGGTGCTAAAGCTCATATATTTGCATATTTAGTAACCAAATAATTACAAAAAAGAGACGCAGATAATAATTTTCTCTTTAATGAAGGTCTAAAAGCATGTAATGTTAACTCAGAAAAACAGAGAAACATGGAGAAAATTGTGGAATTTTTCCATGACATTTTAGAAGATGCTAAAATACACATTTGCATTTTTAAGAATCAAATAATAGCAAAAATGATGTATATTTACATATTTGGAATCAAATAACAAGTTTTCCTTTAATGGGGCCTAAAACTGTGAGTAGTTGACTCAGGTAAACATTGGAGAAACATGGGGAAAATAGTGGATCCATGCAACCATTCAACAATCCATCCATACATGCACATTCAAACATACAAACACAAATGCACGATCCATCCACGCATGCTTGTATTCACACATACATACAAACATAGAAAGATAACAACACACACACACACACACACACACACACACACACACACACACACACACACACACACACATCTATCCATCCATCCAACCATCCATACATATACATGCATACATCTACACACATACAAACATGTATTTCATCATACAACCATATACCCATAAAAAATTGAAATGGAAAATTGTTTAATAAATAGATATTTGGCGATACCGATATATTGACAATACCTTGGCGATATTATTGAAATATCGTAGATACATTGTCGATACAAGCAACGGTCAGAATTTACACAGACGAAAATATTGCCAATACATAGACGATATCAATACATTTAGCGATACAAGTGACACCTAGAATTTACACAGTTGAATGTATTGGCAATACATTAGGGACATATTTGGTATGTTTTCTATGCACACTACCTTACTTATGACTTGGATTTCTATCATGTGTAATGTCTGCATGTCTACCGCCTCACATGAGGGGCCCTCATTATAACCATATCCATAATGAGTAAGATGGTCTCAATCACGTGTGGCATGAATCACACACGTTGATGCATAAAAATATCCTCATGATCGTCATGCATATGTCATTTCATCATCTCATTATTATTTTTTTTAATATATAATATTTCATATTATGAAAAAGCCTTTACAACACAACCCGCATTCGAGCTACTCCAAGGAAAAAATGCCCTAGGAGAAGCCTATCGTAAGAGACCTAAATCTAACTACCTGGGCCAGGCCCATTGATAGCCCCCGAAGAGACCTGCCTAATGGCTCCCGGACCTACATTATCTAGGAAGAGAAGCCCCCTAATAAGAAGAGGAAGGTCAGAGAAACGCCGGGAAGGAACGAAGCCTTGGCGGCCAGACCCCATGCCAGCCATTCCATCTGCTGGTCCATTCCCTTCCCTCAAAATATGAACAAATTTTACTTGCCCTCTATACTTTAGCCTGTCAATCCTATACATCCAGTAATTCCAGCACCAACCCAGATGAGATGTACCATTCAAGAGAACCACCACTAGCTTGGAGTCTGATTCCACCTCAACCTTGGCAAAACCCAATTCTAGACAATAGGCTAGACCGTCATATACCGCACAGAGTTCCACTCCGGTGTTCGAGCCCACCCCATAACCCACAGAGAAAGTGAATAGGAAATCTCTGTTATCCCCTTTGCAAATCCTGTCTCCTCTCGACATTCCTGGGTTTCCTTTAGCTGACCCATCGACGTTCAACTTTACCCAACCATTTATCGGTTTCAACCACTTCACTAGCTCAGTTTTCTCCCTTTGGCGAGATGATTGCCTCAATGCCCAAATCCCTGAGAATCATCTGGTTGACCATAAGCAACAACCTAGAACCGGGCAAGCCTTTACTCAGAGAAGAAAGCCACCACTTCACTCCAGCAATCACGCCGGAAGCTGGGGAGATCTTCCCACCAAAATTTGAAGCATTTCTGGAAATCTAGATCTCCAAGAGAATAAGACAGAGGACTAGCTCACGCAGAGACGATAAGAGCCTCGGATAAGAGGAGGTGAGCCACCAATGCCAGATTCTCCCCTCCACCGATTGGTCCTTAATGCAGGGGCATTTTCACACTGGGCTCGAGTGGGGTAGCCCGTGGGATGTGGGGACACACTCGGGGTGGGTGACCCATGTGATTTGAGGCCCACGGGGGAAGTCTCGTGTTCGAGACTCCTCACCGGTGGTGATTAATGCGCATTTCGCATCGGGCTCAAGTGGCGTAGCCCGTGGGATGCGGAGACATACTCGGGGTGGGCAGCCCATGTGATTTGAGGCCCACGAAGGGAGTTCGGCCAAAGTCTTACCCCATGAGATGTGGGGCCTGAGCTATGAGATAAAGGGATTAATTCGACATACTTAAACAGTTCGAGCTTTTAGAGCAAGTAGTTAATTGTCCTGCATCAAATTGGTATCAGAGCTGGAGGTCTCGTGTTCGAGACTCCTCAACGGAGGTGATTAATGCAGGGGCATTTTCACACCAGGCTCGAGTGGGGTAGCTTGTGGGATGCGCGGACACACTCGAGGTTGGTGACCCATGTGATTTGGGGCCCATGGGGGAGGTCTCGTGTTCGAGACTCCTCATCGGGAGATTAATGTGCATTTCACACCGGGCTCGAGTGGGGTAGCCTGTGAGATGCGGGGATACACTCGAGATGCGGCCCATGTGATTTGGAGCCCACGAGGGGGCTTTGGCCGAGGTCCTAACCCATGAGATGTAGGGCTTGGGCTATGAGATAAAAGGATTAATTCGCCATGCTCTAACAGTTCGAGCTTTTAGAGCAACTGATTAATTGTCCTACATCAAATATTAATGCAGGGGCATTTTCACACCGAGCTCAAGTGGGGTAGCCTGTGGGATGCGGGGACACACTCGGGGTGGGTGACCCATGTGATTTGGAGCCCACGAGGGAGGTCTCGTGTTCGAGACTGCTCACCGGGGGTGATTAATGTGCATTTCACACTGGGCTCGAGTGAGGTAGCATGTGGGATGCGAGGACACTTGAGGTGGGCGGCCCATGTGATTTGGGGCCCATGAGGGGGGTTCAGCCGAGGTCTTAACCCATGAGATGTGGGGCCTGGGCTATGAGATAAAGGGATTAATTCGCCATACTCTAACAGTTCAAGCTTTTAGAGCAACTGGTTAATTGTCCTGCATCAAATAGGTATCAGAGCGGGAGGTCTCGTGTTCGAGACTCCTCACCGGGGATGATTAATGCAGGGGCATTTTCACATCGGGCTCGAGTGGGGTAGCCCGTGGGATGCGAGGACACACTCGGGGTGGGTGACCCATGTGATTTGGGGCCCACGAGGGAAGTCTCATGTTCGAGACTCCTCACTGGGGGTGATTAATGCGCATTTTGCAACGGGTTCGAGTGGCGTAGCCCGTGGGATGCGGGGACACACTCGGGGTGAGCAGCCCATGTGATTTGGAGCCCACGAAGGGGGTTAGGCTGAGGTCCTACCCCATGAGATGTGGGGCCTGGGTTATGAGATAAAAGGATTAATTCGCCATACTCTAACAGTTCGAGCTTTTAGAGCAAGTGGTTAATTGTCCTGCATCAATCCTGCATGGGGGCAAGGCCAAAGATGGCCCCGAAGTGTCCCCAAACCTCTGCCGCGTGGTTCCCGGAGATGAAGAGATGGTCAAGGGACTCCCCATAGGGCCGCTAATCTAGACCACCTTCGCAGCAAGATGCATTTGGAAGCCAGCTAAATGCCTCTAGCTTGGACAAAATCTTCAACTGGAATTGCTTTCTGCAGCAATCTCCAAACAAACAAAGAGATCTTAGGAGGCATTTTTTACGGGGGAAGACCAACATTAGAGTAGTGTGATCTGAGGAGGCGTGAGGAAGATGCTCCACGTGAAAACGTGGAAAGGAGTTCACTCAGTCAGCGTTTAACAGCACCATGTCTAGCCTTGCCTACACCCGCGCATTTCCCTCCTGATCGTTGCTCCATGTAAACCTGTTTCCTGAGAAGCCTGCATCTAACAATTTGGTGATATTGATTGCCCCAGCAAATTCTTCGGAGCTAGCAATGTCGTAGTTCCTGCTGCTTCTTCTCTTTGAGGCTTCGACAATCGCATTGAAATCATCGCACAAAGCCCATGGCCCTTGCACGGATCTAGAAAAGGTAGCCATGTCGTCCCAAAGAGCCCTTCTCTAACTCTTGGCTCATTTAGCATAAACAATGGATAGTTGGATTGGAACCTGTAGATTCTGAATGCAAACTTTTAGAGTGAGCAATTGGTTAGTCACGGCTAAAACAGAAACATCAAGGGGACTATTAAAAAACACCCGTATCTTTCCTCCCACGTCGCCATTGTAGAAAGAGGAGTGGAAACCCAACTTCAAACCTATTCCCACTCTCTTATCCTCCCTCAGCATCAACTCGAGGATCGCCATGATCCATGGATTGTGGCTAGTGATGAGTCTCTTTGTTGTAGTAATGGTTGGCCTGTTGCCAACTCCTCGGGCATTCCACACTAGGATACCATCCATCAGTAACGCAGCCTGAGTTCACAACCCTTCTTTTCAATCTTCGCAACCTATGTTCCCATTCTCCCGCGGAAGTAATTCTTGTCGCCTTTCATCAAAAATGTTTCGCTCCTACCCTCTTGGGGATTTGTTTTAGGGGGCTACCTAGAGGGCTCCTAGTTTGTTCTAGCTAAAGGGAGGTTGAGTCACAATTTCCACCCTGGCCTTGTATGGGAAAGATTGTTAGCTCTTCATTATCTGGTTGGACCTCGTCTTCCTGTTATTTACCTTCACGACTCCTCTCCACTTTCTCCTCTCTCGCTCTTGGTACTCGGCCATCATTCTGCTCCCACATTGAGGCATCTATGCTGAAAAAGGGGGAAAGGTCCACTTCTAGACTGAACCTGCTATCGGTTTTCTCCATTTCTGGAATCCAGCTGAAGTGAGGAGTCCTTTTTTTCCATCGAGTTTGGGACTAGCGATAGGGGTGAGTTCCACTGGGAAACCTCTTCCCTATCCTCATTGCTCCCTAGAGGCCTCATAGGGGAGCACCCAACTGATCTAGACCGAAAGTGGTGGCTGTCACTTCTGTCGCAATCCTAATGTCTTCACTCTGCTTGATTTGCCACCCCTCGGCCAATGGCAGGAGTGGGGAAGGCTCTGATATCTCTTGAAAGCTGGATCTTGAGTTCACCTAGGTTGATCGAGGGGTCCCGATCCTATTCTCTCCTCTGCCTTCTGGCCTGAATATCCGTAATACTAGTTGGGTCATGTTGAGGGGACTGACTAAACCGTTGAACTTGTGAAGCCTCTAGTCTAGGAACCATGCTGTTATCGACGATCCTTTCCCTGCCATTGGGACTGAAGTCGCCTTGGCTCGGCTCGACCTCGACATTTCCTCGAACAAATTGAGGGCATTCCATCTGAGCCACTGAGGCATTTCAACAAACATGTAGCTGGCAGTCCCTGGTCTTTGTTGGTTTTGTTTGGAATCTTCTTTCGACAAACATGATCGACAACCATGAGGGCATTCATTTTTTTCCTTATTTTCCCCCCATTTTTTTGATTTTTTTTTTTAAAAAAAATCGAAAAAATTAAAAATAAATAAATATGCAATTGTGCGATCACATATGCAATCGCACACGATCACATATGCGATTTGTAAAAAAAAAATCGAAAAAATTAAAAATAAATAAATATGCAATTGTGCGATCACATATGCAATCGCACACGATCACATATGCGATTTGACAACATTGCCCGCATCAGCCTGTAATAGGCCATTTTCTCAAAATGGGCATTACAGCCCCATATCACATAAAGGTTCCAACCAATATCCTTATATATGTAACGATTGTTACAGTCATTATATAACCATTTTTAATACCATGATCTCAATATATGTTTTTATCTCTATAATTTAGAGACAAAAACAAGCCTCGCAATATGTTTGCATACAACCATGACTTGAAAACCCATACAAGATATATAACACATGTCCATATACACTAGAGCTAGCAAATGAACATTCTCGACACCACACGCGTATACTAAAAACAGTTCTTAAAAACAACTTAAGGGCATGTTCGGCATTGCATGAGTGATTGTTTCTGTGAAATTCATTTTCCAAAATCACTTAAACGAGCAATAAATGCATTTGGTTATTGTCTTATTATAATTTTTTATTGAAAAACAATTACAAAAATAAATCTTTTTTCCTTTTGCAACTTGGAGTCATTTTCAAGAAGGATTTGAGCTAAACCAAAGGCCTCATTTGAGGGGAGCAGAAGAAGTGTTATATATGTTTGGATATAACCCATGAGTTAAACCATGAGTTAAAGACTCAGGCACCATTCATCAAGTAAGGCGCACTTTGAATGTGCCACATACCAAAAATTACAGCAACACGCTCATCAAGTGAGCTACACATGCAAGTTTGCTTAGATCTTTGGCACATGTGCTATGTACTCAATCTCTGACACATGATTTGTCCCTCACACATGGGATTCTTTGTTAGATTTTTGGGCCATGTATGACATTAGTAGTCAAGACAATGGAGTAGTTAGGGCAATGGGTTGGATGGTCTGGATCGTAATAATGAGTCCAGGTGGGGCCCACAAGTATGTTGCATGTATATTGTTGATGCAGTTTTCCGGTAGACCCTTCGTAGACCCTTGTATAGCTGCACACAAAAGACAAAACGAGGAAGACCCTAGCTAATGCAGGGGACCCTCCGATGCCAAAGTCAAGGATCTGGGTCTTTGTAGAAAATGATCTTACAGAAAAGAGTCACCGGTCATTTTTTAGGTTTATGAGTTGTGTTCCTTTCACCGTAAGGAGCTCCACTATTTATAATGGAGGGAAGATGACGCAGGGATGAACATGATGAGGTCGATCACTGTCTTCCTCACGAGGATAACTACTCCGAATCCACGGAGCTTGTCTGGACTCCTCACAGAGACTTCTCGAATCCACGAGGAAAGAAAGCAGAAAATAGAAATAAATTCTAATAAATTCAAAATTGATTAATTTATTCCAATAAACGAGTTCACAACCCTTTAAATAGGGATACCAAGCAATGGGAGAGAAATCAAAAGCAAACTACAACTAAAACTCCTAGAATTCACGACTTACTATAAATAGTAAACTTACTATTTATAGACGGTCGTGATGTCTACTAGTGCGCAAGGTCTTCGGCCAAAAATAGCAAGTGTCCTATTTGGCTTCACCAAACCGTTCTCCTAATTATTCTAAGCTCTTTTCACGTTGGACGCAACTCCTAAAGCCCGACCGATGAAGAGTTATAATCAAACTAAAACTTACTATTTATAGTAAAAACGAAATTAAAATAGGGAAACGACCGTCGATCCAGAGGTATTTCGCAAATCCGGCTTGCGCAACCCGGCATAGTGGGGTTGGTTGGCTAAAGTAGCTCGTTCTACCCCAAAATCATATATTTTACACCCGATAACTCATTCCGAATTGTGAGATACGCCCGATCTAAGGTCCGATGGTCCGGATCACTTTTGTCGTCGACCGGCCCTTTTCTGATCCATCTTGGCCATGAAACTGTCCGCAACCTACTCTACATCAGAAGATCACACCGTCAGAGGATCTCTTCCGTTTAAAGCTATGTCGGAGATCTTGCCGAGATCATTGACGTTCGAAATCTTCCGGATCTCGATCTTATCTCTCGAGATCTCAGGAGAGATCTATGGGTCGTTCACTTTGGATAAGATCAAACATCAGCCGAAAACTGATTGATCCATCCGACCTTTGGATAAGATCGGATGGTAGAGGCAGGTGATGCCTCAGAGACAGGTAATACCGAGCTATCAGTAGGTCGGTATCATTCCGATGTTAACACCGATCAAGTAAGCTTGTGATGTCCTTGTGATTGTTGATTCCAGTAGTTATTAGCCTCCATTGTCGGGCCTAACAACTCTTGTTAAGCCGCTATTCGGGGAGGTTCATCATAGGTCGTGCCGACCTATGATTGCCGACCTATGGTTGTGCCGACCTATCTAATGGTCGGCCCTTCCAAGCCAGTAGTTATCTTTCGAGCGGCTTGGCCCATTAGTTCGTGCTATTTGTGGTTCGACCTCTTTTCTTGGGTCACTCCATTTTTCCCACAACATATATAAAGAAAAATGTCCCACAAAGTACCATACAACATAAGTGTTAGTGTTGTGATAGGACTTTCTCTCCCTTAAGTATAGGTGTGTGGGTGGAGAAGTCTGCGGTAAGCTGATGATGGGTAGATCATTGCCGCCGACCCTGTACAATATAAATTAATGCATCAATCCCCAACTCTCCTCACGATTCGGTTTGCCAAATCTCATTGTGTAGACATGGGCAAGAGAAGGAAGATCTGAGTGTGCACTCTCCTTCTCCGGTGAGCTTCAAACCTGGCAATGGTTGACTCGAGCATGAATGCCTTTGTTTCTCTCTTTCTGTTTTGAAACAAAGATTACATTCATTTGATACTCTAGTAGGGTGTCATGCTTGATGCACATGCATTCATAAGTTGCACATGGAGCATATACTAACTCAAATGAAATTGCCTAAATTGTGCAACCGTCCGATTGGTAAGTCACATACTCAAAATCAGATTGGTTGAATAATCCCAACCTGTGATTTTTGGACACTTTTTTGTTGAAATTGGTAGGTTGTCTTTTAAATGTGTTTGCCAAATTAGTTTACTTTTGCGTAAGTGATTCTCAATAAACAATTTAAGGAAATAATTTAATTGATAGTAATTTACAATCATGCACTTCCTAGAAAGTAGAGCCATACAGGTCCTATATTTGAGTATACATCACAATGTGCTATTGTCACAATTCAACCCCACCCACGTGTGCTAAA
This sequence comes from Magnolia changhungtana, assembly GCA_030180095.1. NCBI lineage: Eukaryota > Viridiplantae > Streptophyta > Magnoliopsida > Magnoliales > Magnoliaceae > Magnolia > Magnolia changhungtana. Next base: position 4,165,140 of record JASAUF010000115.1, on the reverse strand, counting down.
ATTAGGTGGGTGATAACTAAGATGCAGGGGCATACAAGAACATATATTTGCCAGAACTAGAGTTGGGCATAGGACAACTCGACTCGTTCGACTCGTTCAAATCCGACTCGATCCAAACCGAGTGGGTAAGTCGATCCAAATCGAGTTGACTTCGTCCAATCCGAACTCAAATCGAGTAGAGTTCGAGTCACCCAGTAACTCGACTCGACTCGACCTGAAATCCAACTCAACCCAGAACTCGATTCGTACATATATATTAAAAAAAACTTAGATATGACATTTCAGATCTGAGATGCCGTATAGCTGATGGAGAGGTTGCAATTCTGGCAAGTGAATCTAGGTTTTGAGTTGTGATTTCAGCCCGTGGATACCTGCTGCACCCGACCCAACTCGGTGCCAACTCGACCCGACTCAGTACTCGTGACCAAGTCAGACTCGGATCGGGTCAGGCATGCTGGACTCGGTACCCAGTCGTGTAGATTTCAGGTCAGGCCTATTTCAAAACCGGATCAAGTCAGGTCAGCCCTAACTCGGTCCGACTCAACTCGATGCCCAGCTCTGCCCAAAACTCACTAATTTGAGTAATATTCTATCGTACACATGGCATACATCTATATTGATCCTAGCATTGGGATCCATCATTTGAACATAGCTCAAAATCACACTAATTGAAGTGATCGGAACCATTCAATTGAAGCCACCAAATGGATGGTCAGAAAGAAACTGTCAGAAGTCTATATTAGATGGGGTAATCAGATGGTAAAGATCAACGAATCACGTTAAGTTCGGCCAATACTTCATCGACAATGAAGCACATTATTTGAAGGGACTAGATCGGCTTCATAGGAAGCTTGCATATGGACTCATGGACAATCTAACTAATTCATTTGAACTCTCCATTGGATTTAGACTGGACAACACAGACCATCATCGATCCACAATCCTATCCATCATTTTGATAGCCATCAATTTTCCTACTCATGGATTATATTGTTAGGATGATCTCATCAAAGTGGTTTTTTGCTAACATAAGCAATCCTTGATGCGTCCCCCTGAATGGATGGTTCAAACTGCTAAGTGGACCAAGCTTCCCATAATATCCACACCATCCATTGTTTAGAACACTAGTCGGATGATCAGAATCATCCAATCTATATGATTTGTGCTTGGTGGTCCATGAAGAGTGGGCTGTACCACTACCAATGGAGACTCGGGTTTGGTAGAGACCCTCCACTAGCCCAAGTGGCTAGCGGAAAGCTCTGTGGGCCCCACCATGATGTATTTGACTTATCAATGCCGTCTATCCATTTTGCCCCCTCATTTTCGGGCACAAGCCCAAAAACGAGGTAATCCAAAGCTCAAGTGGACCACATCACAGAAAAACCTTTGGATTGAATGCCTACCATTGAAAACTTCATGGGTGCCATAGAAGTTTAGGATCAAGTTGATAATTGTGTTTTCCATTCATCCAGATTTATGTGACTTTGTGAACAAGTTGGATGAAAAATAAGCATCGCGGTGGGTCCCAAGAAGTTTCCAACGGTATACATTCAAATCTCCACTGTTTCATGTGGTTTGGTCCACTTGAGCTTGGGATCTCCCTCGTTTTCGGAGTGATGCCCTGAAATGAGCTCTCAAAATGAGAGAGAGAGAGAGAGAGAGATAGGGGAAGACGCGGATATGGCCGTGATAAATCACAATAGCACAGCATTTTAAAGATCAGGCAGATACATAACTCATTTGGGCCACGCCACACGAAACAGAGAACGGAAACGTCCACCGCTGAAACCTCGCTGGAGCCGAACATGACGTTTATATGCTATCCAAACCGTTCATAAGGTTACTACAACTAAGATAAACTTCAGTCACAAATATAATCCTGAAAAAAAAAAAAAAAAAACGTATGTGGGCCCCGCAATGTTTCCAACGGTGAGCGTCCAATCGTTGCTGTTTCATGTGGTGCGGACTACATGAGTTGTATCCACGTCATTTTCAGATTCCTGTCCTATTCTGATCTTGCAAAACTGACGGACGGAGTGGATTGGTCAGGGACAGCTCTGTATGCTACGCACAACTCCCGACTAGCTTCTGTGCGCTGAGTCGGGCAATCCGCGTCGAGAGAGAGAGAGAGAGAGAGAGAGAGTACCTTGGCGCTGCGAGTGCGAACCATTGAGACTTGACGTTTTGAGCTTCTTCTTTATGAAGGCAGAATTCGAACCAGCTTTTAAAGGGAAACGGATTGGCTACTCCCCCTGACACCAGCCCCGTGGCTAGTAGTCGGTGCTATGTGGGCCCCACCATGATGTATGTGTTTCATCCGTGCCGTCCATCTATTTTTACATATTATTTTACGGCATGAGACAAAAAATAAGATATATCCCAATCTCAAGTGTACCACATTGCAGGAAACAGTGTTGAATGAGCATCGACCATTAAAAATATTTTGGGGGCCATAAAAGTTTTGGATCAAGATGATTTTTGTTTTTTCCCTTCATCTGGGCCTGTATGACCTAATAAACAGATTGGATGTCAAATAAACAGTACATTAGGCTTTAGGAGGATTTTAATGGTGGATATCCAATCGCTATTGTTTTCATGTGGTGTGATCCACCTGAGATTTATATCCCTCTCATTGTTGGTATCAACCCCTAAAATGATCTGTAAAAATGGATGAACGGAATGGATGAAACACATACATCATGGCGGCGCCCAGAGAGCACCGACCACAGCCACGGGGCTGGTGTCAGGGGGAGTAGCCAAGGATTCCAAAGAGAGGTGAATCGGTGAGTGTTGTGGCGGTGGAACCGGAGTCATCTACAAGTGAGGCCCACCATACTGTATATGTAAATCTACTCTGTCCATCACGCAAAAAACCTCATTGTAACTGTTCATAATAAAAATCATCATGGAAAATAACTTCGGTGGGCCACACTAAATGAGAAAATATATAATTGCTCAACCTCTAAAGTTTTACTCTGTACGGCGGCAACTGAGTGTCGTATCTGGCTATTTTTTATATTTTTATTCCATCCTGATGATTTACACGTGATTAACGGGTTGGATAAAAAGAAAAACACCACAGTGGCCCCACACACAAACCTACGGCTGGCATCCCATCCTCATTGTTCCCTGTGGTTTGGCCAACTTAAACAGTATATCTACCTTCTTTCTTTGTTCCTTTCTTTTCATTTTTTTCCCCATGGATCAGAGTAGAGCATGGAGCCTAATAGACCGAGTGGATGTAAGACATATAACATGGTGGGGCCACATAGCTTGGGTGCTATAGGCGGTGCGTAAAACTCGTGTTGCAGATATTCAATCCTGGTTGTGGAGATATTGCGGACTGTAAATCCCACCTTTTACCCACCCCCTTATCTAAGCCCTTCGAACTTTACATTCCAAGACTAAACCATCACGTATAGACACACAAGAATACCCTTGCATTCACCGTGGCACCATGATATATGTCCGGACACATAAGAATACCCTTGCATTCATGGTGGTACCGTAACATCTATAGTATCATCATGGAACTCTGTCTTGTTCACGGTGATATCACGTGCCACCGGCCATTATATGAAAAAAGGTTGGAGGGCATAGCCAAGGACACATGGCTACGGATTATAACTGTAGCTGTTGATGACACTAATGTTCCTTTAAATTCGTAGCATTATCTTTATGTCTACGGATCTGATCCGTAGCAATTTCTTCTTAAGTGTAGACTACATACAACTACAGATGATTCAACAAGCCTAACGTAAAATTAAATGAAACTAATATGAAATTGAACGATACAAACATAAAATTCAACAAGCCTTAAAGAAATTGAGCGAGGCTCACATGAAATTCTACGAGCCTCAAAGGAAATTGAGCGAAACAAATATGAAATTCAACAAGCCTCAAAGAAATTGAGTGAGACTAACATGAAATTCTATGAGCCTCAAAGGAAATTAAGTGAGACAAACATGAAATTCAATGAGCCTCAAAGGAAATTGAGTGGGGCAAACATGAAATTCAATGAGTCACAAAGGAAATTAAGCGAGGCTAACTTGAAGTTGAGCGAGGCAAACATGAAATTCAATGAGTCACAAAGGAAATTAAGCGAGGCTAACTTGAAGTTGAGCGAGGCAAACATGAAATTCAATGAGCCTCAAAGGAAATCAAGTGAGGTAAACATGAAATTGAGCGAGACAAACATAAAATTCAACAAGCCTCAAAGAAAATTGAGCGAGGCTAACATGAAATTCAATGAGACACAAAGGAAATTGAGCGAGGCTAACATGAAATCGAGCCTCAAAGGAAATTGAGCGAGGCTAACATGAAATTCAACGAGATGAAAGTGAATAAGAAAAAACACTAGCACTTCTTTATTTGAGAAAATGCCAGAGGCACAATCACTCCTTACTCTTAAAAGGAAAAAAAAAAAAAGCCTCAGAAATAGTCACCTAGGCAGTGGTACAAAATATTTGATACTTTTATGATGAGTTAGAGGTTTACTAGGACTGAGTATGATTATTGTTTCAAGACATTGGATGATGGATAGTTCATTGTACCAGTACTGTAAGTAGATGATACGCTTATCGCCAGTCTTAGCATGTTTGAGATCGAAACGTTAAAGGCTCAATTGTTAGAGATATTTGAAATGAAATATCTGGGAGCTGCAAAAAAGATTATCGGCATAGATATTCATAGAGACAAATAGAGAAGCAGGATATGATTATCACAGATAATACTTTGAGAATGTAGTGGTTAAGTTTGGTATAAACAAGCCAAACTAGTTAGTAGTACCCCATGTTACTCGCTTTAAGCTGATTTCTTCTAAACAACGTCCTACTACAGATGAAGAAAAGTAAGTGATGTCTATGTGCCCTATTCAAGTGTCCTTGGTAGTTTGATGTATATTATGGTTTATATGAGACCAGATAGTTCATATGCAGTAGGTATTATTAACAGATACATGATTAACCTCGACAAGCAATACTGGGAGGCAATGAAATGGTTAATTCGGTATATACACGGAATACAATGGGCTACTTCTTGAAATTTAAAAAGTTAGAGGACAAGTTAATAGGTTATGTTAATTCGGACTACACAACCTGTGTAGATAATAAAATATCGACTTTTGGTTACTCGTTTATATTAGGGAGCGAAGCGAGTAATTAGATGTTGAAGCTTCAGTTTATAATGACTCTTTTCATAACCGAAGTTGAGTATATGACGGTGACAAAATTGTTGAAAGGTGTTTAGTTAAGGGGAATGATAAATCAGTTGTGATTTCAGTAAAAGGCCGTGTCAGTTAATTATGACGGCGAAAGTGTGATTAATTTAGCGAAGAACTCTGTTTATTACTTACGTATTAAACATATTGATTTTTGTCATCATTTTATCTAACAGGTTCTTAAGGAAGGAGGCGTGACTTCAAGGAAGATCTACATAAGCATGAATCCAGCTGACATGGTTATGAATATAATTTCTTACAATGAAGTTCAAGTTATGTGCAACTTCTCTAAGCTTGGCAAAGGCTTAATAAAGACGGAGTGTGTACAAGAAGCGGCGATGGTGCTATAATGAAAGGTCATTAGAAATGGTAGTGGCAATGAGCAATGGAGTGTGGAGATTGTTGTCAATGTCTTAAATCTATTTGTAACCAAGTTTATTGATGTCATTGACAGTTTTAGAGTTACTACTCAATGGCGTCAAAGGTAATTCAATATCATCGACTGGTCCTCAATGGTTATCGATGCCATCGAAAGCGTGTGTAGAACTGCGTAAGTGCGCGATCTGTTTCTTATTTCGGTTGTGGTAGTATATATATACTATATGTAATCGGAATTAGGACAAAGTTAAGGTTCTCTAAAATGTTCCTAAGAGCTCAAGAGCATTGCTAGGATTTTCAAGGAGATTTTTTAGAGTTTATAGGATTGATAAATTCATCCATCTCTAGTAATATATTTTTAATAGTGAATTGTTTGTCACTTTGTGCTATAATTTTTTCCTGTGACGATTTTTTCATGTAAAACTTGAGTATTTTTTATGCGTCTTGATTTCATTTGAATTTGAGTTTATTTCGACGTGACCCTTAACAAATGACCCATCAATGATAGATCCTGACAGATGAATGGTCGGAATTTAATACATGCATATCAAATGTTCAAAGATTGAGCATCCCTTGCGTGGCCTTTTTACTCCTGACTATTTGTTGTAAGTATCCACTCCCGAGGAATTGCAAATCCCACCACCCACTTGAATGGCACTGTTAAAACCTTTCAGGCACGCGATGACGTTTATATATCATCCAAACCGTTCATAAGGTTATTCCTACGGACAATACAAAATTAGAATGATCCAAATGTTCTGTGAATCGCACGAAGGTTTCAATGGCGGGCGTTCAATCTTCACTTTTCTGTAGTGCGGCCCACTTGAATTTTGGATCTAGCTTTTCTTGGGATCATATCCTTCCATAAGCTGTCCAAAGTAATAGATGAAGTGGATGTCACGTGGAAACCACAGTGGCCCCACATAGATTCTACCTACAGGAGCTCAGTAAGTTTGGGTCTAGACTCCAGTGTGTACACAAATTAGGATTGTTTAACTAGTATGCCAGGTACTCATTATTTGAGTGGTCATAGGCAGCTGGAGTATCAATGACTCCAGTGATCTGTACATTAGGCCTGTAAGATCTCCGGTCTGATTGCCCCAGGCATGTTTAGATTTGATAATATCAAATTACAGATTTTTAATTACGGCAAAATAGAAGGAATTGAAAATAATATAAAATATAAAATATAATATTAAGGATAAGCTGAAGCATGTGTGATCATGTTGTCCTTATAATATTATTCACTACTCACTTAATTGGGACGGCTAACAAGTTGCAAGGAAATAACTTTTAGGATACGATGAGCCTGTGTGTGGTTTTGCGTTCAGCAAGCACAGAGCAACCACTGGTGGAACTCTGTAAACACATTTTTGTTGCTAGATAAATGTTATATAAAAAATAAAAATAAAAAAATCCTAAATGAAAAGAGAGATAAAAAACGGAAGATTAGCTATGTTGGCTTAGATCACTACATTGGTTTGGTTTTTATGGACCTGTTGGTCTTGGTTGTCTCAAGTCCATATTAAACTTGCTAGCTTAATTAGAGAACGCTTGAAACTTGTTGGTTCAATTGAGAGAATGAATTAGTCTGTTTGTGATGATGGAATGAATCAGTCAAACTTTGTTTATACAGGTGAGGGTGGATGGACATTTTGGTATAGGGTCAAAAATATAATGAACCATTTCTGACTATTGATAAGAAACTAGCCACTTTTTGACAATTTCTGACCGTTTTGCATGTGAAAGACTAGTTGCATGCTAGTCATTTAGATACAATGGCTAGCTGTTTCTGACTGTTGGGCTAGCCACATGCAGCAGTTTCTGCATTATATGGTTAATTATTGCATAAACAGTTACACTAGGACTCTTAAATGACTTCCGCAACTCTTATATAAGGCTAGGAAGTCTCTCTTAGATCTCTTTCCCACAACACTTTACTTCGAACCCAACCATCTAATCCATCTTATTTGGACATTATCACACTACATGATGTGCACGTGCGAAATACAAAGTGTGCCACTAGTGCTTCTACAGTCATACTACCTCACATGCTCACGCCTTGGCATCAAGACCGTGCCCATGCCCATGCAATCCTTGCTACTCCTCCGTCTCACCAAACAAATATTAAGATACTTAACACCCCCACTTACAAAGAGTATTTTTTCTTCTCTTATCTAACATGGGACTATTCTCTGAGGTGAAAAATTAAGTGTTTTTTTTTTTTTTTTATTATTTAAATTTTAAACCAACAATTTTATATATATATATATATATATATATATATATAATTAAAAATATTTTTTAACCAAAATCATTTAAAGGGCACAAATAAAAGTGGGCCCAATGAGCTGGCACATTGACATCTCTACCCAATGCCGAAATTGACAAGTTACAACCATAACCGACCTTTATAGCCCTTAACTATTGGTCCCTCCAATGGATCGGATGACCCTAGCCGGTAATTGGAGGACTTTGATTATTGTAAAAGAGTGGTTAGAAAGAATTCTAGGACCTGGACCATCATTTTAATGCATTAGATCTCTGAACAATGTGTCATTTTTGGTGTGTAGACCATCAACGGCATGGCCCAGTATTTCGACGCTTTAGATCATAAACCATGGGTCTTACTCATACAAACTGAAAACCACTCTCTAGCCACAGCCTTGATTTTGTTCTCAGTACAGTGGAAAAATGACATCGTTTTTATAGGTTAATCTACAGGTTTGTTAATTGTACAAGCATACATGTTGCAGCGTCTCCACTACCACAGCCCATGTGCTAGTGAGATACACGTGCAAAATTGCTGGAGCCATTCATCAGGTGGGCTCCCCCGTGATAATAACCTGGCACAAAAAAGAAGGCTGCTCTAATCATCGCGTGGGCTACAATGGTAATCAATGGATAGCAATAAGACTCAGGCAAATGTTTGTTATCTGTTTGAAATAAGCTCTTTCTATCCACACAAGTACCATACCATCATTCTTAGGAATTCTATTAACAGTAGATATCCCAAAAATTTCAAATTATATTTCTTGCTGCCCAAGCCAAACACACCCTCAAATACTTTCCTAATCCCGTATGATAATGGCCTGCGTGGAAGCTCTTCGGAGTTGTAGCATATCTTTAAGAAACCTTGATTTTTTTATGATCTTACCAGTACTCAACATCTCAAGCACTGGGGCATTTGCAAGTAGGAACCTTATGAAACACAATTCACATTCGTCATCTTCGTCATCTTCACCGTTCGGAGATGATTTAGCAAGCAACCCAAGTGTTCTCGTGCTTCCCAGAAACCTGCATTTGGTGTAACCTGGTGAAGTCCATGAAATCAGATCTTATTTAGGGTGTGTTTGGAAGCACAACCAAATTGAATTGCAATTATTATTCTAATTAAGTGGGAATAACTAAATTGTAATTTCCTCAGTATTGAGGGTCAACATTCCAAATTGCAATTGCATTACTTACCAGTTGGTCTTGAAATAAATGTAACAGCAATTTGACAATGAAATTTCATGATTGATTAAAACTGAAATTTTGCAATTCAGCTCAATTGCACATCCAAATGCAGCATAAACCATAATGAAATCAAAATCCAAGAAAATTTGGAACTTACTTGAACCTCAGTTATGAAATCATCACGCACGCTAAACTCAAGCATTTCTAAGTTAGGAGAGCTTCTCAACATGCAGAGTGTGGTCAAAACCACCTTCTGATCCTTGAAACATATGTCCATCGAAAGATTCTTCAGATGAAGAAATGAATTTGGAAGTACATCTGGTACATTGCCCATGCTCAAAAACTAGGAGCCAATTCAAAATGATAACATGAGTAGAGCTATTTTGTTGAGGGCTAGTTTTAGATGTCATGACCCCAAGAATAAGAAATGAACGGAATGTTTTCGTAGCATTAGATCCATTTTTGCACATCCTGCAAAAAAATGGATGGACAACATAAATGGGTTCTTCGTTTTCACTAGTGGGGCCCATGCATCAGTGAACTAGACCATTGATTTGTTCTGTCCTACCATTGTTGGACCATCGCCAGAATCTCCTTGATGAGACAATTTTAACATTCGGACGATCAAGAAGAGAAACGCAAAAATGGTCCACATTGCCTTGAAAAGGTTGTAATGCTAGTCTTTCTGGCATTCTCCACCCTTGGTGGGACGCATAGACCAATGATCTGGATTACTAAACAATGTGCCCCACTTGCCAATAAAGATGGGCCACATATTACATAATTCCTCATCCACAAAATATACACCCAAGATGAAAATTTCATGGTTACTGATCAGACCTATTATCATCCCATTCTCATTGAAACTGTGGATGCATTCCTTCCATTCAGATTTGGTGGAGACTCCTAACAAATACAAAATGAACACAATACACTGCATTTAAAATTACATACCTCTAGCAAAAAACACCGCAGCTCCAGTTTCTCAATATGATGTAAACAGCCAAGAATCTTGATCAATTTGCAAACTCCACCTTGCTCGAGATGCTTGGCGTCATAACTAGTACTCATCAATTCGATAGCTGTGGTTATGAGTAATGGACTACTTATTATTGGAAGATCTTTGAATTTACCTTTAAGGCACAGGTGACAGAGATTCAGAGCATTGATTACAAAATTATGACTCAAGCAGCTGTCACAATCTAACAATGTCAATGTCTCTAGAAGCGGGCACTTCAAAATCAACCGTTCTAGTTCCTCATTGGTAATACAAACGTGTTGAAGATAGAGGTTCCTGAGACCTCGAAACCCTTCAAATGCAGTAGATCACTCAGCGCCTGACAAGAGAAGAGACTAGAGTGCACTCTGTAGCTGTGCCAACAAACATCAAGGGTTAATTGCTTAATCCCATTCTTTGATAGGAAAAGTATCCATTGGTCGAAATGATAAGGGCTTTTCACATAAGAAGAGCAGACAAACTTGTGAACTGGGCCGTTGTGAACTAAGAGGACTCCATTGACAATGTCTGCCAGGTTGATTGCACTATCAAATACAAGATGTGGAATTGAAGCCCATCTGTACCTCCATTTCCTTGATAGGATACTTGTTCTGACTGCTTCCCTTAACGGCAAACACATGAGGATGGCATTGTAAGCGTCCACAGGTAGATTGCTGATCAAATCTAAATCTGGATCAGACCTCTCATTTTGCAGTGAGGATTTGCCTCTTGCCTTCTGAAATCAAACAAACCAAATTCCAAACACTGGTAAGTTGCATGAATGATTTCGAGAAACCAAATATCAGTAGTCAGCGTGCATGCATGTTTGTGTGAGCGCACGAATAGGGGTGTAAATGGGTTGGGCTGGGCCAGCCATGGCCTATCCAAGGTTGATCTAGTGATAATCCTAGACCATACTTTCCTACCATGTTTGTATTATGTTACACTTCCATAATTTAGATCTAAAAAAACTCTAGATCTTGGAAGTGTCGCAAAATGTATAAATGAGAGGCAACCAAAAAAAAAAAAACCTCTCTAGTCTTTTGTTTTTTGTTTATATCTCCAATATTATAATCAAATAAGGGTAATCAATGCAATCCATTGCACAGTCGATCAAATTTCTCATGGCTCCTCCAACACGTAAGATCTTGTTGGGCACACTTTAAATGTGTGTTGAAGTGGAGACTACAATGTGCTACGCTGAGATTTTAATTCCATTTGGACCCATTGAATTATACACAAGTGATGAGTATTAATGTTGTCAAATCGCATGTGTGATCGCCTTTTTTTTTTTTTTTTTTTTAATACAAAAACTTTTAAAAAAATGAAAAAGGAAAGAAATGTAAAAAAATCTTAAAAATTAGGAAAAATTGCCTAATTAATAAAAGTGATTGGATAACTTATTTTTCTTATTTCATTATAATTTGAGTGTTTCATTAAGTTATATAGTTAATTAATTATATTATTTTTACATAAATTATAACAAAACAATTTACAAGTTACATTAAGAGAGATTTAATTATTAAAAACTTCAAACATAAAGAGAGATTTTAAGCTTTACTAGAAAATAGTGAAAATGGAGGGAATTTGAGTGAGTGACTGAAATTGCAAAAAACCAAAAAATAGTCCCATTGGGCAATATGCAGTCCAATACTTGCATATGCAATCGCATGTTCATCACCTAATAAAGTATGCCATGACATACTTGCTAGGATCGCATATGCCATCTATGGAATCTTCTCCAAAATTGTGTACCAAGAGCGCATTTGAACCAAGGAACCTCAATTTGAAGGTGAGAATTTTCCCTCAAGCTTTTCACGACATTTTTAGTTGGTGTTAGTTTCATATATGAACCATTTGATTAACCTAAATTGTGAAATCATGTGGTATTTCTCAAATTCCATGTCTACAAGTGTTAATTATATGTGTAGACTCTTTATCCACATGTTAGTTTTTCCATTTAGAATGATTGACATATGCACACTCATATGAACACTGCAAATCACGTGGATATAACTTTAATTTTGTATGAATCACCTTAATATGGATTCTATTATGCTTTGGTGGTAATAACATGTGGACTTGAATGGTTATGAACGACATGGCGTTGTACCTTGAACTGGTGGCTTTTATCATGTGGAGATTATGTAAATTGGATTAATGGATTCCATCTTTGTGATATTTGTTACCTAAGTGGCTTGTGAGGTGAACCTTTTATTGTGTCCTTGAATGGACTTTGGTGCCTAAGTGGCTTGATGGGTCAAACCCTTTTTTGTGTCCCTAAATGGACTTGAATGCCCTATGTGGCTCGACGGGTTGAAACGTTTGTTGTGTCCTTGAATGGACTCGTTTGCCCTAGGTTGTTTGTTGGGTGGAATCCTTTTAGAGTCGTGTCCATGATGAGACTTGCAATGGAAAAGATAACTGAATTATCATGCTATTATTGATTTGGAAAGGCCGCTAATTACAAATGTTTATCATAATTGGATTGTTTGCAAATTGGACTAATAATGATTTGTCTAATCATGCATACATGGCATGCGTGCGTTATCGAGTGTCTGGTCATTATGAGCAGTGCCTTTGATATTTTCGTTAGTGTCTAGTCATTGTGAGTACGTACCTTTGTGTATTTTCGTTGGTGACTAATCATTGTGAGCACGTACCTTTGAAGTATTTTTGCTAGTGGCTAGTACATTGTATGAACGTTCATTTTTGTGTATTTTTGTTAGTGACTAGTTATTGTGAGCACGTACTTTTGTGTATTTATGCTGGTGAGCAGTCATTGCCCGGTTGTCCCTCTTTGCATGGGATTTTATCAGGTGTTTAGTCATTGTGTGGCTGTATCGTATGGTATTTTACCGGATGACTAGACCATTGTGCGGCCATCTGTTTTGCCGACTGGATGTGCATCCCTAAGTTCGTGACCATTTCACGCATCCATGCATTTAATTAAGATTTACTTTTGGCTCAATTTAGAGCTTGTAAATGGAGGTAAATGGGAAATGGAATTGGAGGTAAATGATTTGGGAGTAAATGGCTTAATTAGTTCTGTTTGGATGGGAGTAAATGAAATGCATTAAAATCTAAATATTTTGTTTGGATGGGGGTAAATAGAAGGAAATAGAATGCATTGAAAATTTTCAATATATTCATAGGAATATATATATGATATCCTAAATCAGATTTAAATCTCAAATTAGTATACATATGTGATATTTAATTGAATGATTATAATAAGCCCATTGAAGTGTATACTTTAACCAAAAACGAGGAAATTTTGTGCCTCAGGTGGGCCATAATTGTAAGGATCACAAACAAGCAACTTGCCAACAATTTTTAACCATCCATTTAAATGGTGTAAGTTGAGCTACAGATGTCCTAGAGGGCCACTATAATTCTCTGTGTATTGTGGTGATTGATAATCTTATTATCTGTTTTATTATTTTGAAATATTGGATTCAAGGACGTCATGAAATAAGGTTGTCCTACAAATCAATTGAAATCAAAATTTCAATATCTATTACTATTATGAATTTATTTTCCACGATTGATTATCGAATATTGGTTTAGTTTCAAGGTTACTGATAGGTTTAATTTCAAGGTTACTGTTACACAAGAGTTGAGGGATACCGACAAAATAAAGGTTGAGGAATTGGTTGGATCTCTTCAAACTTATGAGTTGAATTTCAAAACTCCAAAGAACAAGTCCACTCTCAAATCTTCAAAGTCCAAATTAAAGGTTTTGAATGAAAATTCCGATAATGAGGAAAAATGAGGATGATATGACATTGTTTGCAAAGAAATTTTATAAAATTTTCAAAAATAAGAAGAAAATTGATTTTTAAAAAAACCTTGACAAGAGAAAAAGAAATTTAAGCTATTAAAAATCAAAATCTAAATACATCCAATGCTACAACTGATATGAGTTTGGGCATCTTGCTTCAAAATGTCCTCAAAAAGATAAATTGAAAAGAAAGGGCATGATTGCTGTTGAAACATAATTAGATGATGCAGGTGTCAACCTATGCGATGATGTGCCTGTGGATGTTTTAGTGGGGGTTGGAGAGGAGTTGGGAGATGAGGAGCCTTTTGCTAGCGTGGCCAAGCTCTACGTGCTCAACCAATAGTCTGCTAGTCCTTTCTTTTTGCTAGTTTTGGTTTTCCTATACATATGGTTTGTATATAGTTCCCATTTGGGTGGACCCTTTTGAATTTGTTTGATTTTGATATGAGCCTAATACATATGGTTATCTTTATTTCTCCTTAATACCCATTGAATGCATGACACTCTGATTATGAATGAATGAAAATCTGACAAAATCTGACTATGTGTAATGTTCGAAGCATATCCACGTGGGCTAATTGCCTAAGTGTAACACTCGGGTCTCCATTGCAAAAGTAATATACTCGAGCGCTAAAAACTAGGGTGTTAAAGGAATACATTGGTTAGGAGTTTAAGAGAACAATCATTCAAATAATGAACACCCAAAAAGGACAGAGCAAAGCATGGCATTGATCAAGTAAATGGTAGTGCGAATATCTTTTGCTCAAAAGTCCTTGGGAACAAAGGCGAATAAGATAAGAGCCTGGGCTATTTTGAGAATGTGGTGATTTTTGCACCTTGCCACAACATTTTTTCTTAGGGATATATAAGCAAGACTTTTAACGTTGAAAATGGTTGTCAAAAAGAAATTTTTTTAATTTGCCACTAAGATGTTCACCTCCAGAATTAGATTATAGAACTTTAATTTTAGTTGAGAACTGTGTTTCAATATAGTGGTAAAATTGAACAAAGATGTCATAAAGCTTGAACTGTTAGACATTTAAAGAAAAACACCCAAGTATATCATGCATTATCATCAATAAAAGACACATAAGAGAAAACATAGAAGAAAAACAAAGGTACTACGACTAAGAGATAACGTATGAATTTTAGCTAGTTTACAAGATATAGTTTTTAACATTATTGATTTTTTATTTTTATTTTTAAAGATAGCAACGAAAATACCACGAGCAAACATAAATTGTAATCTGGAAGATGAAACATGATCAAAATGATGGTGTCACAATGACAGTGCATCAAGAGTAGCAACAACACTAGCAAATATGCGACCTGACGTAGCCAAGTTCAGATAGTCCAAGAAGTAAAGATCTTCAATTTTACAACCAGTCCCAATCAGCTTCCCAAAGTGTAGATACTATGCACAACGAGAAAGAGAAGAATACATTACAGTTAGAACACATAATGTGATCAACAATGACCAAATTCGTAGTAAGAGATGGGCCATGATCGACAATAACTTGAGCACCTTATACTTGCGCCACTTCACTCTCTTTTATGAAACCATGTCATACCATCTCTAAATGATTTTGCGATTAAAAATTTGATCACATAATGATTTGCGAAGAAGAAGAGTTCTGTTTGCAATCCTTTGAAACCTTGGATTAATAAACCTTCCTCTCTATCTTTTAAGAACATCCTGCTAAGAGCTTGGAGATGTTTCCAAGAATGATTTGAGCTAAACCAAAGGCCTAATTTGAGGGGAGCCAAAGAAGTGTTAGATATGCTTGCATACAACCCATGAGTTAAAGAGTAGGGCACCATTCATCAAGTAGGGCGCACTTTGAATCGTGCCACAAGCAGGAAAATCCTGTTTGTTGCAATCTAATTGGGCCACATCATCACATACTGGATTTAATGCAGCAGTGCTGACAATGTCAGTATTGAAGTGGACCAATCACGATGCAGGAAAGCAGGATTTTCCTGCTTGTGGCAAACAGAGGATCCGGATTCATCTTCAAGACATGTGCTAATCTATCCTATCTATCCCTCAAATATAGGGAGATTCATTTGACACTCTAGTAGGGTGTCACATTTGAAGATGAACGTTCTAAATCTTGCACATGTGTGCCCATAATAGGTGAGTGATAACTAAGATAGAAGGCTATACAACAATATGCATTTGCCACAACTCACTGAGTTTGAGAACTCTTTCCATTGAACACATGACATACATCTACACTGATCCTACCATTGGGCTCCATTGTTTGAACATTGCTCAAAAGGATTTGCCCAAGAGCAGTGGGCCAAACCATTGGGACTTAGATTGGGTGGTGACCCCTCCACCACCCAAGTCGGTGGTGGAAAAGCTCTGTGGGCTCCACCATGATGTATGTATTTTATCCATGCCACTCATCCATTCTGAAAGCAAATTTTAGGGCATGAGCCCAAAAACGAGGCAGATACAGAGCTCAAGTGGACCACACCACAGGAAACGGTGGGGATTGAACGCTGACTGTTGAAAACTTCTTGAGGGCTGCAGAAGTTCTGGATGAAGCTGATGTTGGGGTTTTCCCTTCATCCAGGTTTATGTGACTTTATGAACAGGTTGGATGGGGTCCTCAAGAAGCTTTCGACAGTAGGCATTCAATCCCCACTGTTTCTTGTGGTGTGGTCCACTTGAGCTCGGGATCTGCCTCGTCATTGGGATCATGCCCTAAAATCGGATGGAAAATGGATGGACGGCGTGGATCGAATAAACACATCATGGTGGGCCCACAGAGTTTTTCCAGTACCAATGTCGGTGCTGTCAGCTGTATGCTACCCTATGCAATCCGAGAGAGAGAGAGAGTACCTTCTTGTTTCTGTAAGTCATTGGTAAGGCGTTTTGCTCTTCCTGTGGAGACAGAAATTCAGAACGTCTTTTATAGGGGAGCGGATTAGGTGCGGCGCGGGCTGGATCCATTACGGTACAGCCCTTCCTGTGGGGCCCACTTTAATCTATATATTATATATCCACACCGATAATCCCTATTTTCAGTTAATTTTAGATTATTTAACCAAAAATGAAGTAGATAAAATTCTCAAGTGGACCGTACCACAGGAAACAGGGGTGACCGACCTTTAACGGTAGAGATCTCAAAACAAGAAACGCGAATACTGTACATGATGCACCTCCGCCCTTACAAGTGCGCCTCACGGTCTGTTCATCCAGACTGTTGATTTTGTGGTACCCACCGGAAATGGATGATGATCCAGAACTCTTCCACACTGGAAGATCCTGGACATCTAATCTTTATGGACCGTACAATGTATTTTTCCCTCAACCGTATATTTGTAGGGCACTCATCTAAGGGTTAGGAAACAATAACATAACAGATTCACTACCAATTCCCAAACCATGTTAAGGCCTACCGGATTAACGGTTTGGATCTATGAACTATGGGTCCCATTTCTAGATGCGAGTGCATCTGATACCAGTATACCACATTACCACTAACAACATCAGAATTTTGAATAAGTCCCGCCAAACGGACGCAGATTGCATGCAGCGCCCGGTTGCACGGTACCCGTCCAGCATAAAATTTTGTGGGGCCTACTGGGATGTCTGTGTGATATCTACTCCGTCCATCGGTTCTCCAGATCATGTTAGGATGTAATCTTAATGATGGTGAGGCAGATTCTAAATTCAGGTAGGTCAAACCATAAGAAACAGTGGAGATTGAAAGCACGCCGTTGAAACGTTATTGGGGTCCACCGTGATGTTTATATGCAATCTGACCCGTTCATAAGGTGATTCTCACAAGGATGAAGGGAAAGAAACATATCAGCCTGATCCAAAACTTGGGGGGTGGGAGCAAGCGATCAATAGCTGAAGTGACGTCACCAAGTTATGTGGGCCCCACCATGATGAATGTATTGTATCCACACCGTCCATACATACATTTTGAGAGATCATTTTAGGGCATGATACAAAGAATGAGGCAGATCCAAGGCTCGAGTAGACCCCACCACATAAAACAGCGGAGAGAGTGACACTCACCGTTGAAACCTTCCGAAGGTCCACCGTGATGTTTATTTGAGAAACAACCTTTTTGTGTGTTAACGAAGACATGAAAGAAGAGAAAACACAAATATCAGCTTGATCGAAAACTTTTGTAGCCATTAGAACTTTTTAATGGTGGGTGTCACTGTCCCCACTGCTTTCTGTGGTGGGGTCCACTAGAGCTTTGGATCTAACTCATTCTTTGAAATATGCCCTAATATGATCTCTCCAAATGGATAGACGGTGTGGATACAAAACATAAATCATGATGGGGCCAGAAGTTGGTGACGTCACCTCCGGTCTGGCTAGTCAACCTGTCAGCATCTAATCCGCTTCCAAACGAAAATAGGCCCGGCAGCCGTACAAGTTTGAGCCCAAACCAAAATGGGCTCAGAGTACGAGCCCATTGACATCCGTATTAGATTTACCGGCTAGTCTTTCTAACCCTTCATCTAGTGGACCCTACCATGGATGGGAAAAACCTTTAAAAAAGAAAAAGAAATAAGAATTAGATGATTCTAGCCACTAATGAGAGAACTATTGATTATTGTAAATGAGTGGTTAGAGAGACGTCCAAGCAATTTCAACATTAAGCAGGCCACATTCCACTATCAGCAGCAGCTAAGATAGTTTGATTTATGGTGAATGGCCCATCCATGGTAGGTCCTGACAGATGAATGGTCAGGATTTAATACACGTCTCATATATTCTGAAACCTTGGATTAATAAACCTTCCTCTCATTCTTTTGAGATCATCCGACTAAGAGCTTTCACCACAATGGTAAACTGAAATGGAGATAGAGGATCCCTTAGGGCGTGTTTGGCCGGGCCGATTCCATGGTATTCGCTGGGATGGAATGGGTTTTAAGGTAATGATGATGGTGACAGTGGATGGTCGGACAATCCCATGGGATGGAAGGAAAACCGCGTTGGATGGCCAGCGTGTTTAGGATGTCCGTCGGTTTCGGTGTACACTATTTATTTCACCTCATTGCATGTTTGGGATGGTCTGACCAACCGAATGCGACTACATCTCTGCCGTAACCAATGCCAGAGCTTATATTGTGCACATTTCAAAACGTACAAGGTAAATGGGTGGGTCCGTGCTATGTGGGCCCCACCATGTGGTTTCTATCTCATCCATGCCACCCATCTATTTTTAAACATGTGTGAGGCTACACGTGCCAAAATCAAATACCACGCAGACCATACCATGAATTGCTTTTTCACCTACACCCATTCCATCTTCTTCCAACCATGTAACTGTCTTCAGAAATGTTTTCAACGGAACGTTCATCACGCCATTTCGGGAGGTGTAATTATACACATGGGCTAGGATGATGAACGGATGAGATCTCATACGTGGACCGAATTACACACGTGTATGGCGCTTGTTGCGGCGTGTGTAATTGTGCGGCAGCAAATACCTTGTAAATTCTCACTATTTTGGTGTACCCCACTTACTTTAGTCACGTTACAGCGTTAGATCAACAGCGTAGAAAGATTTT
This sequence comes from Magnolia changhungtana, assembly GCA_030180095.1. NCBI lineage: Eukaryota > Viridiplantae > Streptophyta > Magnoliopsida > Magnoliales > Magnoliaceae > Magnolia > Magnolia changhungtana. The sequence continues at coordinate 4,145,754 of JASAUF010000115.1, read as the reverse complement.
GGATTGTTCTGCCTAGCCGATCAATAGTCCAAATAAGGATTTTATGGTGTGTGTTTTTCACAATTTATTGAAATTTAACCTACCCATCCAGGGAGGTGTGAGGTGCATGTATGCGAAAATTGACCATCCTCCCTCATGGGATTGGTCATGGATTGATCTTATGCTAAATTTGTAGTAGGCCCGAAAAGCCTAACCATCGAATAGTTATCTTCAATGAGACGGTTATTGACAAAATCGCCACTCCGATGAGGTGAAATAAAAAGGTCAGGATTTTGCAATATTTAGCCTCTTTTCAGGCTATTGTCCATCCACAAGATGTATCGCAATGTGGGTTGTTTGATTGGATTAAGTAAATGCTACTCTTCGGTAAATGAGTTACCACAGTTTAGTAGTTCATGAAATTAAAGACCACATTCCTGCCCAGTAGGTATTGTATATCAGACAGGTCCCATACAAATAGCTAGCACTTCCATGTACTTGCATGGATAACATTTCATGGCACATATATAGTAATCGTCTGTGCTGTGTGTCTTTAGAAATGATACGGTGTATAGAATATGGATTGAACATTGATGTGCCTCCCTGGCCATCGTCCTTTGCATCACTTAGGACAAGTATATCAAATGAACGTGGTAAAGCAGGAAATGCATTCCATGTAACATAGTATTATGGAAGTGCTCAAGTAGTAGTGAAATTGTTTACTAGGCAAAGCAAGTGACTAAAGTTTGATGATAATATACAGAATAAAAAACACAACTACAATACCCATTAGCAATGCAGCTAACGTTTCGCCCAATGATACGTCGGCATCATCCGTTGAAGTCGCTCGAGAAACCACTGTTCGGGTCGTCTGTTGGGTCAACGACCATGACGTCCTTCGGGAGGCGAACCCATCGCTAGAATGGGATGCAGGTGCCTCGATGTGCGCTGATACTATACTTGCCTGAGCAAGTGTGCCAGAATGATAACTTTCCCAATAAGCTGCAGCTTCTCTCCAGTTTTTGAAGGCTCGAAACCTACTGTTTCTGTATCCTTCTACTTCCAATCGAGCCTCTTCCCAGGACAAATAAATCCCTGGACGACGACCAACTAGAACAACGTAATATTTTTCTTTCTTCATCTGCAGAAACAAATAACACTCAATCGTTTCAGGAGATCACAATGTGAAATGAAAATAGCATGAGAATAAGATATTATTAGATACAAATGTATGTATGTAATATTGAAGAAAGGGAAATTAGATGAATTTATTATTTAGCCCTGCAACAGGGAGTCTATTGCAATGTATAGAAAGGAATAGTAGCACGTACCTTGATCATTTGTCAAAGACCTGTATTAGAGCTTACATATTTCAAATATGTGAATTTAAGATTCGTATCTAATATCATGAATGTCTACTTCATATGATCATATAAAAGTATTATAGTTAGCGATTGTAAGCAGTTTAATGTCATCCACAAAATGTAAACCTACTAAGATCAAACCAACCAACAAAAAAAAGAGAGAAATCCCAATCCACACCACCAAGCTAAAAAAAAAAAGAACGAAAAAAATATTAGTTATTACAATTCCAGAAGCATAAACTGTATCATCATGGGACAAAGCCCATCAGACAGAACCACTAGCATCATCACCAAACTTCTCTCGAAGCGTTTGTTTCAACCAATCCACGTGGTGCTCAGAGCGTAGGCTGACAAAGAAAGATGTCATCTTCTCGTCTCTGCTTAAGAGCTGACCAACTTCAATGAACTCAGAGTTGGTTAGGCCCTGCACCTCTTCGAGGACATCCAGAACTTTGCTTGTTCAGTTGAACTCCTGTCCTAGCCCAAAGTCTCGCATAGCGTCCGTAACAGACCTTAGAGAAACGTCAAGTACATCACATGGTCGAGGTCGGCTCTGTCATTTCTTGGTGCTACTCCCACTCCCACAGTGGCCATGATCTGTATCAGATGTCTGAGTGGGAGTGCCGTGATAGCATCAATTTTGCATGCTCGGTGTGTCCGAGGAAACTTGACCGCCCATGGTCCCTATAGAATCCCCTAACGTATCCTCCGATAGGTCAACATGATCGTCAAGATCGTCATTTAACTCCATCCACATCTCGTTCAGATCTCGATTAATCCTAGATGACGAAGCAGCCATTGTCCTTGATCCCTTTACATAACGTCCGATCGCTTGATCAGAGCCGACGATAATCCCTAGGTCATCCATTCTCTCAATCCTCTTGCCCCGTAATCTCGCACCGCGTGGATGTGACTACAGAAACAGAACACGTGTCATTATTTCCATGTATTCAAATTTATATAATCAGAGATTTGCATTGAAAGCTAATACATGGGATGAATACATATAGAACAACTAGATTTAATAGTACCTTGAGAGACTCTTCCCATACTTCATCTGGTGTAGTGACCACCATACCCTCATTATCCCAGCCGAATCCACTAGCAGCAAGCATGTCCCTGACATCATTGTACTCCCTTTTGTGATATCGAAGTCTGTTTTGTATGTTCTACAAGGTGACAGGCACCCCTGTTTGTCTTGTCACTTGCTCAGCCACAACTTGATATGCTTCTCTTTTGAAGACATTGTCGGCTCTCCTTCCAAGTGCGATTTGTTCCAACAATGTGTTACATAGAACCTGATCCATTGGAGAGCTCCACTTGCTCTTTACTACCCAGAAGAGGGGTTCTACAAGGAATTTGACTGTCTTCGCTCATGGTGAACATTGCGTAGGTAAAGCAGGGGACCGAACAGGCGACCGTATCGGCGTGGATGTATCAGATAGACAATTGTCCGACATTGCACCTACACAGATAACACACTATTATGTGCCCTGTTATTCAAACACTAAAACCATCCATTAAACAATTCGTAAATAAAGTCGATGTGCTATAGGTAAATAATACGGTTGATTAACAGGACGAAAATATTCATTGCCCACTCCATTTACTTACAACACATTTGGTCAATGTACTTCATACGTAAAGACAGAACTTGGAAAAAGTAAATTACAATTGCATGGGATATCTACTGTGCTATCTTGTCCTACTATTACATTGCGCATCTGTCCACATTCGCTTGGCGATGGCATCGCGCATCCTAATCCACGCTTCTTTCTCCATTTGATTCGATCGAAATAAACATTGTTGCTCGTCATGCGTGGAGACCTCGGTGGGTGTAGGGTTACCCTCCACCTCGCTTACTGATATACCAGCAGCCTGTAGATCTTCATCGCACTCAATATCAAATCGAATGAAATTATGTAAGACAAAGCAAGCAATGATAACTTTCACTTGTGTTTCAAATGGATACTGGATTACTGTCTTCAGAATAAGAAATCTACCCTTCACTAAGCCAAAACAACATTCAATTGCATTCCACAACTTGGCATGATGATAATTAAGCAACTCCCTCATATTCGACGGTGCTCTGCCAGTTCGATACTCTTACAAATGGTATCGAACACCGCGGTAAGGAGCCATAAATCCTGACGAATGGGCATATCCAGCGTCGACAATGTAATATTTCCCTACACATTAAAACAGATGTTACATTTAACCCATCAGATTGAACCATTAATTATTAAAATATGTTCCAGTGCAACGACTATCGTGATCTACCATTTGGGACTATCAAAGGATCATCGGTTCGAGTCAACGCATTGTGTAGGACCCTCGCGTCTGATGCTGAACCCTCCCAGCCGGCTAAATAATACAATATCTTCAAATCAAATGAGCAGGCTTCAAGAACATTTTGGGACAAAACCCCTTTCCGGTTGCGAAAGCTAGCATGATCGGGTGCTGGAACGTGCGCTGGAATATGTGTATCGTCAATTGCACCAACACAGTCTTATGATGTGTTACACTTAAATTAAACCGGCGTGTAGTTGTGAATTGATGGACGAAAATGAACAGTAGAGTAGCGAAGTGACCTTCGAAAATACTTATACCTGAAAATATGAAGCCCAATTTTGATTTGATTGGATGTCGATGGGTGGCTCTTATCTGGCCTGTTTCACATAAACTGAGTACAACGATATCACCGCATCAAGGACGCGATGAAAATGCCTGCTTACCGTTTCACCCGAGCGAATGAAACGATGCCCTATAACACGATTGCAAATGTTATGACCCACCGTGTGAAGAAAAATAACGACTTGTTCTTCAAGACTAACATTCCAAGTATCACGAAGAAATGTCTTCTCGCGAAGTTGAGAACATAGCCAGAAAAATGCTTCTCGACTCATCCTGAGTTGGGTAACACAATCCTGGTCAGTGGCCCGAATAATCGAGTTGATGAACCTTGCCCGCTCATCATCCCCATAACGTGCCGGTTGTTTAAGCATGTAAGCTCGGCAGTATTCTCCAACCGCCGCCACACAAGCTGCTGCCACTTGTGCGACCATGGCCCTACGTGAGTCCTCCTCCTCTTTGCTATACATTTGTCCGGCTCACTTACACCTAGATGTACAGCGTCTGGTTTAATAAATATCTTGACAACTCCTACTCTATTTAAACTGGCATTGTTATTTGATACCGTTACTTGCAACTATTACAAATTTTCGTATAATTGCAATTCCATCACATCATAGGACTCTCCCTTCTAAGCACCATCATGTCAATGGAGATATTGATGACTGTCGACTTTCATCTGGTCTACACTAGATGCGAAATATCCATTAACCAAACGCTATCCTGAATTTGTTTATTTGGTTCGTGTTTGACCAAATTGCAATATAGGCTATTATTGTGTTTGGTAAGTATAATACAAAATTGCAATTTGGTCTTGTAGGGTGTTTGGCAAGTATAATACAAAATGCATCAGTAATCGTCATTTTATTAGAGTTGGAGCAGCAATCGATGTGTGTTGAAAGCAAATCCAATCAACAACGTAGAAAATGGAGTAGCATTGTTGATAGTAGTTGTATTCTTTCCAAGCCATGGATGGATGGTTGTAAATTGCAATTGTCTAATACAAGTGATTCTTAAGAATTACCGGCAGTCCACGTTAATGTTTTTCACAAATATCCATTAACCAAACAAGCAAAATGGAAGTGAGTTTTCTATTTCAAGCCCAACCAATCCTCTTTCTAAAAATCCAACAAGCAAAAAAAAAAAAAAAACAGTAATATCTGAAAAGGGAAAATACCACAAGCTCTTAGAAGAAGGAAAAAAATCTCATAATCCCACTTCGAAAATCAAAACTGAGAATTGAATTCTGCAGTATTCTACGTTTATAGTAGAGATTACAATAGCAGAACAAAACTGACCATTCTCCTGGCGAAACTGGTTTTTCTTTTTTCTTCTTTTGGCAGATTGCAAATGCAAGATTCATTTACTTGGAACCTCAAAGAAACACATCGTTCATATATGATGAGAGAAGAAAAGGATGACAATGCTGAGTGGGATGAGAGGTTTTAAATAGACTCCCAAACACACCATTCATATATGGTTACATCAGCACAACACAATAAACAAACATCTAGTTATTATAAGTAATATAGAAAAGGAAACATAAATATCAACATTCAAATAAAAGGCAAATTATAGGGGGGAGTAATGTCAGACATTGAAGATAAAATACCTTTAAAGGAGGCAAGTTCCCTTAAGCTCTTTTTAACTGAAAGCGTGCTCACGATTTGTCCAAAAATGCAAAGATAATATAACTCATAAAGTAAAACAGATGACTATACAGAGTCATACCATTAGCTGTACATGTATTTTGATTGAATCCACACTTAAAGACTGCTTCCACCAACCATCACGGTGTGATCCACCTTTTTCATGGATTACATATGCATAAACATTTGACATGTCGACAAAAAAGAAATGGTTGTACTAGAACTGTTACCAACCATTTCATCTGATAATTTCAAAACCTGGAAACAATCTAGCCACATCTGTGCCATTCTAATAGTTTTGAAGATCAAACAATGGGTACTTGTATGACTTTGAAGCCCATGTCAAATGGTTACTTCCCTCTCCAACTTAATACCCATACAAATAGCTAACAGTTTGATGTGATCTACTTTGCCTAATGAAACTGAGAACACCAAATTAACATCCCCATTTTTGTCCCAAACCACACAACCAATGCCTAGCTACCTTGTAGAAGCAAAATAACCTAGCGTGTAGTTGTGATTTGATGGACAACGAAAATATCAATTTTTGGAAGATAAGAAAATGAGACTGTTTTCTTTTGTAGTAAAGACAATGTCTCGTGTCTGAACAACAATCCAGCAAGGAATTTATGGGTGTTGATTGGCATTCAACAATGAGTATTGACATAGGACGGTAATTCCTTCTTTCTCCATTTTCTGTGGTCGTTGTATTGACATGTATTTGGTATCGGTTCATTCCTTGCCAGCGACCATCGACAATTCCTTCTTGATAATGTTTTGGGCAATTCCCTATCTCACCATGTCCTATGTCCATTGAAGCAAACAACCTACTGTTTTTATATTTATAAAAAGAGAAAGAGAGTCCGGTCTTTCACTACAAATGAAAGAAACAAGTCCCCAAATCCATACAGGATCTAACCATGTAACTTAGAACCGTCAGCCCAAAACAGATTTCTCCCATTTCAATCAAAGAAATAACCACTCCCAAACAATACATTGATATTATTTGTAAAGAGGAAAAATAGAAAACATAAAAATAAATAAATAAATAAATAAACACAGACACAACACAAGAAACTTGTTTCCCTTCAGCAAGTGTGTTGTTCTTAATCATCACCCGACGATATTGTATATCCTCACAATGAAGTACCCAAATCCATTCAAGATCCAAGACAAAGAATGCAAAAGTCATCAACGAAAAACAGATCAGACCCATTAGAATCCGTCCAAGAGAAAACACTCCCCAAATAAGATAGCATTATGGAAGAAATAAAAGAAGATAAACAGACAGACAGACACACACCCCCAAACAGACATTGAAGCAGAGGACTGCAATACCTTACACCACACCACTAGAAAAAATCACCATTATTTTGGTTTGTGGTTCTGGTACCAACCTGCAATCGATGGCCATCAGATCGTGGCATTTTGAAGACCGGAGGGAAGATTCACCTCACTGCATGCAACAGGGATAGGGTACACCGTCGCTGGACACACCGGTTCTCGAAGTACCTCGACCGTGGCTGTAGGGCGTGGACGATGAAGACGACGGAAGAAACCCCACCTTAACACGGATGAGGGAGTCGGGCGACCCTAACCTGAAGCTTCTCCTCCCACTACCCACTGCGGCCATGAACCTTATATGGACGAGCAGCACTGGTCCGGTCGCAGTGCTGCGTCCCTTCCATCACCATTTCGAGTCACCTGCACCCGCTTTCTACAACGTACTCTTCAATCCCATCGCGAATCCCATGGGATCTGCTGGGATGGAGAAACGAGGGGGGCGGATAGGCCGAATCCGATCGCAATCCCACGCACCATTTACGAGGGCGGCGTTATCGCCTGTACACGGATTGGCCAAACATGAGGTGGGATGGGAAGAGTCGGGATAACCCAAGTTACGCGCTGGATGGTCGATATCCAGCGCCCGACCAAATACGCCCTTAACTCAAAACCTCTTGATTACTTCAACAAACTAAAACAAAGTCTTCCGTATTTCCATGTTCCACGATTAAAGCCTAGCTAACTCTCGAATGAACATGGATGTAAGGTGTGATATTTTTGCGACTTACAAATGCTAAGGGGATAAGATCATATCAAATCATGGATCAACATTACAATATCTCATCCTCACATGTCCATCCCAGATTTCATCAAGTCATGCTGAAAAAAGCTTGCCCTTATCCCACATGAGCACAATGCTTATTGCCCCTTATTATATAATTTATGAACTTAAAACAATTATTCAGACCTTCTTATGGGAAAAGCAAATTAATTGGTACTTTTCGTACAACCAAGTTCAAACACAAATAGTCCAAATTTTACATGGAAAAACTCTCGCGGGAAAAAACTATGGCACAAAGATATGATTATACACTATGAAAGTAGAAATTACAAGAGATGGAGTGTTACCGTTTCGAACAAGCCTTGAATCTACTTCACAAGCCTTAGCTATGCCATTGAAACCCTTATGAATGAATTAGAAAGCCCTACAACTCTTCTACTCTTCCCAAATCTCGATTACACCAGATATATATAGTATCACAACCGAAATAGGAAATGAATCTTGCACTTATGCAATTCTACACGAGATCGATGGAACCTTTGATGGGAGTTCAATGGCATCAATGATCTGCCGATGGCATCGAAAATCTTCGATGACATCAAGTAACAACACCAAAACATTCCAGCAACTAACATGGAATTTTTCAGATTTTTCTAATGGCATCTACCTTTGATCGATGACATCAAGTGGTTTGTCGATGGCATTGACAGACTCTATTATTGATAGATTTAAGATATCAACAACAATCTTTATCATGTCTTCAATATTAATTCATCATAGTTCATTATCATCATCTTTAATTTCGCCTTGCATCATAGCTCCATCATTTCTTCTCGTGCACACTCCGTCTTTCATTTACACATTCGCCAAGCCCAGAAAAATTGCACAAAACTTGAACTTCTCTGTGAGAACTGCCTTTGTAAGCATGTCAGCCGGACTCGCGCTCGTGTGAATATTCTCTAGAGTCATGCCTCCTTCCTTAAGTACCTGTGAGATAAAATGGTGATGCATATCAATTGTGTTGGGGGACTGCGAAAGCATATAGAGATGAATCAAGCAAATTATTCCAATCGCACATCAACCCAATCACAAACACTCCAAATTTAACGTGGAAAAACTCTTTTAGGAAAAAACCATGACACAAAGTGAAAGATATGTACCATGAAATCAGAAAATTACAAGAGATAGAGATTACCCGATTTGAATAAGCCTTGAATCTTCCCAAGCTACACCCTTAAAACCTTAGAAATGAATTAGAAAGTTCTTAACTCTCTTAACTAACTATATATGAGAGTAAGCATCACAACTAAATAAATGCAGTTTTGAGTAGTCTACCTTCCCGTGAAAATTTACATTTAATGGTTGTAGAATAGGATTGATTCACTAAGTAACAAGCTGTGTTAGCGGCCTCAATCCAGAATTCATTGCCCAACCCAGCATTATTGATTATGCATTGGGCCCTCTCCAAGAGAGTTTAATTCATCCGCTTAGCCACACTATTCTACTTTGGTCTGTAGCGCACTATGTTGTGCCTCACGATCTCTTCATCTTTTCAATATTGATTGAATTCCTCAAAATGAATTCTCCACCATTATTTGTCCTTAACACTTACAAAAGATAAAATTTGTAAAATTCTCAACTAGGGATGATCACCTACCCAGTTTGACATGCAACTGATAATACACCTTGAAGCTACACATGTAGGGCAGTTCTGGTACGCGGAGAATCAAATGAAACTGATAAACATAACTTGTTAAGGAAGAAAGAGCCATCTCTGATGATGAATCTATGGACAGTAAGGATTTGGGAGTTCTGATTCTTCTAGGCGGTAAGGTAAGATGTAAGGATGCTAGCAAAATGTACAAGATGAAAGCATTAATAGAGATTTTCCAATGGGTTCGGAGGATAATGGCATCAAGGCGGCGTTTAGGATTTGGGAGTTCTGATTCTTCTAGGCAGTAAGGATTTGGGAGTTTTGATTCTTCTAGGCGACAGTAAGGATTTGGGAGTTCTAATTCTTCCAGGCGGTAAGGTAAGATGTAAGGAAGTTGGAAAAATGTACAAGATGAAAGCATTAATAGAGATTTTTCAATGGGTTCGGAGGATAATGGCATCAAGGCGACGTGCGTTAACAATGCACGTCATTGATTTTACTATTATTATTATTATTATTATTATTAAGGATAGATGAGATTGGCAAGATGCACCAAATGAGTGGTTTGGGTCAAAGAGTCATGCCCAAGGATGGAAGTTTAGATACCGAAGATGGGTCCAGTTCTCTCGGCCAAATGAAGAAGGAAAGGAGAGAGAAAAGCGTGGAGGTGTTTTTGTTCTTGCGGTGTCGTGTTACAGCACGTCAGTAGCTTTATTTTATTTTATTTATTTTCTCTACATGGGAGGCCTATGCAGATGATCGGGAAAATCCACCCCGATCATTAGTTATGCATGCCCATAATAGGGCACAGGACGGGCCCAAAAAATGAGGTTGATCCAATGTTGAAGTGGGCCACACCAAGGAAAATGGTGCGAGGGGGTTCTCACCGTTTAATTTGAAAAAAGAAGATTGTTATAGTAATGAGGTTGTAGCGCCCCGAATTTTGGGGGCCGAGTAAATACTCGACTCCCGATATCCTAAGTGTCACTTATGCTTTGTGGAAGCGGGTTCTATAGTTTATTTTACTTGGCATGTAAGATTCAAAATATTTACAATGGAATATGTGGCATACCCTGGTTTAAATATAAATTTTAACTCAAAATACAACTAACAAGAAAATGTATATATCTAGTGTACGGGACTACATCCCAGCAAAAATACATGTAGTTCCAAAATACAAAACGTATCGGCCCAAATTCTCATTGCTGCCCCTAAGGCAATCTATAGCGGCCCGCCCAGCAACTGGAAGTACGAGAGCTCCTCCTTTGAGTCCATATGCGCCTCCTCCAATGTATCAGACTCCATGATACCTGCATATATGATCGTGTCTAGTTAGTGTTTTAAAACATCATCTCAAGTGGGAGTGAGTGATCAACTCAGTGGTTCCATTAACTCGAAGTTACACATGTTATCAAATCACATATATAATTAATGAAAAACAACTTAAATATACAGTCCCTAGATACTTTCGTTAATGCACGTGCAAGCTATCATAGTATAATGCATGCCCTCGCTATCCAATACACCCTCATAGCGACTCCAACTTCGTATTCGTAAATGACCAACACTCCCTCATCATGCGACCTCAACTGTCGAGTTGCACACCTAGCTAATGCAATGTAATGAATACTCATGTTAGCCAAGTGAATCAATTAAGTCTGTTCATCCAGCAAGATTTGGGAAACTAGAACATCTTTATATAATCAATGGCCTTATCCAGATTGATGGGCCTAAGACGGCTGTAGTGACTCTGTGTCTGTGATCCTTGATCCATATTAGGGTTTATCACCCAAACGATAACTCCCCAATCAATGTGAGGATAACATTAGCCGGACCAATCACTTAGGACCCGAATGACACAGCCCAGACGCACAGGGTTAGGCCGCCCATCAACAGGTGGAGGGCGCCCACAAATGATGTAAGGGTCGTCACCCAAACATAATTGTGGAACGGTCGCGACATCATTATAGTTTGATGCACTAGGCTCATACCCTTATTGGTTGCTCATTGGTCACTATGGGGAGTCTCGTCACCCCAACATAGGCCGACAACACAGACACAATGTCTCATACCAACATGCCCGGTTCCTGAGACTTGGGGATCGTATCACTAATGGTTATTAGTAGGTCTCTCCAGGGTATGGGGGTGCTCCAGATTCAAGTAGACATGAACATACATAGTGGACACACATCGTTGGTCAGTTAGTATACTACTTCGGTGGACTTGGCGAACCTTGGCACAACTGGCATTAGGTGCGAGCATCTTGTGTAGTCCAACTACTGTCGGTTGTCCGCGTTCAGCTTAGGTCAATCGGACTAATCGGGGTGGCAAACTCAATTATAAATACCCTCATAAATTTATAGTTTGCCGACCAACCCAATTAACTAAATAGCCGCAATTAATCAATATACTAATAAATAAATTATCGCGGCTACAAGAAAGTGTACAAATAACAAATTAGGAAAATTTTACTTTGTTTGGACATTTTATCGAACATGCAGGCCATATTATGACTAACATAGCAATTCATGGGCGATAAGGCAAATTGATGCATAGGCAAGTGAGTAGTAAGAAGTATGAGTAAAAAATTAGCAAGTTCAATCTATTCTAGCAACCAATTGACATAGAGACTTTATTACATACGGATAACAATTCACGGAAAGTAAACGGGTCATATAAATACACATAAGTTAGCATGCATTCATCTATTTATGACACAAATCATTAATCATGACACGGGGTTCAATAAATGGAAGCTTAGGGGTAATGGTCCACACCTAGAAGTGATTCATCGATTTTCTAATGCCACTCCTAGGATTTGGGTTCGTGGATCGATGTGCTGATGTCATGCGCCGGTGAAGTTAGCTTGAAAGGGCGCATGCAATCATCCTCTAAGGCTTAAATCACAAGGAATGTCTGATATTTACCTCTTTCTTACAATCGGGTTGTTTCCTAGGCGCGGCGTGGTCAGGAGCTATGCTGTGGCAAGTGGAGGCGGAGAAATTTCCCAAATTAGCTTCCCCAAAATTCCTTTCTCCCTCTCTCCTCACTCATTTCCCTATTTGCAATTAAAATTTCATATGAGAGTGAGGAGGGTGAGAAACATGGCCTTTTATAGTGCTAGGGGTTTGCACAAATAGCCCTAAGACCCCCTTTTCTCTTTAACTTGCCCTTGGGAGGTTGTTTTTTACCTTCAGGACCTCTCCGGGGGGTCCAACACCCCATCCGTGCCAAGAGGTAGGTGCCCCACAATGAGATATATGGTTTGTCACAATCAGGTGGAAATCAGACGCTTTGATCAACCGTGGGGGCCCCACTTACGATAGACGATCGTCAATGATCGATCAGGGACGCGACTATACGGATAAGAGAGGGAAAATATCCTTGACTCGTACCCCAAGTTTGTTTGTAATCTAACGATTGAAAATTTACAACTTTATGAAACAATAATAGGTCTGTTTCACTTAAGTTTTCATATTTCAGCCTAAGAGATTCACGCATTGTAAGCGCTTGGCTTTCGGCTCAATTTGAGCAGTTCTAGGTACTTTCTTAGTTTGCCACCCGCGATGGGCATCAAGCCCAGTGAGAAGGACATCATTCTATAGTTTCAGAACTAGTGGTCCACTAATGAGAGATCTAGAACTCATTTGGATAACAAAGGCATTTCTATAATGAATGATGAATTAAGATTTCTTGTGTGCGATGATTAGGGTTTGGATTAGCTAAGTTCATAGTGTGGCCTATTCGCAATTAGTGAAAGTAGTGATTCAGTCATAATCACTCTAAACAATTGGTTTTTAGGCTAAAAGAATAATTGGGTCGCTTTGGTTCATTAATTAAGATCTGACCCCTAGTTGTCTCGACTTTGAGTAGATCTTTATTTAGTTGCGGTTGCCTTGATTACTTAGTGATACTAGACTTGGGCCCTATGTAAACAAATCACGGGGCTAAACTCAATGTTTAAGTGATCGGTCGGATTTGTTGGCTTTCTACGGTTGATTAATCTTATTTGTACGGTTTTTTATCAGTACCAATCGCGTATAAGCTCATTTTGAGCATCAAATTTTAGTAAGTGACGACATAGGCTATATATATCTATATATAATTAAGGATTTTTGGCAGTCCAAACTAGCAAAAATTCAAGACGTTACAGAGGTATGTGAAAAATTTTCTCCTTAAAGGACTAAATGCTCCATTATAAGAGAAGTCGTGGGTGTCCCTTGCAAGACTAGAGGCATGTTGGTTTAACCATGAGTGATAGTGTGGATGGACTAGATGGGGGGAGAAGAAGTGTTCGAGGCACTCCTCAATGTTATTGATGACAGGGACACTAGATGAGCTAGGGTCAACCTGATGCTGAGGTAGGGGATCTTGGAGGACGTTTGTGGGAATGAGAGCACTCCCGGGCACTAAGATAATCTTCTTTTGACTATCGATCAAATTTTAGACCTCATGCTTCAGAGAGGAGTAGCAATCTGTAGTGTGACCACGAACTTCGTATGCACAATACTCATTCTCGTTGTAGTTTGGAGGTAGAGGATTTGGGAGAGGCCTTGTAGAGGGGTGAGAAGTTACATTTGCACTTGTGTGGCCATGATCTGGCTGTACATTTATGTTAGTGGGGTAAACTTCTTAGGCTTCATGCCATCATTGGTCTGTTCTGGTAAGGATATTGCACATTACCCTAGAGTTATTGTTGTTGTTGTTGTGGTTGTAGTGGTTACGGTTACGGCTATGGGATTTGTTGAGGTGATGGTGGATTATGTTGATATCTCTATTGGGATTACTGAAGATGGTATGTACTGTTCATGCCCATGTTGGGGAGCATATTGGTGGCCTTGAGCAGAGGAAATGATATTGTTGACTTCTATTGGGCGTTGGGTGGAACCATTTCTATTCCTGTTCTCATACCTTACGGGTCTTCCTTCAACTTTATTCTGTTTCACAAAGGTGGCCTAATGAAGCCAAGGGGAGATTGTCCCACCCCTTATTCCATTTTTAACTTGTTCCCCAGCATGAATGAGTTGAGTGAAGTTCCCGTAGGTGTACGAGATCAAGTACGTATAGATACTTAGGTTTGCCGAGTGAATGATTATGGAGATCTGCTGTAACGCGTGGAAATCGGGGGTCGTGTATACACTCGACTCCCGAGTTCCTGGGTGTCACTTATAACCGATTTTTAGTGATGTACGTTTAATTAAGCTTAAATGCGCAGCTTGGAATCACTTGGAACATAAATTACATCTACAATACGTTTACTGAAATGAAAAGAGGTCAGACATATCTATATAGGTCCAAAAATATGAATGGGTCGCACATGGCGTTGCCCAACAAAATCACAAAAAGAATAGTAAGTCCAAAAGAATAAAGCTGAGTCTGCTACTCAGCGATCTAACGCCCCATCTACTGAGCTGGCGAAGACCCGCTCATCAACTGAAAGTAAGAGAATTCGTCCTCCTCCTTGAGGCTCGTGTCGCCTGGCTCCTCATACTCAACATCACCTGCATCTACGGATGAGTCTGGTTGGTGTTTTAAAATACCGTCCTTGAGTGGGAGTGAGTGATCAACTCAGTGGGTGCTATTAAACTTAAGTTGTAACAGACATCAATTACATTATGAACTTAATGAAAAGAAATCATTCATAAATACCTAACTAATCTTATTAATGCATATGAATGATAGATGATATGATGCATGTCCTTGCCACAACTCTCCCTTGAGCTACTCCATCTAATGATCGCATATGACCAACACTCCCTCAGAGCGACCTCAACTGCCGAGTCGCCAACTTAACTCATGCGATGCGATGATAATGTTAGCAGAGTTCTTAATTAGGTCCATTCATCCAGCAGGTTGGGAAAACTGATACACCCCATGTATCAAATGCTCTGAACTGGTTGCGAGGCCAAGGCCCCCTAATGTGTGAGGCTAAGACCTCGTGATCCTTGATCTCGTCGAGTTCCCCATCCCCGACTTCAAGCACATGGGGAGTGCTAAGAAAGGGATGGCTCGTGGTCACTACAGGGAGGCGCGTCACCCCAGTGTAGGC
Organism: Magnolia changhungtana; assembly: GCA_030180095.1. Lineage (NCBI taxonomy): Eukaryota > Viridiplantae > Streptophyta > Magnoliopsida > Magnoliales > Magnoliaceae > Magnolia > Magnolia changhungtana. The sequence continues at coordinate 4,130,363 of JASAUF010000115.1, read as the reverse complement.
CAACAGCTTGACCAAAGTGTCCTATTCCATCATGTCCGGCTCACGAGTCGGTGGATCGATTTCAAATGGTTGTCAATGGGCTCCAATGGTTGAAGGTTGTGCCAGGTTTCATACATATGTGAGCAAATAGGGTTAACAAACATGATTGGTCAGTACATGGACTAGGCCTTGAGAGTTCAGGCGTGTACAAGACGGACGACATCGAGTACAAACGACCCATGTAGTCCAACTACTGTCACCCATCTGCACTCGCCCAGAACCAACGGCCTAGCCTTAAGGCAACCCTACCAATGGGGCCATCTTCTCTCACCTTAGTCTGACCAACCTAGGGTTTGATGGTATTCCATAACGCTTCAACGATTCCAAATTTAACATCCAACACAAATGACGTCATGCATTCACATTTTCTAAACATGAAAATTCAAGTTTTCCTATAAGTACAAATACTAACAATATTACAAGATAAACATGCATGTGTGTCGTGTGGGTTAGCAAGGAGATCAAGATCTATAAATGATTCATAGCATGAACATACAATAAGGACTAATACTAGCATAACATACATTGGGGACTTAAGCAAGCACATATATACAACAAGGATTAGAGTAACATACAAGCTATAAGGGATCACCAACAAGAATCAAGTAATAACGAACATTCATTCATCAAACCCATGCAAACATGTTGAGGATTAACAAACATGTCATAATCAATCCATATTAGTTGAGAGGATCTACAACGTAAGGTCTAGCTTAGGTTTTCTCTAGATTCTTCAAATTCATCATCCAAGCAATCATAATCATTAAATTCATACTAAAATTGGTGCTAGGCTACCTAAGAATAATAGTCTGCACGTATAGATCATTGAGATCTTGGAAATGACCTAGGAGGGTGGATTTGGGGTCCATCGGCTGGAATCCCTAAAGCACACATTTGCATGTTAGAAATCCATGCCAATCCCTTATCAACACTAGGGTTTTAAGAAAAAAAAAAGGTGAGGGATCTTACCTAGACGATGAATGGAACGATTCTTGTGGTTATAGTGAAGGGTTTTCCTTTGGAGAAGGGATAGAGAGTTGCAAGATTGAGTTCTATTCGACCCACCTTGATCTATAGTCCACCCTTGCTCTCCTTCACTCTCTCTTTCTCTCCTTTCTCTCTCTCTCTCTCTCTCTCTCTCTCTCTCCTCTCTTCTCTCTTTACTCTCTCCCTCTTTCTCTCTTTCTCCCCTTTGAAGATGGAAAATCGTATGGGAAGCGAGGTGCCCCAAATGAGGCCCTTTTATAATGTCAGATTTGGTGCCAATGGCTCCAAGTGTTAGGTTTTTTACTATACTAACCCTATGGGAGAGTTTTTCTAGCCTCTAGGGCCCACTATGGAGTGTACAAGTTAATATACATCGTAGGATAGTTAGCCCTAATGATGATCTACGTATGGATATGATCGGCCTGCCATTTGGATGCGCCGATTGACAGATATGATGAGAAGTCTGTTCAACGGTCGCCGATGGTCGATCGGAGCTACGGCTATACGGATATGAGCAGAGAAATATCCTCACTCTATGTTTGAAGTTTGGTCGTAAACCGACGGTCCGAAATCTCCAACTTTGCATAAGAGTGGATGACCCAATTCACTTAAGTTCCAGTTCCTTTCTTCGGGATATTTGCACTTCTCATATACTCGTCCTTTGGCTCAAGTTGAGCGGTGCTCCCAGGTCCGACTCCTGCGATGGACGTCAAGCCCAGTAAGACGACATTATTCTATAGTTTTGGAACTACTGGCCCACCAACGAGCGGTCTAGAGTTTATTCAGAAAATCGGGGCATTTCTGGAATGAATTTGGTAATGAGATTTCTCATGGGCAATGATTAGGGTTTGGATTAACTATGTTCATAATATGGCCCATTTATAACTAGTGAAAGTGGAGATTTGGTCATGATTACTCTGAACCATCGATTTTAGGCTAAAGGAGTAACGAGTTAATTTAATCTATTAGTCAAGATCCGGGCAGATTCGTTGGCTTCCAACGGTTGATTAATCGGACTTGTGCGGTTCTTTACTGGTACCAGCCGTGTACAACTAGCATTGAGTGCTAATGGTCAGTAGGTGATATTATAAGCTAATTACAGAAGAAAATTTCAAGGATTTTTAGAAATCTAAAACAGTGAAAAATCTAGGATGTTACAATCTACCCCCCTTAAAATAATTTCGTCCCCGAAATTGCCTAAGGGTAGTAAGTAAAGGTTTCATTATTTTATTTGCCTAGGTTTGTTGATTTCAAGTTTATATGCGTGATAGGGTGTATACTATCTATGCTAGGCTGGCTCATTTTAGTCTACCCCCCTTTAAAAAATTTTACCCTGATGGTTTACTAAAATTTATTTATTTATCCATTCATTTTTTAAGATTTAGATTCATGGCGATGGTTTTCCTCTATCTAGAGTAAAAATATTTGTTTTCAATGTTAGACCAATACGGAGAGATGGTTGTAGTGGGCTTGAACCCGATACGTCGATCATCTACCTGACTAGGGTAGAAGGCTCATCGTATCCCTTATTCGTCCTGGTTGATCATGGTCTTCTGCTCGGTCAAAGCAGTGAGTCCATTGGTAGTCACCCAGGATTGAGAATTGAGTCAAGCCGCAAATGCTTCGCAGGTGTATACTTCCGTAATTCCGTAGTCCGATCAATCTAAATGTTTAGGGAACGACCATTATTGGAAAGTTTAAATCTCCTATTTATAAGGTTGTCCTTTAGGTCTTGGTCCGAGAGAGTTCTCATTTTAATTCTTGTCTAACTTAGTGATTTAAATCTCCCACGGTGCTTATGGTCAAATGATTATCCTAAAAAGGTTTCTAATAGTATAAAATCTTATATGTATATCACCATTTCGATCTCATGTCTAGTGGGTTAGGAGTAGACTACACACTACACTTCAGTTTCCTAAACTTTGAGAGGGAAGGAAGAACCGAAAGTTCTAAGGTATTTCAGAGGTTTGAAGTGCTAATAACGCTAAGAAGGATGCAGAAAAGGAAAGACGAAGAATGTCGTCTTCTCAATGTGGTACGAACCTTAAATCTTTAACAGAATAGGAAAACTTGACATATTTTACCATAGTCCACCTTTAATACGAACTTTCGGAGCCTTAAACTATGAAACCCAATCCTACTCAAGGGTCCTAATTCAATTGCGTTAAAAACTACTTAAAATAGAAAAATATATAAAAATTAGTTTAATCATAGGACGATTCCTAGTATTATTAGAAATAAACATTCTTATCTTTCACTGCACATTTGGTTTCTACTGTAGACCTGTTTAAATTCAATCCATTATAACCTATTTTGCATTTGCAACAAAACCCATTAATAGATTCAGCTTGTTGTTTAGTTTCTGCTTCTAGAACTGTTTCCAACACCCATAGCCTGTCCTGGAACTTGCTTATCAGCTCCTATTTTAGCAGAGTCTTCACCAGTCAACTATCTGGCTAATAGTTAATTCCTAAGGCAGCTCAACAGGAAACTAATAATCCAAACCTAAATATGTCCACAGTCAACCATCTGTCTTCATGACTGATTTGTTTCCTAACCACTACCACACCCAACATTGGTACCAAAATCTAGCATTGAATGTCCATGGCTACAAAGTATCTTTAATTGTGGACAATACAATATTAAGATGGGGATGTGTATATGGAATCACAGTTTATTTATTTTCATTTAGAGCAACATCACCTATCTGTGATAAAGCACATTAGATGAATGGATTGGGTGGTAGATAAAGACCATGGTAGGCCCTGTATATAACTAACAGTGGATGTTCCTTCTCAACTATTCCATGGGATGGCCCATTTGAGTTTTAGATGATCATATTCTAGTTCAATGGTTACCTTTGGAAGAAAGAAAAGAAGAAAAAAGGATTGTAGTGATGGGTTTGGAGAAGAAGAAAGGAAGAAGAAGGAGATGGGTTTGAGGATGGGAGAGTGAGAGTGATGGAGTGGGAGTAGAGGGAAATGGATTTAGGAGACGGGTTTGGGAAAGGATTTGAGAATAGGATTGAGAAATGTGGGTTGGATATGAATTTGAAATGGGGCTTGAAGTTTGGGTTTTAGGATGGGTGTTGGGAATGTATTTTGAAATGGGTTTGACAATGGGTTTGGAGAAAATGAAGAGGAATGGGTAGAGGTTGGATGCTCTTGGATGGGTCTCTTAAAAATGGGTTTGAGGTCGATTTTCATGAATGGGTTTAGGAAAGAAAGTTGAGAATTGGATGAAAATAGATGTTGGGAGTTGGTTTCTTTAGAGGTTTTGGGAGCTTTAGTAGTGAAAAGAGAAAGAATAAATAACTGAAAGTTCTAGGATATTTCATAGGTTTGAAGGGATGGTGACCCTAGAAAGGTTGCGGGAATAGAAAGAGGAAGAACATCATTTCTTTAATGTGGTATGAATCTTGATTACATAAGAAAATAAGAAAACTTACAATATTAGTGAAGTCTGCATCGAATATGAACTTAGAAAGTATTAAACACTCAAACTCAACCCTATTTAAGAATCAAAGTTTAACCGTACTAGAAACTATTTGAAGTAGAAAAATATACTAAAAATAATCTAATTTAATCATACAAGATGATTTCTATCATGGTTAGATGTAATTTCTAAAAAGAAACAAAATATTAAAACTCCAATATGAAAAAAAATACACTTGGTTCATTGACAACTTTTAATTGTAAAAACTTTGGGTTTCAATACATCTTTCGTTCATAAAGTATTTATCACTTTTAATTACTGGATAATTTTTATAATTGTTATGGTAATTCATCATTAAGTTGACCCTTTTCATACAAAATTTTAATCTATTTTAAGTTCCATAAAAATTATAAAAATTTTAAAAGCATAAGTTATTCGAAACCAACGATTTTCTGTAAGATAGTAAAATATATCTAATTCTTGTAACGTTTATTATACTTTTAGTAATTAAATTATTTTTAAAATTTTTATGATGATTTATAATTAAGTTTCAAGTCATCTCACAAAATTTCATTTCATTTGGAGTTGTAAATAAATTATTAAAATTCTACGAGAAATAGCTATCTGAAATTAATAATTTTTGAATAGTTGGTAAAGCACCTTAATTTTAACTATATTATAATTTTTATTTTATTTTTTTCTTATTTTTATATAAAATTAGACTCATCAAGCTTCAATCTGAATTTTAAATCACCTAAATCAGAGTAGTAACGAAGGAGATATGAATTTTTGAAGTGGACCTAAATTCGCAGAAAATTCCGGCGGGGGCAACGCGGGTCGGCGGGGGCCACGCGGGCCTCTGGCTTCCCGGCTGGTTGAGGTCTTTCGACGCCCATATCTCACAAACCAGAATGAGTTATTCGATGTTCCATATATGAATTTGGGGTAAGAGAAGCTGATCTATGCAATGAGCCTAGTATTTTCGAAAGATTCCCCCCGGTTAGCGGTCAAAATCTGATTTTCTACAGTTTCACTAATTTCAGCAAATTTTTGTTCACCTTTATGTCTTTATCCCTGAATGGGTCGAAATTATCAAATTTGTTCTGGTGTTAGCTTGTTTGGACTTGGACGGTGGCCTCGACTGTCTAATCATTCAGTTCCGGTTCGTTCTTATCATCGGGCTAAGGTATTGTAAGTCTCTCAGACCTATTTCCTAGCGTTAGTACGATCTCTCGCCACTCAACACTAACTCTTTGGAAGTCCTACCCTCCATCTACAATTGATAGTTCGGGATCTGGGATGGTTCCTAGCGTTCTAAGTCCCTGTTGCCTTTTCTATTGCGTATCCTCTCAAGTCAGAGGACACGTTAGTGAGTTCATGACCCATGGCCCAATAGATTCCAAAGATACCATCTTGTAACACCCTGAAAATCGGGGTTCGTGCATATACTCGACTCCCGAGTTCTCGAGTGTCACTTATAACCAATTTTTAGTGATGTACGTTTATTCAAGCTTAAATGCGGAGCCTGGAATCACTTGGAACATAAATCACATCCACAATACGTTTACTGAAATGAAAAGAGGTCAGACATATCTATACAGGTCCAAAAATATGAATGGGTCGCACTTGGCGTTGCCCAACAAAATCACAAAAAGAATAGTATGTCTAAAAGAATAAAGTTGAGTCTGCTACTCAGCGATCCAACGCCCCATCTACTGAGCCGGCGAAGATCCGCTCATCAACTGGATGTAGGAGAACTCGTCCTCCTCCTCGAGGCTCACGTCGCCTGGCTCCTCATACTTAGCATCACCTGCATCTACGGACGAGCCTGGTTGGTTTTTTAAAACACTGTCCTAGAGTGGGAGTGAGTGATCAACTCAGTGGGTGCTATTAAACTTAAGTTGTAACAGACATCAATTACATTATAAACTTAATGAAAAGAAATCATTCGTAAATACCTAACTAATCTTATTAATGCATATGCATGATAGATGATATGATGCATGCCCTCGCCACAACTCTCCCTCGAGTGACTCCATCTAACGATCGCATATGACCAACACTCCCTTAGAGCGACCTCGACTGCTGAGTCGCCAACCTAACTAATGCGATGCGATGATAATATTAGCCAAGTTCTTAATTAAGTCCATTCATCCAGCAGGTTGGGAAAACTGATACACCCCACGTATCAAATGCCCTGAACTGGTTGCGAGGCCAAGGCCCCCCAACGTGTGAGGCTAAGACCTCGCGATCCTTGATCCCGTCGGGTTCCCCATCCCCGACTTCAAGCACATGGGGAGTGCTAAGAAAGGGATCACTCACGGTCACTACGGGGAGGCGCGTCATCCCAGCGTAGGCCGACAGCTCGACCACAATGTCCCATTCCTCCATGTCCTGCTCACGAGTTGGTGAATCGATTTCAAATGGTTGTCAATAGACTCCAATGGTTGAAGGGTGTGCCAGGTTCCATACATATGTGAGCAAACAGGGTTAACAAGTATGATTGGTCAGTACATGGACTAGGCCTTGAGAGTCCAGGCATGTACAAGATGGACGACATCGGGTAAAAATAACCCATGTAGTCTAACTACTGTCACCCATTTGCACTCGCCCAGAACCAACGGCCTAGCCTTAAGGCAACCCTACCAATGGGGCCATCTTCTCTCACCTCAGTCTGACCAACCTAGGGTTTGATGGTATTCCATAACGCTTTAACGATTCAAAATTTACCATCCAACACAAATGACGTCATGCATTCATATTTCCTAAACATGAAAATTCAAGTTTTCCTATAAGTACAAATACTAATAATATTACAAGATAGATGTGCATGTGTGTCGTGTGGGTTAGCAAGGAGATCAAGATCTATAAATGATTCATAGCATGAACATGCAATAAGGACTAATACTAGCATAACATACATTGGGGATTTAAGCAAGCACATACATACAACAATGATTAGAGTAACATACAAGCTATAAGGGATCACCATCAAGAATCAAGCAATAACGAACATGCATTCATCAAACCCACGCCAAACATGTTGAGGAATAACAAACATGCCATAATCAATCCATATTAGTTGAGAGGATCTACAACGTAAGGTTTAGCTTTGGTTTTCTCTAGATTCTTCAAATTCATCATCCAAGTAATCATAATCATTAAATTCATACTAAAATTTGTGCTAGGCCACCTAAGAATAATAGTCCTCACCTATGGATCATTGAGATCTTGGAAATGACCTAGGAGGGTGGATTTGGGGTCGATCGGCCGGAATCCCTAAAGCACACATTTGCATGTTAGAAATCCATGCCAATCCCTTATCAACACAAGGGTTTTAAGAAAAAAAAAAGTTGAGGGATCTTACCTAGACGATGAATGGAACGATTCTTGTGGTTGTGGTGTAGGGTTTTTCTTTAGAGAAGGGATAGAGAGTTGCAAGATTGACTTCCATTCGGTCCACCTTGATCTATGGTCCACCCTTGCTCTCCTTCACTCTCTCTTTCTCTCCTTGCTCTTTCTCTCTCTCTCTCTCTCTCTCTCTTTTCTCTTTACTCTCTCCCTCTTTCTCTCTTTCTCCCCTTTGAAGATGGAAAATCGTATGGGAAGAGGGGTGCCCCAAATGAGGCCCTTTTATAATGCCAGATTTGGTGCCAATGGCCCCAAGTGTTGGGTTTTTACTATACTAACCCTATGGGAGAGTTTTTCTAGCTTCTAGGGCCCACTATGGGGTGTACAAGTTAATATACACCGTAGGATAGTTAGCCCTAATGATGATCTACATATGAATATGATCGGCCCGCCATTTGGATGCGTCGATCGACAGATATGATGAGAAGTCTGTTCAACGGTCGCCAATGGTCGATCGGGGCCGCGACTATATGGATATGAGAAGAAAAATATCCTCACTCCACGTGTGAAGTTTGGTTATAAACCAATGGTTCGAAATCCCCAACTTTTCATAAGAGTGGATGACCCAATTCACTTAAGTTCCAGCTCCTTTCTTTGGAGTATTTGCGCTTCTCATACACTCGTCCTTTGGCTCAAGTTGAGCGCTTCTGGGCAGTACCCAGGTCCAACTCCCGCGATGGATATCAAGCCCAGTAAGACGGATATTATTCTATAGTTTTGGAACTAGTGGCCCACCAACGAGTGGTCTAGAGTTTGTTCGGAGAATCGGGGCATTTCTTGACTAAATTTGGTAGTGAGATTTCTCGTGGTAATGATTAGGGTTTGGATTAACTATGTTCATAGTGTGGCCCATTTATAACTAGTGAAAGTGGAGATTTGGTCATGATTACTCTGAACCGTCGGTTTTAGGCTAAAGGAGTAACGGGGTTGATTTAGTCTATTAGTCAATATTCGGGCAGATTCGTTGGCTTCCTACGGTTGATTAATCAGACTTGTGCAGTTCTTTACTGGTACCAACCGTGTACAACTAACATTGAGTGCTAATGATCAGTAAGTGATATTATAAGCTAATTACAGAAGAAAATTTCAAGGATTTTTGGAAATCTAAAACAGTGAAAAATCCAGGATGTTACATCAAGGTGGGTTTGCCTCTTTTTTTGGGTCATGCCCTAAAATGAGTTGGTTAAAGGGATGGACAGTGTGGATAATACACAAACATCAAGGTGGGCCCCACAATTTAACTTTTTTCTCCTTGAGTGACGTGAGGAGTGCTGTAAATGAAAGGTGGTGGTCAAATCACCTTGGAAATCCAACCGGAAACATAGAGGTAAATAATTTTTACCCATTTACCTAGAATTACCTCTGTAATTGGAAAATCAAACAGGCCCTTAAAGTTAATTCACTGCATAATTACATCATTGTTATTAATGATTGATTTGACACTTACTTTTCTCAGCTCTAAACTTGAAATAATTACATCATTGTTATTAATGCTTGATTTAACACTTACTTTTCTCAGCTTTAAACTTGAAGACACTATCAAATATATGTGGGGCCCACCATGGTGTTTGTGTCTTATCCACACCGTCCATCTGTTATGTCAATTGAATTTAGGTATGGATAAAAAAAAAGAGGCTGATATAAAGTTCAAGTGGGCCAAACCACAAGATTTAGGGAATTGAATATCTATCGTTAAAAACGTATCAGTGCCACTGCTTCCTTTAGTGTGGGTAACCCAAGTGTTGTACCAAACTCATTTTTTTGCTAATGCTTTAAAATGTTACGCTAAAATTGATGGACGGTTCATATATATATATATATATATATATATATATATATATAAATTTTCAGGATCAGCTTGCAAACAGCTTTACAAACAAAGACGAAAGAAGAAGAAAACACACTTGCTCACACTTGCTTGCTAAAGCACTCTTTAGGATTAAACCTTTGAATTCGCTAATCGAACTATGTCTGGAACAAAAGAAAACATCTCTTTATATAGAGAATTATAAATACTATTACAAAACTGTACAAGCAAAACGGTGGGTACAATCTATGGGGGAACAGTACCCAGTTTGGCAACTGTGTGGTTTTACATTGTGGTTTTACTGTTTGCTACAGTAAAAGACAATAGTAAAATGCTACAGTGTTTGGATTTTTCTGCTACAGTAGATTCGTTACAGTAGGCTTTTTGGAATTTTTTGGATGATGTGATTTTGGCTTTGTCGGCGCTTTGATAGCTTTGGCAGAGACTGTCAGTGCTTGACATTTGGCTCCACTTTGGGTTTAATGTGGCTTGAATTTGGCTTCATTTTGGCAGAGTAGATCTTCTAGAAGTATACGTCTTGATCGTCAAGATAAGCGTCTAGATCAGGAGCGGCCGTAGAAGATCCTTCTGATTCGACATAAGTAGATCCATGTCGACTGGAAACTTGGTCTTGGAGAGCAATAAAAGCAGATTTGAGTTCTGCTAATTCTTACTTTAATTTGGAAGTGTTGTCAAGTTTGGGAGTAGAGATGACTTCTTTGAATGTCTTTGGCAAATTTCTTTTGGCAGCAGATTGCTTCTTTGTTGCTTTGAGAACAATGGAGTAATCAAATTTATTCCACCATTTGATATAAGTGGATTGGAACGACACTTTGGCATTTTGGTATTCAGAAGGTAATACTTCGTACTTCCATCGGAGAATCCAAGGAAGTCCATTTTGGGCAAAGTATTGCATGAGAAAATTTTCTGGAAATTCAGGATTTTGTATTTTCTCTAATTGGGCATAATGTGAGAGCAGTTCATTTGGCAAGATGGATGATTGGCCTCCAAAGATAACCCACCATTGGGTGTAAAACCAAGGAGGAATTTCTTTGGTATATGGTCTGGAAAAATTTAAAAACCATGAATGGCCTTTGTCAAAATTTTGAAATAGGAGAGCATATTTCCATGCTACCATGTAATCTCAGTATGAAAAAGGATGGGATTGACCATTTGGACTTTGGATATTTTGGAATTGAGAAAGGGATTTTCCCCATTCATTTTGGCAAATGATGTTCACGATTTTCATTTTGGAAAAGGAATATTCTGTTTGGTTTTTGTTACTGCGGTGTTCAAATATCGCACTATGGGTTTGGACCATAATTGCTTCATACAATTTTCTAGAAAGGGTTGGATGTTTTGGATGGAAATGATTTTGGGGAAGGAAAATTTTTGAAATGAGAAGGTCTTCTGGTAACTTGGCAAGTTCCGGATCTAAGGTTAAAACCCTATGTTTTCCTTTGGGTTGATAATCTTCCATATTTGGTTGGGTCGGAATGTAGGATTGCAACTTTGGTTGATTTAGAGGGTTTGGTATTTTCTTTTTAGGAGTTTGGAGAAGAGGAAAGAAGGTATTAGAGATTTCTATCTCCATTTTTTCTTTTCCTTTGGTTTTGGACTTTTGATTTTGGATATCTTTTGGTGGCATTGTTCGGCTCTCTTTTAGATTTTCCCTGTAGGAATTCGCGAGATAAAAAATCAGGCAAAGAATTCTTTTTTCCTGGAATAAATTCGATATTAAAATAAAAAATAGACAAAATAGCTTGCCATCGTGCAAAAATTTGTTTAGAAGCTAGATTTTTAACATCTTTCTTTAAAACTTCTTTGGCTGCTTGGCAATCTACGCGTAAAAGGAATTTTTTATTTAAAATATCACTTTGGAATTTTTGGATGCAAGAAACCATGGATAAAATTTCTTTTTTGATGGTAGAATAATTTTGTTGAGTAGGATTCCAAGTCCCTGAAGTAAAACGAACAAATTGCTCTTGGTCCTGTGGTGTTTTTTGTAAAAGAATACCTCCATAACCATAGTCAAAGGCATTAGTTTAGATAATTTTTGGAAAATCAGGAGTAAAAAGATTAAGACAAGGAAGGTGTATTATTATTTTTTTAATATTTTGAAAAGCTTTGGTATGTTCATCAGACCAAAGAGATTTGAGATTTTTGGTTAAAAGATTTTGTAAAAGAGCTCTGTCTTTGGCTAAATCTTTATAAAAGTCGAAAATGTAGTTTAAACATCTGAGAAATCTTTGGAGTTGTTTTTTATCAGTAATTTTGTCGGGAAATTTATCTACAAAATCGATGACTCTGTAGATTGGCTTTATGGTATTTTAGCAAATTTTGAACCCTAGAAATTGGATTTCAGTTTGGAAGAGTTTGATCTTTCTTGAAGAAAGAACAAGACCATTTCTTTCAATGACTGATTTGAATATTTCTAAGTGTTTCTAATGTTGATTTATATTTTGAGAATAGATGAGGATATCATCTATATATGAGAGAATGAATTCTTTATAGGCATGAAAGATATCATTCATGATTTTTTGGAATTCAGAGGGAGCATTTTTGAGACCGAAAGGCATTACAGTCCATTCAAAATGTCCGAAGGGGACTGTGAAAGCCGTTTTGTATCAATCTTTTGGATGGATCTGTATTTGCCAAAATCCAGATTTCAAATCAAATTTAAAAAATAAATTGGCTTTATGCAATCTATTTAATAAATCTTTTTTATTTGGAATTGGATATCGAATGGTTTTTAAGACGTGATTAAGAGGCTTGTAATTTATGACAAGCCTTGGAACACCTCGTTTGAGTTCAGCAGCATTGTTGACATAGAAAGCCGCGCAACTCCATTGAGATTTTGAAGGGTGTATGAGTCCCTTTTGGAGAAGAGATTTGATTTCTTCATCGCAGAGTTGAAGAAGTCGATAGTCCATTTGAGATGGACGAGCTTTGGTAGGAATTTGGCTCTCATTAAAGTCTGCTACATATGGTAGAGATGTTGAGCAGCACGCCAACAACGCAGTGAGCTTAGATCCAATCTCAGGCCTCACCCACAAATGATAAACAAGAAGAAATATAAACTAGAAACAGATTAAATCAATCCAAACAAACCACAAGACAAGATATACATGGAAAAACCCCAACAAGGGTAAAAAACCACGGATGCAAACTTTCACTATGAAGAACAAAGATTACAAGGCAATATACTAACCTCTCCCTTGGAAGAACATAGAAAACCCTTTGCCCACACCTTATAAATATTTCCCCAATATTCTAATTCATAGAAAAAACCCTAGGAACCCCTATTTATAGTTTAGGTAACTCCCCTTTCCGCATCCCAGTTGCGAAAGGACTTGCGACACGAAATCCGCGCAAAATCGCGGAAAGAATCTGCGTAACCTCGACTGGTCGTGCGACCTGCACGACCGGTCTAGAGGACCCCATGACCGGTCATGAATGGGTCATGACCGGTCGAGCACCTCGGGATAAAAAAATAGTGCTCGTTGGACTTTGAGTCGAGCCGGTCCATGACCGGTCGAGCCGGACCCTACGACTGGTCAAGCATGGCTCACGACCGGTCGAAGACGGTCCCATATGTGGCTCCACATCTCAACAATCTCCCACTTGGAGACACATTGCCAAAAAACCTTCGTCTTCTACATCTGAAGTGCAACATCTCCCCGTCTTCAAGCTTGAAGACCAATCAAAGTTGAACAGAGCTTTAGCTTATCACGTGTGACCGCCTTGGTAAACATATCCGCATGATTCTCACTTGTATGAATCTTCTCTAGAGCAATCGATCCATCTTCTAATAGCGAATGTATGAAGTGATATCTGATGGCAATATGCTTGGTCCTTGAATGAAAGGCTAAGTTCTTGGCCAAGTGTATTGCACTCTGACCGTCACTGTACAGCTTGCAATCTGCTTGCTTCTTACCCAACTCTTCCATGAAACCTTACATCCATACCATCTCCTTGTACGCTTCTGTAGCCGTAACATATTCTGCCTCTGTCATACTGATAGATACTATCTTCTGTAACTGAGAGACCCAACTGACTTCAGCATTACCTAGAGTAAAGACATAACCTGTAGTTCTTCTTCTGTTGTCGATGTCTCCTGCCAAATCTGAATCCACGTAGCCTCGTAGCTTGATTTTCGATCCACTATAGCACAGCCCTACATCCTTAGTACCTACCAAGTATCTAAAGATCCACTTCACAGCTTCCCAGTGTTCCTTCCTGGGGTTGTTCATGAACCTGCTAACAACTCCCACTGCTTGAGTAATGTTTGGTCTCATACTCACCATAGCATACATAAGACTCCCAATAGCTGACGCGTATGGAACTTTAGCCATGTAGACCCGTTCCTCTTGCGTCTTTGCACCTTGCTCTTTAGATAGCTTGAAGTGGTTAGCTAATGGAGTACTAACCGACTTAGCACCTCTCATATTGAATCGATCAAGTACTTTGGCTATGTAAACTTCCGGTGACAAAACTAGTTTCTTTTTTTCCCTGTCACGCCTTATCCTCATGCCTAGGATTTGTTTTGCAGCTCCTAAATCCTTCATAGCAAATTCTCTAGACAATTGTCTTTTAAGATCTGAGATGTCTTTCATGCTTGAACCGGCCACAAGTATATCATCAACGTACAGAAGAAGGATGATGTATGATGTATCAAACTTCTTCAAATAACAACAGTGGTCTGCATGACATCTCCTAAAACCGTTCCCGACATGAAACTGTCGAACTTCTTATACCACTGCCTCGGGGCCTGCTTCAGGCCATATAGACTCTTTTTCAGTCTGCACATTTTGTTCTCTTTTCCTGGTGTCACGTATCCTGTCGGTTGATGCATATATATCTCTTCTTCAAGGTTCCCATGAAGAAAGGTTGTCTTAACATCTAGCTGCTCTAGATATAAGTCCTTTGTAGCCACTATACTCAAGACCATGCGAATCGTAGACATTTTCACCATAGGTGAAAAGATTTCAGTGAAATCGATACCTGTCTTTTGTTGAAACCCTTTTACAACCAATCTAGCCTTGTATCGTTTCTAACCATCGTGCTCCTCCTTCAGCCTGTAAACTCACTTGTTATGAAGAGCTTTCTTACCCTTAGGTAGAGTGACTAGCTTCCATGTATGATTAGACTCAAGAGAGTCCATCTCATCATCCATGGCCTGCTCCCACTTAACCCATGTATTTGACTGTAATGCCTCTTCAAAACACTCTGGCTCACCATTATCTGTTAGCAGTAGATAATGTAAGGAGGGTGAGTATCGGACCGTGGACCTCCTCTCCCAAGTAGACCTCTTCACAACCGGTGTATGTGGCTCTGCCTCATAATGCTCCTGTGCATGATCATCCTGTGGTGCTGTAACACCCGTGTCCGGTAACTCTTCCAACTCTACGAATTCTTTTTCCCCGGCCTTATTTTCCTGCACATTGTCCTTATACATCACTTTTTCATTGAAGACTGCGTCCTTGCTTCTGATGATTTTTCCTTTTTCTGCATCCCAAAACCTGTAGCCAAAATCATGCTGCCCATAGCCTATAAATGTGCACCTCCTGGACTTTGCATCCAGCTTGTTTCTATGCTCAGCATCAATGTGAACATATGAAGTGCAACCGAACACTTTGAGATGTGCAAGGTTCACTTCTTTCCCAGTCCACATTTCTTCTGGTAGCCCACCATCCAATGGTGCTGAGGGACTTCTATTGATGAGATATGTGGCAGTATTCATAGCATCTGCCCAAAAAATCTTAGGCAACCCTACATGTAACCTCATGTTCCTGGCGCGCTCAAGGATGGTCCTATTAATGCGCTCGGCCATACCATTCTGCTACGGTGTTCCTGAAATCATTTTCTGATGTTTGATTCCACTTGTTGCATAATACTCCTCAAACCTCTTATTACAATATTCTCCCCCATTATCGGATCTGAGAAACTTTACTATTTTGCGTGTCTCGTTTTCTACCATAACTTTTCACTTCTTAAATACATCAAATACATCAGATTTATGCTTTAAAAAATAGACCCATAGTTTTCTACTAGCATCATCAATAAAAGTAACAAAATAACGTGAGCTACAAAGAAATAATACCTGTGTCGGTCCCCACACATCAGTGTGTACAAGCTCCAACAGATGTGTCTTTGGAGCGCGTCCCGTCTTCTTGAAGCTTACTCTCTTCTGCTTGCCATACATGCAGTTCTCACAGAATTCCAAGTCAATAGACTTCAGCCCGGGTAGCTTCCCTTTTGACAATAGCACTTTCATTCCCTTCTCACTCATATGTCCTAACCTTTGATGCCATAACTGCCCATTCACTCTAGTTGATGCGACTGCAAGTGAACTATACGATCCTGAAGTCACGTACGAAGTACTTTCCTTCTTGCCTCGAGATACCATCAATGTACCTTTGTGATATTCCAGGAATCATTGGTTAATGTCGTCACATAACTGGTATCGGCCAACTGCCCCACTGAGATCAAGTTACGTTTCAAACTCGGTACATGTCTGACATCCTTCGATTTCAAGACCATTCCGTCTTTTTGATTGACATGAACGTCTCCCTTTCCAACGATACTGCACAGCTCATCATCACCCAGGTAGACTCTCCCGAAGTCACCTGACACATAGTCACGCAGAACTTCCTTACTCAAAATGGCATGAAACGAAACACCTGAGTCTATAACCCAAGACTCATTCCTCGCATCAAGAGATAAGATCAACGCCTCTGTGTCACTCTCCTCAGATAGATTCACTGAGTCCTTCCCACCTTGAAAGCTTCCTTCTTGTTTCTTAAGCGCCCTGCAATCACGTTTCATGTGCCCCTTCTTACCGCAATGCCAACACCCGTCTTTATCTTTCGGTCCCTTGGACTTCTTCCTCGACTTAGAACGCCCGTGTTTATTGCCTCCTTTATTCAACGATCTTCCTCTTCCTTCAACGTTTAGAGTATTCCCTGAATCCCATGAAATTCCTGATGCCTTTCTTCTAGATTCTTCATTAAGAATTAGACCGGCCACATCATCAAATTTCAGTTTTGTCGACCCTGAAGAATTGCTCACAGCAATCACCAAACCATCCCAACTGTCTGGCAAATTAGATAAGATCAATAACGCCCTGACCTCATCCTAAAAAATAATGTCAACGGATTCCAACTGGCTCGTGACTGTATTGAACTTGTTTAGATGTTCAGCCATGCTCCCACCATCTGACATCTTCATGTTGAATAGTTGTTTCATAAGATGAACCTTGTTGGATGCTAAGGGCTTTTCATACATGGTGGCTAGGGCTTCCATTAATTCTTTTGTAGTTTTCACCTTGGATATATTGAAGGCGACGCTCTTAGACAAAGAGAGTCGGATCGTTCCTAAAGCCTTCCTATTCAGTAAAAACCATTCATCATCTGTCATCTTTTCTGGTTTCTTCTCTTTTCCTTCTAGAGGAATATAGAGGTCCTTCTAATACAGATAATCCTCCATCTGTATCTTCCAGAAGGCAAAGTTTGAACCATCAAACTTCTCAATTCTAGTTTTCCCTTCTTCCGTCATCGCTCCCAATAAAACTAAACCAATAGCTTTGATACCAGTTGTTGAGCAGCACGCCAACAACACAATGAGCTTAGATCCAATCTTAGGCCTCACCCACAAACGATAAACAAGAAGAAATATAAACTAGAAACAGATTAAATCAATCCAAACAAATCACAAGACAAGATATAAATGGAAAAACCCCAACAAGGGTAAAAAACCATGGATGCAAACTTCCACTATGAAGAACAAAGATTACAAGGCAATATACTAACCTCTCCCTTAGAAGAACATAGAAAACCCTTTGCCCACACCTTAGAAATATTTCCCCAATATTATAATTCATAGAAAAAACCCTAGGAACCCCTATTTATAGTTTAGGTAACTTCCATTTTCGCATCCCAGTTGCGAAAGGACTTGCGACACGAAATCTGCGCAAAATCGCGGAACGAATCTGCGTAACCTCGACTGGTCGTGCGACCTGCACGATTGGTCGAGAGGACCCCACGACCGGTCGTGAATGGGTCACGACCGGTCGAGCACCTCGGGATATAAAAAACAGTGCTCGCTGGACTTTGAGTCGAGCCGGACCCTACGACCGGTCGAGCATGGGTCACGACCGGTCGAAGACGGTCCCAGATGTGGCTCCACATCTCAACAAGAGAGACTAAATGAGTTTTTCTATGCCAAAAGGCGTTTGGGACTTCAGAACAAAGGGTTTCAAGAATTTTTTGGAATTTCTTTAATTGGTGTTGAAAATTTGGTTGTTGGAGCTGTTTTTGTGTTTGGAGATGAGAAATTTCATTTCTTAGGAAGTTAATGTGGGTTTCTTTGTAAACTAAATGAGTTTTTCTATGTCGCTCTGACAGATACCCATTTGTCTAAATTCCTTCGATTAGGAGTTTATACCCAAGGATTCGATATGCTTCCCAGCAGTGAAAATATTGCGGTAACCTATTGTATATATTACAAATTGATGAAAACAACTTCCCCTGGAACAGCGTATGAAGATCGAGTCAGAGGTTTAACTACATTATTCATGGCAAATCTTGCCCATAATGTCGTTATCCCAAAACGTATCAAATGGGATGAAGTCAATCTTTTAAAAAGGCATCTCGAAGATGTTCATCCAAAAGCTCCACATGAATCTAAAAAACCTGAGCTTATTTAGACGAAAGCTGATGGCTCTGTAGATATACTTTTCACCAAATACTCACAAGAAGAACCAAGTTCTTCCCAAATAATGCCAAACCCAAAACAAAATCTTCCAAAAACCATTTCCACTCACGTCTTTAGTCCTCGATATCAAAGATAAGAGGATGATTATAATCCCTCTGAAAGTGATTTTCATCCTCATGTAAACATGATTTCAATCGATTGCCAAAATCCAAAAAACAATTTTGTTATAGATACTGAATATCTAAAACAAGATTTCCAAAAACACCCATTAACCAAATAGTACTTCAAAAACATACCTGTAGCTATAAAAAACGAGCTCAAAGAAAAATGGTATCTTCATATGAACCAAAAACAGATAACCATTCCATTTTTCACTTGGTTTAAAACCCATAGTGAAACTTCTCAAAACAATCCAAAAGAAATTCTTATGTTGCAGACTCTCCATAAAAAATGGGAATCTCAAGCCAAAATTTATATAAGCCAAACCTTTCCTCCATTTCAATCTATCAAAGTTTCAGGAACTATTGCTTCCCCTATCAAACTTGCTGAAAAAATGAATGCAGATAGACCTGTCACTCCAAAAGACCTAGCTCCCATAGTTGAACAAAACAACTATACCAATACTTCTCCTTAAACCTTTATGAAAAGAAGACCCCGATATACTTCTCAAAAAACCTTTTCTAAGCCCAAACCTCGCTATACGAAGAAGAAAGCTTCTTCTTCCTCCACCAAATGTTATAAATGTGGTCTTCCGGGGCATTATGCAAATCGTTGTTTTAAATCCAAACCTAAAAGACGTGTTAGAGAAATTGCTATAGAACAGCAATCTTCTTCTGAACACTCTTCTAAAGAACATAAAAAATGTTCATGTATCTTTTCTTCTGACGAAGAATCAGATCATTCTTCCACTTCCAAATCTTTAAAACCAAATGTCATGGTAATTTTCACTAAAGAAGAATTAATCCTTGAACTCATAAATCAAGTTCAAGATCCAGAAGAAAAGGACAAATATTTAAACAAAGCTCTCGAGCATGCTTTGCATCAAAACTCTCCAAAAGAAACCTTTAAAGAAAAGGATAAACCTTTTTCTTTCCAAAAACCAGTGGCCATTACTTCTATGCAAGACGTCTACCAACGTCTTAGGCATACATCTTCAACACAGGTCACTTTGCAAGATCTCTATAAGGAAGTAAATCTCCTTAAAAGAGAAATTGCTACTCTCAAACGAGAAGTAGAACTCTTGCAAATTACAAGTCCTGATATGGTTAATCAAATTGATGAATATCTCACTTCCAATATTGTCAATTCTCTGACCACATATCAGTTCCAAAAGTGGTATACGCCCATTACCTTTACTACTCCAAATTTCCAAAAGGAAGTCATTGCTCTGATTGATTCAGGTG
Organism: Magnolia changhungtana; assembly: GCA_030180095.1. Classification (NCBI taxonomy): domain Eukaryota; kingdom Viridiplantae; phylum Streptophyta; class Magnoliopsida; order Magnoliales; family Magnoliaceae; genus Magnolia; species Magnolia changhungtana. The sequence goes on along the minus strand of JASAUF010000115.1, from coordinate 4,110,566 downwards.
CTGACTTAAATTGTCTTCGAGAAGGATTAATCCCTACTCATCTGTGTGAGAAAACTAATATAGCACTATTTATACTACTAATAGTCAAGAATCTCATATAGAATATAAATTGCCAAATGTACATGTCTGTAAAAATGGAGAGTGCATACCTCTTTCTTTCATAATCGTAAAAAATTTACAACATGATGCCATTCTTGGTACTCCATTTATTCTTAAAATTCAACCTTTTACTACCACCAGTAAAGGAATCCAAACCAAAATCAATTCTGTCAGTTTATTTTTGAATTTATTAAACCACCTCAAACTGGTTTAATTTCTGAAGTTGTTAATTGTGTTTCTTACAAAGAAACCCACATTAACTTCCTGAGAAATGAAATTTCTCATCTCCAAACTCAAAAATAGCTCCAACAACCAAATTTTCAACACCAATTAAAGAAATTCCAAAAAATTCTTGAAACCCTTTGTTCTAAAGTCCCAAATGCCTTTTGGCATAGAAAAACTCATTTAGTCTCTCTACCGTACGTAGCAAATTTTAATGAGAGCCAATTCCTACCAAAGCTCGTCCATCTCAAATTGACTCTCGACTTCTTCAACTCTGCGATGAAGAAATCAAATTTCTTCTCCAAAAGGGACTCATACGCCCTTCAAAATCTCAATGGAGTTGCTCGGCTTTCTATGTCAACAATGCTGCTGAACTCGAACGAGGTGTTCCAAGGCTTGTCATAAATTACAAGCCTCTTTATCACGTCTTAAAAACCATTCGATATCCAATTCCAAATAAAAAAGATTAATTAAATAGATTGCATAAAGCCAATTTATTTTCTAAATTTGATTTGAAATCTGGATTTTGGCAAATACAAATCCATCCAAAAGATCGATACAAAATGGCTTTCACAGTCTCCTTCGGACATTTCGAATGGACTGTAATGCCTTTCGGTCTAAAAAATGCTCCCTCTGAATTCCAAAAAATCATGAATGATATCTTTCATCTTTATAAAGAATTCATTCTCTCATATACAGATGATATCCTCATCTATTCTCAAAATATAAATCAACATTAGAAACACTTAGAAATATTCAATCAGTCATTAAAAGAAATGGTCTTGTTCTTTCTTCAAGAAAGATCAAACTCTTCCAAACTGAAATCCAATTTCTAGGGTTCAAAATTTGCCAAAATACCATAAAGCCAATCCAAAGAGTCATCGATTTTGCAAATAAATTTCCTGACAATTACTGATAAAAAACAACTCCAAAGATTTCTCGAATGTTTAAACTACATTTCTGACTTTTATAAAGATTTAGCCAAAGACAGAGATCTTTTACAAAATCTTTTAACCAAAAATCCCAAATCTCTTTGGTCTGATGAACATACCAAAGCTTTTCAAAATATTACAAACAAAATAAGACACCTTCCTTGTCTTAATCTTTTTACTCCTGATTTTCCAAAAATTATCCAAACCGATGCCTCTGACTATGGTTATGGAGGTATTCTTTTACAAAAAACACCACAGGACCAAGAGCAACTTGTTCATTTTACTTCAGGGACTTGGAATCCTACTCAACAAAATTATTCTACCATCAAAAAAGAAATTTTATCCATGGTTTCTTGCATCCAAAAATTCCAAAGTGATATTTTAAATCAAAAATTCCTTTTACGCGTAGATTGCCAAGCAGCCAAAGAAGTTTTAAAGAAAGATGTTAAAAATCTAGCTTCTAAACAAAATTTTGCACGTTGGCAAGCTATTTTGTCTATTTTTTATTTTGATATCGAATTTATTCCGGGAAAAAAGAATTCTTTGTCTGATTTTTTATCTTGTGAATTCCTACAGGGAAAATCCAAAAGAGCGCAGAACAATGCCACCAAAAGATCTCCAAAATCAAAAGTCCAAAACCAAAGGAAAAGAAAAAATGGAGATAGAAATCTCTAATACCTTCTTTCCTCTTCTCTAAGCTCCTAAAAAGAAAATACCAAACCCTTCAAATCAGCCAAAGTTGCTATCCTACATTCCGACCCAACCAAATATGGAAGATTATCAACCCAAAGGAAAACATAGGGTTTTAACCTTAGACCCTGAACATGCAGAGTTACCAGAAGACCTTCTCATTCCAAAAATTTTCCTTCCCCAAAATCATTTCCATCCAAAACATCCAACCCTTTCTAGAAAATTGTATGAAGCAATTTTGGTCCAAACCCATAGTGCGATATTTGAACACCGCACTAACAAAAACCAAACAGAATATTTCTTTTCCAAAATGAAAATCGTGAACATCATTTGCCAAAATGAATGGGGAAAATCCCTTTCTCAATTCCAAAATGTCCAAAGTCCAAATGGTCATTCTCATCCTTTTTCATACTGGGATTACATGGTAGCATGAAAATATGTTCTCCTATTTCAAAATTCTGACAAAGGCCATTCATAGTTTTTAAATTTTTCCAGACCATATACCAAAGAAATTCCTCCTTGGTTTTACACCCAATGGTGGGTTATCTTTAGAGGCCAATCATCCATCTTGCCAAATGAACTGCTCTCACATTATGTCCAATTAGAGAAAATACAAAATTCAGAATTTTCAGGAAATTTTCTCATGCAATACTTTGCCCAAAATGGACTTCCTTGGATTCTACGATGGAAGTACGAAGTATTACCTTCTGAATACCAAAATACAAAGTACTGTTCCAATCCACTTATATCAAACGGTGGAATAAATTTGATTGCTCCATTGTTCTCGAAGCAACAAAGAAGCAATCTGCTGTTAAAAGAAATTTGCCAAAGACATTCAAAGAAGTCATCTCTACTCCCAAACTTGATGACACTTCCAAATTAAAGCAAGAATTAGTAGAACTCAAATCTACTTTTATTGCTCTCCAAGACCAAGTTTTCAGTCGACATGGATCTACTTATGTCGAATCAGAAGGATCTTCTACGGCCGCTCCTGATCTAGACGCTTATCCTGACGATCAAGCCGTATACTTCTAGAAGATCTACTATGCCAAAATGAAGCCAAATTCAAGCCACATCAAATTCAAAGTGAAGCCAAATGTCAAGCATCGACAGTCTCTGCCAAAGCTGTCAAAGAACCGACAAAGCCAAAATCACATCATCCAAAAAATTCTAAAAAGCATACTGTAACGAATCTACTATAGTAGAAAAATCTAAACACTGTAGCATTTTACTATTGTCTTTTACTGTAGCAAACAGTAAAACCATATTGTAAAACCGCACAGTTGTCAAACTGGGTACTGTTCGCCCACAGATTGTACCCACCGTTTTGCTTATACAGCTTTGTAATAGTATTTATAATTCTCTATATAAAGAGATGTTTTCTTTTGTTCCAGACAGAGTTCGATTAGCGAATTCAAACGTTTAGTCCTAGAGAGTGCTTTAGCAAGCAAGTGTGAACAAGTGTGTTTTCTTCTTCTCTCGTCTTTGTTTGTAAAGTTGTTTGCAAGCCCATATATATATATATATATATATATATATATATATATATATATATATATATATCATGGTGGGCCCAGGCATTTAAACGAGTCTCTTTAACTCGATTTTCAAGACAGAAAGGCAAGCCCGTCTTCAAACAGGTGAAATAGTGAAGTAGTAATAATTACTATTTCCCATTCCACTTACCTACTATTCGGAAAATCAAACGGACCCAAAGAAGGGAAGCGGAGAGAGTCAACGGTATCATTGAAATTAAAAGAAAGCAGATTGCGGGTGGCGGTTGCAACGGTATCACGATGGCTCCCGCAGAGTTTGTGCGACTTCGTGCCACAGAGATATCCGGGTGGCGGTTGTAACAGGCTACCGCTTCCCTGAAAACAGTTTCAAATATATGAAATCTCTCTACTGTGAAAATAGTTTTGATGTGAAATATTTCTCTCTCTCTCTCTCTCTCTCTCTCAGGACTGCATTCGGTTTAAGAGGGATTCCCTATTCACGCAATCTCTGTAAGTGAAATAGATTAAGGACTCGTTTGGCGCCAGCAGTGAATCAGATGGATTTGGTTTTTTTTTTTTTTTTTTTTTTCCGTTTGGTAGTAAGGATTGGAGGGATTTGAATTTGAAAGGAACCCAAATCCTCCAAGAAAAAAGAATATAAAAAAAAACCCACCTCAAAGCTATAAATACACTCAATTTCATATATACAAAAATCCACCTGATTCTGCTGGATATCAAATATATGTGGCCAAATGGGCTTTTATGTTTTTCTTGGTTTTTAGATTGTCTGATTTCCCAATTTGAGAACGTTTGGATGATGCACTATCAAATTGAATTGTATTTGCCATTATGATAGTAGTCTTCGTTTGGTTGCACAAAATATCATATAATTAGACTAATTAATCATGAAAATTTCATGATATATGGTGCAATCAAACGCAATTGTTTAGTCAAGAGGAAAATTTTTGAGATATTTTATGGCAAAATTCCTTTGAAATTAGGATTTTACGAAATGATACTTCCATGAACTGAAATTACCAGGCAAGGCCTTTTGAGGAGTAAAATTTACTACATACCTTGTTTTAGTTTTTTCTTCATAGTGATGCATCAATAATTGTGAGGTCGATAAGGTGTAGTCTGACATCCAACCCGTCCAATAAATGCACGCATATTGATTACAATATGGAAGATGTGCCAGACCATAAAAACTAATGGACACCACTCAAAAACATTCAAATTCATCTGTAGCCCATCTTGTGATTTAATTGGCTAGATTTTTTGTTGGTCCAAATACCTTGTTTGGGGTACATATATTAGACAATTTGGATGTTTATGCACATTCCACGTGGGCCTCATAATTGTCAACTTCACTACCTTTAAAGTAATAAAAAAACTGAATGAGGGCATTTTCATACTTTCTTTCTCCTCATGAAAAGCATCTCCCTGGAATTTCCTTTAGTCAAGATTTTTGTCATAAAAATCCAAAAATTTTGTAATTTCCTTAGCATTTATATTAAGGAATCAAATTCCACTCAGAATGAATTCAAATTTTGGAGGCTACTTTCTCTCTATAAATGTTCCCTTTTCAACTCACTAGTGCATCCAAACTATAGTTAGCAAAACTGCATACAAAAAATAAAAATAGTATGGAAATGTTCGTGTTTAATTCGGTTTTAATCATAAAAGAAGAATATGGTTATAAATAATTTAAAAAAAAAACCATAAGCTACAAAAATTAGAGAATGAAAAGTTAGGGTTGAATACAAATTGGATTAAAAAATGGCGTAAAAATATGGCTATACATGTGCATAGATGTGTGTATATATTATATATATGAATAATAATTTACATAGATAATCAAATTGTGCTCTTTGCTTCTCTCAAATCCTTCATTTTTCAAGTAATCCTATAAATCAATCCCCCTATTAAAAAAATTTCACATTCTATTCAATTTTATGAATAGGTGATGACTACCAATCTCTATATATATGTTAACTCCGTTGAAAGTTTTTTTTTTTTTTTAATGAAACATGTTTTATTGAAAAGAAAGTGCATTTGTTTTGCCTAAAAAACAAAAGTTTTACTTATTGAAGTAATAAAGTCCCTTGATATACATTGATACACCACACTCTGATAGCTTGAGCTTTTATAGTAAATGGTTGTTTGACATGGTATCAGAGCGGAAGGTCGTATGTTCGAATCTCGAGAGCAGCAAATATGCCTCGCTAATATATTATATATTCTCCCATGGGGGTTAGGAATATCAGGTCTGGCCTAGGGACCGGGAAATCAAGCTCGGCCTATTTATGGTATGAGTGTCCCTCCACCCTTGTCAGTATGTTCCCGTGCGGAGTTCCCACCAGTTTTGCTATCCATGATCCAAACACAACTCTGTTTGTTTTCCTAAAAATGCAATCCAAGGCACCATCTGAGATCATATAACAACCTTTGAATCTCTTTTCCTTTGTTAAGTTGTTTCAACTCATTTTCATTTTGGTGATCTTTGGAGATAGTTTTTGAAGAAAAAAGGAAGAGCAACTGGTGCACACTTCAAAAGTCGCTGAAGTAGCATGCCACTTAGATGTAAGTTATCTCAACTAACATTTGATCTCTATTTTGTTTTTTCGTGTTTTTTCGTACTTTCTCCTTTTAAGTTTTATTAGTGTTAGAGTATAGATACAAATAGTGATAGATGCCTTGGAGGTGGAAGGAATGGGAGATCGACAGTCAGGATTAGGGTCAAATCATAGCTCCAATACTATGTTAAATTTTAGAGGACTACATTTTGAAGAACTGTTGTGTCATTATTCCATTAAAAATGAAGAGAATATATAGAAAATGTGGGACATCTCTAGAAGATCTTAACAAATATACATGTATCCATTCATATACTTATCTATACTATGTAACTGTACATAGATTATCCTATATTCTAACACTTGAAAAAATTTTAATTTTTGAAAAGCTAATTTTGTGTTCGTTCTTATAGGCTGCTACAGTTGTTTTGGATTCGGTTTAGGACCAAAGAGGCACGATGAGTTCTTCCTAAGCAACGGAGCTGAGCTACTAGAAGAGCTAATTTCTTCTTCTGAAGGTAAAAGTAAACCGATCCGCATTTTTTCCTCGCAGGATCTAGAAAAGGCAGCTAACAATTATGCAAAGGACTTATTTTTGTATGAAGATTCATATTACATAATTTACGAGGGAAACATCGATGGCCGAGCTATTTACATTTCTAAGCGTAAGCTGTTCGAATTATTTCACCCCAAGAGGGCCTATGAGGTTGCAATTCTATCCCAAATTAACCATGTGAATGTGGTGAAGATACTCGGATGTTGCCTCGATACTGAAATTCCAATACTGGTTTATGAATTCTTCTCCCATGTTAGTCTTTATCAACGTCTCCACGTAGCTGGAACTTCAGGCTATATTTCATGGGAAAATTGCTTAAAGATTGCAACAGGAGTGGCGTATGGACTTACCTATTTGCACATAGGCACGGCCACGCCCATCATTCATAGGGATATAAAATCCAGGAAAATTTTGTTGGACGGACATTGTAATGTCAAAATCGTTGGCTTTGATCTATCAATGTCAATGCCCAAAGGTGAATCAGAGATAAAGTGCAATGTTGCTGGGACTGACGGGTATCTTGATCCGGAGTACGCTTTGAAGGGGCAACTATCAGAAAAGAGCGATGTTTACAGCTACGGGGTAGTTGTGTTTGAGATTTTAACTGGAAAGACTGCTAGAGAGTTGCATTATTCCAACTCAGTTTTTCAGTTTGTTGAATGCACAGAAGAGAAGCGTCTTGGCTTTGTCGAGGCAAGCATTCATAAAGAAGCGAAGAGAGATCAACTGATGGGATTTGCACAGCTTGTTGGGAGATGCCTTGCACGAAGCTGGGAGAAGAGGCCTACAATGAAGGAAGTTGTTCAAGAGCTCCAACAAATTAAAGGGTTGTGAAAGTTGTTAAGAACAAGTTGCGCTCTTTGATCACCACATGCCCCTTAGGATGTAGTAATAAACATTTCTTTAGCTCAGCTATTTGAAATCATTGTAAAGGAGAATCCAATCAAATTGATAGGTGTCCAATGATGTGGGGTCTACCATAATGGACACAAAACGGCGACCCAAGCCATTAAGGTGAAGGATGCGAAGAAAAATGACAAAAATTTGAAGGCCTTGTATTTCTCTATACTAATCGGGTCTGAATTCGTGTGACAGAAACCCAACATGATTTTTAACAGGACCCACATTGTTTGGTGCAGACATGGACCACACGATTAGTGATGCCCATAAATGGCATTACTCAATTGCCTGGTTCTAATCATCAGAATGGTGTCACATTTTAATCATTTTAATTAATTTTTTTCTACTTTAATCTTAAATATAATACACACACATACATCCATATATAGCCTCCCTTTTTTTTTTTTTTTTTTTTTTTTTTTGTAATTATGTTTTATTGGATTGGAACTGTATTAAACCCAAATTTTTCATTCTCCATATTTTTTCCATTCCCCTTCTTTTACCAAAGTGTTTACTGTCTTTTTGACAACTGAGACCAAGTTAAAACCCAAACACTTCTTGCACCATTTTTTTTTTTTCCCTCCATACTGCGTTTTGCTTACTATGCATGCACACATGTGTGAGATCATTGGAGCCGTTTGTCAAGTGGGCTCCTCCTTGTTAACAGCAATAACATCATCATCTGTGCCTTATTCCAACTAATTGGGTTCAGCACATGAATCTTATTCCTGCCAAAGTTTGATAGAGGCTGCCAACCTGATGTAATGCTATGTAAGTGCATGAAATGATTGATTGCTATAAAAACTAGGCAAAATTTTGTTAGTTGTCCATTTGTTTCGAACACTGGGTGCTGTCTGATGAATGGACCAACCCCATTTTGGGTCCAGATCATTTACATGGAGGGACCCACCAAATTAACTGCTTGGATCTATGGATGTGGTAGCACATGGAGGGGTTGTGTGTAATTAGCAAGCTCTCTTTAACAAGTCAAAAAAAAAAAAAAAAAAAAAAAATCAAACAAATCTTGTAATTTCATGATTTGTGCATGCGAACTCACCATAATGAAAATTATCTAACAGTTAGAAAACAAAACGAGAAAACAATGCAATCATCCAAACTATAAATGATGTGGTGAATGGGGCTGCCCTTTGGCTTTTACCTCCTTTTGTAAGAGTAGAGAAAAATAATTTGCTATTTTGGAAATTTTATTGGAATTTCTACTACTAGCTAGTCCTAATTAGAATTTCTAGAATTCATGATGTTATGGGGAAAAATGGAACAACCTATAATGAAAGGTCATGTTGGAATCTTGTGAGCTCGGCCTTGCAAAAAACAAACATGAAGCTCGGATCAGTTCCCTACTCCCAGACTGTGACAAAGCGACATGCTGACAAGAGCATCACCTCCATCGACTCCAAGATCTCCGGAGTTCGTTAGGACCCCTTGTCTTCCTCCTTGACTAGAAAGGCAGGTCGGTATGACCCAGGTTGGCATGACCCGGGTCGGCATGCCCAGGTCGGCCAAGACCACCTTGGCCTCCCACTGCATGTCTCTGATGGTTTGATGGTTCGGAGGTCTTCCCCAAAGATCTCGGGGGATATTTGCGACACGCTCGGAATCCCGAGATCCTCGCTCATGATCTCGGAGCATCTTCCTATTAATCCAGGATTTGAATCCCTCTACAATACGCACTTACTAAATAGATAGATCGCCTCTACACCACCACCTCTCCTAAACTATAAATAGAGGTACTTCTAATGGTGAAATGTATGCACAATCTCTAGCCCTCAACATTCAACTAGACTTGGATTCCTGATTTAGGCATCGTAGGGTCCCCAGCACGAGCCAGGGTCTTCCTTGTCTATTCTTTGTGCAGGTTCGCGAGTCTTCCTTGTCTATTCTTTGTGCAGGTTCGCGAGCCCTAAGAAGGGCTAACCAGATTTCTGCATCAACACATGAAATGGAATTCTTTTGTATTGCATTGGAAAGAACGAGCTCTTTTATATCCTCACAAGTATCGTTTTGTGATTTCTATGAATTCTATTAACTGTAGAAATCCCAAAAATCTTGAAATATTTTTCTCACTGCCTGGGCCAAACACACCATTAAATACCTCAAGAATCACAAATGGCCTAGGCTTGCATGGAAGCTCTTCGGAATTTCAGCATATCTCGTAAAATCCTTGATCTTTCAACGGTTGTAATATCTGCCCTACTACTGGGCGATGCCAACTGCCAACACATTCCAGATTCCTCACCCATGATTGCAGTCATCTTCACAGCTCTCCCAAGGGCTGCAGTTGGTGTAATGGTCGTCTTACCTAGTATCAATATGGAGAAGTCCAGAAAATGAGACTTTATATATATAGGGCATGTTTGGATGCACTGTCGAATTGAATTGCAATTATTGCTCCCATGAAGTGTGAATAACTAAATTGTAGTTTCTTCATCGTATTCGTATCGATGGTTCGAGTTCAAATTGCAATTTCATTTGATAGAGAAGTGGATGGCTGTGAGTTGGCTGGGCTTTTGGGCTTCTTCTGGCTGGACTTGGACTAGATTATGTGGCTTGGCCTGCTTCTAACTGGACTTGGGTTAGCATATGTGGCCCGATCTCCCATGATAGAAGCGAAGCCCATTTATTAATTGGGCTGGACCTGGATTGGGCTGTCCGTAAAGCCTGTCAGCCCAGCCCGTTTATAGTTTCTAAGGATATATTTAAAACTTCCACCTCTGTTTTTGTTTTCTAATATATATATATATATATATAATGACTAATCTCGATATATATATATATATATATATATATATATATATATATATATATATATATATATATAATGACTAATCTCGATTGGACAACTTAACAATATTAATAATTAAAATTTATGCTTGATCTAGGGTCGGGCTCAGGTTAGGCTATTTATTTCCACTGTGGTCCATTGGCCATCTCCCATCACTTGACAATTTTGGATCCTTAGATCATGGGCACTACTGTTATAAACTGAAAACCTGAACATGCAGTAGCCTCTTGCCTGAGCATTATAAAATACCGTAGGGCTTATATGCGGGTCTTCTAAGGTTATCAATGGGCTGGGCTGGGTTTTCTTGGGCCTGGATTTTAAACTGTTTGGGATGGGCTTAATCAAAATTTAAAATTTGCAAGTTCTGCTCATTAATAGCTAGAGCTGTACACAAGTTGAGTTAGCTTGGTCAGCTCGCTCGATTCAACCCTGATCGAACCTCAACTCGAATCGACTCGGATCGAATCAGGCCAGTGACTTAGTTACTTTGATATTGATGCTGCCCTGTTTGATGAAATGACTTAACGAAGTGTTGTTTCGGGTGGGTACAATCTCCACGGGATTAACCGGTTGCAAGGAAGGAATAAATACGAAACAAATCAATATATAAAAAATTTCACTTTATATTATAAGACTGCCCTCATATCTTGATTTTGTTGCTGCTCGCCGAGTGCTCAATAAAATACTTACAAAGTCTTTAATTATTTTACATTATGTGAGAAATTGAAAATGCAATTTATATGTTTGAGAAAATATCACAAAGGCTTGAACTCAGCTCAAATTAGCTGAGCTGGCCAATCAAGCTCGAGGATTAAGCCCAGTTCAAGCCGAGGTTAACTATTGGCCGAGGCTGTGCCAAGCTCGAGCCAGGTAGACTCGTGTACAACTCAGGCTTAGGGTCTACACAATAGGCAATTCATACATCAAGTGGGTTGCTTTTGGAAGTGGATTGGCTGATGTATCACATAGGTGTTTTGCGAAGACGAGCGCTGACGCTTCTTCATCTTCGAGTTGTACCAACGATTCAAAGGAGATCAAAGTTACATGGCCCTACAATGATGTATTTATTATATCCACACCGTGTATCCATTTTTTGAGATCATTTTAGAGTATTCTCAAAAAAACGAATCATATCCAAAGATCAAATGGACCACACCATGAATATCAGCAAAGATAATGACTTTCATTGTTAAAAATTTCGTAAGGCCCACCATAACGTTTATTTTCCATCCAATATGTTCATAAGGTCACAAAGATGTGGATGAATAGGAAAAAAAATTCATATTGATCCAAAACTTCTATGAACCCCAAAAGGGTTTCAATGGTAGTCGTTCAATCCCCAATGTGTTTTGCAGTGTGGTCTACTTGATCATTATATCTGTCTTATATTTCGTTTCAAGCCTTAAGATGAGCTTGCAAAATGAATAGACGGTTTGAATATAACACATACCTTATGATGGGACCCACAGAAAATGCATTTAAGAAGGGAAGCGGATTGGCTGGCGTACCTCACACCCGCGGCTGGTGTACCTAACACGGACGCGGATTGCGTCCTACCCCCGTGATGTAAGTATTTTATCCACACCTTAATCGCTTTTCTCATATCATTGTAGGGTATTATACACAAACTTAAGCACATACGCAGATCCAGTGGACCACATCAAAGGAATCTGCAGTGATAATGACAAACACCGTTGAAACATTTTTAAGGGCCACCATGATGGTTTTTTACTACCCCACTTTTTAATAAGGTGATGCAGACTTGGATGAAGTGAAAACACAAATTTCATCTTGATCCAACACTTCTCCAACTCCTAAGAAGTTTTTAATTGTGGAAGTTTAATCCCCAATTTGTGGTCCAATTAAGCCTTAAACTACTTCAATTTTTAGCTCATACCTTAAAATAATAATATAAAAACAATTAACCTTATGGATAAAATACTTACATTGTGGTTGGCTCCACAGATCCCTGCCCGGACCGATTACCATCCGGGCGGGGTAGGAGGCAATCGGCGTCCACCTCACACCAGCTATATAGCTTGTGTATTGATGTCGCTATGATCATGAGGTATGTGTTATATCAAAATTGTCTATTTATTTGGCGAGCTCGTCTTAAGGCTTGAGACAAAAAATAAGATAGGCCTAACTATCAAGCGGATCACACCTAAAATGCCAGGGGGGATTGAACGTCTACCATTGAAATTCTTTTTAGTGTTACAAAAGTTTCTGATCAAATTTGTTTTTCCTCTTCATACAGGTCTTTTTGAATTTATTGGATGTAAAATAGACGTTATAGTAGGCCCTACAAATTGTTTAATGGTGAAAATCATTATCTCCGCCGCTATTCATGGTGTGGTCTAGATGATCTTTGGATATGATTTATTTTTTGGGTAATACTCTAAAATGATCTCTAAAAATAGATGAATGGTGTAGATATAATAAATATATCACAGTGGGCCCATGTAACTTTGATCTCTTTGAACCGTTTGTACAACTGGGAGATCGAGTAGCGTCAGTGCTCATCTTCGCACGACACGTACCAACAGCAGCTATAGAGCTGGTGTGTGTGGTACACCAGCCAATCTGCTTCCATTTAGAAGATGAAATCGGATTGCGTACTGAGTTACTCAGTCGGCTCTTATCGTACTGAGTAAACTCCCGTTGGGCCCACCGTGAATGTACGTGGTTTCTCCACGTCGTCCATCTGTTTTTATATCTTATTTTAGGGGTTGGGCCCAAAATTTAAGCATACCCAAAGATTAGGTGGACCATACCATAGGAAACCGTTGGAATAATGATTTTCACAATTGAAACCTTTCTATGACCTCCATATATGTTTATTTCTCATCAAACCTGTTCTAAAATCACAAAGACATGGATGAATGGAAAACACAAATACAAGCTTGATTCAAAACTTCTGTGGTCCCCAAGAAAATTTCAATGGTAGATGTTCAATTCACACCGTTTCCTGTGGTGTGGTCTACTTGAGGTTTTTATATACTTCATTTTTAGGCTCAATCCATAAAATTATATGATAAAATGGATAGACGGAGTGGATAAAATACATAAATCGATGGACCCCACGGAAGTTTACTCAGTAGGCTTATCGTACTGGGTTACTCAGTACGCAATCAGCTTCCTTAGAAGATGGCCTCCTACGTCATCTTCTACCTCCAAAGCAAGAATTATTACTATTTAATATTTTTATACGCAGGGAGATGCTCCAGTGCTCTTTATCACTACAAGTGGCAGTGGTCTAGCTGCATTTGGACACTCATACAATCTTATTTATTGATCCAGACCGTTCATTAGGTCCGACACGCACGTTTATGGGCTACCATTCAAACTTCACGCTATTTGACTAATGTTGTTGCTGTTTTTGACTCGCACCTTTTTGTTACACATGGACCTGTACAGCAAGTAGGAGAAAGGTGACCCTGGCTTTACTAGGGGACTCTTCGATGCTTAAGTCAGAATCTGGGTCTTAGAGTAAAAGTTTTAGGGCGAGAGTTTTTGCATACCTTTCACTATGAAAGTGTTGTTATTTATAATGGTGTCGGACCTCGTACGGTTTCCGTGAATAACGAAAATCTCAATCTCTTGGGATCCGTAATCCTTGATATGATTTTCGGGAATCTTGGTCTATCTCCCGAAAATCTTGAATGGAGATCCAGAGTTTTACCAGGTAACTTTCGAATATGGAACAGTATAGCTCGGCCGACTCTTATCACTTTAACACGGTTGTGCTGAGATAGGTTTTATGGCTAATCTCTGCCTACTCCATTGGCCGACTCAATTTTATGAGTCGGACTGAAGCTCGGGTGGTTCTAGGGCCTATTAAGTCGGTTTGGGCTTTCCTCTGTGAGGCTTTTGATTGAACCTTGAGGTGCACTCCCTTCCTTAGAGGTTTCGCTTTATGGCTCAAGACGTTCAGGCTACGGTGGGGCTAGGCACCTCATGATCTGAGATACGTCTCTCCATTTAGCGTTTGTGGGCTTTGGGCTTTACTCGGACTCGGCGCCCAATGAGTTCGAGCTATTGCTTCATTGACTCTTCTAATTCTCAAGCCGACTCAAGGACTTGTTATATTTTTCCCCCAACAGTGAGCCCCCTTACTCTGTGCATCGCCTTAAGGCGGTCGGGGAGTATTTCGGAACTGAGTTCATGATGAAGCATTTATTAATTGCAGGGCGGTTCGCACAGCTTACGGGACACATCGTCTCGCTTGACCATGCGTAGATTCGCTTATCGAGGTCGTATGAGTGGAGCGGCCGTCATTTCGACGCCAGGACGTATGAAGATCGGGCATGTGGTGGAGTAGTTGATGGCAACGCATGGGGTGCCGCAACGTGTAAAGCTGGGGTGCCCGAGGGAACGTCATTTTGGCTCCCCATTTAATGTTAGAGACACGCGGCGACTCTATAAAAAAAGGTCGCCCGAAACAGGCTTTCGCCATTTTCGCGCCCTCTTTCGATTCTTTCCCCTTATCGCCTCACTTCCTCTTGCAGACTTCGGCACAGTAATCCTTTACTACGCTGTTTGTTTCCTGCACTCTTGGATTTCTCCCGGTGAGCTCCTTCTTCCTCCCTTTCTTTTCTTTTAACAATGTTAGGCCTCGCAAGCCCTAGGGAGGGAGAATACAGCGGTGAGGGTGAAACGAACGGCTTTTAGGCGGCTTCGGAATCACCCTCACTGTTGGCGGAGGTTGCTGGAGAGGCAGATATCTTGTTCCGCCATTCACAGAGGGTAATGGACCCTCTAGTGGAGAGGCCGGTGGCATCAATGGAAGCGTTGGACTTGCCTCCTAAACACGTGACCGTTGAAGGCTCCTTTGGTCATTCTGATCCTGAGGAGGGTGGTGTGGAGGAAGTTGAGACTGAAGGACTGGTCAAAGGGCCTGTGCCTTCTGTGATGATAGCGGAGGAGCTGTCTAAAATTCAGTCCGGATATCGTATTCTGGACTCGGTTATTTTGACTCTCCCTTGGCCAGGAGACCTACCCGATCATCCTCCTCCCAGGGCAGTTGCAATTTTCCATGTCGTGTTGCAATGTGGTCTCTAGTTACGCTCCAGAAGATTACTCGGGACCTGCTGGGCAGTCTTGGCATAACTCCGGGACAGGTGGTGCCGAACTGGTGGAGAGACTTGTTCAGTTGTGCGGTGTTCTGGGCCGAGATGCAGCAGCCAGAGCTAAGTGTGAATGAGTTTCTCCACTTGCACCAAGTGCGGGTGCACACTCAGTATCCTGTCTGGTTCTTTTTCTTCTCTTGGCGGAATACCGGCGGGCCTTTAATAACCGACCCTCCTTCATCGAACAAGCATTGGAGGGATATGTGGTTCTGGGCCCTCGGTAGATGGGAATCATCCGAGATAGGGCCTATCCGCCCTTTCATCCCTTGAGCTTTCTGCGTGGCAGGTAGTATTGATGTTAGATTTATTGCTTTCACTTAGTCGAATTTTTGTTGAATTGCTGATGCAGCTTCTCTTTTTCTTTCAGCGATACCTAAACATCCTCCAAAACTTGACTCGGGCTCTTTGACTCGGATTTAAAATTTTCGAGCCTTGAGTCCGGAAAGGAGATCTTGTAAAAGGCTTCTCCAATCGGAGCTTCTTTTTGAGTGGGGCTTCAACTCCGTTGTGACCGGTGAGAGACTTAGTTTTTATTTATTTATTTTTTATTTTTTTTACTGTACTGACGTTTATCTGTCGAACGCAGATATGTCTGAGGCTTAGCCCACTCTTCGTCCTTCGTTTCAGGTCCGACCCCCACCCCGATCTGGCTCTCGGGCCTCAAAGAGGCATAAGACAATCTCAAAAGGCCTGACGAGGACCCCCCTCCTATTCCCCCAGCCGTTATCAAGGTCGAGGAAGGTACGGAGGTGGTAGAGGTGCCGGAAGCGGCAGCGACAGAGGCGGTAGCAATGACCTCTGAACAGCCTCGGGAGGCTCCCGACTAAGAGCCAGCGGAGGCACCCGTTGCCCGGGGATAGAGGAGAGGGGGCCGCGCAGGGTGGGAGCAGCTGAGGAAGAGAGGATAGCCTTCTGCTAGAAGGTTGAAGAGATCCTTCCGTGGGCGAGTAGGTAGATGTTCGCGGGAGAATTCTTTGGCCTTCTAGAGTCGTCTTCCGTGGACAACACGCTCGGTAGGATCGGGACGTTGTTGCTCGAGGTAACATCGCCACTTCCCTCAGTCATTTTTACTTCAGACTTCCCTTTTCTCTCTCTTTTCTGAAGAAAGACTTTCCTTGTGTAGTTCGCCCCTTGCATGCTGAAGGCCCGTGCCGAGGTATCTACCTTAGCTAGGTAAGCTAGGGGGGTGGAAGCTAGGCTATCAGATGCTGAGGCTCGGCGGTTGGAAGTGGAGGCTTGGCAGTTGTTCGCTGACTCTCAAGCTATCTTTGTGGAGGGCCAGCTCGAGAAGGCAAAGGCTACTCTTGAGTCAGTCATGACGGAAAAGGGACTGCGTGGCCTCGCGATTGGAAGAGGCCAGGTTAGCCTTTGAGCAGGCCACCACGGAACGTGCCTCGGCTTACAAGAAGCTTCAGGAGTTCACAACGGGGACTAAGGCCACTCTCGCGGCTGCGAAGGTTGAAGCGGTGGAACAATATCTTTCATCTTCAGCCTATGAGGAGGAGCGAAACCTTGTCTATCGAGAGGGCTACGCAGAGTGCATCAAGGTGATGAAAGAATTTTTCCTCCATCTAGATCTGTCCAGCTTCGACGAGGGCGAGTTAAAGTCCAGTGGCGAGAGGACGGTAGACCCTAAGGCATACACTTATGACGCCCCTGCTACTGCTCTTGATGCGACTCTATATGCCCATGATGCAACTCCATCAGCATCTTCTGGGTTAGGTCTTGGTGCAGCGGGCGAGGCCGAACCCTGAAGTTAGTGTAGTGGAGCAAAATTCCTTTCTGTTCCCCACATCTGCTTCAGGCACTTCAAGCACATCGAGCTTGAGCAAGTCAATTAGCATCGAGTGTCGTCCTTTACCAATATCCGAGTGTTGAACATTTATTGTTTTGTCAAAATGATACAATTGTAAACAAAGAACCGGTAATGTAACACTTTACTGACCAATGAATATATGTTTTTTGCTACTTATTTATGCATTCTACATTTTTTCCATGATTCTTCTAAGTGTTTAAAGTAATCGAGCTGAGTGTGGATTGCTCTTTGACTGAGCTAAGGATAGTATATCTTGAGATGGTCGGCATTCCAAGGATGAGGCAGGAGCTACCCTGTTAGGTCTTCTAGTCAGTAGGTATCTGGCTGGACAGTATTTGCGATTACGTAAGGGCCCTCCCAATTAGGCCCCAGTGTTCCTGCACTACTTTCTTTGGTATTCTGAAAAGTTTTTCGGAGGAGTAAGTCCCACGCTCGGAATCGCCTGACTCTAACTCAGGTGTTCTAGGATTAGAATACCAATCGTTGATAGGCGACTGTCCGAAGTCGAGTCAACTCTTTAATTTCATCCAGGAGGTCAAATTTGAGGGTCAGCAGCTCCTCGTTGTCTTGCTTGTTGAACGAACTTACTCGGACGGTAGGTAGGTCGATCTCCATGGGGATAATCGCTTAGTGAGAATGGAGTTTCTCCTGTCGCAGTTCGAGCCGTAGTTCAGTTTGCCCAAAGAACTTTAGGAAGCTCTTTAGCCTATGCCCCTTTGGCCCGGTCTAGCTTAGTCCGAAGGTATTGCTTTATAACCTTGTTAACGACTTCAAATTGCCTGTTCACTTGTGGATGACGCGAGGATGAGTAAACGTTCCTAATCCCGAGGTTCAGACACATTTCTCGATACTGCTTGTTGTCGAACTGTTTCTCATTGTCGGAAACAATAGTTTAAGGTATCCCAAACCGACAGACGATGTTTTTCCAAACAAAGTCTGTGATCTTCTGCTCGGTTATCTTGGCCAGGGGCTCAGCTTCGGCCCACTTGGTGAAATAGTCTAGGGCGACGATAGCGAACTTAGTCTGACCCTTCCCTAAAGGGAATGGTCCGATGATGTTGATCCCCCATTGGGCAAAAGGCCAAGGGCCGCCATTGGCGTCAGTTCTTCAGGTGGCTGTCAGGGGATAGTGGCAAACCTCTGGCACTTGTCACAATTCTGAATGAACTTTCGAGCAACCTGCTGAATGGTTGGCCAATAATAACCTTGTCGAATAAACTTGTGAGCCAGGGATCCGCAGCCCGAGTGATTACTGCAAATGCCTTCATGAATTTCACGCAGGGCATAGTCAGCTTTACTCGGCTTCAGGCATTGCAGGAGGGGTGCGTAGCATCCTTTCTTGTACAGTACTCTGTTGAGCATGGTGTAGCGGGCTGCGCAGTTCTTCAGTCGTTGCGCCTCGACGCAATCTTCGGGGAGTACACCAGTTTCAAGATATCTGACAATTAGATCGACCTAAGATGGCTCAGAATCGATGTGGAGCAGGGCCGAGGGTTCGGTTCTCCCGACGCTTGGCTCGACCACGAATTCAATAGGAACAGATTTGGGGATGTCATCTTCGTCGGCTAAAGCGAGCTTCGCTAGGAGGTTGGCTTTGGCCTTCTCAGCCCTCGTGATTCGGATAACAAAACATTGGTGGAATCCAACGATCATCTCTTTTACTTTCGTAAGATAGACTTTTAACCTCTCATTCCTATCCTGATATATATCGGCTATCTGGTTGACAACTAGTTGGGAATCGATGTACACGTTTAGATGAGTGACTCCTCAGCTGGCTGCTAACCGGAGTCCTAGGAGCAGAGCTTCGTATTTTGATATATTATTGGAGGCTTGAAATCCAACTCTCAAGGCATATTGAATAACCGTGTGATCGGGAGTCTCTAGAACTACCCCTGCCCCGCTTGCCTTAGAGTTGGATGATCCATCCACGTAGAGAGACCAAATGGGTTAGATGGGAGGATATTGCTCAGACGATGCCCCTGGGTTGGTAAAAGAGATTTCTGTTTTCACTGTAACTTCGACGATGAAGTTTGCCACGACTTGTCCCTTAATTGTTACCATGGGCTTGTAATGGATGTCGAATACACTGAGTTCGATCGCCCATTTTGTGAGTCGTCCTGAAGCCTTCGGTTTTTGTAGTACCTGGCGTAGAGGCTGGTCGGTCATGACGATGATTGAGTGAGCCTAAAAGTATAGCCGTAGGCGTCGGGATGATATGACTAGTGACTATGGATTGGTAGAGAAGGAAAAGAATCTCACACATATATTGTGTGTGTACGCTGGAGACCTTCCTGCCATCCAATTTCCTTTGGTATTGGGAATTTATACAAGGTAACCATATTATAATAAGTTCATGAAATCCATTCCAACCATTATGTGAGTGATGGAAATTTAGACGTAATTAAGGATAAAAACTCATCCGGATTCATGATTTTGGTGGGCCACACCATGAAAATTCATTTGTGGGACCAAACATTAGGCCCATGCTTGATTTATATGGGCTACACCAAGTGAAAAAGTTTAAATGGTGGATATTTCTTAAATTATTTCTTCTCATGTGGCCCACTTGAAATATGGATGGCCCACTTCCCATGAGCTGCGTGGGCCCCGCTTGATGCGTGTCAAACATCAACATCACTCCCTGGACCTAAACCAGAGCTTCCATTAGCGGCAGATCGAAGGATAATGCATCAGATCTCATTCTACCATTGACGTTTGAAGCTTCTTCCTCATAAACTGTGCTAAGACAGTCTGAGTTGGGTGCAAGTTTGGTCGAGACTGGACCTTGTGAAGGTCTAGGGAGATAGAGGTGTAACAAGGAAGTGAAAAGAAAAGGGAGAGAGGACGCCGTCCTCTTTCTCCTGTCGCTGCTGCACCAGTTGGTGCCGCCCGCCATTGTCGCACCAGCTCGAGCTTAGGACGAGCCAACAGAGGCTGAGTCGGGTTCTGTTCTTGGATCGGTCCAGTAGTTGCTGGACGGTGCAGTGGAGAGAAGGAGGAGGAGAACAGAGAATGGGAGAGAGTGTGTGAGGACGCTGTCCTCATTCTCCTCCACGTCAGTTACCACACCAGGCCATTACCGAGTCTGGACTGAGTCCGGATCGAGTTGGGTGCGGTTTGGTCAAGTTTAGACGTTGTCTGGACTAGCAAAGGAAGAGGAAGAAAGGAAGGAGAAAGGAAGAAGAAAAAGGGAAGAAAAGTGAGAGAGAAGAGAAGGGGAGAGAGGGCGGTTGTCTGGTCAAAAACCGAGTTGACTCGGTTTTGGGACTAAGTTGATTGGGTCTAGTGGCCCAGTCCAACTGGGACTCCAAGAAAAAAAAAAAAAAAAAGGAGGGGAGAAAGAGAGAGAGAGAGAGAGAGAGAGAGAGAGAGAGAGAGAGAGAGAGAGAGAGAGAGAGAGAGAGTAAGGAAGAAGAGAGAAGGAATATGAAGAAGAAAGAGAGGGAGTGAGAGAAAGAAGAAAATAAGGGAAGAAAGAAGAAAAGAAAGAAAAAGAGAAGAAGAAAGGTTTGGAGATTGGGGTTGCACTGGTCAAGTCGACTCGGTGGAGTTGGGTCCAGATTGGGTTGGCCTACTCTAACCTGGTAGCTGCCAGGTGGTGTAAATCCAAGGTAAATCAAAACTTGTCTATATTCATTAGTTATTAAATGAGTTTTTACTTATTATATTGAGCATAGGACCTAAGTACTAACCATCTTCCTTGATATTTTGATTAGGTCATGGTCGCATGTTTATTGACTAGATTTGACTCTATCAGATTTCACTCATGCTATCTAGCGGGCCACGCAACTAGATTACTTGATCAAGGTGAGGACTCACCCTTTGAGCTTCCCACTTAATTTCATCAATCTGGATATAGATGATGGCATGATTCCTCTAATTGAATCACTTACTTTACTAATGAATAAGCTAAATTGTTGTGTTAGATGGTAGACATCTCTCTTTAATTATAACATGCATAAATGATCTATGATAACATGCTATCTTTAGTCATACATTGTAAATTAACTGTATGTTTGTCATTTGTGATCGAGTGACGCAATGAATGAGACCTGTCTTTAACTCACCATCTTGCAGTCCATATTTGACTTACGCGACTTGTATCACACATCCTTACATGTCTTGGACCGCATATTTATCCTACATAGCTTGGATCGTTTAATTGCCCTTCGTGGCTTTAATGGGTTGTTGGTGCCCTTTTGTGGCTTGATGGTTATTTCTCATATCTTGTTGTTTTCTAGCCATCTTACGGTGTTCGGTAGTATTATGATTTTCGGGTGGAGCGGGTGTTCGCTTGGCGATTTTCTAGCCATCTTGCGGAGTTCACATATGATACGATTTTCGGGTGGTATAGAGTTTACACGTTGGTTTTTCTAGCCATCTTGCGGTGTTCAGTCGTACCATGATTTTCGGGTGGAGTGGGTGTTCGCTTAGCGATTTCCTAGCCATCTTGTGGTGTTCACGTACGATTTGATTTTCAGGTGGTCTAGAGTTTATATGTTACTTGTCTCTTCCCCTTGCGGTGTTCAGTCGTACCATAATTTTCAGGTGGAGCGGGTGTTCGCTTAGCGATTTCTTAGCCATCTTGCAGAGTTCATGTACGATATGACTTCCGGGTGAAGTAGACGTTGTGCGTTGTTCTCTCTTCATTTGTGGAGTTCAATCGTACCATGATTTTCGGGTGGAGCGGGTGTTCGTTTAGCGATTTCCTAGCCATCTTGCGGAGTTCATGTACGATATAATTCCCGAATGAGGTAGAGGTTTAAGGGTTGATTTTCTATTTACCTTATGGATTTCATTTGTACTATGATCTCCGAGTGGAGCGGGTGTTCGCTTAGCGATTTCCTAGCCATCTTGCGGTGTTCACGTACAATGTGATTTTTGGGTGTAATAGAAAGTCGTATGGTTGATTATTTCATTACCTGAACATATATCCTTATATTGTGATTGCTATTATGTTTGCTTACGATGAGATTCTGTTGACTGGCTTGATTTTTTTTAGTGTATGATCATGATTATGAAACGTCCTGTTTAAGATACTCATTTTCGTGACTTGTGAGCTGTATTAGATAATGAATGATGAGTGTGCAATCTTAGAGGGTGTTCCTCACTGCGATAGCCATTGACGCTATCAAACTGTAACATTTAATGCAGGTGTAGAGCAAACCGATGCGGTTCACTAGGTTGCTAGGGCAGATCGAGTAGCTAGGGAGTTAGGCGGGGTCCTTGAGACCTGCATTGATTTCCACTACTAGTTGATAGACTCATGTTTTTTGCTTATCTAAACTTTGTTATTTGAGATTGTATAAGTCCTGTATGGGCACTACATTTGGAATTTTGTAATGATCAGAATGTTTTTATATAATGCATGGCTTAATCTAGCTTCGTTGCTGTTAACTCTGATAAATGATAAACGGTTCAAATTTTCACTGGATTTTATAAGCTAACACTTGGGTTTTCGGGAAACGGGTCATATACTCAGGTCCTGAAAACATGGGGCGTTACATGAACTCTAACAACAAAATCCTCTAATTTCCCATCATCCTCAACTAGTCGAAGGAAACCCTCAACCAGTTGAAGGTTTTCCTTGACTCGCCTAAGGTTACGCAGACAGCAAATGGATTGCGTAAATTTGAGGCAATTTTTGAATTTTTTCAACTTGGTGCGAAAGTTGGAGTCCCAAAACTATAAATAGGAGTCCCTAGGATGTTCCTAACCATCTTCTAGGGTTTGAGGAGTGGAGTAAAAGCATGGAGAAGCCATCGCTAAGAATTTTTCTTCCTTTTCCTTAGTTGTTTTTATATTTTTCTTAAGAGATTTTAGTTCAATCATGTCTATGGTTAGCTAAACCTCCTAGTTAGGGCTAAAAGGTGAAGCTTGTAGCTTGATGAGATGTTTCTTTTACTTTGATTCATGTTTATGTTGAACTTTCTTTGATTCTAGTTTGATTTTAAAGAAATACTTTCAGTTCTTAATGGTTTATTGTGACTCAAATTACAGTAGATTTGCAATAGCTTTGAGTATTTTCTTTTCCTGATTTTGAGAATGTAGAATTGGTAAATCCTGTTGTTAGCCATCATCTCATAGGCATGGTTTGGTGATGGAATCTCTTCCAATTATCACAATTCTCCTCCATTGAGAATTTAGTCAAGGAAAGTTCAGATTGATCTTAATTGTATATCTTCCAATTGGATAGGATAGGAGTCTAATTCCAATCGTGTGACTTGAATCAAGTAAAAGAGCTCCCTGATCTTTACAAGTAGATCATTGGAAACCCTAGTTACCACCTTTGAGTTTGTTAAGTTTTAATCACTTTAATCACAATTACTCTCTCAATTAATTCAGATTTAGATTCACATCTTCATCTAGTTCTAGTTTTAATTAAATTTAGAATACACACGAGATTGGTCCATTTGGATTCGACCTCAGTCTCACTGAGATTATTACTACATCGCGACCCTACACTAGGGGTTGTGAATAGATGAGCATCCCCGAGCCAATGTGCATTCATGTATTTAAATAAGATTGTATCGTGGATTGTTTTGTATATTTTCTTGTTTAAATTATACTTGACTAATGTGATAGTGTGTAATCTTAAGAAAAATTTTCATTGAGGTGGCTATTCATGCTTCGAATATAAAACCGTACAGACGATGCAAGTGATTTGAAAGATACTTATGTTCAGAGTGATGAGGAGCATGATACATATATCATGGATGTATGACCATATCTGTTCCAAGAGAATCTGCCCGATCTTGCAACTCAAGTCTAGCTAGATTTTATTCTATTTCATACATTAACTTGTTTCCTTCATGTATTTGTTAGCATTGAGACATTGGTTTGTATAAGCCATATGGGTACCACTCGTATATCTTGAATGCATAATTAAAATTTTCTTTATGCTTAATTTGTTTCTCTTCTATTGTAGTGCTCACTCTTAAAAAAAAAGAGTATGTGTGAAGTATGGGTTATATTTAAATGTTAACACTTGGATTTTTAGAAAACGAGTACTAAACTGGGATTATCAAAACCAAGATGTTACATAAGTCCTTAAGAGAGGCACCCGCGGAAGCCGCAAGTCAATTCTGTTCGGGATCCAATGTCCATGGAATGACAATTTTGCTGGGGTCCTTTTAGTTGCACTATCTACGACCTGACCCAAAAAGTAGAATTCTATCAGCCCTTGGGATTAATAGTACATGTGCACTTGCATTTAGCATATAACATTCATCCCATCTTAAAACATGAAAAACCGAATTAGAAAAAGAGAGGTAAAGGAAAGAAAAATCATTGTGCCACGTCCCGAAAGAATCTCTCCTTCCGCAACATCATCTGTACCCGGTCTCGGGCAACCATGACCAATCATAAGGAATATGTTCAACCCTTTCATGCTCTCGACCTCACAAAAACTCAACTAATTATATAACCACAAAAAATGAAAGTCGCACTAGATGACTGCATCCAAAAATTGGCACAGGGTGTGAAGGCAATACAGGAAATATTCCTCCAATTTGTAGGCCAAAAATTGGAAGGTTGTGATTTTCCTATCAAGAATACTTTTGTGGGTAACATTCACAGGCGTGACACAAGGTCCACTAATATTCAACACCAAAGCATTGGTCTCACAACCTCTGCAACATCCACTAATGTGGACGACCATGGTAGACCTTGCAGAAATTCTCATTCCCACAGGGCTGAACCCATGGCAATGAGGGGGGTTTGGCAATAGGTTTCAACCAGCAATTGACGTCACTCGATTATGACCTAACTAGCTGCGTCATTGAACGGAATCATCTAATTAAAACAAATGTACAACACCCAATGCCTGTGGGGTCCACTAGTTGTATATGTGAAATCCACACCGTTCATCAGGTTCGATGGTCGTATCTACGCCCTAGGACCAAAAATCAGTGAGATCCACAACTCAAGTGGGGATGGGACGCCAACCATCGATTTGTGTGGGGTCAGTCTGGTGTGTATCTTTCGTCATGCGTTAACTAGGTGGGATGAATCAAGATAGGAAAATCAGCCTGATTTAAAACTCAGGCGGTCCACGCCCATGAACTCAAGGGGAGAGGATTAGGTGAGACCCAGACTCACCCAAGACGGTCCGTTCCTTACCATGGGGCCCACCTAAATCTACGTATTCTATATCCAAGTCGTCCATCCGTTTTACAAGATTATTTTATCCCATTACACAAAAAATTAAGTAGATCCAATTATCAGGTGGACCATACCATAGGAAAAAGTGGTGATTGAAAGCCCTATCATTAAAACTTCTTAGGGTGTATTTTAATGTTCCTGTAGTGTTTATTTTCCATCCAATCTGTTGGTAAGATAACATAAGCCTGGATGAAAGTTAAAAAACAAATATTATCTTGATCAAAAACTTTCGTGGCTCATTAATGGTCAATCACCACTGTTTCCTATGTTATGGTCCACATGATAATTGGATCTGCTATATTTTTGTGCTAATACCCTAAAATGATCTATAAAAACGGATGGACGGTGTGGATACAGAATAAATACATCAAGGTGGCCCCACGGTAAGGGCCACACCGTCTTGCGTATGTCCGGGGTCTCACGTAATCAGCTCCCGAAGTCAAGAAATTTCAGAAGAAATTTTACATTGTCCTGTTGGCGTGGCCCATCAGAGTTTGGTCGGGCTCATATTTTTTTAATGTACGGTTCTAATAACGGTTCTCACCTGATGGATGGAGATGAATTTAAAAGTACAATATGGTGGGCCCACAGAGCTGAGTGTTCTACGCACATGCTCCGGCAAAATTGACGAAATAGAGTTAATTTGAATCATACAGGGTTTATTCAAATAAAAAAACGGAAGCGGATTGGCTGTTGCGCCCCTCACAGGGAAATCTTTTGTAACTATGCGGCCCATGCTTTGTGGGGCCACCATGATGTATGTGTTCCATCCACGCCATCTATTCATTTTGCCAGCTTTTTAAGGCATGAGGCTAAAAATGATGCAGATCTAAAGATTAAGTTAACTACACCTCAAAAGAAGGGATTGAATGCCTACCGTTGAAAACTTTTGGGAGCCACGTTATGTTTTATTAGCCACCTAACCTGTTCATAAGGAGGTCTGATGAAGGGATAAAACAAATATAAGCTTGATCCAAAACTTCTGCGGCCTTCAAGAAGTTTTCATTTCAACGGTTGGTGTTCAATTACTGCTGTTTTATGTGGGGCTGTCCACTTGAGCTTTGGATCTACATCATTTTTTGGGCTCGTGCCCTAAAATGAGATGGAAAAACGGATGGATGGCATGGATAAAACACTTAAACAGTAACATAACAATACGTCACAATGGGTCCCACATAGCCTTGAGCCACGTCCAGGTCTATCCTGAGCAGGATCCAGGTCTCAAGTGGGCTGAAGTAAAGGAAAAGCTGGTAGGGAAATTCCTACCGTTGAAACCTCCCGAAGGTCGACGATGATGTTCTCATGCCATCTATACCGTTCATAACGTCATTGATACTGGGATGAACTGAAAACATGGATATTAGTCTGATTCAAAACTTCTCTGGCCCCACGAATATTTTAACCGTAGACGTTCAATTCTCACGTTTTAGGCCCACTTGAGTATTGGATACGGCTTATTTTTGGCCTCATGTCATAAAATGAGCTCATAAAATGGATGTACGGAGTAGATTTCTCATAAACATCACGGTGGCCCCACCTAGGTTCCCAGCACATGAACATCATACGGAAGGCTTTTGCAGGAAATCCGCGTCCCACGTCCAACATGGATATTCCTGTCTTACCTTAACCGTGTGGGGCCACCTTGATATATTTTTTGTATATCAATGCTGTCCATCAGTTTTAACATCTCATTTTTTAATGTGGTGCCAAACCTTAATAAGATCCAAATCTCATTTGGACCACACCACTAGAAACAGTGATGAATGGCAAATAAAAGTTTTTTTATGGGCCACAAAAGTTTTGGATCAACCTGATATTTTTATTTTCCCTTCATCCAGGTCTTCCTTACATTATAAACAGATTGGATGGAAAATAAGCATTACGAAAACCTTATGATAGGCTCTTTGGAATATTTAATGGTGAGGTACTCAGTCACCACTGTTTTCTGTGGTGTGGTCCACTGATATTTGGATCTATTTAATTTTTGAGACAACTTCTAAAATGGGTTGTAGAAACGGATGGACGGCTTTGATATACAATACATCATTAATGTGGGCCCCACAGTAAGGGTAAAGTTGTTACCCGGGTAACACCTCATCAACTCTCCTGTGGCGGGTGCAACAATCAATTTCATATAATAATAAAAAATTCTTATTGTATCCTCCCTTGCTTTCTGTCTCCATCGTCTCAGGCACCAACACTACTCTGTCTCTGAAGACTACATTTCATTTAAGAGGAGTTCTCTGATCCTGCAATTTCCGTAAGTGAAATAAATTAAGAGCTCGTTTGACAGCATTGAATCAAATGGATTTGAGGGAATTTGTTATTTTTTGGTTATTTGGTAGTAAAGAATTGGAGGGATTTGAATTTGAGGGGACTTTCAAATAAGAAAAAAAAAAATCCCATCTCAAGGTTATAATTTCAAATCCACTCAATTTCATACAAACCAAAACCCACTTGATTATAAAAGATTTCAAATCTATGTTGCCCAATGGGCCCTTATGTTCTTATTTTTTTTTAGATTGTCTAATTTCTCATTTCAAATGCGTTTGGATGATGCACTATCAAATAGAATTGTAGTTGCTAGTCTAGTAATAGTCTGCGTTTGGTTGCACAAAATATCATGAAGTTTTATGATATTTAGTACAAGCAAATACAAGCAGTTAGTCGAAGGGACAAAATTTTGGGGAATTTTATGGAAAAATTCCTTAGAAATTCGAATTTTACAAAATGAAGCATACATCAACTGTAAATGCCGAACAGTGCCTTTTGAGGAGTAAAATTACCCAAGTATCTTCCTTTTGTTTCTTAATTTTAAAAAGTGATCCATTGAGAATTGTGGGGCCCACAGATACATGTTTGACATCCAACCCATCCAAATAAATGCACCACACTTTGATTTCATATTACAAAATTTACAAGGGAACCATCGATGGCCGAGCTATTATCATTTCTAAGCGTAAGTGGCTTGAATTATTTCACTCCAAGAGAACCTATGAAGTTGCAATTCTATCCCAAATTAACCATGCGAACGTGATGAAGCTACTCGGATGTTGCCTCGAGACCAGAATTCCATTACTGGTTTTTGAATTCTTCCCCCACAAAAGGCTTTATCAACAAATCCACGAAGTAGGAACTTTTCATGATATTTCATGGGAAAATTGCTTAAAGATTGCCACAGGAATGGCGTATGGAATTACCTATTTGCACATAGGCACACCCACGCCCATCATTCATAGGGATATAAGATCCAGGAAAATTTTGTTGGATGAAGATTGTAATGTCAAAATTGTTGGTTTTGATCTATCGGTGTCGATGCCCAAAGGTGAATCAAAGATAAAATGCAATGTCACAGGGACTGACGGGTATCTTGATCCAGAGTACGCTTTGAAGGGGGAATAATCAGAAAAGAGCGATGTTTACAGCTATGGGGTAGTTGTGTTTGAGATTTTAACAGGAAAGACTGCTAAAGAATTGCATTATTACGATTCAATTTTTCTGTTTGTTGAATGCATGGAAGAGAAGCGTCTTGGATTTGTCAAGGCAAATTTTCTTAAAGAGGCGAAGAGAGATCAACTGATGGCATTTGTACAGCTTGTTGGGAGATGCCTAGCACGAAGCTGGGAGAAGAGGCCTACAATGAAGGAAGTTGTTCAAGAACTCCGACGAATTAAAGGGTTATGAAAGTTGTCAAGAACAAGCCCTGCTCTTTGATCACCATATGTCCCTTAGGATGTGATGAGATACATTTTCTTCAATATCATGTAATCAACATTGGCATTGTCACAGCTTCAGCCCAGCTGTTTGTAGTCATTGTAAAGGAGATTTCAATCAAATTGAAAGGGGTTCAATCATGTGGGGTCTACTAGAATGGGTCCAAAACAGCAATCCAAGCCAGTACGGTGTAGGATCTTATGAAAAATGACAAAAAAATTGAGAATCTTGTATTTCTCTGATGAATGGACCAACCCCATTTCAGGTCCAGACCATCTACATGGAGGGACCCTACCAAATTAACTTCTTGGATCTATGCATGTGGTAGGACATGGAGGGGTTGTGTATTTAGCAACCTCTCTTTTATAAGTCAAAGCCAAATCAAACCACACTTCTAATTTCATGATTTGTGCATGCAAACTCACCACAATGTGAACATAGTTCTTTAACAGATTAGAATTTCCAAAATTCATGAAGTGGAACTCTTTTGTATTGCATTGTAAAGAAAGAGCTCTTTTATATCCTCACAAGAATTGTTTTGTGATTTTTATGAATTCCATTAACAGTTGAAATCCTAAAAATTGTGACCTATTTTTTCCAGTCTTGGCCAAACACACCTTTAAATACTTTAAAAATCACAAATGGCATAGGCTTGCATGGAAGCTCTTTGGAATTTTAGCATATCTTGTAAAATCATTGATCTTTCAATGGTCATAATCTCTGCCCTAGAACTCAGGCATTGGCGACGCATTTCGGATTTGTCACCGATGACTACGATCATCTTCGCAGTTCTCCCAAAGGCCACGATTGGTCACAGTTCTTCTTCCCAAGTATCAAGCTGCAGAAGTCCAAGAAATCAACCTTTATCGACGTGTTTGGATGCACTATCAAATTGAAATGCAATCATTACACCAATGAAACAGGTATAACTAAATTGTAGTTTCTTTAGCATTCATATCTACAATTCAGGTTCCAACTAATGAATATTGATGCAGGGAAGAATGTGAGGTAGAGCACCGTCTTCCTTGGGATAATAACTATTCCAAATCCACGAAACTTCTCTAGACTCCTCACAGAGATTTCTCGAATCTACGAGAAAAGAAACAAGAAAATAGAAATAAATTCTAGAAAATTCGTAATAATTTGATTGATGATGTAATTTGAGATTAAACCCCTTTAAATAGGGATACTAAGCCATGAAATAAGTTTTGAAATCAAACTACTAGAACTCATATAATTCGCAACTTACTATAAATAGTAAACTTACTGTTTATAGACGATCGTGATGTATACTAGTGTGCAAGGTTTTCGGCCAAAAATAGCAAGTGACATCCTGTTTGGCTTCACCACACTGTTCTCCTAATTATTCTAATCACTTTTCATGTTGGGCGCAACTCCTGGAGCCCAACGGTTGAAGAGTTATACTAAAACTAAAACTTACTATAAATAGTAAAATGAAATAAAAACATGAATTCGACCGTCGATCTAATGGTAGTTCGTAAATTTGCATGGGCTGGATAAAGTAGCTCGTCCTACCCTAAAATCATTTATAGAACGTCCAATGGCTCATTCTAGTTTGCGAGATATGTCCGTTTTAAGTTCTGACGGTCCGGATCACTTCTGTTGTTGACCAGGCCTAGGTGCATGTTTATCATGTACATGAAAGACAATCACATGCATGCATAAAAACACATATAGAGAAAAAAATCTCAACAATTTAATGAACATATATATATATATATATATATATATATATATATATATATATATATATATATAGGGAAAAGGTACTATGCGCTCGAGCGTAGTAAAGCGGTCGTCCGTGAGGTCGAGTTGTGTGGGCCCCACCGTGATGCCTTTCGAACATCAGCACCGTCCACCAGATGAGCGAGCCCAGGGTGGGCCCACACGGCCCAAAATCATCCGTCCATGTAACTCAGGTGGGCCATACCATCGGAAAACATAAGTATACACGCAAAAACATGTAAATGCACTTGGTGGCCCCCACCTGAGTTGTGGATACCACCTGAAACTTGGTATAAAATTACATTCAAGTGGGACACACATGATGGACGGTATTGATCATAAAAATAGTCTCGAAAGGTCCCCAAAAATGGTTTTGAATGTTTCAATGGTGCACGGCCCCTCTCAACTTCTGTACGTTGTGTGGCCCACAAAAGTCACGGATTGACTTGATTTTCAGCCGTGTAGGCCTCCTCTGGAATGGTGCATCTGGTGGACGGTGTGGATTTTTGAACGGCATCACGGTGGGGTCCACACCAGCTCGACCTCACAGACAACCGCTTTACGCTCGAGCGCATAGTACCTTTTCCCATATATATATATATATATATATATATATATATATATATATATATATATATATATATATATATATATATATATATATATATGTGTGTGAGCGCGGGTGTGTGAATGTCAGTCTGATGGGCGGCAGTCCAACATTGACCAGCTTCTAGTCCTAAGTTTTTCAGCGTCAACTAATGAATGGCCTAACTTCGACGTTGGATGCAGTCAGCACAAACCACATGATTCTTCCATTGTTAGTTCCCCTGGTATTCTCATTTCACATCTGATTATACGTCCAGATTCAAAGGAGGATTTTTTAAAATTATTATTATTAGAAAAAAAAAAAAAAAGACTCTCACGGACGGTCCTGTCAGGGTGATGTATTTGTTTTATACACGCCGTTAATTTATTTTGACAGATAATTTTAGGGGATGAGCCCAAAACAAGGAGCCAGATTGAAGTCTTAAGTGGACTACACCACTGAAAGCGACGGTGATTGAAAGTTTTGCGATGAAAACTTCTTCTTAGGGTATAGAAGTTTTTGCATCAAGATGATATTTATGTTTTCTCCATGTGATAGGATTGTCGTACTGAGTTACTAATTAAGTAGGCTTTTATTGTACCGAGTGAACTCACTTGAGCCTACTATGAATATATGTGCGTTATCCACGCCGTTCATCTGTTTTTCCAGATCATTTTAGTGTTGAATCCAAAATATAAGTATTCTTAAAGATCAAGTTGACCATACCAAAGGAAGAAGTGGAATAATGAGTTCCACCGTTGAAACCTTGCTAGGGCCCAAAGTGATGTTTATTTGTCATCCTACCTGTTCATAAGATCACATAGAAATGGATGAAGGGAAAACACAAATATCAGCTTGATCCAAAAATTCTGTGGGCCCCAAGAAATTTTCAACGGTAGAATTTTAATTCACACTGTTTCCCGTGTCGAGGTCCACTTGAGATTTGTATATATTTCATTTTTGGGATTAAACCATAAAATTATATTTTAAAGTGGATGGACGGAGTAGATAAAATATTTAAATCACGGTGGATCCCACAGAGTTTACTAAGTATGCTTAGCGCACCGAGTTACTCCGTACGTAATCCGCTTCCATTATCAAGATGATATTTATGTTTTCTCTTCTTACAGGTCTATGTGACATGGCAAATAAACGTCGGGCGGGCCTAGAAGTTTGTACCAGTAGGAATTCAATCTTCACTAGTTTCTCTGATGTGGTGCACTTGATACTTTAATGTACCTCCATTTTGGGCTCATGCCCTAAAATAATATATCAAAATGAATGTACAACATGGATAAAACATATACATTAAGGTGGGCTCCAATGATCCTCTACCTCAGTCCTGGTGGGGTAGTAACCAATCCACCCCCAGTAGAAGCTTCCTAATACTTCTTTCTTTCTTCTTTTAGTAGAAATGACATAATCAGCAGCCTGCTCTCTAATCTATCAATCTATACTGTTCATTAGGTTTAATGCACATTTCATAGGCCACCTGACGCAGGGGAGGACGTGAGGTCGAGCACCGTCTTCCTCAAGAGGATAACTATTCCGAATCCACGGAACTTCTCTGGACTCCTCACAGAGACTTTCTCGAATCCACGAGAAAAGAAAGCAGAAAATAGAAATAAATTCTAATAAATCCAAACTAGATTAATGAATACATAAAAACGAGTTCACAACCCTTTAAATAAGGGTACTAAGCAATGAGAAAGAAATCATAATCAAACTACAACTAAAACTCCTAGAATTCGCGACTTACTATAAATAGTAAACTTGCTATTTATAGACGGTCGTGATGTCTACTAGTGCGCAAGGTTTTCAGCCAAAAATAGTAAGTGTCCTATTTGGCTTCACCAAACCGTTCCCCTAATTATTATAAGCTCTTTTCATGTTGGGTGCAACTCCTAAAGCCCAACGGATGAAGAGTTATAGTCAAACTAAAACTTACTATTTATAGTAAAAATGAAATTGAAACAGGGAAACGATCGTCGAATCAGGGTTTTTCGCAATTCCGAGTGTCGCAACCTGGCGTAGAGGGGTTGGTTGGCTAAAGTAGCTCGTTCTACCCCAAAATCATATATTTTACGTCGGCTAACTCATCCTGGATTGTGAGATACGCCTGATTGAAGGTCTGATGGTCCAGATCACTTCTGTCGCTGACCGGGCCTTTTCTGATCCATCTTTGCCATGTAATTGTCCGCGACCCACTCTACATCACCACCATGAACACATCACAATAATGTAACAAATATGGGTCCTTACTCTTACTCTAGTGGTAGACTGGTTGAGGGTTTGAGTACCCATAGGTGGTGAAATCCAACCATGGCGTGAGTGTGTGGTGGTGTGTAAAAATAATAATAATAATAATAATAATAATAATAATGTAACAAATATTAAACATTTGATCAATCTCCATAAATATGGATGGTCAAGATTACTTTAAAAAATTAGTCTAAGCAAGAATTTGATTCATTTAGTTGTTAGGTACCATCATCGCTTGGCTATGATTCTAAAGAATCACCTTTGTTTTAACATTGTAACTATTCCATCCATGGCTTTATTGAAAGGATGGCTATAGAAAATAAGGCCAAATCAAAAATGTATTGGATAATCCGATCAGCGTTATTTTTATATGGTAGTTCATGAAATATGTTCTGAACTAAATGGACAGTTCAGATCGATCAATTGGACCTTCCAAATGAACTGATGCAATAAGGAGCACTATATATAACTTATAGTGCTCCAAAGGCAACTAAGCATTTTTCTATTAAAATAATGGACCCAGGGACTGGATGGAGATCCGGTGAATTGGGTCAGATGGTTCTGGTATCTGTGGATTTAGGTACCCGATTACAGCTCTAGATTCATGACTTCAGTGGCATGAGGCTCATTTTGCGAATCCACATTGTTTGGTGTGAGGCCCATAACATCAAACGGTTACAAATGGTTTGGATAAGTTAGCAATGACTCGAGAACTTTGTTCTCTCATCTAAACAGTTGATATCATGGGCCCCATTGTATGGCCATGCATAGAAAATCTCCCAATGAAAGGACAAATATTCTACGGTTTGGATCTGTTGGTGTGGTGTATATTTTGTGGTAGTTTCTCAGACTACTGTATTGTTCTACTTTTATAGACAGAGAAGGGAGTGCTGAACGGAATCTTATCCACTCTTCTCTATTCTCTGTTTATGGAAGTAGAAACAAATACTCAAGTCTGTATTTCATTTAAGAGGGATTCCCTGATCTGCAATTTCTGTAAGTGAAATAAATTTATGTTCTTCTTGTTTTTTAGATTCTACAATTTCCTATTTTTGAGCAAATTTTTTAATTGAATTTTTATTTATTTATTTATTTATTTTATGATGATGGCACCAAGTCCTCGGATCCTTGACTTCGGAGATTAAGAGACCATTACTTTCAACGCGTTCGGATACTGTCAAGTTAAATTGTAGTTACCAGTCTAATAATAGCCGGTATTTGGTCGTGGAAAATATTATGGAATCATATTGATTAATCATGAAATTTAATGCAACCAAACACACCCATTTAATCAAAAGGAAAAAGTTTGTAATTTCCTTAGAATTGGTGCCCAGGAAGTTGGCTTCAAATTCCAATCACAATAAGTTCAAATTCTTTAGGTTACTTCCTCATTAAAAAGTTGGTTTTTTCACTTCATTTGTGCACTCAAGCCATAGATATCAAAATGGCATTTGGGCATTTGGGAAAAAATTGTTCATGTTTAATTCAGTCTCGATCATTAAAAAATGTGGTAAAAAAAACAAAAATGCTAAAAATTTGGTAAATGAGAAGTTTGCGTTAAATATATTGGGGACGCAACAAGCCCTAACACAACTTATTTGGTGCGAAAGCAACCATATACGGAATCACATAACACAATAGAAAAATAAAAATTCAAACAATCACAGAGAACACATGAATTTTACGTGGAAAAATCATTGCAGTAAAAAATCACAACACCAAGTGACAAACAATCCACTATGAACAGAAAATTACAAGAGAGAACAACTTACAGATGTCAAAACCTTGGCTTTCTCCCTCTCAAAACTCTTGGCTCTTATGCTCTCTCAATCTCATCCACCCTAATCATGTATTAACCTGGTTTATATAACTCATGTATAAAATTAGAAACAAAATAGCGCACTTTCGCATTCCGCTTAGTCGCACATTCGGTCGACCAAGACATCAACAGTCTCTCAGTCAACCAAAGCAAATCTTGGTCAATTAGGAATATCACAGCGTGCTTCGGTCGACACAAGAATTCCTCGGTCGACTGAACAACATTGCAATAGATTAAAGACAATCTAACAACAATCTCCACCATGAATTTAATCTTAAACCTCTACTGCTTTAAGTTGCTATTACCATATCTACTTATCTTCATAATAGCACTATCATTGTCGCTTCTTGTGCACACTCCGTCTTCATTCATTTTTTAAGCCCAAAGAAGTCGAGCAAAATCTGAACTTTTTTACGGAAACCACATTCGTAAGCATGTTTGGCGGATTCTCACTATTGTAAATCTTTTCAATAATAACATCACCTTCCTCTAACATCTATCAGATAAATTTATGACGAACATCAATGTGTTTAGTCTAGGAATGGTATACCGAGTTCTTTGCCAAATTGATCATGCTTTCGCGATCACAATGCATAGGCACAACTTCATACCCCCAACTCATTCATCATTCATTTCAGTCAAATAGCTTCTTTGAATACTTTCATCACTGTCATATATTCTACTTCGTTTGTGGAACACTACCAAAAAACATGACAACGCCGATGGCTAAAAACCATCAATGTAATCCTTGCCCAACATTAAAAGCCATCCGAAGGACCATCGGGAAAGGGGGTGTCGGCGTTGCTCGCTAACAGCCATAACCGTTGGGATTGCCAATGGCTTTATTCAATATATACCTTTGATAAGTAAAGAATAACATGATACAAA
This sequence comes from Magnolia changhungtana, assembly GCA_030180095.1. Classification (NCBI taxonomy): domain Eukaryota; kingdom Viridiplantae; phylum Streptophyta; class Magnoliopsida; order Magnoliales; family Magnoliaceae; genus Magnolia; species Magnolia changhungtana. The sequence goes on along the minus strand of JASAUF010000115.1, from coordinate 4,074,169 downwards.
ACATAGATTCATGAATGAAAATAAATTAAAGAAGAATCTAAGAGGAGCTATTTTTAAATTTTGTTAGGATACATTCCAATGCATCCCCAATACTTCAATAGTTTGTTGATTGGATAAGAGTCTTTTAAGTTCAGGAATGAGAATCTAAAAGGAGTTATGTTACAATACATCCACAACAAGATACCTATGCAACTTTGGTTATTGCATAGGTTCTCTTCATTGATTCAAACCGTTTATGTAGTCATCTCAGATGCATAATATTAGAAAAAAAAAAAAAAAAAAAAAACCAGATTGAAATGTCTCAACCCTTTTGACTATTCAAAAGTTGGGAAGACTATCCATGTTCAAAATGAAAAGAGTCAGATGCTGCAAGAATCAGCAATAGAAAATGACACGATATAAAAATCTAAAGAAAAAAGAATTACAGAAGAAAGACAAAAGGCAAACCAACAAAGCTTCTAGGAATAGTGTAAAGGTTATACATGAAATACAAAAATATTATACCCAATGTAACAAGGACAATTTCCTTTTCAAGGGAATTCCATGTCTGAACAAAGCCATGAATAACATTGCCCATGATTCGAATTCTCAAATAAAGAAGCAAACAAACATTGCCCATGATTCTTTCCATCATTTACATCCCATCCATTAACTTTCTTCGTGAGATTTGAACTAACCCGGGTATAGTTTTCCTATCCCATGTTTGTCTAAGACTATTCTAACATCTTCGGTCCTGTCCTACATGCGTGACTTGTGAGTTATGCTAGAAGCTACCATTTTCATCTATAAACATATAAATTAATCTGCAACGGATGCCACTAAGACTGCCATTAGAAAAGAAAAATATGCCCATGAAGCATGCGAAAGAAGGGCCCAGCTCATCAAATTCACCCATATCTGCACCATTCCACTGTATATTTTCACACTCAAGATCACCGTCCTCCTCGTTACCAATCGGAGCGTCAATCACACTAATGGCGTTTCTTTGCAGCTTAACTTCTATGCCAGTTTTTAGAACCTGCACCGAAGTGGAATACATTCAGAAAGTGCACTTGTTACCCAAAATTACAAGAGGAAAACAGCAAGGGATGTCTACAAATGATGGGGTTCTGCAATACTTGCAATCTACAACTTAGCACATCAAGACAAAAGCAAATGGGAAATGGAAATGCAATCAATCAACCTTTACAAACCACAAAATATCATTAAAATCTAGGGGGGAAAACACCAGACAAATTTGATTTCATAGTTATGAAGAAATAAGATAATCTAGGTATCTTCTAAATATCAAAACGGACTAACCCATTACCTCTTGAATTGCAGCCAAAGCTTATAAGCCCAACACCTCCTCTCCTTAGACCTTCCCCAGCTCAACCCATTTACATGTCAACAAAGGAAGAAACATGCGACCAATTATAACAAAAAAAAAAAAAAAAAAAAACCATTTCCTATCAAAATCATTAGTCAGTCCAAAACACCTCAAAATTGATAGAAAACTGTCATGATTTTTCCATTCAAAGAAAATTAAAAATAAAACCAGCCCATTAACCAACATTGAGAGAACATTTGGTTGCTCCAAAATATCATGAAATTTCATGAATAAACAGTCTAATTTGGTGTAAAATTTCATGATATTCTTTGCAACCAAACACACTAACAACAAAAAAAGGTTAAAAAATAATAATAATAAAATAAAATCAAACAACCAAGAAATTGAACTGAAATTATAAATTATTTTTATTGATTAACATTAAGTAGGGGGCTAAGGCACACCCAACCTAACATCCAACTGAAAGCCTAACCATTCTGAGCCGTACAAAAAATAGAGTTTGTGCAATTTTTGGGCATGTTCCCAAATCCTAACTGAAAATTTCTATTATGGTATCAATCGGGTGTGAAATCGTGTGACAACTATTAATAAGGCCCCAGAATGGTACGGATCAAGATCATGTGAATTGGGTCAGATACTTCAGGTATAGCCTCACTCAATTCGAGATCGAGAGAATCATCTGCACAATACTCGACAGGGATCATGTCAAATATAGAAAGTCAGAAATTCTTTCAAAATAACGAAATAAATGAAAGTCAAAAGAGATACAAATGGATAAATATAAAAGACCAAAAAACAAACATGTCGTTATTTTCCATAATATTTCCAATAAAAAGAAAATCATTTAAAAAATCCATGGATTTTGGTACCCGTTTACAGCTCTAGATTCATGACTGCAGTGGCATGAGGCTCATTTTGTGCATCCACATTGTTTGGTTTGAGGCCCAGAACATCAAACGGTTCCAAATGGTTTGGGATAAGTTAGCAATGACTCGAGAATTTTATTCTCTGATCTAAATAATTGATATCATGGGTCCCATTGTATGGCCCATCCACCAAAAATCTCCCAATGAAAGGACAATTATTTTACAGTTTGGATCTGTTGGTGTGATGTATATTTTGTGGTTGTGAGGCCCAGAACATCAAACGGTTCCAAATGGTTTGGGTAAGTTAGCAATGACTCGAGAATTTTGTTCTCTAATCTAAACAATTGATTTCATGGGCCCTATTGTATGGCCCATGCACCAAAATTCTCTCAATGAAAAGATAAATATTCTACAGTCTGGATCTGTTGGTATGGTGGTCGTTGTCTCTCAGACTACTGCACTGTTCTACTTTATAAACAGAGAACTTTTCTATATTCTCTGTTTGTAAAAGTAGAAACAAATACCTCTCTCTCTCTCTCTCTCTCTCTCTCTCTCTGAAGTCTTTAGTTCATTTAACAGGGATTCCCTGATCTGCAATTTCTGTAAGTGAAATAAATTTATGTTCTTCTTGGCTTTTGAGATTCTACAATTTCCCATTTTGAGCACCTTTTTTTTAAATTTATTTTTATTTTTTATGATGGCACCAATTCCTCGAACCCTTGACTTGGAGATCAAGAAACCATTACTTTGAACGCTTTTGGACGTAGCACTGTCAAATTAAATTGCAGTTACCAGTCTAATAATAGTCTGTGTTAGGTTGCACAAAATATCATGGAATTAGATTGATTAATCATGAAATTTCATGATATTTAATGCAACCAAACACACCCATTTAATCAAAGGGAAAAAGTTTGTATTTTCCTTAGAATTGGTACTGAGGAAGTCAGCTTCAAATTCCAATCACAATAAGTTTAAATTCTTGAGGCTACTTCCTCATTACAAAGTGTTGGTTTTTTAATTCATTTGTGCACCCAAACCATAGATAGCAAAATGGCATTTGGCAAAAAAATAAAAATTGTTCGTGTTTAATTCAGTCTCGATCATTAAAAGATGTGGTAAAAAGAATAAAAATGCCAAAAATTCGGTAAATGAAAAGTTCAGGTAGAATATAATTTAGATTAAAAATGAAATGAAAAAAAAAATGGCTATATACATGCATATATATGTGTAGATAGCATAGATGAATAACATGTAAAATAAATAAATAAATAAATAAATTTAATTAAAATATTTAAATTGCCTCAAAAAGGTTTTTTTAATAAAAGTTTTTTATTGAAAAGAAACGTGTTTAATTCAGTTTGCCCACAAAATAAAATTTTCCAATCTTAAGATATACGGAGTTTTGAACATTTTATCAATTACATGTGTATTTTTAAAAAAGATGGAGTTTAAAATGGAGTTTTACTAACCATGATCCAAACACAACCCTATTTGTTTCCCTAAAAATGCAATCCAAGGCACCACAAGTCATATAACAACAACCTTTGAATCTCTTTCCCATTGTATGCTGTTTCAACTCATTCTCATTTTTATATAAATTTTTTTTTTTTAATTACTTTTTGGAGATTTTTAGAAGAAAAAAGGAAGGGCAATTTGTGTACACTTCGAAGTCACCGTAGTAACATGGCACTCAGATGTAAGTTCTCCCAACTAATAGTTGATCTTCTTTTTGTACCTTTTCTCTTTTAAATTTTATTAATGTTAGAATAGATACAAATAATGATGAATGTGCTGGAGGTTGGAAGGGAAGGGAGATGGATGACTAGGATTAGGGCTAAATTATAGCTCTGATACCATGTTAAATTTTAGGAACTACGTTTTACAGAACTGTTGTGTCATTATTCCACTTAATAGATATACATGTATCCATCCACATACATATCTATATTATATATAGTTGTACATAGATATACTATACTCTAACAATTAAAAAGGATAGGATTTAATCTTTGAAAAGTGAATTTTGTGGTCATTCTCACAGGCTACAACAGTTGGTTTGGTTCTTGCTTGAAACCAAAATGGGACGATGAGGTCTTCTTAAGTAACGGAGCTGAGTTATTAGAAGAGTTAATTACTTCTTCCGAAGGTAAAAGTAGCCCAATCCGCATCTTTTCTGCGAAAGAGCTTGAGAAGGCAACTAACAATTATGCAGACGACCTATTTTTTCAAGAAGATTCAGCTGACAAAATGTACAAGGGAACCATCGATGGTCGAGCTATTATCGTTTCTGAGTCACAACAGTACGATTTCATTTCCGCCTCCAGAGCCTACCAAGTTGCAGTGCTATCCCGAATTAACCATGTGAACATATTGAAGATACTCGGATGTTGCCTCGAGATCAAAATTCCAACACTAGTGTATGAATTCTTCTCCAACGAGACTCTTTCCGACCGTATCCACAAAGCTGGAAGTTCATGCTATATTTCATGGGAAAATTGCTTGAAGATTGCGACAGGAGTGGCGTATGGACTTACTTATTTGCATATAGACATGGCAACACCAATCATTCATAGGAATATAAAATCTAGTAAAATTTTGTTGGACGAACATTGTAATGTCAAAATCATTGGTTTTGATTTGTCACTGCCTTTGCCCTTGGGTGAAACAGAGATAGAATGCGATGTTATGGGGACCTATGGGTATGCTGATCCATGTTATGTTGTGACGGGGCTACTATCGGAAAAAAGCGATGTTTATAGCTACGGGGTAGTTGTGTTTGAGATTTTAACTGGAAAGAAGGATAGAGAACTTTGGAAGACGGTTTCTGAGTTTGCTGAATGCACAGAAGAGAAGCTTGTTGGCTTTACTGAGGCAAGTCTTCTTAAAGAAGCGAAGAAAGATCAACTGGTGGCATTTGCACAGCTTGTTAAGAGATGCCTTTCGAGAAGCTGGGAGGAGAGGCCTACAATGAAGGAAGTTGTTCAAGAACTCCGACGAATTAAAGGGTTATGAAAGTTTCAAGAAAGCCTTGCTCTTTGATCACCATATGCCACTTAAGGATGTACTAAGATACATTTTCTCCAGTTTCATGTTATCAACGTTATGTCGTCATAGCTTTGGCCCAGCTGTTTCATGTGAATATCCAATCGAATAAAAAGGGCTCCAACTTTGTGGGGCCTACCAGAATGGGCCCAAAACGGCTATCCAGGCCATTAAAGTGAAAGTTCTTATGAAAAATAACCAGAAACAAAATGTTTTTTTTTTTTTTTTTTTTGTCATTTTTCATAAGATCCTTCTCCTTAATTGTCTGCCTTTTTTTTAGGCCCACCTTGATGTGTATGTACAATCCACTCCAACCATCAGTTGCGTCATCCATTGTCAGACCTAGGACCCAAAAATCAGACTGATCCGTTATTCGGGTGGGCCTCACTAAAGGAAACAATTGGGAGAGAGATGACTACACTTTATTGTTTTTACAGGGCCCACCATGATGAGTATGTGAAATCAACTCCAACCATTGGCTGCCTTGTGGAATTTTATGCCAGAGGTCACCATGTTTAGTTCTATCCTTGATTAGTGTGGGCCACACCAAGGGAAATAGTTTGTAGGTTTGGCATCTCTGCGTACTGTTTCCACTCGTGTGGTCCACTTGAACAATGGATGTGGCTGAAGTTTGGGCCTTGGGCGTAATGTTTGCTGATGCATATGATGGTCAGAGTGGATGTCACGTACACATTACGGTGGGGTCCACTCACATCATATACATTTGAAAATACAAATCAAAATTTTAAACTCACCACTAGTGAAAAAGAATTGAAAATCGGCATCGGTGTCCCATATCAGTTACGGCTGTGATCTAAACACGTCATCGAAGGTGTTTTAATAATTACAAAAAAATTTGATTAGACCAGAATTAATATTCTGAGTGAACGTGCTACTGTCACACCCTTTTTATGTTATAATGATCCGAACCATTCATTCTTCAGGCCACACAATTCTCACTAAATACACTTTCAGAGGATCTTTGGATTCTTCGTGTTAATGCGCCCATTTAATATAAGTGAGGCCCATGGTTAATTGAACCAGACCATTGATCTTGTGCGTCCAACCACAGATGAAGATCCAATCTGCTAAATGTTTGACCATTGATTTGTTGATTTTCCCGAGCTTTGTAGTAATAATATAATGTGTTTCATAGTGCCAACCAAACACTATAATTATGAGATGTTAAGGCTATTGGCAACGAAGGATTGAAGGTGTAGATCGTGTGACACGTGTGTCAATGTAACACCCCTGTATGAGATGTGAGCCATTCGTTGAAAAGACTCGGTGACTTGGATCGATTCATCTGGTCCCAAGGCCTCTTAGGAATACACCCAGATCCATAGCTCAAGTGGTACACTGAGTGAAAGATACCTCGTTTCAACACCGAGGTCTTGGTACCAATTCCCTAGTGGGGGTGGCTAACTGTGTGGTATGAGCTGACAGCGGGTGTACTAACAAGCTAACAAAAAACAAAAAAAAAGGCAGGAGCTCACCTGAGCCGGGGCGGAATGACCGGCCTAACTACATTTCAATTCAACTGCACAGTATATATATATATATATATGTGGGAAAAGGTACAATGCGTTGGAGCTGATTTTAACGTCCATGAGGTCGAGCTGTGTGGGCCCCACTGTGATGCGTTTCGTAAATCAACACCGTGCATTTGATGCGTCCCCTTTAAATTATGGGATATCCAAAAAATCAGCCATATCATCTAAAATCATGTGAAGACATGCTAAAAACATATAAAAGCACTTGATGGGGCCCACCTTAAATTTTCATGCACATGAAACTTGGTCTGAACTCTCATACAAGTGGTACACACATAATGAATGGGCTGGATTTGCAAACCACATCTCGATGAGCCCAAAAAAATGGTTATGAATGTTTTAATGGTGCATGGCACCTCTCAACTTCTGTATGTGGTGTGGCCCACACAAGTCACGGATTGACTTGATTTTTGAGACCTAGGCCCACGATGGAATGGTGCACCTTACTGATGGTGTTGATTATTGAAACGCATCACGGTGGGGCCTACATAGATCAACCTCATGGGACGTTAAAATCAGCTCGAGCGCATTGTACCTTTTCCCCATATATATATATATATATATATATATATAGGGAAAAGGTACTATGCGCTCGAGCGTAAAGCGGTCGTCCATGAGGTCGAGCTGGGATGGGCCCCACCGTGATTCCTTTCGAAGATCCACACCGTCCACCAGATGTACCGCTCCAAGTGGGACCCACACGGCTGTAAATCGACCATCCACGGAACTCAGGTGGGCCATACCTTCTGAAAACATAAGTATACACGCGAAAGCATGTAAAATCACTTGGTGGGGCCCACCTGAGATGTGGATACCACCTGAAAATTGGTCTAAAATTACATCCAAGTGGGATACACATGATGGACGGTGTTGATCATCAAAAAACGTCTCAAAAGGGGGCCAAAAGTGGTTTTGAATGTTTGAATGGTGCACGGCCCCTCTCCACTTCTGGACGTGGTGTGGCCCATAAAAGTCTCGGATGGACGTGATTTTCAGCCGTGTGGGCCTGTCCAAGGATGGTACATGTGGTGGACGGTGTGGATCTTCGAAAGGAATCACGGTGGGGCCCACCCCAGCTCGACCTCATGGAGACCGCTTTACGCTCGAGACCGCATAGTACCTTTTCCTATATATATATATATATATATATATATATGGGAAAAGGTACTATGCTCTCAAGTGTAAAGCGGTCGTCCGTGAGGTCGAGCTGGGTGGGCCCCACTGTGATGCCTTTCGAACATCAACATCGTCCACCAGATGTACCATTCCATGGTAGGCTTGGATGGCCCAAAATCAAGTCAATTCGTGACTTTAGTGGGCCACACTACATACAGAAGTGCAGAGGGGCCGTGCACCATTAAAACATTCATAACCATTTTTGAGGGCCCACAGAGATGTGTTTTGCAAATCCAGCCCATCCATTATGTGTGTCCCACTTGAATGAGAGTTCAGACCAAGTTTCAGGTGCATGGAAAACTCAGGTGGGTCCCACCCGTGCTTTTATATGTTTTTGGCATGTATACTTATGGTTTTAAATAGTGTGGCCCACCTGAGTCACGGATTGACCTAATTTTGGGCCTTTCAGGCCCACCATGGAATGGTGCATCTGGTGGACGGTGTTGATGTTCGAAACGCATCACGGTGGGGCCCACCCAGCTCAACCTCACGGACGACCGCTTTACGCTCAAGCGCATAGTACCTTTTCCATATATATATATATATATATATATATATATATATATATATATATATATATATATATATATATATATATATATATATATATATATCTCATGGGTCAATCATCCATTGCAAGTCAACCTCGGCCCAATCCCATCCAAGCCACAACTCGACCACACCCTGAAATCCTTTATACTCAACCTAAGCCGACCTATCTGACCCAGAACCAGACACAAAGTATATGTGATTATTTCCAACCTTAGCTAAACCTGGCCTGTAGAAAAATTATAAACAAACTAAGAGTAGGACATGCAATTGTTAATGTTTGATATGAACTTATCAAATCTAACGACATTGATGATACCACGTGACAACGATACCTTAATTAGAGACAAACAGTAGATATTTTTTTATTGTTCTAATCTTCTTCTTCTTTTTTTTTCCACGTTGCGTTTTGCCAACTACATATGGCATACATCCGATTATTGGAGTTGTTCATCAGGTGAGCTCCTCCTTGTTAACAACAATAACATCATTGTTTGACCCTTATCCTAACTAATTGGGATCAGCTATACGAATCTTGTTCACACTTAAGGTTTATAAGAAAAAAGATGTGGCCAAATTTAGACACAGCTGCCAACTTGATGTATGGCTATATAGTACATGAAACAATTGATAGCTGAAAAGACTAAGAAAATTTGTGTAAGTTGTTCATTTGTTTTAAACATTGGGCCCCGTCTGATGAATGGACTAACCACATTTCGGGTCTAGACCATCTACATGGAGAGACCCATTAAATTAATTGCTTGGATCTATGCAAGTGGTAGCACATGGAGGGGTCATGTGTAATTAACAGCCTCTCTTTTATAAGTCGAGGCCAAGTCTAATCACTCTTCTAGTTTCAGATTTTGGAATTACATAACATATGATGAGTTCTCAAAAAAGTTTGCACGAGTTCAATGCGAACAGGTGCGCAGCTGAGCATTTTGGCTATATGTGTGTGTGTGTGTGTGTGTGTGTGTGTGTGTGTGTGTGTTTTGTGCAAGGATGAATTGACATTTGCACTGGCTAATGAACAGCCTAACTTCAACGTTGGATGCAGACAACACAAACAACACATTATTTCCTAGGGGTTGACTACACAAGTCTATCTGAGTCGAGCTTGGCACAGCTTGGTCAATAGCTCAGGCCGAGTTCGAGCATGTGTGACATTTTCTCAAACACTTTGAATGCTTTTTCAATTTCTCATAGAATGCAAAACAATAACAATTCTTTATAGGTATTTCATCAAACACTTGGTGAGCAAAATCATAATCAAGATATGGGAGCAATTTTATGATGTAAAGTTTTTTTTTTTTTTTAGTGGTTTGTTTTATATTCATTCCTTCTTCGCCACAGACTGATCCCGCAGAGAATGTACACACCCTGAAACAATAGTTTGTTGAGTTATTTCATCAAACACCGCGACGCAAGATCAAAGATCAATATATATATATATATATATATATATATATATATATATATATATATATATATATATATATATATATATATATATATATATAAATAGCGAGTCATCAAGCTGATTCGAGTTGAGGTTTGATCTGAGTCGATTCAAACTCAGCTTGAAATTTTCTCGAGCTCTAAAAATCAGATAGACTTAGTCTAAAAATCGCAGGCGAGTCGAGCTTTTTCAAGTCGAGTCGAGCGAGCTAACTGAGCTAACTCGACTCATGTATGGCTCTACCTAGGGGTGTCATTGGGTTGGGCTGGCCCGTTTGGCTTTCAAGCTTGGCCTACCTAGGTCTGACTTTGGACAGGACTATGAGGCCCAAGGGCTGGGCCGGGCTTGAGCTTAATCTTTTGTGCGGTTCTAAATCAGGCAATGTTACTTCACAGCGCAAGAGGAGTTGCCGGCTTGGGTGGGCCCCACCATGGTATTTTCCTGAAATCCACCCCAACCGCTAGGTGTGTCACACCACGTAGGCCCAAAAACCTGCACCATCTGTATTTCATGTGCACCTCACAATTAAAAATAATGTATAGGGCAACGCTCACGCTCCAAACTATTTTCCATTGTGTGGCCCACCTAAATAATGGTCGAAGTTGATATCATGGTGTGGTATTTAATGGTCGGAGTTGATATCTGATACTCATTAGAGTGGGTCTCCTACAAAATAAAGGGTTGGCGTGCTATGATGGTTATTACGTGCACATCACGTGGTGGGTGTCTCCAGGGGGAGTGGATTAGGTGTGGCCCCTAGCTACCATGAGCCCCACCTTGACGTATATATTTTATATCGACGCTGTCTATCCATTTTGTCATATCAATTGAGGGTATGAACCAAAAAATGAAGCAAATCCAATTTTCAAGTAGACCATACAGTAGGAAACCTTGGTGATTGAGTGTTAATAGGTTACAAAAGTTTTGGATGAAGCGTGTCCAACTACAGAAATGGATCACGCGAGGGAAGTGCCCATATGATCATCCATAGTATCAATGTTGAAACTAATACAGAAATAATGATTTTCTGTAAATTATAAAAAACTGTAAATAATATGGAATTAGGACAGGCCGAAGCATGTATGAAACATTGTTGTAATTTCCCCCCTACTCAAATAGATTGAGTATGCAGAAAGGTTTCATGCAAATCGCTTATAGGATAGGACGAGTCAGATGTGAATCTGCGTTCAGCAAACACGAAGAACCCAAGGGAAGTGCGAAGTGTGCCACTAACACCTTACAGCCACACTGCCTCACATGCCTAGCACCGTATCCGTGATCGAGCCGATACATCTCAAACTAGGTGGGTAAACATAACGATACTTAACCATTCTCATATATACCAAAGAATTTTCTTCTCTGTTTTTCGACGTGGGACTATTCCCAAAACACTTGAAAATGAGTTTTTTTGCAAACCTTTTTATAATATATATAATATATTTTTTATTTAAAAAATATATATAAACAATATTTTATAATAGTCAAGCCATTTTGTAATGATGTATATGTTTTTTCCAGGCCGTTGATCCATTTTTCCATTTAATTTTAGGGCATGAGTTAAAAAATAGGCAGATTTAAAGCTCACGTGGACCACATCACAGGAAACACGGGGGATTGAACGGTTACCAATGAAAACTTCCCAGGCTGCAAAAGTTTTCTATGTGTTTCCCTTCATCAGGTCTGTGCGACCTTATAAGCAGGTTAGTTTTGACAAATAAACATCACTGTGGGCCCTGGGAAGGTTTCAATGGTGGACATCATTCTCTCTACTGTTTCCTGTGGTGTGGTTCACTTCAGCTTTGGATCTGCCTCAATTTTGGCCTCGTGCCGTAAAATTAGCTGGCGAAAAGGATGGACAGTGTGGATGAAACACATAGATCATGGTGGGCCCACAGAGCTTTGACACCAACTAGCTGGCTGGAGTTGGGGTCACCAGCCAAACCGCGTCCCCTGGTTACAGGCATTCCGTATCTTGTAGATTCCCTGCGAGAAATGACGATTTTACCCTACTCACTGTGGCCCCCACAACTAACGTTCATGAGATGCATTTCCATCTGGTCATGTCAACCGTTACAAGAGATCCGGAGAATTCGGCGTCCAGCCGAATCGCCTGTAGATGATACAGTCATGTATCGGCCGATACGTGCCGGTTTCCCACGATATTTTAAACCTTGGTTACAGCTTAAAAAAGGCTTGCTTTGAGCTGTCACGCACCTATGACTTTTGGTAAAAGCTTTTCTTTTAGATAGCGACCTTCGTTTATTCGTTTTTATTATTTATTTTTCAAATGAGTGCTGATTCATCACAGCGTAAATAGTGTCCTAGCGTGCCCATTTAATACATGTGGGGCCCATGGATCGTTGATCTAAACCGTTAATTTAGTGCATCCAGCTACAGATTGAAATATCCAAGCGATACAATCTTTGTCCTTTTCTCTCAGCCAGTGATGTATGGATTTTCTTGACCATCTATACTTTGTGTCATTCTAGTAGGGGAGATCATTTTGGGCCCTGCATCTACACTACAAACATAAGATCAACGGTCTGGATGGTCCAACCATGGCCCCCATTGGTATATAAATAATAATTCATTAGGATACTAACACGTGACATTGCATCAAGACCGTACAATTCCTCGAACCAAAATCATCCCATAAAGTTAGGGAATTTTGTCTCCCACCCTCCTTTTCTTTTCTCCTTTTATTGGATGCTCTTGATGTATGAAGAGAGAGAGAGAGAGAGAGAGAGTATTTCCAAAATACAAAAATATTGATAGTCTGGGGAGCATGAAGATCCATAGGCATGCACTTGTTAAAACGTTCCAAATAGTGGGACCCATCTTATATGAATTATAATCCAAAAAAGTAGACGGACTGGATCTTCCTAATTGTCTGATTAGTAACCATCACATCAATGGTTAAAAATGAAAACAGTCAATAGTCCAAATTCAACAAATAAATTCAATTAATCGGAGACAAAATCATCCAATTGATCTTATTTGTCACTGGTGGGCCCCATGATTTGGAGGTTTTTTATTCGGGGTACATGTGTGCCGCGCATGTACACTAGTGGTATGCATGTTCATAGATTTCCGTACTCTCTCGGAGCATCAATAACAGCTCCATAGTCCAAAAATGAGGCGTCTCCTTTTTCCCACCTCTGAGGTCCATTTTACTTTTACCCCCACGTCCTCTTCACATGGGCTATATTGCTTGAGCAATATAATGGTGGGCCCCATCTATTCTTAGGCCAGAAATTGAATGGTTAAGATTGTTTCATCGAGGAGATGTTTATGTCTGATTCCTACAATGGTCAGAAGCAGACCAATGATATGGATTACCAAATTATGGGGCCCACTTGTTAGAATTGATAACTAGTGTACACCGTGCCAAGATGTGGGCCATGTATCATATAATTTCTCATTGTGCATCTTAGCATGAAAAAATTAGCACTATACACTCGTCCCTCTTATGCCTTTTTTTTTCGACGCCCGAAAACTTATGTTATCAAAGTAAACTTTTAGGTATGGAAAAAGGGTTTTGGACAAAAATATCTCTGGTTTTTAGAGTAAAGCAGTTGGAAAAAGTAATGGGAAGAAGTCTAGTTTGGTAAGGTAGGTTTTGTTCGGGTTGAATAAAAAAATGTTATGCCTTTTTTTTTTCAACGTCCGAAAACTTATATTACTAAAGTAGATTTTTTATCTACTGTGCAATCTATATCTCAGCGCTTCTATATCCTCGTAATCAGTTAGATCTCTCCGTTTTCTTTGTTTCTCTTATTGTTTATCCACTCCTGTGTGAGTGAAGAAGTTTGTAACGTTTTACTTCATAGTGGATTGTTGATCTGGATGAGGTCCCGTAGTTTTTTTATCTCTTCGAGGGTTTTCCACGTAAAAATCTCTTGTGTAGTGTGTGATTGATGTTATCAAAGGTGAGAGAGAGAGGAAAAGAGAGAGAGGAAGCTTATAGAAGGGAGGTTCTGCTCGTGGAGGTTATCTACTGTGCAATCTATATCTCAGCGCTTCTATGTCCTCGTAATCGGTTAGATCTCTTCGTTTTATTTGTTTCTCTTATTGTTAATCCACTCATGCGTGAGCGAAGAAGTTTGTAACGTTCTATTTCATAGTGGATTGTTGATCTGGACGAGGTCCCGTGGTTTTTTACCTCTTTGAGGGTTTTCCATGTAAAAATCTCTTGTGTGGTGTGTGATTGATGCATTGATTGTTTTCATTGCTTTATTATCCATAATTCTGGTTTGTTCTCGAGGGCTAGATCCTAAGGTTTTGTGCAAGGCCCCCAACACCTTCGAACCCTTGACTTGGAGATCAAGAAACCATTACTTTGAACGCTTTTCGATGTAGCACTGTCAAACTAAATTGCAGTTACCAGTCTAATAATAGTCTGTGTTAGGTTGCACAAAATATCATGGAAATAGACTGATTAATCATGAAATTTCATGATATTTAATGCAACCAAATACACCCATTTAATCAAAGGGAAAAGGTTTGTATTTTCCTTGGAATTGGTACTGAGGAAGTCAACTTCAAATTCCAATCACAATAAGTTTAAATTCTTGAGGCTACTTTCTCATTACAAAGTGTTGATTTTTTAATTCATTTGTGCACCCAAACCATAGATAGCAAAATGACATTTGGCAAAAAAAAAAAAAAAAAAAAAAATGTTCGTGTTTAATTCAGTCTCAATCATTAAAAAGTGTGGTAAAAAAAATAAAAATGCCAAAATTTTGGTAAATGAAAAGTTCAGGATGAATATAATTTAGATTAAAAATGAAATGAAAAAAAATGGCTATATACATGCATATATGTGTGTAGATAGCATAGATGAATAACATTAAAAAAAACTTTAATTAAAATATTTAAATTGCCTCAAAAAGGTTTTTTTTAATAAAAGTTTTTTATTGAAAAGAAAATTGTTTAATTCAGTTTGCCCACAAACTAAAATTTTCCAATCTTAAGATATACGGAGTCTTGAACATTTTATCAATTACATGTGTATTTTAAAAAAATATGGAGTTTAAAATGGAGTTTTACTTACCATGATACAAAGACAACCCTATATGTTTCTTTAAAAATACAATCCAAGGCACCACAAGTCATATAACAACAACCTTTGAATCTCTTTCCCATTGTATGCTGTTTCAACTCATTCTCATTTATTTATTTATTTTTATTATTTTTTGGAGATTTTTAGAAGAAAAAAGGAACGGCAATTTGTGTACACACTTCGAAGTCACTGAAGTAACATGGCACTCAGACGATGTAAGTTCTCCCAACTAACAGTTGATCTTCTTTTTGTACCTTTTCTCTTTTTAAATTTTATTAATGTTAGAGTATAGATACAAATAATAATGAATGTGTTGGAGGTTGGAAGGGTAGGGAAATGGATGACTAGGATTAGGGTTAAATCATAGCTTTGATACCATGTTAAATTTTAGAAACTATGTTTTATAGAATTGTTGTGTCATTATTCCACTTAAAGTAAGTAGAATGTATAAAAGAGATGAGAGATCTGTATACAATCTTAATAGATATATATGTATCCATCCACATACTTATCTATATTATATTAAGTAGTACATATATACACTGCTCTAACAATTAAAAAGGATAGGATTTAATCATTGAAAAGTGAATTTTGTGGTCATTCTCACAGGCTACAACAGTTGGTTTGGTTCTAGCTTGAAACCAAAATGGGACGATGAGGTCTTCTTAAATAACGGAGCTGAGTTATTGGAAGAGTTAATTACTTCTTCCGAAGGTAAAAGTAGCCCAATCCGCATCTTTTCTGTGAAAGAGCTTGAGAAGGCAACTAACAATTATGCAGATGACCTATTTTTTCAAGAAGATTCACGGTACAAAATGTATAAGGGAACCATCGATGGTCGAGCTATTATTGTTTCTAAGTCAAAACAGTCCGATTTAATTACCTCCTCCAGAGCCTATGAAGTTGCAATGCTATCCCGAATCAACCATGTGAACATAGTGAAGATACTCGGATGTTGCCTCGAGATCAAAATTCCAACACTAGTGTATGAATACTTCTCCCACGAGACTCTTTATGACCGTATCCACAAATCTGGAACTTCAGGCTATATTTCATGGGAAAATTGCATAAAGATTGCGACAGGAGTGGCGTACGGACTTGCCTATTTGCACACAGACATGGCGACACCAATCATTCATAGGAATATAAAATCTAGTAAAATTTTGTTGGATGAACATTGTAATGTCAAAATCATTGGTTTTGATTTGTCACTGCCTATACCCTTGGGTGAAACAGAGATAGAATGCCGTGTTACGGGGACCTTTGGTTATTTGGATCCATGTTATGCTGTGAGGGGGATAGTATCAGAAAAAAGCGATGTTTACAGCTACGGGGCAGTTGTGTTTGAGATTTTAACCGGAAAGAAGGGTAGTAAGCTTGGGGAGGCGGCTTCTGAGGAGTCGGAGTTGGTTTCTAAGTTTGCTGATTGTTGGCTTTGTCGAGGCAGGTCTTCTTAAAGAAACGAAGAAAGATCAACTGATGGCATTTGCACAGCTGGTTAGGAGATGCCTTTCGGGAAGCTGGGAGGAGAGGCCTACAATGAAGGAAGTTGTTCAAGAACTCCTACGGATTAAAGGGTTATGAAAGTTTCAAGAAAGCCTTGCTCTTTGATCACCATGTCCACTTTAGGATGTACTATGATACATTTTCTCCAGACTCATAGCTATGGCTCAGATGTTTCAACTGAATATCCAGTCCAACTTTGTGGGGCCTACCAGAATGGGCCCAAAACGGCTATCCAAGCCGTTAAAGTGAAACTTCTTATGAAAAATAACCAGAAACAAAGTGCTTTTTTTTTTTTTGCCATTTTTCATAAGATCCTTCACGTTAACTGCCTACCTTTGATTTTTTTTTTTTTTTTTTTTTTTAGGCCCACCTTGATGTGTATGTATAATCCACTCCAACCATCAGTTTTGTCGGCCCCAAAATCAGGATGATCCTTTGTTCAGGTGGGTTTCACTAAAGGAAACAATTGGGAGAGAGATGCCCACCTTTATTTTATTTTTTTTACAGGTCTCACCTAAATGATTATGTGAAATCAACTCCAACCATTGGCTGCCTTGTGAAATGCTAGGGGCCACCATGTTTAGGTATATCCTTGATTAGTGTGGGCCACACCAAGGGAAATAGTTTGTAGGTTTGGCATCTCTGCGTACTGTTTCCACTCGTGTGGTCCACTTGAACAATGGATGTGGCTGAATTTTGGGCCTTGGGCGTGATGTTTGCTGATGCATATGATGGTCAGAGTGGATTTCACGTACACATTACGGTGGGCCCCACTTGCATCATATACATTTGAAAATACAAATCAAAAATTTTAACTCTCCACTAGTGAAAAAGAATTGAAAATCGGCATCGGTATCCCATATCAGTTACGGCTGTGATCTAAACACGTCATCGAAAGTGTTTTAATAATTAAAAAAAAAAAATTTGATTAGACCAGAATTAATATTCTGAGTAAACGTGCTACTGTCACACCCTTTTCACGTTATAATGATCCGAACCATTCATTCTTCAGGCCACACAATTCTCACTAAATACACTTTCAGAGGATCTTTGGATTCTTCGTGTTAATGCGCCCATTTAATATAAGTGAGGCCCATGGTTAATTGAACCAGACCATTGATCTTGTGCGTCCAACCACAGATGAAGATCCAATCTGCTAAATGTTTGACCATTGATTTGTTGATTTTCCCGAGCTTTGTAGTAATAATATAATGTGTTTCATAGTGCCAACCAAACACTATAATTATGAGATGTTAAGGCTATTGGCAACGAAGGATTGAAGGTGTAGATTGGGTGACCGTGTGTCAATGTAACACCCCTGTATGAGATGTGAGCCATTCGTCGAAAAGACTCAGTGACTTGGATAGATTCGTCTGGTCCCAAGGCCACTCAGTAACTCACCTGGGCCGGGGTGGAATGACCAGCCTAACTACATGGTTCCAATTCAACTGCACAAAAAATAAATAAATTAATAAAAATTCCATTCAGCCAAAGAAAAGCCAAATATTCTTGAGCTCCGTTCTTCCCATATGTGTGGTTTTTTAGCTTATGGGTCAGTCATCCATTGCAAGTAGGGGCGTACGTGAACCGAGCTAGCTCGGTTAGCTCCCTCGACTCGACTCGAAAAAGCTCGATTTGACTTGGTTTGAAGCTGAGTTCGAGCCAAGTTGAGCTGATTTTTCGAGCTAGAAAATGAGTTCGAGCCGAGTTCGAGCAGGCTCCAGCCCGACTCGGATCGAATCCAGCTTGAATCAAACCAGTTCGGTGACTCGGTTACTTTGCCATTGATGTTGCTCACCAAGTGTTTGATAAAATGACTCAACGAAGTGTGGCTGGTGGCAAGGAAGGTATGTACATGAAAGAAATACCCTTTTTTTCTTCATTTTTATGTTGCTTAGGTGTTTGATAAAATACCTTTAAAAACCATTGCTTTTGTTTTAAATTTAGATGGATTTTGAAGGTGCAGTCCAAGTGTTTGTGAAAATGCCTCAATGGCAAACTCGGCTCGATCTTGGCTTGAACTCGGCCTGAGGTGGCCCTAGTTGCTGACCAAACTGAGTTGAGCTGGCCAGTCAAGCTCAAGGACCGAGCTGAGCCAAGTTCAAGCTGAGGTCAGCCAGTGGCCGAGCCGAGTCGAGCTGAGGTCAACCAGTGGCCGAGCCGAGTCGAGCTGAGGCCAGCTTGACTCAGTTCGGCTCGATGTACACCCCTAATTGCAATTCAACCTTGGCCCAATCCAACTTAAACCACAACTCGACCACACCCTGAATTCCTCTATACTCAACCTAAGCCGACCTATCTACCCAAACCCAAGTACATGTGATTATTTCCAACCTTAGCTTAACCTGGCCTGTAGAAAAATTATAAACAAACTAAGAGTGGAACATCCAATTGTTAATGTTTGATACAAACTTATCAAATCTAACGACACAGATGATGCCATGTGACAACGATACCTTGATGAGAGACAAATGAAGATATTTTTTATTGTTCTAACCATTTTTCTTTTCCACGTTGCGTTTTGCCAACTATGCATGGCACACATGCGATTATTAGAGTTGTTCATCAGTTGAGCTCCTCCTTGTTAACAACAATAACATCATCGTTTGACCTTATCCTAACTAATTAGGATCGGCTACACAAATGTTGTTCACACTTAAGATTGATGAGAAAAAAGATGTGGCCAAAATTTAGACACCAGCTGCCAACTTCATGTAAGGCTATATAGTACATGAAATAATTGATAGCTGAAAAAACTAAGAATTTTTTTTTTAAGTTGTTCATTTGTTTATAACACTGAGCCTCGTCTGATGAATGGACTAACCACATTTCGGCTCTAGACCATCTACATGGAGAGACCCACTAAATTAATTGCTTGGATCTATGCATGTGGTAGCACATGGAGGGGTCATGTGTAATTAATTAGCAGCCTCTCTTTTATAAGATAAAGCCAAGTTGAATTACTCTTCTAATTTCAGATTTTGGAATTACATCACGTATGATGAGTTCTCAAAAAAGTTCACATGAGTTCAGTGTGAACTGGTGCGCAACTATGTTGTTGATAGATGTCTTAAAATTGTCAAACAGGCTTAATGTCATCAAGGAAATTCGGCCAGTGCAAGATAGTTCGGCTGAAAATCCAGCAGCATATTCTTTTAAATTTGCGAGAAGTTCGGCTAGCCCGAGCTCTGATTAGGCCAGTCGAAGGTTACACAGTTTGTGCATGGACTGCGTAAATTTGAGGCAGTTTCCGGACTATTCCAAGTCGGTGCAAAAGTAGGGTTTCCTAATATATAAATCGGAGTTCCTAGGGCCATTCTAAGAGAGTGTTAAGGCTTTTTAAAGGTACTCCAAGGGCTTCTAGAATGGGTTCTAAGGTTTCAAAGGGTGTAGCAAGGGTGAGATTCCAGGTTGTTCGAATCGGGTAAGTCTGCTCTCTTTGTAATTTATGCTTTCATAGTGGATTTCTATCGCTTAATTTGTGTCGCGGTTTTTTCTTATAAGGGTTTTTTCATGTTAAATCTTTGTGTTCTCTTTGTACTTGCTTGGTACCTTTGGATTGTTATCCTAAATTCATATCTGTGTGATTTCGCAGAAAAAATCCCAACAAGTGGTATCAGAGCAATCGTTAGGGCACAGAAATGAATTTAAGGGATAAGCAATAATGGTAAGCACTAGGTATGATATTGAGAAGTACTCAGTGAAAATTAACTTTGAGTTATGGAAGATCAAGATGATCAGTTCCTTAATCAAGCAAGGCGAAGATGGTGCTGTTGAGGAGCGAAAGTCTACTATGATTGAAGATGATTAGAATCTTCTTTATACAAAGGCTTATCCTCAATCTGTTTATGTCTCACAAATGAGGTTTTCTATAATGCCATGAGAGAGAAAATTGCGGCTAAGTTATGAGCGAAGTTAGAGGATGTTTATGCGAAAAAATCCTCTGAAAATCGCCTACAGTTGAAGCGTCAGTGGTATAACTTTAAGATGGCAGAGGGTGGAGATCTGGAGGCTCATATCGATAACTTTAATAAATTGATTTGTAAATTGCTGGATATAGAGAAAGTGATGAAAGATGAAGAACAAGTATGTATGTTGTTGAATTCTCTTCTAGCATCGTATGAGTCATTCAAGGACACAATGTGCACCATAAATAAAACCCTGAGTGTCAACACCGTTATCTCAACCCTTGAAGGGAAGGCCATGAGAAAGTTAAACGGCGACATGGGGACATCTTCTGATACACTGTTTACGAGGGGCAAGAATTTTGAACAAGATACATGATCTTCAAGTTTTAGATTCAAATCCAAGCGCAAAGGCAAAGGTAAGATAAAGTGCTGGAAGTGTGGGATGGAAGGATATATAAAGAAGGATTGTGAAAATCCTAAATCGAAGAGAGAAGAATTTAAGGCTTCGTACAGGGAGACCAATATTGCCATATCAGATGGATCGAGTAGATGTGATGGTGATGTCTTGTTTGTATCAACGATCAGACGCCCATACGATGATCGTAAGGGCGAATGGATCCTAGACACAGGGGCACTTTCACATAACTCCTCATCGAAGTTACTTCACCAGTTACAGAGAGTGCGTGGTGGACATGTGTTTATGGATAATGACATTGCCTGTAATGTTGTGGTTGTTGTTATAGTGTGCATCAAGATGTTTGATGGGACAAAGCGTACCCTGACTGATGTGAGGCACATTCCTGATTTGAAGAAGAATCTGATTTCTCTTGGTGTACTTGAGGCAATGGGCTACAAGTTTACAACTATTGATAGTGCTCTTAAAGTATCTAAGGGGACACGGGTAATCATAAAAGTACAACGACTCGGTAATCTTTACAGGTTTATCAGGAGCACTTCAACAGGTGGAGCTACAGTGGCTGTAGCGGATTTCACCTCTGCATGTATGTGATATGCTTGGCATGGCTATATGAGTGAGTAGGGCATGAAGGCTGAGATGCGCGGATAGAGATACAGAGCAGGTGGAGCAACCACCTGTGAGAAAAATCACACCACATGATCGCAAGATATCAGCGAGGTATGTGGACGACTCGAATATCGCATATGCCCTCATTGCAAACGAGAGGGATCCATCTTCTATTCAAAAGGCCTTAGGTGAGCCCGGTGCTGAGAAGTGGAAGGTGACTATGGACAATGTGATGGACTTGATGTACCTGATCAACACATGGG
Source organism: Magnolia changhungtana (assembly GCA_030180095.1). Taxonomy (NCBI): domain Eukaryota; kingdom Viridiplantae; phylum Streptophyta; class Magnoliopsida; order Magnoliales; family Magnoliaceae; genus Magnolia; species Magnolia changhungtana. Next base: position 4,052,431 of record JASAUF010000115.1, on the reverse strand, counting down.
AGCTGGTAGAGCTTCCAGTGAGCCGAAAAACGATTGAATGCAAGTGAATCTTCAACAGGATACAACATAGATACAGAACGAGGCTGGTAACGAAGGGTCATGCGCAGAGAGAAGGGATTGACTTCTTAGAGATATTCGCGTCAGTGGTATAGCAGGTGTCTATTAGATTCGTATTGGCGCTAATTGCCCAATGCGATTTCAAGCTAGAACAGATGGATGTGGAGATTGCACTTCTACATGAAAAATTGGAAGAGTTGTTCTTCATGAAGCAACCAGAGCGGTTCGAAGTTAAAAGGGGCTAAGAAAAAAAGTTTGTAGGAGGTCGTTGCACGACCTGTCGCCTAGGCAGTGATATAAAAATTTGATTCCTTCATGGTGATTCAAGAATTTTTTTAGGAGTGAGTACGATCACTGTGTCTATTGCAAGACACTGAGTGATGGCACGTTCATCATCTTAAAATTGTATGTTGATGCCATGTAAATCGCCAATCATGACATGTCTGAAATCAACGTACTGAAGGCTCGGTTAAGTAGGACATTCAAGATGAATGATCGGGGGGCTGCAAAGATGGTTCTTGGCATTGACATTCATAAAGACTGGAAGAGGAGTAGACTTTGGTTATCACGGGAAGAATACCTTTAGTAGGTATTGATCAAGTATGTGATGGACTAGGCAAAGTCGGTGAGCGTTCCCCATGCGGCTCACTTCAAGCTTTCCTCATGACAATGTCGCAAAACAAATGAGGAAAAATAGGTTATGTTGCATAAACCTTATTCGAATGCGGTTGGCAGTGCATGCCATGGTCTGTATTACATCGGTTATTTCACAGGCAATCGGTGTTGTGAGAAAATACCCCGGCAAGCAATATTGGATGGCGATAAGATGGTTACTTAAATACATTCGAGGTACAGAAGACTACGTCTTATTTTTAGAAAGATAGAGAAAAAGGTAGTAGGGTATGTGGATTTAGATTATGCATGCAGTGTCGATTTCAGAAAGTCAATTTCAGGTTGCTCATTTGTATTAGTGGGTGGAGCAATTAGTTGGATGTCGAAGCTTCAGTATGTGGTGGCTCTTTCCACAACCGAAACAGAATTATCCGACAGGTGCTTGAAGAAGGAAGTGTAACACTAGAGAAGATTCATACTAGCATGAATCCTACAAACATGCTTACCAAGGTTGTTCCTACAGAGAAGTTCAAGTTCTGTGTAATTTCTCTAGGCTTGGTAATGGCATAAAAGGAAGATGGAGTGTGCACGAGAAGCGTTGATGAAGCTATGATGCAAGGCAGAGATAAGAGAAGATGTCGATAAGCTGCACATTTGAAGATTGAAGACATGATTGAGATTGTTATTGATAGATGTCTTAAATCTGTCAAACAGGCTCAATGTCATCAAGGAAATTCGGTCAGCCCAAGATAGTTCGGCTGAAAATCCAACAGCATATTCTTTTGAATTTGCGGGAAGTTCTGCCAACCTAAGGTCAAGTTCGGTTAGCTCAAGCTCTGCTTAGGCCAGCCGAATGTTACGTAGTTTATGTGCGGACTGCGTAAATTTGAGGCGGTTTCCGGACTATTACAAGTTGGTGCGAAAGTAGGATTTCCTAATCTATAAATAGGAGTTTATAGGGCCATTCTAAGAGAGTGTTAAGGCTTTCTAAAGGTATTTCAAGGGTTTCTAGAGGGAGTTTTAGGGTTTTAAAGGGTGTAGCAAGGGTGAGATTCGAGGTTGTTCAAATCGGGTAAGTCCTCTCTCTTTGTAATTTATGCTTTCATAGTGGATTTCTGTCGCTTTGTGCCGTGGTTTTTTCCCGTAAGGGTTTTTCACGTTAAATCTTTGTGTTCTCTTTGTGCTTGCTTGGTGCCATTGGATTGCTATATATATATATATATATATATATATATATATATATATATATAGAGATATAGAGAGAGAGAGAGAGAGAGAGACTTTTGTGTAAGGATGAATTGACATTTGACTTCAACGTTGGATGCAAACAACACAAACGACACATTATTTCCCAGGGGTTGAGCTGTACACAAGTCTATCCGAGTCGAGCTTGGCACAACTCAGCTCAGCTCGGTCAACAGCTCAAGCCAATTCGAGCCGAGTTCAAGCTCGTGCAACATTTTCTCTAACACTTTGAATATATCTTCAATTTCTCATAGAATGCAAAATAATAACAACTTTTTACTGGTATTTCATCGAACACTTGGTGAGCAAAATCAAAATCAAGATATGGGATTGGTTTTATGATGTAAAGTTTTTTTTAGTGGTTTGTTTTATATTCATTCCTTCTTCGCCACCAACTGATCCCGCGGAGAATGTACACACCATGAAACAATAGTTCATTGAGTCATTTTATCAAACACCCGGCGAGCAACATCAATATAAACAATAATTGAGTCACCGAGCCGAGTCGATCTGAGTCTATTCGAGATGAGGTTCGATCCGAGTCAAGTTGAACTTAGGCAAGCTCGAACTCGGCTCGAAATTTTCTTGAGCTCTAAAAATCAGCTTGACTTGGCCCAAATCCATTTTCGAACTGAGGCGAGTCGAGCTTTTTTGAGTCGAGTTGAGCGAGCCGACCGAGCTAACTTGACTCATGTACGGCTCTACCTAGTGGGCTGGGCTAGCCCGTTAGGCTTTCAGGGCTAAGTTTGGACAGGACTATGATGCCCGAGGGCCGGGCCGGGCTCGATTTTAATCTTTAAGTGTGGTTCTAAATTAGGTGGGCTTCCCATAGGCCCAGCCTACCCGGCCTGATTTTAAATTGCAGTTTCGAACTTGATCTCAAGCATGAGTTTTTTTTTTTTTTTTTTTTTTTTTTTTTTTTTTAAAAAAAAACCAGCCAAATGTTACTTCACATTGCAAGAGGAGTTGCCGGCTTGGGTGGGCCCCACCACGGTATTTCCATGAAATCCACCCCCAACCGCTAGGTGTGTCACCTTACAGTTAAAAATAGTTTATGGGGCAATGCTCACCCTCCAAATTATTTTTGGATGTGTGGCTCACCTAAATAATGGATGGACCTGATTTTTGTGCCAAGAGCTATGTTTTGGTGTGGCATTTAATGGTCAGAGTTGATATCTGACACACATCATAGTGGATCTCCTAAAAAATGGAAACGGATTGGCTATTCCCCCTGCCACCAGCCCCGTGGCTGATGGTCAGTGTTCTGTGGGACCCACCATGATGTATATGTTTCATCCATTCCGTTCACCCACTTTTAAATGTCATTTTAGGGCATTATCCCAAAACTGAGATAGATATAAATCTCAGGTATAGCACACCACAGGAAAACAATAGTGATGGGATAACCACCATTAAAATACTCCTAAAGCCCACTGTACTGTTTATTTGACATCCAATCCGTTGATTAGGTCATAAAGGACCAGATGAAGGGAAAAAACAAAGATCATCTTAATCCAAAACTTTTATGGCCCCAAAAAAGGTTTTTAATGGTCGACGTTCAGTCAACACTATTTTCTGTAATGTGGTCCACTTGAGATCGGGATATACCTAATTTTTGATCTCATATCATAAAATGATCTGTAAAAACAGATGGACGGCATGGATGAAACACATACATCATGGTGGGGCCCACAGAGCACCCACCACCAGTCACTGGCCGGTGGCAGGGGGAGTAGCCAATCCGTTTCCCTAAAAAATAAAGGGTGGCCTGGGATGATGGTTATTACATGCACATCACGTGGGGCGGGCGTCTCCAGGGGGAGTGGATTAGGTGCGGCCCCTACCATGAGCCCCACCTTGATGTATATATTTTATATCTACGTTGTCTATCCATTTTGCATATTATTTGAGAGTATGAACCCAAAAAAGAAGCAAATCCATATCTCAGGCAGACCATTCGATACAAAACCATGGTGATTGACCTTTAATGGGTCATAAAAGTTTTAGATGAAGCTGATATTTGTTCTTTTCCCTTCATCCAGGTTCATGTTGCTTTATCAACGGATAAGATGGCAAATTAACATTACGGTGGGCCTAAGGAATTTGTAATTTTAAAGCATTCATTACCACTATTTCCTATATTTTGGTTCACAAGAGATTTGGATCTTCTTCATTTTTTTTTTATTATGTCATTTATGATCTGGCATAACAGATGAAAGGCATGCATATAAAATAAATATTGATATAAAAGGCATGGATATAAAATAAATATATCAATGTGGGCATGCATTGTCTCGAGTGAGAAATTGGATTACGTACTGAGTTACTCAGTACGCTCTTATATCACTGAGTAAACTCAGTTGGGCCTACTGTGAATTTATGTGGTTTATCCGCACCTTCCATCCGTTTTTCCATCTCATTTTAGGCGTTGATCCCAAAATTGAAGCTTATAAAAATCTCAAGTGGACCATACCACAAGAAACAGTGGAAATAATTATTTCCACCATTGAAACCTTTCTATGCCCCACAGTGATGTTTATTTGTCATCCAGACTGTTCATAAGATCAAACAAACATGGATGAAAGGAAAAAAAACAAATACAATCTTGATCCGAAACTTCTGTGGCCCCCAAGAATTTTTCAACGGTATACCTTCAATTCACACTATTTTTAGTCATCAATTAATCAATTTCAAATTTCTTAGAATTTATTTCTATTTTTCTGCTTTCTTTCCTTGTGGATTCGAGAAGTCTCTGTGAGGAGTCCATAGAAGCTCCGTGGATTCAGAGTAATTATCCTCATCACGTTCATCCCTGCGTCAATTGGTATCAGATAGAGGATTCCCCTTGAGCCGATGGCAAACAATGAAGGTATGAATCAACATCCTGTGGACGGTGATCCAGAGATTCGTTATCTTTCGGAAAGAATGGAAGCTTTCCATCAGAAGAATCAGTTGACCATGCAAGGGATACAGGCAACCCTCAACCGTCTTGCGGATGCGCTACTTTCGTCCCGAGCCTTAGGCGGTGCTCCACCACTTATGATTGCTCCACCACCTATGGTTGCTGTACTACGCAACCCTGATTTCCGTAGAGCACTACCAATGGCAAACCGTAGGGCTACACCAGATGATTCAAGTTCTAGCGAAGATGACCTTAATAAGGGTTTTGCCCGACGACCAATCCATGGAGGTGATCATCTAGATCGTGCTGAAAGAGACTATCGAGGTAAGGCTGAACTTCCTAATTTTAACAGTTTATTATGTATAGAAGATTTTCTTGATTGGCTAGCCGAAGTAGAGAGATATTTTGATTATATGGACGTGTCAGATCATAAAAGGGTAAAATTAGTAGCGTTTAAATTAAAATCTGGTGTTTCTGCATGGTCGGAACAATTACAACTCTCACGAGCTCGCCAGAACAAGGCGCCCATCTCATCATGGCCACGAAAGAGACGTCTTCTTCGATCACGATTTCTCCCCAGTGATTATGAGCAGATGTTATTCCACCAATATCAAAATTGCCGACAAGGAAATCGAACTGTCACAGATTACACTGAAGAAATCCAGCGGTTGGCTACGCGAAACGATCTGTCAGAATCTGAGTCACAGAAGGTGGCACGATTTATAGGTGGGTTGCGGCCGACAATTCAGGACCGAGTTCAAATGTTCCCAGTCAGGACCGTGGATGAAGCAGTTCAACTGGCAGGTAGGATAGAAACACAACTTACAAGATCTCCTGCTCGTCTATATCCTTCAACTTGACCTCCCATGACGGGTCCCACGCAGGATCCAGTGCTGGAATGAGGAAAAGATCCAGTAGGAGAACGTCCTCAACCTCCTACAACCGCAAACCGTGATACGGGGAGCAACTCATCCAGACCTCAACGTGCAGCACCCACAATAGCGGGCTCGAGTAAGATTCCAAATCCTTATGCTCGACCAAGGTCGAATAATTGTTACCGCTGTGGCCAGCCAGGCCACTTATCAAACACTTGTCCTCAACGTCCCGCAACACACTTGACTATAAATGAAGGGGGCATTGAAAATGAGGCCGCAGAAGAAGACCATAGTTTTAATAAACATGAACAAACCACTGAAGAAATAGCAGATGGCGATGAAGTGACGGGCGAGGATCGTGGCAAATTTCTAGTTGTGAGGCGATTACTATATGCCCCACAAAAGGAATTACATCAACAGCGACACAATATATTTCGTACTCGGTGCACTACCAACGAAAAGGTCTGTGATGTGATCATAGACAGTGGTAGTAGCGAGAACATCGTCTCAAGAGTAATGCTGGACAAGTAGCAGTTACTGACGACGAAACATCCTTCCCCGTACTCAATTGGCTGGAAAAAAAAGGTGAAAGAGACCAAGGTAACTAAACAATGCACTATCTCATTTTCAATTGGTAAAAATTATTGGGATCAAATACTTTGTGACGTGGTCGACATGGAAGCTTGTCATATGCTACTTGCCGACTCTGGTAGTCGGACCGTGATGCGACCCATCGGAGACGAGATAATGTCTACATATTCGTCAAAGATAGTCGAAAAATAATCCTTACTCCTATGGCACCAGAGAACCACCCTAAAGCCTCTAAAGTGGAGGGGAGTTCCCTCTTGACCATTCTGGATTTTATGGAGGAATCCAAGAAAACTGACGAGGTATATGTCGTAGTGGTGAAGGGCGAGGAAGAGGAACCCTCAAACATTTCTTCAAGTTTAAGACTGTTGCTAAACAAATTTAAAGAAGTCTGGCCTGAGGATTTACCTGATGGATTGCCCCACATGAGAGACATCCAACATCACATAGACCTCATTCCTGGGGCTAGCCTGCCCAACCGCCCTCATTATCAGATGAGTTCGAAGGAGTGCGAGATACTTCAAGGGTAAGTGGAGGAATTGATCCGTAAGGGTCTATTGACAGAGAGCATGAACCCATGTGCCGTACTAGCATTATTCATGTCAAAAAAGATAAAAGCTGGTGCATGTGTGTCGACAGCCAGGCAATCAACAAAATTACAATCAAATTTTGGTTCCCAATACCACGGTTGGATGACATACTCGATATGCTAGAAGGGGTCATGGTGTTCTCTAAACTAGATCTAATGAGCGGGTACCATCAGATTCATATCTGACCCAGTGATGAGTGGAAAACGACATTCAAGACCAATGAGGGGTTGTATGAGTGGCTGGTCATGCCCTTCGGCCTATCGAACGCACCAAGTACTTTTATGCGTTTGATGAATCAAGTTCTAAAATCGTTCATTGGCCGATTTGTGGTAGTATATTTTGATGACATATTGATATATAGCCAGGATGAGGCGGAGAAAAGGAAACATCTCAGGCAGGTGCTGCAGGTCCTACAAATTAACAAGTTGTACCTCAACTTGAAGAAGTGTAGTTTTTTAACTGACAGCCTGTTGTTTCTAGGATTTGTTGTAACGTCCACAAGCATTCGTGTGGACGATGAAAATGTGCGAGCTATTAGGGAATGGCCGATCCCAACAAACATTCATGAGGTGAGGAGTTTTCATGGGTTGGTGACTTTTTATCGTCGATTTGTGTGAGATTTTAGCACCATAGTCACGCTTATAACAGATTGCATGAAAAATGGACCATTCCAATGGACTGATAAAGCTGACAAGAGCTTTCATGAGATCAAGCATCGTTTGTCTACAACACCGGTCTTGGTGCTTCCTAATTTCGACAAATTGTTTGAGGTTGAGTGTGATGCTTCATACATCGAAATTGGGGGAGTATTATCACATGAAGGTAGGTCGGTAGCCTTCTACAGCGAAAAGCTCAGCGAAGCCCGAAAGATGTAGTCGACTTATGAGCTTGAGTTGTACGCAGTTGTTCAGGCACTACGACATTGGCGGCATTATCTAATTCAAAAAGAGTTTGTTCTGTACACTGACCATCAAGCATTAAAGTTTATTAATAGTCGGACTAACGTGAATCGTGTGCATGCTAGATGGGTTGCGTTTTTACAGGAATTCAAGTTTGTTCTGAAGCACAAGTCAGGGCAGCAGAACAAGGTGGCTGATGCACTTAGCCGTCGTGCATCACTACTGAGCAACAAGGTGGTCAGCTTCGATTGTCTTAAGGAGCTGTATGCCGAGGATGAGGACTTCAAAGATTCTTAGGTGAAGTGCCAATAAGGTCACCCCAGTGACCTTCATATACAGGACGATTTTTTCTTCAAAGGGAATCGATTGTGCATCCCCCAAAATTCTATGAGGGAGCAGATTATTCAGGAGCTACATGGAGGTGGACTTGGTGGACACCTTGGGTGAGACAAGACTCGAGCTCTTGTGGAAGAGCGGTATTACTGGCTGCAATTAGTATGTGATGTGGGAAAAGCCGTACAACATTGTCATATTTGTCAGACTTTCAAGGGATAATCTCAGAATATGGGCCTCTACACCCCGTTACCTGTGCCTGACGGTCCTTGGGAGGATTTATCAATGGACTTCGTGCTTGGTCTCCCACGAACACAATGCGGTATGGATTCAGTGTTTGTGGTGGTAGATCGTTTCTCTAAGATAACACACTTTATCCTATGCAAGAAGACCCTCGATACAACACACGTGGGGAATCTATTTTTCAGGGAGGTCGTATGGCTACATGGGGTCCCTAAGACCATTACTTCTAATCGTGACACAAAGTTCATTAGCCACTTTTGGCGGACTTTGTGGACTCGATTCGATACATGACTTCAATTCAGCAGTGCTTATCACCCACAAACTGATGAGCAGACCGAAGTTGTAAATCGCACGTTGGGAAACGTCCTTCGCTGTATTTCAGGAGAAAAACTGAAGCAGTGAGATTTGACCTTATCTCAAGTAGAGTTTTCATTCAACAACATGGTGAACCGCTCGATAAGGAAATCACCGTTCTAGATTATCTATGGATGAGTACCTCGTCACACGCTTGACTTGATCCCTCTGCCCAAGCACCCAGGCACGAGCATTGCTGTAGAACATATGGCAGACAAGATCATGGACATCCATGCGGAAGTGCAGACCAAGCTACATGCCTCGAACGAGAAGTACAAGGAACAAGCGGACAAGCACCGGTGATAAAAAGTGTTCGAGATGGGCGACTACGTTATGGTACATCTGCGCAAAGAGAGATTTTCGACCGAAACGTACAACGAGTTAAAAAATAAGAAGATTGGACCCATCCCAATCATTCGAAAGATCAATGACAACGCTTATGTTATTGATCTTCCAGATGACATGGTGATCTCACGGACTTTCAACGTCGCGGACCGGATCGAGTATCATGAACCAGGGCAGGATGAGAAGTCGAAGACGAGTTCTTTTGAAGTGGAGGGGATTGATATAGAGCGAGTCGCAGACAGTTTCATGGCCAAGATGGATCAGAAAAGGCCCGGTCGATGAGTTACCTGACGTATCTCACAATCTGGAATGAGTTACCTAACGTAAAATATATGATTTTGGGGTAGAACGAGCTACTTTAGCCAACAAACCCCGATACGCTGGGTTGCGCGGCTCAGAATTGCGAAAAACCCTTGGATTGACGGTTGTTTCCCTGTTTTAATTTCGTTTTTACTATAAATAGTAAGTTTTAATTTTATTATAACTCTTCATCCGTCGGGCTTTAGGAGTTGCACCCAACGTGAAAAGAGCTTAGAATAATTAGGAGAACGGTTTGGTGAAGCCAAATAGGACACTTACTATTTTTGGCCGAAAACCTTGCGCACTAGTAGACATCACGACCGTCTATAAATAGTAAGTTTACTATTTATAGTAAGTCGCGATTTCTAGGAGTTTTAGTTGTAGTTTGATTTAATTTCTTTCCCACTGCTTGGTACCCCTATTTAAAGGGTTGTGAATTCGTTTTTAGTCATCAATTAATCAATTTCGAATTTCTTAGAATTTATTTCTATTTTTCTGCTTTCTTTCCTCGTGGATTCAAGAAGTCTCTGTGAGGAGTCCAGAGAAGCTCCTTGGATTCGGAGTAGTTATCCTCACCACGTTCATCCTTGTGTCCGGTATCCATGGATTTCGGTACCTGTTTACAGCTCTAGATTCATGACTGCAGTGGCATGATGCTCATTTTGTGAATCCACATTGTTTGGTGTGAGGCCCATAACATCAAACGGTTACAAATGGTTTGGATAAGTTAGCAATGACTCGAGAACTTTGTTTTCTCATCTAAACGGTTGATACCATGGGCCCCATTGTGTGGTCCATGCACAGAAAATCTCCAAATAAAATAACAAATATCCTGTAGTCTGGATCTGTTGGTGTGGTGTATATTTTGCGGTATTCTCTCAGACTACTGTACTGTTCTACTTTTATAGACAGTGAAGGGAGGGCTGAACGGAATCCTATAAACTCTTCTCTATTCTCTGTTTGTAGAAGTGAAATAAATTTGAGGGATTCCCTGATCTGCAATTTCTGTAAGTGAAATAAATTTGTCTTCTTGCTTTTGAGATTCTACAATTACCCATTTTGAGCACCTTTTTTTCTTTTATTTTTCTTTTTCTTTTTATGATGATGGAACCAATTCCTCGAACCCTTGACTTGGAGATCAAGAAACCACTACTTTGAACGCGTTTGGATGTAACACTGTCAAATTAAATTGTAGTTACAAGTTTAATAATAGTCTGTGTTTGGTTGTGCAAAACATCATGGAATTAGACTGATTAATCATGAAATTTCATAATATTTAATGCAACCAAACACACCCATTTAATCAAAGGGAAAAAATTTGTAATTTCCTTAGAATTGGTACTGAGGAAGTCAGCTTCAAATTCCAATCGCAATAAGTTCAAATTCTTGAGGCTGCTTCCTCATTACAAAGTGTTGGTTTTTTAATTCATTTGTGCACCCAAACCATAGATAGAAAAATGGCATTAGGCATAAAAAAAAAAAAGAATTTGTTCGTGTTTAATTCGGCCTCGATCGTTAAAAAATGTGGTAAAAACAAAAAAAAAACAAAAAGCGAAAACACGAAAAATTCGGTAAATGAAAAGTTCAGGTTGAATATAATTTAGAATAAAAATGAAATGAAAAAATGGCAATGTGCATGCATATATCTGTGTAGATAGCATAGATGAATAACATTTAAAAATAAACTTTAATTAAAATATTTAAATTGCCTCAAAAAGGTTTTTTTAATAAAAGTTTTTTATTGAAAAGAAACGTGTTTAATTCAGTTTGCCCACAAAATAAAATTTTCCAATCTTAAGATATATATACGGAGTTTTGAACATTTTATCAAGTACATGTGTATTTTAAAAAAATATGGAGTTTTACTAACCATGATCCAGACACAACTCTATTTGTTTCCCAAAAAATGCATTCCAAGGCACCACAAGTCATATAACAACACCCTTTGAATCTCTTTCCCATTGTATGCTGCTTCTACTCATTCTCATTTTTTATAATTTTTGGAGATTTTTAGAAGAAAAAAGGAAGGGCAATTGGTGTACACTTCGAAGTCACCGAAGTACATGGCACTCAGATGTAAGTTCTCCTGGTTGATCTTCTTTGTGTACTTTTCTCTTTTTAAGTTCTATTAATTTTAGAGTATAGATACAAATAGTGATGAATGTGCTGGAGGTTGGAAGGGATTTGGATGACTAGGATTAGGGCCAAATCATAGCTCTGATATCATTTCAAATTTTAGGAACTCCGTTTTGCAGAACTGTTGTGTCATTATTCCACTCAGAATGAATATAGAATATATAGAAATTATTCCACTTAGAATAAATAGAATATATAGAAGAGGTGGGAGATCTATACGAAATCTTAATAAATATACATTTATCCATCCACATACTTATTTATATTATATCCAGTTGTACAAAGATATACTATACTCTAACAATGAAAAAAGATTTAATCTTTGAAAAGCAAATTTTTGTGTTCATTCTCACAGGCTACAACAGTTGGTTTGGTTTTGGCTTGAGACCAAAAAGGAGCGATGAGTTCTTCTTAAACAATGGAGCTGAGTTATTAGAAGAGTTAATTACTTCTTCCGAAGGTAAAAGCAGCCCAATCCGCATCTTTTCCGCGCAAGAGCTTGAGAAGGCAACTAACAATTATGCAGATGACCTATTTATTCGTAAAGGTTTTTATTGCAAAACGTACAAGGGAACCATCGATGGTCGAGCTATTATTGTTTCGAAGTCAAAACAGTCCGATTTAATTTCCTCCTCCAGAGCCTATGAAGTTGCAATGCTATCCCGAATTAACCATGTGAACATAGTGAAGATACTCGGATGTTGCCTCGAGATCAAAATTCCAACACTAGTGTATGAATTCTTCTCCCAAGAGACTCTTTATGACCATATCCACAAAGCTGGAACTTCAGGCTATATTTCATGGGAAATTTGCTTAAAGATTGCAACAGGAGTGGCGTATGGACTTTCCTATTTGCACATAGACATGGCGACACCAATCATTCATAGGGATATAAAATCAAGAAAAATTTTGTTGGACGAACATTGTAATGTCAAAATCATTGGTTTTGATTTGTCACTGCCTATGCCCTTGGGTGAAACAGAGATAGAATGCGATGTTATGGGGACCTATGGGTATGCTGATCCATGTTATATTGAGACGGGGCTAATATCGGAAAAAAGCGATGTTTATAGCTATGGGGCAGTTGTGTTTGAGATTTTAACAGGAAAGAAGAATAGAGAGGTTAGGGAGTCGGGTTCTGAGTTTGCTGAATACACAGAAGAGAAGCTTGTTGGCTTTGCTGAGGCAAGTCTTCTTAAAGAAGCGAAGAAAGATCAACTAATGGCATTTGCACAGCTTGTTAGGAGATGCCTTTCGAGAAGCTGGGGGGAGAGGCCTACAATGAAGGAAGTTGTTCAAGAACTCCGACGAATTAAAGGGTTATGAAAGTTTCAAGAAAGCCTTGCTCTTTGATCACCATGCATGTCCACTTTAGGATGTACTAACATACATTTTCTCCAGAGTCATAGCTATGGCTCAGATGTTTCAACTGAATATCCAGTCCAACTTTGTGGGGCCTACCAGAATGGGCCCAAAACGGCTATCCAAGCCATTAAAGTGAAACTTCTTATGAAAAATGACCAGAAACAAAATGTTTTTTTTTTTTTTTTTTCTTTTTTTGTCATTTTTCATAAGATCCTTCACCTTAACTGCCTGCCTTTGATTTTATTTTTTTTGAGGCCCACCTTAATGTGTATGTACAATCCACTCCAACCATCAGTTGTGTCTGCCCAAAAATCAGAATGATCCGTTATTCAGGTGGGCCTCACTAAAGGAAACAATTGGGAGAGAGATGTTTTTATTTTTTACAGGGCCCACCGTAATGATTATGTGAAATCAACTCCAACCATTGGCTGCCTTGTGGAATGTTATGCCAGGAGCCACCATGTTTAGGTATATCCTTGATTAGTGTGGGCCACACCAACGGAAATAGTTTGTAGGTTTGGCATCTCTGCGTACTGTTTCCACTCGTGTGGTCCACTTGAACAATGGATGTGGCTGAATTTTGGGCCTTGGGCGTAATGTTTGCTGATGCATATGATGGTCAGAGTGGATTTCCGTACACATTACGGTGGGCCCCACTTGCATCATATACATTTGAAAATACAAATCAAAATTTTAAACTCTCCACTAGTGAAAAAGAATTGAAAATCGGCATCGGTGTCCCGTATCAGTTACACGGCTGTGATCTAAACTCTTCATCGAATTAATAATTTTTTTTTTTTTTTTTAAATTTGATTAGACCAGAATTAATATTCTGAGTAAACGTGCTACTGTCACACCCGTTTCACGTTATAATGATCAGAACCATTCATTCTACAGGCCACACAATTCTCACTAAATACACTTTCAGAGGATCTTTGGATTCTTCGTGTTAATGCTCCCATTTTGATATAAGTGGAGCCTATGGTTCATTGAACCAGACCATTGATCTTGTCAGTCCAACCACAGAGGAAGATCCAATCTGCTAAATGTTTGACCATTGATTTGTTGATTTTCCCGAGCTTTGTAGTAATAATATAATGTGTTTCATAGTGCCAACCAAACACTATAATTATGAGATGTTAAGGCTATTGGCAACGAAGGATTGAAGGTGTAGATTGGGTGACACGTGTGTCAATGTAACACTCCTGTATGAGATGTGAGCCATTCGTTGAAAAGACTCTGTGACTTGGATCGACTCGTCTGGTCCCGAGGCCACTCAGTAACTCACCTGGGCCGGGTTGGAATGACCAGCCTAACTACATGGTTCCAATTCAACTGAAAAAAAAAAAAATTCCATTCAACCCAAGCAAAGCCAAATATTCTTGAGCTCCGTTCTTCCCATATGTGTGGTTTTTTAGCTCATGCGTCAGTCATCCATTGCAAGTCAACCTCGGCTCAATCCCATCTAAGCCACAACTCGACCACACCCTGAATTCCTCTATACTCGACCTAAGCCGAACTATCTGACCCAGACCCAGACCCAAGTACATGTGATTATTTCCAACCTTAGCTTAACCTGGCCTGTAGAAAAATTATAAACAAACTGAGAGTAGAACATCCAATTGTTAATGTTTGATATGAACTTATCAAATCTAAGGACACAGATGATACCATGTGACAACGATACCTTGACGAGAGACAAAGGGAAAATATTTTTTTATTGTTCTAACCTTTTTTCTTTTCCACGTTGCGTTTTGCTAACTATGCATGGCACACATGCGATTATTAGAGTTGTTCATCAGTTGAGCTCCTCCTTGTTAACAACAATAACATCATCGTTTGACCCTTATCCTAACTAATTAGGATCGGCTACACGAATGTTGTTCACACTTAAGATTGATGTGAAAAAAGATGTGGCCAAAATTTAGACACCAGCTGCCAACTTCATGTAAGGCTATATAGTACATGAAACAATTGATAGCTGAAAAAACTAAGAATTTTTTTTTTTTTTTTAAAGTTGTTCAATTGTTTATAACACTTAGCCCCGTCAGATGAATGGACTAACCACATTTCGGCTCTAGACCATCTACATGGAGAGACCCACTAAATTAATTGCTTGGATCTATGCATGTGGTTGCACATGGAGGGGTCATGTGTAATTGAGGGGTCATGTGTAATTAGCAGCCTCTCTTTTATAAGTCAAAGCCAAGTTGAATCACTCTTCTAATTTCAGATTTTGGAATTATATCACGTACGTATGATTAGTTTTCAAAAAAGTTCACACGAGTTCAGTGTGAACTTGTGCACAACTGTGTGTTGTTGATAGATGTCTTAAATCTGTCAAACAGGCTCAATGTCATCAAGGAAATTCGGCAGCTCAAGATAGTTCGACTGAAAATCCAGCAGCATATTCTTTTAAATTTACAGAAAGTTCGGCTAGCCCGAGCTTTGCTTAGGCCAGCCGAAGGTTATGCAGTTTGCGCGCGGACTGCGTAAATTTGAGGCAGTTTCCAAACTATTCCAAGTCGGTCCGAAAGTAGGGTTTCCTAATCTATAAATAGGAGTTCCCAGGGTCATTCTAAGAGAGTATTAAGGTTTTCTAAAGGTATTCCAAGGGCTTCTAGAAGGGGTTCTAGGGTTTTAAAGGGTGTAGCAAGGGTGAGATTCGAGGTTATTCGAATCGGGTAAGTCCGCTCTCTTTGTAATTTATGCTTTCATAGTAGATTTCTGTCGCTTTGTGCCGTAATTTTTTTCCGTAAGGGTTTTCCACGTTAAATTTTTGTGTTCTCTTTGTGCTTGCTTGGTACCTTTAGATTACTATCCTAGATCCATATCCGTGTGATTCCGCAGAACAAATCCCAACAAGTGGTATCGAAGCAATCGTTGTGGCACAGATCTGAATCTGAGGGATAAGCAATAATGGTAAGCACTAGGTATGATATTGATAAGCACTCAGGGAAAAATAACTTTGAATTATGGAAGATCAAGATGATCAGTTCCTTAATCAAGCAAGGCGAAGATGGTGCTATCGAGGAGCGAAAGTCTACTATGACTAATGATTATTGGAATGCTCTTGATAAGAAGGCCTTATCCTCGATCTGTTTATGTCTCACAGATTAAGGTTCTCTACAATGTCATGAGAGAGAAAACTACAGCTAAGTTATGGGCGAAGTTAGAGGATGTCTATGTGAAAAAATCCTCTGAAAATCGCCTACACTTGAAGCGTCAGTGGTATAACTTCAAGATGGCATGGGTGGATATCTGGAGGCTTACTTCAGCAACTTTAATAAATTGGTTTACAAATTGCTGGATATGAAGGAAGTGATGAAAGATGAAGAACAAGCATGTATGTTGTTGAATTCTCTTTCGGCATTGTATGAGTCATTCAAGGACACAATGTTATAGGTTATAGGTTAGGTTTAGGTTATAGGTTAGGTTTAGGGAATTGAGTTTAGGTTATAGGTTAAGGTTATAGTTTTAGGTTATAGGTTATAGGTTAGGGTTTAAGTTATAGGTTTAGGTTAAGGTTTAGGTTTAGGAAATCGGGTTCGGGTTTAGGTTTGGGTTATAGGTTATAAGTTTTCAAGTTTAGCTTAGGTTAGATTATCGGTTAAGGTTTAGGGAATTAAGTTTAGGTTATAGGTTTAGGTTTGGGTTTAGGTTTTGGGATTTGAGAATAGGTTTAGGTTATAAGTATAGGTTATAGGTTATAAGTGTAGGTTATAGGTTTAGGTTTAGGTTAGGTTAACGGTTTAGGTTTAGGTTAATGTTGTAGGTTATAGGTTATAAGTATAGGCTATAGGTTTAGGTTATAAGTGTAGGTTGTAAGTGTAGGATATAGGTGGTTTAAGTTATAGGTTTAGGTTATAGGTTTAGGTTAAGGTTATAGGTTAAGGTTTAGGTTCGACTTTAGGTTTAAGGTTTAGGTTTGGGTTTTGGTTTTAGGTTTAAGTTTAGGTTTGGGTTTAGGTTTTAGGTTTAGGTTTTAGTTTTAGGTTTGGGTTTAGATTTTAGGTTTAGGTAAGGGTATAGGTTAAGGTTTAGGAATTGATAATAGGTTAAGGTTTAGGTTTAGGAAAATGGGTTCGGGTTCGGGTTTGGGTTTAGGTTTGGGTTTTCAAGTTTAGGTTTAGGTTTTAGGTTAAGGTTAAGGTTATAGGTTTAGGTTTGGGTTTAGGTTTAGGTTTTAGGTTTAGTTTATAGGTTAAGGTTTAGGGAATGACAATAGGTTAAGGTTTAGGTTTAGGAAATCGGGTTCGGGTTCGGGTTCGGGTTTGGGTTTAGGTTTGGGTTTTCAAGTTTAGATTTAGGTTTTAGGTTTAGGTTTAGGTTATAGGTGTAAGTTTAGGGAATTGAGAATAGGTTTAAGGTTTAAGGTTTAGGTTAAGGTTATAGGTTTAGATTTAGGTTTAGGTTTAGGTTTAGGTTTAGGTTAGGTTATAGGTTAAGGTTTAGGGAATGAGAATAGGTTGAGGTTTAGGTTTAGGAAATTGGGTTTGGGTTTGGGTTTGGGTTTAGGTTTAGGTTTTAGGTTCGGAGTTAAGGTTATAGGTTTAGGTTTGGGTTTAGGTTAAGGTTATAAGGTTTAGGTTTTAGGTTTAGGTTTAGGTTAGGGTATAGGTTAAGGTTTAGGGAATTGATAATAGGTTAAGGTTTAGGTTTAGAAATCGGGTTCGGGTTTGGGTTTGGGTTTGGGTTTAGGTTTAGGTTTTCAAGTTTAGGTTTAGGTTTTAGGTTAAGGTTAAGGTTATAGGTTTAGGTTTGGGTTTAGGTTTTAGGTTTAGATTTAGGTTATAGGTTAAGGTTTAGGGAATTGATAAAAGGTTAAGGTTTAGGTTATAGGTGTGGGTTTAGGGAATTGAGAATAGGTTAAGGTTTGAGGTTTAGGTTAAGGTTATAGGTTTAGGTTTGGGTTTAGGTTTAGGTTTAGGTTTAGGGAATTGAGAATAAGTTGAGGTTTAGGTTTAGGAAATCGGGTTCGGGTTTGGGTTTGGGTTTAGGTTTAGGTTTAGGTTTGGGTTTATGTTAAGGTTATAAGGTTTAGGTTTGGGTTTAGGTTTTAGGTTTAGGTTAAGGTTAAGGTTATAGGTTTAGGTTTGGGTTTAGATTTTAGGTTTGGGATTTGAGAATAGGTTTAGGTTATAAGTATAGGTTTAGTTTATAGGTTATAGGTTTAGTGTGTGGTTTAGGTTAAGGGTGTGGTCTCTGCAAATACATATATAAACACGGCCTGTCCAAATGGCCAGGCCACTCCAATGTTGTCCATAAGAAATGAGAGCTTCATCATGGTCATAACAGCGGTTCCCACATTCCAGGGACCCCCGCTCATTCGGATAGCTCCGACGCACATCCGGGTCTGCTCCATTAATTTTGAGCAAATACATAAACACAGTTTGCCCAAATGGTCAGGCCACTATAATGTTGTCCATAGGAAATGGACAGCTTCATTATGGTCATAACAGCGGTTCCCACTTTCCAGGGACCCCCGCTCAACATCTGAATAGCTCCAACGCACATCCGGGTAACTAATTATCTAACTTACAAATCACAATTACAAGTCACAACTATAAAATGAAAGTGTCATGGAATTGATTGTTTCAGAACATTGTGAGGATTCACATACATATGCAACTATGATGCACTTGTCATGGAATGTGGTTGTTTCAGAATATTCATCTAGCTCGACCCATTGAAAATCTAGCAATATATGAGTGTGATTTTATTGTAATCAATTCTAGAAATAATTAACAACCAAACAAGAAAAGAATATGAACTAGCATTATCTCATAAAATGCATTATAAATATAATGATGGAATATATCATGAAGACAAATAACTTCAAAACTTAACTAGTGCCAAATGGACGTTGGTTTAGGGCCACAAATTCCATGTGCATTTTTCACTGACTCATCCCCCAAACATATGCCATTCACTTTCCCATTAAAAGTGTGGTTATTCCTTTCTTTCTATATAGACCACAAAACAGCCACAACTGCATAAATTTTGGAGTATTGTTCTAAAAATGAAGCAGATCCCATTGTCAGGTGGACTATACCATAGGAAACAATGGTGATTGACCACCCTACCATTAAAAACTTCTTAGGCCCATCTTAATGGTTATGTAGTGTTTATTTGCCATCCAATCTGTTGATAGGTCACTTAAGCTTGGATGAAGAGAAAACAAATATCAGCTTGATCCGAAACTTTCGTGACCTATTAATAGTCAATCACCGCTGTTTCCTATGATATAGTCCACCTGATAATTGGATCTGCTTTAATTTCGAATAATGCCATAAAATGATTTGGAAAAATGGATGGACAGCGTGCAAACAAATTACATGCATCAAGGTGGCCCCCATTGTAAGGGCCGCACCATCTTGGGTGAGTCCAGGGTCTCACCAAATCCACTCCCTTTTAAGGCATGACCCCAAAATGAAGTAGATCCAAATATCAAGTGGACTACACCACAAGAAATAGTGGACCACCTCTAAAAGCTTCCTAGGGCCCCACTGTAATGTTTATTTGCCAATCAGTCTGTTGATGAGGTCACCTAGACTTGGATGAAGGGAAAACACAACTTTTGTGGCCCCAAGAAGTTTTCAACGGTGGGCATTCAATCCCTACTGTGTTGTCCAATTGAGATTTCCATCTGCTTCACATGACCCAATTCGTGGAGGCTTCACAGTTTACAGCAAATATCGATATCTCTGGTCAGTTCTCATGCAGTCCAGGTGAACTGACCATTTGGGAATGAAAGGAATTCATAACCTTATGTCGTTATTAATGTACAACAAGTCATTTCATGTATGAAATATGTACAGCTAGTCTCATGAGAAAAATAAGAAAACATTGACAGGTTGCATGCAAGAGAAATACAAGCCGACGCTTCTATTAGTTTTGATAAAATCCTAGTAACAAGTCTAGAACAAAACCATGGATTAGGAAAAGCACCGGAACAAAACCATGGGGTTTAATAATCAGATGGGGACCACGGGGGTGTATCATCCGTATTACCTCCATCTGGTGGACCTACCACGCTTGGGGAACGATAATTGGAGAACCCTTTATTCCATGGATCGATTATTTCTATTTTTTTTCCAGTTAAGCTTTTAACAGTTTCAAGTTTCATCCATCCGTGCCACAGATCAGATTGGTCAAGACCATCTGTTGGTGAGATTTTTGGACCCTGTACCATCCACAGTGGTTCTCATCAGATGGATGGTTCAAATCATCTGACCACACATTCACGTGGACCCCACTTGGTTTCAAAAGCACAGTGAACTTCACAGCTCTCAGCAGGGCCCACCTTAAACCTTAAATCCCTAAATCCCCAAATCCCCAAATCCCTAAATCCACAAATCCCTAAATCTCCAAATCCTCAAATCCCAAATCCCTAAATTCCCAAATCCCTAAATCAGTATTGAGATTGAGAGAGATTGAGAGAGAGAGAGAGAGAGATACCTCATTGTCGTGAATGACCTTCAACCGCAAGAGAGATCTTCAACCGTGTACATGGGTAGGGTGTTCGACAATGGACCGCGAGAGAGATCAGAGAGAGGAAGAGGGAGACAGAGAGAGAAGAGGGAGAGGATGCGAGAGAGACAGAGAGAGGAGAGGGTGGAGAGATCAGAGAGAGATAGAGAGCGAGAGGAGGGAGAGGGTGTGAGACAGAGAGAGAGAGAGAGAGAGAGAGTGAGAGAGAGAGAGAGACTGTCGCACTTGTGGCTTACATAGGTTGAGTAGCGAGTTGGCTACTGAAGTGATGTCACCAAGTTCTATGGACCCCACTATGATGTATGTGTTGTATCCACACCGTCCATACATTTTGAGATATTATTTTAGGGCAAGAGCCAAAGAGTGAGGCAGATAAAAAGATGTAGTGGACCTCACCACAGAAAACAGTGGGGAGAGTGATTCTCACCGTTGAAACAATCCTAAGGCCCACCATAATTTTTATTTGAAATCCAACCTGTTCAAAAGTTAAAAAAGACATGACATAAGGTAAAACACAAATATCAGCTTCATCTAAAACTTTCGTGTCCTTTAAAAGTTTTTAATGGTGGGTGTCACTATCCCCACTGTTTTCTATGCCGGGGTCCACTGGAGCTTTCGATTTATTTTTGGATATTGGCCTAAAATGATCTCTCCAAATGGATGGAAGGTGTGGATATAAAACATACATCATGGTGGGGCCCAAAAATGAGAGGTATATAAATATCAGGTGGACCACACCACATGAAAACAATAGTGATTGAAAATCCATCATTAAAATCCTCGTAAGGCCCATTGTACTCTTTATTTAGCATCCAATCTGTTTATTTGGTCATACAGGCCTAGATGAAGGGGAAAAACAAAAATCATCTCGATCCACAACTTTTATGGCCCCCAAAATGTTTTAAATGGTTGACGCTTATTCAACACTATTTCCTGTAATGTGGTCCATTTCATATTATGATATGCCTCATTTTTTGTCTCACGCCATAGTTGATCTTTAAAAATAGATGGACGACATGGAATAAACACATACATCATGGTGGGGCCCACACAACACCAACCACCTGCCATTGGATGGTGTAGGGGGAGTAACCAATCCGTTCCCCTTATTTGTGGTGTGGTACATTTAATCTTTGGATATGATTCATTTTTTGGATAATTCTAGCCAATCCATTCCCCTTATTTTTTGGATGGTGTAGGGGGAGTAGCCAATCCGTCCACCTAAGATTTATATCCCTCTCATTTTTGGTATCAAGCCCTAATATGATATGTAAAAATTGATGGACGGCATGGATGAAACACATACATCATGGTGGGACCCATAGAGCACCGACCACCAGCCACGAGTCTGGTGTCAGGGGGAGTAGCCAATCTGTTTCCCTCTTGGACGCATGATGACACCAAGTTTTGTGGGCCCGACTATGATGTATTTATTAGATGCCTTCACATAGTTTTAGATAGTATGGCCCACTTGAGTTTCATATATGGATGATTTTTAAGATATCTCTCAAGCTAAAGGGGACACATCAAATGCACAATGTTGATGTTCGACACACATCATGATGGGGCCCACAAAACTTTAAAACATCAATTCTTAGAGTCTCATGGTGTCAATAAGTTGGGTCACAATTTTGACCAGAATATTTGATCCATTTTACATGTCTAGTTCATTCACTCTATTTTACTGATCATTACCCTTAATTTGACTAGTTACTAGCCCCAATCATGTTATATATGAGAAAGATATTGGGCAAACAAGATTGATCAACAATTTCAGTGAATTTTGATTTAAACATCTAAAGTTATTTACTCTTCAATCTGGACTGATTAGATTGTCCAAAAATGCTTAAAGGTTCTTCATAATATCAAATATATATGAATGAATAGAAAACACAAACATCAGCTTGATCCAAAATTTCTATGGCCTCCAAGAAATTTTAAATGGTAGAGGTTCAATCACACTATTTCCTGTGGTGTGGTCCACTTGAGCTTTGGATATGCTTCCTTTTTGTTCTTTAGACCTCAAATTATCTGTTAACATGGATGAATGGAGTGGATAAAATAAATAAATAATAGTGGACCCCACACCACAGAGTTTACTCTGGGAAGGGTAACGAGTAACCTAAATGTAGTGGAGAAGGGTTTCCTTAAAACATTCATAGTCATATATTGGGCCTGCCTAAATGTGATTCACATATCCAACCCACTCATTATGTGTGTCCCACTTGGATGAGGGATTAGACCAAGTTTCAACCGCATCTAAAACTCACTGGGCCCCACCAAGTGCTTTTATATTTTTTAGGATGTCTTCACATAGTTTTAGATGGTATGGCCCACTTGAGTTTCTTATACAGATGATTTTTAAGATATCTCATAACCTAAAGAGGACACATCAAATCTACGGTATTGATGTTCGACACACATCATGATGGGGCCCACAAAACTTACTAATGTCAATTCTTAGGTTCTCACGAGGTCAGTAAGTTGGGTCACAATTTTGACCAGAATATTTGGCCCATTTTACAAGTCTGGTCCATTCAGTCTATTTTACTGATCAATACTCTCAATTTGACTAGTTACTCGCCTCAATCAGGCTACATATGAGAAAGATATTGGGCAAACAAGATTGATCAACAATTTCAGTGAAATTTGATTTAAACATCTGAAGTTATCTAGTCTTCAATTTAAACTGATTAGATTGTCTAAAAATGATTAAAGGTTCAATTAGTGGATGTGCCTAATAATTTAGTAATTTTATTTTTCACAGATAAATTTTAATTTCCATTTAAAATTAACATTTTTTTTTTCAAAATGTATATTTTTTTTGCTTTTTTAACAAAATGTCATTTTTATTATAAAATATTTTTAAAAAAAACAAAAATACAAATTTTGAATTTTTATTTTCAAAATCTCAAAAATTTCTCATATTTTATTTTTTTTCTCAAAAATTTCAAAATTTCAATTTTTTTTCTTTAAAAGCATCATTTTGTTCTCAAAATTTTTCTCAAACATTGTTAAAATTTCTAAACTTCTCAATATTCCTTTTCATGTGATATTATAAATCATTTAAATATTACCTTTTAATTCTATACATATAAAAATTTCCACTCATATGATATAAAAACTATACACACACACACACACACACACACACACACACACACACACACACATTTTTATCGACAAAAATTTTTAAAAATTAAAACATTTTTACATTTTTACCGATTGTTTTTAGTCGTCGGGAAAAAGTTTTAGGAAAACAACTTTTACCGATGAACATTTTCATCGGTAGAAGTCTAACTGCCAAATTTTCCAAGACAGCGTGAAAATGTGCTACCTTAAAAATTAAAATATTTTTACCAATGAACCTTTTTGTCGATAAAAACAGTTTTACTGACGGTTTTCGGTTGTTGGTAAAAGTCTTACCGCTAAATTTCCCAACACAACGTGAAAATTTTCCAAGTTAAAAACAGAACACGTTTACCGAAGACACTTTTCGTCGGTAAAAGTGACTTATTGCATTTTTACCGACGAATGGGTTCGTTGGTAAAACTCAGGCCCAAAATTGTTTATTTGAAAAGAATATCACTTTTCTCAACGAAAATTTTCGTCGGTACAAATATTATTCCCGACGGTTTTGATTCGTCAGTAAAAGTTACGGCAAAAAATTTCCAACTGAAATACACAACACTTTTACCGATGACAATTTTCGTCGGTAAAAATATTATTCCCGACAGTTTTGGTTTGTCAGTAAAAGTCAAGGCGAAAACTTTCTACGATAAATACGTAACCCTTTTACGGACAAAAATGTTCATCGATATAAATATTATTCCCGACGGTTTTGGTTCGTCGGTAAAAGTTAAGGCAAAATTTTTCTAACTTAAATACACAACACTTTCACCGATACACCACTTTTACCAATGAAAATATTCGTCGGGAAAAATATTATTACCGACAGTTTTGGTTCGTCGGTAAAAGTCAGGGCGAAAATTTTCTAACTTAAATACACCACTTTTATCGACGAAACGTTTCGTCGGTAAAAGTCATTCCCTACTTTTTACGGATGAAAATATTCGTCAGTAAAACTCTTAGCAGGAAAATTTTTAAAATAGCAGGAAAGTTGCTATTATTGATGAAAATTCGTCGGTAAAAAATTTATTTCTGATGAAAAAAAATTTCGTCTGTAAAAGTGTTGTTTTATCGACGAAATGTTTTTCGTCGATAAAAATGTCGTTGCTAAAAACACTTTCTTGTAGTGTGCCCTAAACTGATGTAGTGTTTTTATCGTCTAACCTCAAGGCACCGAAGCTTGACCTAAAACATTTGCCCTTTGATTTGAAATATATCTATTTAGGTTAAGATGAGACATACCCAGTGGTGATTTCTTCCCACCTTGAGCGGGAAGAGGAGAGTATGCTCATATCTACTCTCATTAAGTATAAGGGAGCCCTTGGGTGGTCGATTGCGGACCTCAAGAGAATTGACCCTTCGATTTGTACTCACCGTGTTTATCTAGAGGATAATGCGAAGACCTCCTGACAACCACAACGTACATTAAATCCAAACATGAAGGAAGTGGTTAAAGTCAAGGTACTTAAACTATTGGATGTGTGTATCATATACCCGATATCCGATAGTCAATGGGTGAGTCTAAGTCAGGGGGTTCTTAAGAAGTTCGGGATCACCATCGTATCCAATGCCAACAATGAATTTGTGCCAACTAAAGTTACTACTGGTTGGAGAATGTGCATTGACTACAGGAAGTTGAATACCGTCACGAGGAAGGACCACTTCCCTTTGTCCTTTATTGATCAAATCTTGGAAAGGCTAGCTGGTCACTCGTATTATTGTTTCCTTAACGGGTATTCGGGTTACAACCAGATAAAGATAGCCCCTGAAGATCAGGAAAAGACTACATTCACATGTCCCTTTGACACCTTTGTTTACTGAAGGATACCATTCGGACTATGTAATGCCCTCGCCACTTTTTAGCGATGCATGATGAATATTTTTTCTGACATGGTGGGGCAATATTTAGAGGTCTTCATGGATGATTTCTAAGTTTTTGGTCCATCCTTCAGCAAATGCTTGAAAATTTTGAGAAATGTTCTGAAGCGATGTGAGGAAAAGAATTTAGTACTTAATTAAGAGAAGTGTCATTTTATGGTTCATAAGGGAATTGTCCTTGGACATATCATCTCGTCCAAGGGAATTAAGGTGGATAAGGCTAAGATTGATCTTATCTCTAACTTACCTCCACCTAAGAATATACGAGACGTGCGATTCTTCTTAGGACACGTTGAATTTTACAGAAGATTCATAAAAGGACTTTAGTCACCTCTCTCATCCTCTATGCAACCTACTTCAAAAGGATACATCATATGAGTGGACTGAACATTGCCAAGAAGCTTTTACTAAGTTCAAGGGCATGTTAACCACCTCACCTATCATGCAACCACTTGACTGGAGCTTTCCTTTTGAACTTATGTGTGACGCATCTGATAATGCTCTTCGGGCGATTTTAGGCCAGAGAAAAGAAAAGAAATCTTACGTTATTCATTACGTAAGTAGAACTCTAAATCCTGCCCAAGTGAACTACTCTACTACAGAAAATGAACTCTTAGTTGTAGTGTTCACTTTGGACAAATTTAGGTCCTACTTGATTAGATCCAAGATTGTCATTTACACAGATCATGCGACGATCAAGTATCTTTTTTCTAAGAATAATGCTAAGCCTCGCCTGATATGATGGATCCTCCCACTTTAAGAATTTGATTTGGAAATAAAAGATAAAAAGGGAGTAGAGAATATAGTGGCTGATCATCTTTCCCGCTTTGATCTCTCTGATTCCCTTGAGACGACATATATAAATAACATGTTCCTTGACAAACAATTGTTAAAAGTCTCTCATTCACCTTGGTTTGTGGATATCGCTAATTATCTTGCTACAGGTTTCACGCCGACACATTGGACCGTGCAAGATAAGAAGAAAATTTTCGCCGAGGTACGCAAATTCTTCTGGAATGATTCATATTTATTTAAATATTGCCCAGACCAAATCTTAAGGAGATGTGTGAAAGACAATGAACACAAAAGTGTTGTCTCCTTCCGTCATTCTTAGGTTTATGGTGGTCACTTTTTTTGTTAAAAAGACCACGCCAAAATTCTGCAGTATGACTTTCACTGGTCCACTATGTTCAAGGATACTCATGAGTTTTGTAAAGCTTGTGAGCATTGTCAGAAGTTGGGAGCATTGTCCCATCAGAATATGATGCCTTTGAACCTCATTTTAATCATTGAAGTATTTGATTGTTAGGGTATCGATTTCATGGGACCATTCCCCCAATCCTTTAGAAATTTATATATTTTGCTAGTAGTAGACTATGTCAATAAATGGGTTGAAGCGATTCCATGTCGGAACAATGACCATCAAACGGTCATTAAGTTCTTAAAAGAAAACATTCTTTCCTGATTCGGAATGCCTCGAGCTATCATTAGTGATGGGGGCTCACATTTTTGTAATAGGCTGTTCACGAACTTAATGAAGAAATATGACATCTCTCACAAGGTGAGCACTCCATACCACCCACAAACAAGTGAGCAAGCTGAAATTTCCAGTAGGGAGATCAAACACATTTTGGAGAAAATGGTTACCCTAATCAAAAGGATTGGTCAATCCGATTGACCGATGCTTTATGGGCTTACCGTACTGCATTTAAAACCCCTATTGAAATGTCTTCCTTTAAACTTGTCTATAGGAAGGCTTGCCACTTACCTGTGGAGTTGGAACATAGGGCCTACTGGGCGATTAAAAATCTGAACTTCAATTTAGACAACGCTAGCTCGCTACGCAAACTATAATTAAATGAACTCGAGGAGATCCAGAATGACCCATACGAGAACTCAAGAATTTACAAGGACAGGATGAAGGTATTCCATAGCAGGAACATCCTTTGAAAATCATTCTTAGTTGGTCAAAAAGTTCTTTTGTATAATTCTCAGTTACATATTTTTCTGGGTAAACTCCGATCTCGTTGGACCAGTCATTTTACTGTTACTAATGTTTATCATCACGGGGCCGTCAAGATAAAGAATCCGAACAATGGCACTACTTTTAAAGTAAATGGACATCAGTTGAAGCCATTTGTTGAGAAATTTGATTCAGAGGACATGTCCATACCTCTGATTGATCTTATTTACTAGGATTGACCTCCTAGTCTGACGGATGTATAGTTAGGTTTATTGTTTTCATAGAATTTAGGACTAGGATAGTTTGTTTCCACTATTTTAGGATAGTTTGCTTTTCATTTATATATGATAGTTTGCTTTTCGGTTGTTTAATTCTTGTGCTAACCCACCTTCATGCTGAGATCCTTTGGAAAAAGCCTCAAAATTCCTTCATCGGGTACTATCTTTCCATCACTTCTCCTTCAATTACAATGTCTCTTTTGCAAATCATGCTTATTTCTTTTACATTGAGAATAATGTAGATTTTAGGTTGGAGATGGGAGATTAGGTAAACTAATCAGTGTTTTCTCAGTTTTGAACAAAATTTACAAAATTTTTTGAAAAATTTTCAATGTTTATCTGTTTGGAAGCGATGAATTGTGTATTTAAGATCGTTTTGAGTATGGTGATAAGATAGAAATTGAATTTTGAATTATTAGCGTTTGATCATCCAAGTAATCTATCGCTTAAAGTTCTCGCACTTAATAGATTACCAAGAGGTTTGAATATCATGTTAATCTAAATTATAAGAGACGTTCAATTTGATTTTTGTGAATAGTACTAGATTTTCTGATTGTTAGTATGATGATCATTGAAAGATATTGAGGATTGAGTATGAAGAATTTTATCCACCTTAAAAGAAGAAAAGAACTAGTTAAAAAATAAGATATCGACGAAAAGGGTCATGTATGGTGAAAAGATTGAAAAAGTTTGAAAAAAAAAATGAAAAAAATCTGAAAGAAAAGAGAAAAGACTGAATGAATACAAATGATTGTCGATATAAAATCAAAAATTGGAAAAAGAAGGAAAATGAGGTAAATTCAGAATCAGTACTTGAGTTTTCAACCAGTTTTGAAGTAATGAGCATGACTAACATTATGAAAAGACAATATTTCTATGAGAAGTAAGTTGATTTTCACTAAGCACGTTGAAAAACTTGATATGCAAACTATTGTTCACTACCCCAAGTATAGAGTCACGATGTAGTAATAATATCGGTAAGACCGAGGTCGAATCCACAAGGACTAAACCTTGTATGTATTCTGAAAGTAACTAGAAGTAAAACTAGAAGAAGATGTAACCTAAATAAGGAAATTAAGAGAATAATTGTGAATGATGAAACTAAAAGCTTGTAAATTCAAAGGTGGGAAACTAGGGTGTTAAGGATCTACTTGTAGAGATCAGGGAGATCTATGCTTGATTCAAGAACACAACTGGATTTAGAATCCCATCTTCATCCAGTTGAAAGCAAATAAAAAATAAAAAAATCTGAACTTCCTTTGATCTAGTTTTTAAGAGATGAGAGGTATGAGAATTAGAATTGATTTCATCATAAAACCATGCCCATGAGACAAAGTAAACAACAAAATTTAACCAATTCACATCCAATTTGAGAGAGTAATGAACGTAGGGGAGGATTCCATCATCCAACCATGTCCATGAGACGATGATCGACAACAGGGGTCCTATGCTCATAACCTCTATACATGCATAGAAAATACTCAAAGCTATCACAGATCCATTGTAATTTAAGTCAAACAAACCATTAAAAACTATGAATATTCCATATAATCAAACTATAATAAAAAAGAGTTCATAAAACACGAATCAAAGTCGTAAAAAATACCCCATCACGCTACAAGATTCACCTCTTAGCCCTAGCTAAGAGGTTTAACCTATCACAGACATGATTAGCCTAAAATCTCTTAGAAAAACATAAATAAACAAGAACCAAAAATAAGGTAGGAAGAACTCTTTTGGAAACGGTTGCCCTCCACACTTTCTCTCTCTCCTTTGCTCCCACGTCCCGAAGATGTCTTCTCTCTCCTCTCTTCTCCTTTATATAGGCATCAAGGACGGTTTAGAGGGTTGGAAGTCGGTGTTGGATCGTGCTTACGCAGCACATGCATGTTGTGCAGCGAAAACGCAACTCAACTTGCGTTTGGAGTGACTTTTCGACCGGTGGACGATCCAAGAATTGATTTTGGCTCCATGGTTGGGGTAAAGATCCCCTTCCCGAGCTGTTGGACGGTTCAGATCAAAGATCCGACCATCATCTGGGCCATACAACGTCCTGCAACATCCGAAAAAACCAGACATGCGTATGGTCGAATGAACCTATGCTGAGATGCTCGGTGGGCCTCACAGTGATGTTTTCGGAGAAATCCACCATGTTTATTGGATTCCTGGCGAAATTTAGGTCAGAAAGGAGTGGTTTTGGTCGAGTTTTGGTGCAATCCACTGTATTAAATCACCTCGCAGTTCATCCTACATTTTCCAGTGATCTACGTGTGTACGTGTGCATGGGGCCGAAGGAAATCATGACAAGGGTCGTGGCCACCCCCCGGGGCGAATGGACTATCCTGATCGTCCAATGGGATCGGGTGAAATAGTGTTCGCACGCTGTCTCTGTGTTGAAGGCGGATCGGGTCAAACCGATCTTTGATTAAGGCTGGGTCCGGTGCAGCTCGTGTGCAGACGTGCTGTGTACACACACATCACATGTGGGGTCCACTGTGATGTTTATGAGAAATCCGCTCCGTCCATCCTCTCTCTCATCCATTTTAAGAGGTTAAAACCAAAATTGAGGCATATTCAGATATCAGGTGGGCCCCAAATCAGAGATTTAGTGGCTGATCTACGCGTTGGGTCACTTCCACAAGGATCCAATTAATGAATTTCGATGTGTACAGTTAATTTAGGGTCCTCAGGCCAGATATAAAATTTAGAGCCAAATGGATGGTGGGAACCCTATGATCTTGCATTCAGGACAATTTTCAGGCCCTTTTAACTTCAATCGCTAAGTTTTCTCAGATCTTTGGCGTATAAATTCTTCGATCTTGGTCCCCTAAGATCCGTTCATTACCTTGGTAATTCTTGAGTATCAAATTCATGCTTTTAACACCCTTTTTTAGTCCAAGCTCTTAAATTCACCTTTAATAAAAACATGATTAAAATAGGACGTTAAACATTATCATGTACATAAAATCAGGTAATAACTGGGGTCTAATATGCAATATTTGACCCTCAACAACTATGCTTTGAGTTAATGGATAAAGAACTTATTTAATTGATTGCTTATGTGATTCGGCTCTAGGTTTTCAAAATCTTACTTTCTCATCTTGAGTTTACTGATTTATACTTGATTACACAAAAGATTATTTTCTAAAAAAGGTTTAAGCATTATGTATTGAAGTTCATTTTTTGCATACTTTGCTTGGGACTAGCAAAATGCTGGTTGGGGATTGTGTTGAGGGTCAAATATTGTATATTATCCCTCATTTATTACTTAGTTTTATGAACATGATAATGCTTAATGTCATATTTTAATCATGTTTGTGTTGCAATGTGAATTTAAGAGCTTAGATTGAAAAGGATGCTAAAAGCATGGATTTAACGCTCAAGAATCACCAAGGTCAAGGATATATTTATGAGACCAAGAATGAAGAATTGACATGCCAAAGATCCAAGAAAATCAAGTAAGGAATGAAGAAAATTGAAGACTTAAAGTGAAGAAAAGGAACCCTAAAAATCTACTTACTTCAACTAGTCTAGGCCCTCCTTTGACCAGTCTAAGGCTCCTGCTCGACTAGTCGAAGATTCCTCGACTCGAACTTTAACAACAAAATCCTCTAATTTCCTATCATCCTCACTCGTCTAAGGTTACGCAGACAACACACAAACTGCATAAATTTGAGGTAGTTTTCGAATTTTTCCAACTTGGTGCGAAAATTGGAGTCCTAAAACTATAAATAGGAGTCTTTAGGATGTTCCTAACCATCTTTTAGGGTTTGAGGAGTGGAGTAAAAGCGTGGAGAAGCCGTCGCTAAGAATTTTTCTTCTTTTTCCTTAATTGTTTTTATGTTTTTCTTAAGAGATTTTAGTTCAATCATGTCTATAGTTGGCTAAACCTCTTAGTTAAGGCTAAGAGGTGAAGCTTGTAGCTTGATGAGATGTTTCTTTTACTTTGATTCATGTTTATGTTGAACTTTCTTTAATTCTAGTTTGACTTTAAAGGAATACTTTCAGTTTTTAATGGTTTATTGTGACTCAAAGTAAAGTAGATCTACAACAGCTTTAAGTATCTTCTTTTCCTGATTTTGAAATTGTGGGATTGGTAAATCCTGTTGTTAGCCATTGTCACATGGGCATGGTTTGGTGATGGAATCTCTTCCAATATCACAATTCTTCTCCATTGAGAATTAGGTCAAGGAAAGTTCAGATTGATCTTAATTGTATATCTTCCAATTGAATAGGATAGGAATCCAATTCCTATCTTGTTAACTTGAATCAAGTGAGAGGGCTCCCTGATCTTTACAAGTGGATCCTTGAAAACCCTAGTTACTACCTCTGAGTTTGTTAAGTTTTAATCACTTTACTCACAATTACTCTCTCAATTAATTCATATTTAGATTCACATCTTCATCTAATTCTAGTTCTAATTAAATTCATAATACACACGAGATTAGTCCATGTGGATTCGACCTCGGTCTCACCGAGAATATTACTACATCGTGACCCTACACTGGGAGTTGTGAACAGATGAGCATCCCTAGGCCGATGTGCATTCATGCATTTAAATAAGATTGCATCGTGGATTGTTTTGTATATTTTCTTGTTTAAATTATACATGACTAATGATGGTGTGTAATCTTAAGAAAAATTTTCATTGAGCTAGCTATTCATGCTTCGAATATAAAACCGTACAGATGATGCAAATGATTTGAAAGATATTTATGTTCAGAGTGATGAGGAGCATGAAACATATATCATGGATGTATGGCCATATCTGTTCCAAGAGAATCTGCCCGATCTTGCAACTCAAGTCTAACTAGATTTTATTCTATTTCATACATTAACTTGTTTCCTTCATGTATTTATTAGCATTAAGACATTGGTTTGTATAAGTCATATGTGTAACCACTCGTATATCTTGAATGCATATTTAAAATTTTCTTTATGCTTAATTTGTATCTCTTCTGTTGTAGTACTCACACTTAAAAAAAATGAGTATGTGTGAAGTATGGGTTATATTTAAATTAATGTTAACACTTGGATTTTCAGAAAACGAATACTAAACTCGGATTATGAAAACAAAGATGTTACATAAGTCTTTAAGAGAGGCGCCCGTGGAAGCCACAAGTCGATTCTATTCGGGATCCAATGTCCATGAAATGACAATTTTGCTAGGGTCCTTTTAGTTGCACTATCTACGACCCGACCCCAAAAGTAGAATTCTATCAGCCCTTGGGATTAACAGCACATGTGCACTTGCATTTAGCATTTAACATTCATCCCATCTTAAAACTTGAAAAACCAAATTAGAAAAAGAGAGGTAAAGGAAAGAAAAATCATTGTGCCATTGTGGGCCGGACGTCCCCGAAAGAATCTCTCCTTCCGCAACATCATTTGTTCTGGGTCACGGGCAACCATGACCAATCATCAGGAATATGTTCAACCCTTTCATACTCTCGACCTCACAAAAACTCAACTAATTATATAACCACAAAAAATGAAAGTCGCACTAGATGACTGCATCCAAAAATTGGCGCAGGGTGTGAAGGCAATACAGGAAATATTCCTCCAATTTGTAGGCCAAAAATTGGAAGGTTGTGATTTTCCTATCAAGAATACTTTCGTGGGTAACATTCACAGGCGTGACACAAGGTCCACTAATATTCAACACCAAGGCATTGGTCTCACAACCTCTGCAACATCCACTAATGTGGACGACCATGGTAGACCTTGCAGAAATTCTCATTGCCACAGGGCTGAACCCATGGCAATAAGGGGGTTTGGAAACAGGTTTCAACCAGCAATTGCCGTCACTCGATTATGACCTAACTAGCTGCGTCATTGAACGGAATCATCTAATTAAAACAAATGTACAACACCCAATGCCTGTGGGGTCCACTAGTTGTATATGTGAAATCCACACCGTTCATCAGGTTCGATGGTCGTATCTACGCCCTAGGACCAAAAATCAGCGAGATCCACAACTCAAGTGGGGATGGGACGCCAACCATCGATTTGTGTGGGGTCAGTGTGGTGTGTATCTTTCGTCATGCGTTAACTAGGTGGGATGAATCAAGATAGGAAAATCAGCCTGATTTAAAACTCAGGCGGTCCACGCCCATGAACTCAAGGGGAGAGGATTAGGTGAGACCCAGACTCACCCAAGACGGTCCGTTCCTTACCATGGGGCCCACCTAAATCTACGTATTCTATATCCAAGTCATCCATCCGTTTTACAAGATTATTTTATCCCATTACACAAAAAATTAAGTAGATCCAATTATCAGGTGGACCATACCATAGGAAAAAGCGGTGATTGAAAGCTCTATCATTAAAACTTCTTAGGGTGTATGTTAATGTTTCTGTAGTGTTTATTTTCCATCCAATCTGTTGGTAAGGTAACATAAGCCTGGATGAAAGTTAAAAAACAAATATTATCTTGATCAAAAACTTTCGTGGCTCATTAATGGTCAATCACCACTGTTTCCTATGTTATGGTCCACATGATAATTGGATCTGCTATATTTTTGTGCTAATACCCTAAAATGATCTATAAAAACGGATGGACGGTGTGGATACAGAATAAATACATCAAGGTGGCCCCACAGTAAGGGCCACACCGTCTTGGGTATGTCCGGGGTCTCACGTAATCAGCTCCCGAAGTCAAGAGATTTCAGAAGAAATTTTACATTGTCCTGTTGGCGTGGCCCATCAGAGTTTGGTCGGGCTCATATTTTTTTAATGTACGGTTCTAATAACGGTTCTCACCTGATGGATGGAGATGAATTTAAAAGTACAATATGGTGGGCCCACAGAGCTGAGTGTTCTACGCACATGCTCCGGCAAAATTGACGAAATAGAGTTAATTTGAATCCTACAGGGTTTATTCAAATAAAAAACCGGAAGCGGATTGGCTGTTGCGCCCCTCACAGGGAAATCTTTTGTAACTATGCGGCCCATGCTTTGTGGGGCCACCATGATGTATGTGTTCTATCCACGCCATCTATTCATTTTGCCAGCTTAGTTTAGGGCATGAGGCTAAAAATGATGCAGATCTAAAGATTAAGTTAACTACACCTCAAAAGAAGGGATTGAATGCCTACCGTTGAAAACTTTTGGAAGCCACGTTATGTTTTATTTGCCACCTAACCTGTTCATAAGGAGGTCTGATGAAGGGATAAAACAAATATAAGCTTGATCCAAAACTTCTGCGGCCTTCAAGAAGTTTTCATTTCAACGGTTGGTGTTCAATTACTGCTGTTTTATGTGGGGCTATCCACTTGAGCTTTGGATCTACATCATTTTTTGGGCTTGTGTCCTAAAATGAGATGGAAAAACGGATGGATGGCATGGATAAAACACATAAACAGCAACATAACAATACGTCACAATGGGTCCCACATAGCCTTGAGCCACGTCCACGGATGTCCCGTGCAGTAAACGTTGCGGGGGGGATTTTTGTGAGAAATCTATCCTAAGCAGGATCCAGGACTCAAGTGGGCTGAAGTAAAAGAAAAGCTGGTAGGGAAATACCTACCGTTGAAACCTCCCGAAGGTCGACAATGATGTTCTCATGCCATCTATACCGTTTATAACGTCATTCATACTGGGATGAACTGAAAA
Organism: Magnolia changhungtana; assembly: GCA_030180095.1. Lineage (NCBI taxonomy): Eukaryota > Viridiplantae > Streptophyta > Magnoliopsida > Magnoliales > Magnoliaceae > Magnolia > Magnolia changhungtana. The sequence continues at coordinate 4,017,228 of JASAUF010000115.1, read as the reverse complement.
CATGGATATTAGTCTGATTCAAAACTTCTCTGGCCCCACGAATATTTTAACTGTGGACGTTCAATTCTCACGTTTTAGGCCCACTTGAGTATTGGATACGGATTATTTTGGCCTCATGTCCTAAAATGAGCTCATAAAACGGATGTACGGAGTAGATTTCTCATAAACATCACGGTGGCCCCACCTAGGTTCCCAGCACATGAACATCATACGGAAGGCTTTTGCAGGAAATCCGCGTCCCACGTCCAACATGGATATTCCTGTCTTACCTTAACCGTGTGGGAGCCACCTTGATATATTTTTTGTATATCAATGCTGTCCATCAGTTTTAACATCTCATTTTTGAATGCGGTACCAAACCTTAATAAGATCCAAATCTCACGTGGACCACACCACTAGAAACAGTGATGAATGGCAAATAAAAGTTTTTTTATGGGCCACAAAAGTTTTGGATCAACCTGATATTTTTATTTTCCCTTCATCCAGGTCTTCCTTACATTATAAACAGATTGGATGGAAAATAAGCATTACGAAAACCTTATGATAGGCTCTTTGGAATATTTAATGGTGAGGTACTCAGTCACCACTGTTTTCTGTGGTGTGGTCCACCTGATATTTGGATCTATTTAATTTTTGAGAACGGCTTCTAAAATGGGTTGTAGAAACGGATGGACGGCTTTGATATACAATACATCATTAATGTGGGCCCCATTGTAAGGGTAAAGTTGTTACCCGGGTAACACCTCATCAACTCTCCTGTGGCGGGTGCAACAATCAATTTCATATAATAATAAAAAATTCTTATTGTATCCTCTCTTGCTCTCTGTCTCCATCGTCTCAGGCACCAACACTACTCTGTCTCTGAAGACTACATTTCATTTAAGAGGAGTTCTCTGATCCTGCAATTTCCGTAAGTGAAATAAATTAAGAGCTCGTTTGACAGCATTGAATCAAATGGATTTGAGGGAATCTGCTATTTTTTGGTTATTTGGTAGTAAAGAATTGGAGGGATTTGAATTTGAGGGGACTTTCAAATAAGAAAAAAAAAAATCCCATCTCAAGGTTATAATTTCAAATCCACTCAATTTCATACAAACCAAAACCCACTTGTTTATAAAAGATTTCAAATCTATGTTGCCCAATGGGCCCTTATGTTCTTATTTTTTTTAGATTGTCTAATTTCTCATTTCAAATGCGTTTGGATGATGCACTATCAAATAGAATTGTAGTTGCTAGTCTAGTAATAGTCTGCGTTTGGTTGCACAAAATATCATGAAGTTTTATGATATTTAGTACAAGCAAATACAAGCAGTTAGTCGAAGGGACAAAATTTTGGGGAATTTTATGGAAAAATTCCCTAGAAATTCGAATTTTACAAAATGAAGCATACATCAACTGTAAATGCCGAACAGTGCCTTTTGAGGAGTAAAATTACCCAAGTATCTTCCTTTTGTTTCTTAATTTTAAAAAGTGATCCATTGAGAATTGTGGGGCCCACAGATACATGTTTGACATCCAACCCATCCAAATAAATGCACCACACTTTGATTTCATACAGATAATTTTTTTTTTTTTTTTTTAAATTTATTAATCCAATGATAAGATGGGCCAGACTATAAAAACTACTGTACACCACTTAAAACCATCCAAATTCATCTGTAGCCCATCTGGTGATTAAATTGGCCAGATTTTTTGTTGGTCTAAACACCATGTTGGGGTTCATATGTTAGATGAATTGGATGTTATTCACATACTATGTGGGGCCTACAACTCTCAACTCCATTGCTTTTTAAAGTAAAAAACAAAAAAACAAAAGAAAACAAAATGAGGGCATTTTTACTTTCTCCTGATGAAAAGCATCACCCTGAAATTTCCTTTGGTGCAGGCATTCATTGTTAAAATGCAAATTTCTCAAGAATTGTTAAAAATCCCAAACTTTTGAATGAAAAGTTTGGGTCGAATACAATCTGGATTAAAAATGGAGGAGAAAAAAAAACAACTATACATATGTGTTTGTATATTGATTATAAATAAATTTAAAATAAAAACTTTAATTAAAATATTTAGAATTTCTGTGTATGAACAATAAGGTACACAGATAGTCAAATTGTGCTCTTAATTTGTTGCCTCTCTGAAATCCTTCAATTTTCAAGTAATCCTATAAATCAATCTCTATTATAAAATTTCACATTCTATTCAATTTTATCAATAGGTGATGACTACCAATCTCTATATTTTGACTCTTCCCAAATTTTATTTATTTTTATGTAATAAAACATGTTTTATTGAAAAGAAAGTGTTGGTTTGCCCAAAAAACTTTTTTTTTTTGCTATCTTCTAAAATATAGGAACTTTTAAACGTTTGGTCAAGCTTACTTGTATTTTTCCAAAATATTGAGTTTAAAATGGAGTTTTGCTAACCATGATCCAAACACAACCCTATTTGTTTTCCTAAAAATGCAATCCAAGACACCATTAGATATCATATAAAGCCTTTGAATCTCTTGTCCTTTGTTACACTGCTTCATCTCATTCTCATTTTTGTGATCTTTGGAGATAGTTTTTGAAGAAGAAAGGAAGAACTGGCGTACACTTCCAAAGTCACTAAAGTAGCATGCCACTAAGATGTAAGTTCTCTCAACTAACATTTGATCTCTTTATTTATTTATTTTGTACTTTCCCCTTTTAAGTTTTATAAGTGTGTACACTTCCAAAGTTACTGTGGCAGCATGACACTTAGATGTCGGTTCTCTCAACTAACATTAATTGATCCCAAACCCCAACACCCCCCCTTCTTTTTATTGTGTATTTTCTCTTTTTAAGTTTTATTAGTGTTGGAGGTGGAAGGAATTAATGAGAGATGGACAGTAAGATGAAGGCCAAATCATAGCTTTGATACCATGTTAGATTTTAGGGACTACATTTTAAAGAACCATTGTGTCATCATTTTATTAAAAATGGAGATATATATATATATATATATATATATATATATATATATATATATATATATATATATATATATATATATATATATATATATATATAAGAGGTGGAAGATCTTAACAGATATACACTTATCTATTTATATACTTATTTATAGTATGTACGATTGTATATAGATATTCTATACTCTAACAATTAAAAAGATGTAATTTTTTAAAAAGCAAATTTTGTGGTTGCTCTTGTAGGCTACTCCAGTTGTTTTCAATTCGGCTTGAGATCAAAGAGGCATGATGAGTTCTTGCTTAGCAACGGAGCTGAGCTATTAGAAGAGCTAATTACTTATGCAGAAGGAAAAAGTAAACCAATCCGCATTTTTTCCACACAAGAGCTTGAAAAGGCAACTAACAATTATGCAAAGGACTTATTCATGTATCAAGATTCATATTACAAAATTTACAAGGGAACCATCGATGGCCGAGCTATTATCATTTCTAAGCGTAAGTGTCTTGAATTATTTCACTCCAAGAGAACCTATGAAGTTGCAATTCTATCCCAAATTAACCATGTGAATGTGATGAAGCTACTCGGATGTTGCCTCGAGACCAGAATTCCATTACTGGTTTTTGAATTCTTCCCCCACAAAAGGCTTTATCAACGAATCCACGAAGTAGGAACTTTTCATGATATTTCATGGGAAAGTTGCTTAAAGATTGCCACAGGAATGGCGTATGGAATTACCTATTTGCACATAGGCACACCCACGCCCATCATTCATAGAGATATAAGATCCAGGAAAATTTTGTTGGATGAAGATTGTAATGTCAAAATTGTTGGTTTTGATCTATCGGTGTCGATGCCCAAAGGTGAATCAAAGATAAAATGCAATGTCACAGGGACTGACGGGTATCTTGATCCAGAGTACGCTTTGAAGGGGGAATTATCAGAAAAGAGCGATGTTTACAGCTATGGGGTAGTTGTGTTTGAGATTTTAACAGGAAAGACTGCTAAAGAATTGCATTATTACGATTCAATTTTTCTGTTTGTTGAATGCATGGAAGAGAAGCGTCTTGGATTTGTCATGGCAAATTTTCTTAAAGAGGCGAAGAGAGATCAACTGATGGCATTTGTACAGCTTGTTGGGAGATGCCTAGCACGAAGCTGGGAGAAGAGGCCTACAATGAAGGAAGTTGTTCAAGAACTCCGACGAATTAAAGGGTTATGAAAGTTGTCAAGAACAAGCCCTGCTCTTTGATCACCATATGCCCCTTAGGATGTGATGAGATACATTTTCTTCAATATCATGTAATCAACATTGGCATTGTCACAGCTTCAGCCCAGCTGTTTGTAGTCATTGTAAAGGAGATTTCAATCAAATTGAAAGGGGTTCAATCATGTGGGGTCTACTAGAATGGGCCCAAAACAGCAATCCAAGCCAGTACGGTGTAGGATCTTATGAAAAATGACAAAAAAATTGAGAATCTTGTATTTCTCTGATGAATGGACCAACCCCATTTCGGGTCCAGACCATCTACATGGAGGGACCCTACCAAATTAACTTCTTGGATCTATGCATGTGGTAGGACATGGAGGGGTTGTGTACTTAGCAACCTCTCTTTTATAAGTCAAAGCCAAATCAAACCACACTTCTAATTTCATGATTTGTGCATGCAAACTCACCACAATGTGAACATAGTTCTTTAACAGATTAGAATTTCCAAAATTCATGAAGTGGAACTCTTTTGTATTGCATTGGAAAGAAAGAGCTCTTTTATATCATCACAAGAATTGTTTTGTGATTTTTATGAATTCCATTAACAGTTGAAATCCTAAAAATTGTGACCTATTTTTTCCAGTCTTGGCCAAACACACCTTTAAATACTTTAAAAATCGCAAATGGCATAGGCTTGCATGGAAGCTCTTTGGAATTTTAGCATATCTTGTAAAATCATTGATCTTTCAATGGTCATAATCTCCGCCCCAGAACTCAGGCATTGGCGACGCATTTCAGATTTGTCACCGATGACTACGATCATCTTCGCAGTTCTCCCAAAGGCCACGATTGGTCACAGTTCTTCTTCCCAAGTATCAAGCTGCAGGAGTCCAAGAAATCAACCTTTATGGACGTTTTTGGATGCACTATCAAATTGAAATGCAATCATTACACCAATGAAACAGGTATAACTAAATTGTAGTTTCTTCAGCATTCATATCTACAATTCAGGTTCCAAATTGCAATTACATTCATTTAACTAATGAATATTGATGCAGGGAAGAATGTGAGGTAGAGCACCGTCTTCCTCGGGATGATAACTTTTCCTAATCCACGGAACTTCTCTGGACTCCTCACAGAGATTTCTTGAATCCACGAGAAAAGAAACAAGAAAATAGAAATAAATTCTAGAAAATTTGTAATAATTTGATTGATGATGTAATATGAGATTACACCCCTTTAAATAGGGATACTGAGCCATGAAAGAAGTTTTGAAATCAAACTGCAACGAAAACTCATATAATTCGCAACTTACTATAAATAGTAAACTTACTGTTTATAGACGATCGTGATGTATACTAGTGTGCAAGGTTTTCGGTCAAAAATAGTAAGTGACATCCTGTTTGGCTTCACCGCACTGTTCTCCTAATTATTCTAATCACTTTTCATGTTGGGCGCAACTCCTGGAGCCCAACGGTTGAAGAGTTATAATAAAACTAAAACTTATTATAAATAGTAAAATGAAATAAAAACATGAATTCGACTGTCGATCTAATGGTAGTTCGTAAATTTGCATGGGCTGGATAAAGTAGCTCGTCCTACCCGAAAATCATTTATAGAACGTCCGATGGCTCATTCCAGTTTGTGAGATATGTCCGGTTTTAAGTTCTGACGGTCCGGATCACTTCTGTTGTTGACCAGGCCTAGGTGCATGTTTATCATGTACATGAAAGACAATCACATGCATGCATAGAAACACATACATAGAACATATATATATATATATATATATATATATATATATATATATATATATATATATTGTGTGTGTGTGCGCGGGTGTGTGAATGTCAGTCTGATGGGCGGCAGTCCAACATTGACCAGCTTCTAGTCCTAAGTTTTTCAGCGTCAACTAATGAATGGCCTAACTTCGACGTTGGATGCAGTCAGCACAAACCACATTCTTCCATTGTTAGTTCCCCTAGTATTCTCATTTCACATCTGATTATACGTCCAGATGCAAAGGAGGATTTTTTTAAATTATTATTATTAGAAAAAAAAGACTCTCAAGGACGGTCCAGTCAGGGTGATGTATATGTTTTATACACACCGTTAATTTATTTTGACAGAATTTTAAGGGATGAGCCCAAAACAAGGAGCCAGATTGAAGTCTTACGTGGACTACACCACTGAAAGCGACGGTGATTGAAAGTTTTGCGATGAAAACTTCTTCTTAGGGTATAGAAGTTTTTGCATCAAGATGATATTTATGTTTTCTCCATGTGACCTTATGATCAACGAAATAGGATTGTCGTACTGAGTTACTAAGTAGGCTTTTATTGTACCGAGTGAACTCAATTGGGCCTATTATGAATATATGTGTGTTATCCACGCCGTTCATCTGTTTTTCCAGATCATTTTAGTGGTTGAATCCAAAATATAAGTATTGTTAAAGATCAAGTTGACCACACCAAAGGAAGAAGTGGAATAATGAGTTCCACCGTTGAAACCTTGCTAGGGCCCAAAGTGATGTTTATTTGTCATCCAACCTGTTCATAAGATCACATAGAAATGTATGAAGGGAAAACACAAATATCAGCTTGATCCAAAAATTCTGTGAGCCCCAAGAAATTTTCAACGGTAGAATTTTAATTCACACTGTTTCCCATGTTGAGGTCCACTTGAGATTTGTATATATTTCATTTTTGGGATTAAACCATAAAATTATATTTTAAAGTGGATGGACGGAGTAGATAAAATATTTAAATCATGGTGGATCCCACAGAGTTTACTAAGTATGCTGAGCGCACCGAGTTACTCCGTACGTAATCCGCTTCCATTATCAAGATGATATTTATGTTTTCTCTTCTTACAGGTATATGTGACATGGCAAATAAACGTCGGGTGGGCCTAGAAAGTTTGTACCAGTAGGAATTCAATCTTCACTACTTTCTCTGATGTGGTGCACTTGATACTTTAATGTGCCTCCATTTTGGGCTCATGCCCTAAAATAATCTATCAAAATGAATGGACAACATGGATAAAACATATACATTAAGGTGGGCTCCAATGA